>OZ025868.1:9065142-9140142 GCA_964019415.1 Ianthella basta | reverse complement strand
TAATAGGATAGTTAATGGGATAGTTAATGAAGTTGACCCTCAGCAAGCTGAAGGTCAATGGACTCCATCACTGGGTGGTGGTGGGACGATCTGGCTCCTCTGATGCACATGATGGAGCAGCGGAGCAGGGCGAAACTCAAACGGCAACGAAGACATCCCATAGTCTTACTGTAGGGGACATCCCTCTTCTCGCTGAGCATTGAGGCCAGTCAGTGTACGCACTTTACACGTGTTGTACACACTTCAGCCAGGATTGGGGAAAGCTGTCGCCTGTCAATTGTTACCAGATATTTCAAACCAATCTAGGGTCTTCATCAGTGAGTGTACAGTGGAACTTGTCTAAGATGGTCACTGAGTTAGGCAGCCACTTCTCTAAAGCAGCCACCTCCCTGGTCGTAAATAGCAATTAAGCATTGCGGTCTACCTTTGTAGAGCAGCCCCTCTATATAAAGGTCAGTTAGGACTGTGGTGGCTGTCTTAGACAGGTTCCACTGTAATTCTAAATACAAGACATGGTGACTTATGTGGTGGGGGGAGGGAGAGGTGGAACAACTAAGGAAACCTTGTACGCAGGAAACTGAGTGTTGTATTGGCATGGGAGCGATTTGTTAATAAAATAATGAATAGTCAAAGTATTTAGTTCATTATTTCAAGATTTTATAGTACATTATTTGGTTATGTAAGTCTTTGACGTACAACATGAATGCAGCCATGATCACACTTCAGAACATACACAACTGCATACACAGTATATACTCAACAGCAAATGCATACACTGCACACGTACTACGTACATACATGACCACTCCCTACACCTGGTAATACTATACTCCCTATACCTACCACACGTGTGAGGCAGGCTATGCCTGCAACACATGTGAAGCATACACCACGTATAACACACTACAATGTACACAACACACGTGTACAGTATCAGATGTACCCCTGTATACAGTACATAGAGAGTATGCCATAAGCAACAGATAGAGTACATAACTGTACATACGTACACACAACACACAACAATAATTATGTAAAGGTATTGCAATAGAATGCAACAACCACACGTACAACCCACAGTGGCTGCACAATGTGCATACAGAATATACCGCACTGTACAGTTAATATTAGCTAAGCACGGTTCACAGCACAGGGATGTGAAACATGCACGGACACAGCTGGACTGAGGGGAACGTCAGAGGAACAGAGAACAATGGACTTCTGAACAACATAGAGTTCAACTCAAACACAGCAACAGCAATTACAACATGGGGAGGTGGCTCTGGAATGCAACAAACATATGGGAACAAACATACACCAGTAATAATCTGCTACACAAAGCACGGCAGTGGTAACTGGATGAGGTCTTGTGAAACAGTGATTCCACAACAGCATACAGCACACATTCAGTGTCCATATTCGTGCAATACCCTCTTCCCACAGATGGCTACCACATCTTGTGGAGGCAGCACGTGTACAACAAAGCAAGAACTACAACACACACAAATTGTACAGTAGCTGGTGAATCCACTGCATACTGTTCAAGACATACGTACAATGCATACAATACATACAACCTGTATACAGTACAACACAATATAACAAATACAACACACGCAACTTATGCAGTACAATACATACAGCACATCAGTACGGCATAGCAGTCTGCAAACAGATCACCACTTTGTAGACAACGCAGTCTTCAAGATGGCAGTCTGGCTATGCAAGACCACGTACAACACATACACCACAACAGTGAGTTGAAATTCACATAATACACATGTACGTACATGTACATACTATACATGTACATATGACATACGTACAAAGCAAACAGTACAATGTGTCTAAATGCATGCGACACTTGTACTCCATAGCACCATACGGCCTGCACAGCAACACTAGCAATATGACAGCAATGCATAGTCTCAAGGGCCAGGTGTTCCTGCGGTTTAGAGACAAATAAGCTAGCGGAGAAACAGGGGCAAGACACGAGACTAAGCAATACACACTACACACTTCGTCACACATTCAATGACAGCAGGAAACACAAGCACATGGCAAGTCACAGATCAAGAACTGTAAAAAATGCAACAATTGAGTCCAATAAAGTGAGCTGTGAATGATTGGTACTGTCACCATGGCAACATGACAATCCCTTCCCCCCAATCATCCTGGACAGAACTTCTAATTACCACATTAAACACATATGTACGTACATAAGTTTGGAAAGAGGAATTTAATGTGAAAATGATTATTTCTCATTCACATGCTATCAACAAATAGCCAGAAGCCATTTCAAGCGAAATCTATCAGAAAAGGCCTTGCACAAGTACTTGTTCAGCGGAACACATTCTTCACTATCCGCCTACAAGGGAAGTGGCAGGAACTCCAGTCATACCACACTGCATGTCAATCCGATGCAAATGGCAAATATGTGCTGAAATGGTATCAAATTTGGATGAGCAGATCCATGGTGATTCAGGTGCCAGTGATGTCATGAACAGGATCAGGGCAACATGCACTACGAGTGATAGGGGAAGCCAATAGACTGCCCCAGTGAATTCAGCAAGCTGATAACGGAATAGACCTCAAGCTGATAAAGGGACATTCACTCAATTGACAAAGAGCGGGGCTTCTGGCTGGCTCTACCATGAGTAGTGGCATTCTAGCATATTTTCCCATTACATCAGATGTATTGCACAAGTTTCTAGGAGCAACAGGATCAGAGCCATGGCATTCCAACCGCTATTGTTTTTCAAGGTGGTATTCAGGGATTTTCCCTACTCTGTAAGCCGATAAGGGAAGACTGTCAAGCTGCCAATTGATGCAACACTGATAAGAAGAATGTAAAGAGTTGATAAGGCAATAGGACATGTGTGGCCAAAGAGTCAGGAAGAAGGAAGCAGCCGTAAACAACACTTACTGTAGTACAGTCAATTTCAGCACGGTTGTCCAAAAGGTAAACAGCCAATGGCATTGCATCACAGCAAATAGCAATTCTGGACAAGTAATATTGACATTACGTTATTTGATCATTCGGTCAATTGCCATTTTGGCCAGCCATATTCCAATCACAGCTATTTGATACTCATACTTACCTAAACCAGATGCAGTATAGGCCATTACAGACCATCCTAGTGCATATAAATATTACCTAAACCCACATACACACAAAATACAGTACATGATTCAACAGGTTCTTTCAAATACATACACGTAAAATACAGTGTGCATGTAGATGCTATACACACTTGCACACCACATAGTATGCACAACTACGTACATGTAGAACCATACGTAGGGTCCAGTATCAACGGTAGAACTATTGCAATGTTTCACACACGAGGGAGTAGAAAGGGGAATCCCCGCCAGATAATTGGAATGGTGCACTTCTAGCAATGCTTCACGAGCTGCTGAGCTTGCAAGTTGTAGAAATTCCACAGAATTATTAATTAACTTAGGAATTTAATCAATTAAGAATTATAATATTAAGGTACTGTAATCTAGGGTAATTCTAGTCTTGTGTAGCCAGACCCCCATTTTGCTCAGCTTGGGAAGTGAGGAGCTGAGCAAAATGGCGGTCTGGCTACACGAGACTAGGGTAATCTGTAATCTATTGACTTGAAATTGAGTACAATGACGCAAGAAGCTAACTCAGCTAGCCTTAAGTGCATCCACTCAGGCAGAATTCCTGCACTTCATCCAAACCAAAGCATCTTCTCATTACCATCAGGGTGTTCACACTGCATGCCAAACTGATTTCCAAGTGGTTTAAACCTGGTTTGGTGCTTTCACATTCGTACAGAAACTGGATTAGCTCAAACCAATTTAGACATAACTCACTTGTGATGTGAGTTGAAACTGGCTCAGCCCTTGTCAAATTGACACCATGTCAGTGACTTGCAATTAAACAGATGAAGCATTGGAATCCTTTGCTGACGATTCACTGTACCAATAAATAGGCAAAACAATTATGCAATTACATCAGGAGATGTTGCCTCTATAAATAATTGTACAAATGATACTATTATACAGAACACCACCATGTACGTATGTACAGTAGCTGACTCGGGTAGAAAGAGGTATAAACGGACCTATATAATGTAGGCACACTAATCCATCGTAGCTTACAGAGGTGGAGACGGAACACAGTGACTATGAAGGACAATGAGACTTCTCCTCATGGTGGTACAAGGCCATGAGAGATTGAAAGTGAAAGAGTGCATTAAGGACTAGAGCAAAACACATGTATTCGGTTCTGGGTGGCTTCTCAGTGAAAGTGAGTCTCCAGCCCCAAAATGTCATATCGAAGGGCAAGAACACTTACAATTTCAAGCACCCTCAGGGTGAAATGCTAACCCACTGTTGTAAGTGAGCAAAGGCTGCCATCACACACATCAATCATTACCTACGTCACCACTTCCCAGTGGGGGCATCATCATACATACCACTGTGTACATTTGGTTGGCATGGGAAGCAGAGGACTAAACTGTGCTGGATCGGCAGCCTTACAACACGACTTACAGTGCAAGATTGCATTCTCGCTGATCAATTCCACAATCATATGCCTCCGAGGAGCCATATCCTCATTCCACAGCCCTGCCCACAACACGATTGGTGGGCAGGACCAGCCTTTGGACCTCATCACGAGTGAGGCCCAGCTGTTCAATTGACTTGCTTGACTGACTATTAACTAGTGCTGTCCATGCCATGAAAAATGCTATTGTAATATTGCACTTTCATGTAAGACTTCTCATGTTATTATTAATCACATGTAGTGCCCATGAGTGCCTGTATGTATTCATTTTTGTCATTGTTGTTGTCGAACTAAATTGTCCAGAACTCACACACGCACACATACACTATCACAGATACACCAATCAGAGGCTTAGGCCCCTCCCAATATCACTGGCATACAGGGGTCACATCTAAACTACGTATACACCAACAGGAGTGCTCGTGCAATAGCAACCTCAGCTATGTATGGAACGTGCACTGAACATGGCTATCCACTGATTACACTTGTAATCATCCGCATACACATACATACAGTACAACACACACACACCACTTGTACGTGCATATACGTATACATACATAGTATGTATATGTGACAATACACGCAACATTAACATACTGTCAAACTTACAATCGATCTGTGAATAGATAAGGGCTTGACCAGTCTATGGTTTAACTGCACTCATGGTCAGATCCAGAGTCTGCTCTAGTGGAAAGGTGACACAGTTCAACAGGAGAGTTTCACAACAGATTGGTGTGTTGAAGTGGTTGTGGAACGGAACACAATTCAAAGGGCCTATAGAACGATTACGTGCAGACCACAATGGCTTGGTGTGCATTGCTACTAGTAATAAGTGTCAGAAGCACAAGGATAAAGAGGTGTAAAGTAGTTACTTGAGGCAGCATAGTCTGAATTCCAACATTTGGCTGTCAGCTCCCAACTGCTGGCTACATGTTATGGGAAGAATGTCTAACAGCCATGCAGAAGTACAGGAAGGTGAGGAGCACTGAGAGAAACCTAGATTTAGCCAACTGACAAGTTACAGAAACAGCTGATGGTAAGACGTTTGTGGATCGGTAGACGAGGGACAATGGCAGCGTGACCATTGAACAACTATACACAGTCCCTTGTACACACTGGATACACACTCCCTTGTACACACTGGCTACACACTCCCCTCGTACACACTGGATACACACTCCCTTGTACACACTGGATACACACTCCCCTTGTACACACTGGATACACACTCCCCTTGTACACACTGGATACACACTCCCCTTGTACACACTGGATACACACTCCCCTCGTACACACTGGATACACACTCCCTTGTACACACTGGATACACACTCCCCTTGTACACACTGGATACACACTCCCTTGTACACACTGGATACACACTCCCTTGTACACACTGGATACACACTCCCCTCGTACACACTGGATACACACTCCCCTCGTACACACTGGATACACACTCCCTTGTACACACTGGATACACACTCCCTCGTACACACTGGATACACACTCCCTTGTACACACTGGATACACACTCCCCTTGTACACACTGGATACACACTCCCTCGTACACACTGGATACACACTCCCTTGTACACACTGGATACACACTCCCTCGTACACACTGTATACACACTCCCCTTGTACACACTGGATACACACTCCCTTGTACACACTGGATACACACTCCCCTCGTACACACTGGATACACACTCCCTTGTACACACTGGCTACACACTCCCTTGTACACACTGGATACACACTCCCCTCGTACACACTGGCTACACACTCCCTTGTACACACTGGCTACACACTCCCCTCGTACACACTGGCTACACACTCCCCTTGTACACACTGGCTACACACTCCCCTTGTACACACTGGATACACACTCCCTTGTACACACTGGATACACACTCCCCTCGTACACACTGGATACACACTCCCCTTGTACACACTGGATACACACTCCCTTGTACACACTGGATACACACTCCCCTCGTACACGCTGGATACACACTCCCCTCGTACACACTGGATACACACTCCCTTGTACACACTGGATACACACTCCCTTGTACACACTGGATACACACTCCCTTGTACACACTGGATACACACTCCCTTGTACACACTGGATACACACTCCCCTTGTACACACTGGATACACACTCCCTTGTACACACTGGATACACACTCCCTTGTACACACTGGATACACACTCCCCTTGTACACACTGGATACACACTGGCTACACACTCCCCTCGTACACACTGTATACACAGTCCCCTAATACACACTGGCTACAATATGTCCCTGAATATGGTCCTTAAAAGTGCAGTTCTTCTCTAAACTTGACATTCAGAGGTGGTCCCTACTGACACATTAGCAGAATGAAGCGAAGCTCCTAGGGTGATTACTGTCTTGTGTCCAGCTGTACTGCCACAAAATGGATACTGCCTTATGGGAAGTGGGTCCAACACACAGCAATACATTTCTTGGTCTAGCTAACTCAATATACCAGGTCCAATCAGATTGCTCCATGTGACATGCCTCATGATTAGCAGTTGTTCAGCTCACTGAATATGAATGGGGATCACTGAAATTTGTTACTTTTAGAATAGACAATAGTACAAAGAGGAATATGAATGGAGCAGCCAACTTTCAGTATGCCAAACAGATGATCAAATGACAATGTCACATGCTAGATAGCAATCTGATTGGTTCTCCGAGATCTAGGTACACTAAGTCAACAAGACCAAGAAATGTGTCATTGTCTGCATAGCAGCCATTTTGCAGAACTGGTGTGCTAGGTACAAGCTAGAGTGGACACACATAATGATACATGTGCAGCACTATTGCAATGATGGCTGATGGAGTGGTAGAACTCTGTGCAATGGGTACTCGCTACCATTTTCATGGCCACAAGCATGCAAACAGCCAAGGCTGAACCTACTGTAGGCAAGCAAATCTAAATGCACTGGGCATACAGTAAGTAGTAAGGGATAGCAACACCAGGGTGAGTGCAGAGACACAACAGCACTATATAGAGCGAGTGTGAAGTAGGAGGAGCAATAATAATAGCAGTTGCATACGTAGTCTGCTGTCATTCAAAATCATATAATTATTATGTATATTTACTAGCCGAGCTCGTCCATATTACAGACACTTCATCTACAGCTGCCTCTTATTGTATGATTAAAAGAACTGCTTTCAAAACAAAGTGAAGGCTTCTCAGTTGTCTCAGGCATGAGTATGGAGTCCCAGTACCAATTTTTAAACCATGCCATAACCGTGCTGATGTTTCAACCAGGTACTCTGATCTTCCTCAGGTTGAAAGTGAAAGCTAGCGTGACCTCGTTCATAGCCCTTCCATCTCTTCATTTGCTGTTTCCAGCAGATGCATCACCAGTCCTATTAACTGAGACCAAACAATAGTTTAGCCACTACATCTACCTGAGATGATAATGAGAAGTGGGGTATACAGTGACACCTCTCTACACCTTACACACGTTGGTGACAGTTTGTGACAGTTTGTGACAGGACCAAAGTCCTTATTTCAGAAGTAGGCTTGTAAACAACTCCATATCGCTAGGGCAGCAGGAACTGCCTCAACGGAGATAGTCTCACATAGCTGACCGCCACTTTGCTCAGACTCCGCCCTCCTTCATCTTTGGAAGGGCAGAGTCTGAGCAAAATAGCTGTTGGCTACGCGAGACTACATCAGAGAGGTGTCCTGAACTCAGGGCACCATTTAAAAGGGAATTCCACTGTAGTGCCCCGCCCTTAGCAGTCAAAGTCGCAATAGTGCTCTTGGTCCAAAGTTCATAATGAATGATGTCTCTAACACACAACTATGAGCCTTCACAGCATCACAATTAGCTAAACTACCAATAGAAGACTCCTCCAAGTAATGTAGCTGTATGGCCTATATACATGGGCTCACCTCCAGTACACAGGGTCACTATTGTGCAATACCTATACTTACATAATATTATGCAAAAAGGAGTCTTGCAGCGCCATAATGGATGACAATTGCATTATGTAGACATTTTCATGATTGATGCTGTAGAGGTTCATTGCTGCGTGGTGTATTGTTGCTAGAAGGGGGGAGAAAAACTGGAGCAGATCGCAGCAGGAAACATTAATTCAATAGAACAAAAATTTTCGATTCGAAGATCTTGATACAACTGATGAATATCTTCAGATCAAAACGTCTTGTTCTATTGAATTATTGTTTCCTGCTGCGATCTGCTCCAGTAATTCTCCCCCCTTCTAGCATTTTCATGGTTGTTTCTATCCATGAAAAATATTCACACAGAAATCCATGTACAAAGATATACTGTAGTAGCAACACACATATGCCTGTTAGTATATTGTAAGAGAACGACATTCTGCATCTGAATTTGGCACTTGCATTGGCAGGAACTGAAAGAGATGGCTCTTTGGAGGTGGCTAAAATGGAAAGATGCGCTTACAGACTCACATGGTTCACTAGTGTCTGCTGTACCTTTGCAGACAGAAGTGAGCAAGGAGGTACAGGATGCACGCAATGTGAAGCAGAAGTGTGGGCATTACAACCACCAGCCTCCATAAGGAAGATCAATGGAGTGTCACAGTCTTCCAATCACGGTAACGTGAATGGTGCCTCCAAAGGGGAATCTTTAGCTACAGCATACTCTTCCATAGTATTTCATGATTCTCATTTGCAGAAGAGCATTTCGCTACAGCTGCTTCCCAGCTGAATGTTTTGTGACAACAAGACAGCCACTACCACATGTTATACTCTAAAACTGTAATATGCCAAGTTTTAACAATTTGCAGGTATACTTTTGAGGGAATAAAATTTAATGAGTGGCACAGACCACAAAACATCTTGTAGCTGGTGGGTAGTTGTTCAAGCACTTGCATCGCAGAAATTCACGGCAACTCAGGACATTTCGGCCACGTAGGCCTTCATCAGCTGATGAAGGCCTCCTGAAACGTCCTGCATTACCATGAATTTCTGCTACGCAAGTGCTTAAACAACTACCCACTGCTACAATACCTCCCATGTAGCAATGAGTCTCTACGCTATCACAAAAGGTCTGCTGACACTGTATTGCACTGTATACACTTTAACTTTCATGGGGTTAAACTTTGGCGGTTATCGTGGATCAGCAACCATCCGCAATAGTTCCCGCGAAAACTTACACAAAGCTTTAGCTATCCTGCCTGAGACGTTGCAACTGTGAAAGTAAAATGCAAAAATCGCAAAAACTTGTAAACCACGAAAGTTTAACCCTATGAAAGTTAAAGCGTATACAGTATATGCTGTATGCACTGCGTGCACTGCATATGCTGAACGCACTGTATGCACCACTCTCACCTTGGGTTCACTCTGGATATGTAGGAGCTTGTGAGTTAGCCAACATCTTCACTTGACACGGCAGCTCTCTTCATATGCTGAACATTCCTTCAAGGAATGTCATGCCTGAAGAGGACAACAGAGGCAACACTAAAAACATCAGGTAATGTTTAGAAATACTCAATCCACAACATCATAAGCATCATGGACCACCATACAGTACACCTCCGAATGACACGTAAGTATGGTCATGATATGGAGCAACTTCATAAATTTAGACGTCGTACAGCTATAACTTCATGAAATAATAAAAGTAGCATACAGATATTTTGGGTCAGTTGTCCATACCGGACACTGGGAACTGAGTACAGGAGCTGAAAGCATAGTATTATACATAAACATTTGTAGTACGTAAATCTATATCATCAATTATTTAAATCTCGAGATCAATTTCAATACTAGACTTCATAATTATACTGTAAGTATGTGTATGTGTGTGTATAAAGTGTGCAGGCTATTCCTGGAAGTGTACAACTGACTCAAAGGTCTGTACTGCGGCACACAGAATGCTGACTCTATGGTAGACTCCTCATAGGTGCGCTGAACAGTAAGTAATACATTTGTTAGTCAGTGGAACAGAACTGTCACAACCACTTTGAGCATGCTCGTATCTTTGCAGTGTTGCCATACCACATTTGGTAACCACACACACACACACACACACACACACACACACACACACACACACACACACACACACACACACACACACACACACACACACACACACACACACACACGCACATGCACACGGAAAATATTCCCAATGTGGTACATAGCGACAAACAATGGCCATTGCCTGCAAATAAATCACCCACAAACTGTTGATGGAATGTGTACTCCCTGGTGATAAGCATTGGGACTGGGTCATTGAATTGAAAATAGAAACACACAATCATTATGGTACAATCAGAAGGAGGTGGATGGAGTCACCATGACCACTTCACTTTCAATAATAGGCCTAAGTCATGTGTACACATAGAAGCATTTGATGTGGTTGCACAATCAGCCACTTGACATGTGGACACACTAGCACCTCTTCAGCACTGCTTGCACAACCACAGTCAGTCATCTGCCACACAATGCACATACCTACTCCTAGGCCTATCCTCCACAATGTAGATAAGCTACCTCTCATCATTACTGGCCAGTTATTGGACTGTTACGTACAGTGTAGCTAACTATACTACACATCACTTGTGCTGCATTATTTACTCTAGAAGAAGGACCAACTACACATGCAAATGGGACTATGCATCTCTTCAATACTGTAATATCTGGTGAGCACATTTACAACAACATGCTAGCATGATGTCACTTTTGAGCAAAATTTTGCACACACCTCACACACCGTGTACTCACCATCACCATAGCAACAAAATGGAGCTCGTGTACGGGCTATATAATCAGCATTACATCCATGGACTAGATACTCCAACATGTGCGCTTTCGAATTCGGCACGTGCTCACGAGAGCGAGAGTCCCTCCATAATTACAGCCACGCACAGACAATACCAGTGCCCAAATACGTTCAATCGAGACGTTATACACAATATACGTATACACCAGGTGCGCCATTCCAGCTCGTCCTGTTCACTTCCTTCCACCAAACGGTACACATGCAAAGGTAGCGGAAGCTTGGCAATGGTGATCATCATTGCGCAATAGTCCTGAAAAATGGCTGCCAGCTGCAGCTGAAGCTGTAACCATAGACGCAAGACGCCTCTTGCGTCTATGCTGTAACGCGCGCGTAGTCAGTCCTCGAAACATGACCATGGGGTACGTCCGCTTGGCTGTGTCAGGCCTCACATGCACTACATGGTACAAAGGGAAAGCAGCTATAGATGTCTCACTGTGTAGGACAGAGCTGGAGCATAATGGACTGAGCGATCTCCTAGTCGCAGTTGGGAAAGATGCTGGAGCTATCATACCTTTTAAAGTGATGTCATGCAGTATGTGCGTACATGCACAACACCAAGTCAGAACCAGCCAAACCTACTTCTAATGTAGCTAGCTCATGTGAACTTTGCTTCATGCACGCACAACATGCATGCAATCATAAATTGATAACTGCCAATAATCACAAGCTCAATTACAGCATACACAACAAACCAAAATGCATACGTATTTCATGGGAAACAAACAGTATTACACTAATCAAATGAAAAGAACTTGTAGAGCCCATTGGCATGAAGTCTTGTGTCAATCTTGTCCTGCTGATCCTGTGCTTCCACGCATTGAGGACAGTGCCAGCTACTTCTACACGTACCATGCTGCCTGCAGCTGAGAGCTCGCTCTCTTTGTGGATAAAGAAAATGTAACTTCTGGCATTTGTCACTCCGAAGGATGTCTGTCACCGTTTGAAATGATGGGTTCTGGTGATTACCATTATGGCTGATCAAGTAGTTGTCTGCAGGGATGTCTGCCAACCCACGGTGTGCACCATCAACATCTGTAACATTGGAATGTGCTGAGCCGTGATGAGGTACATCAACGTACTTGAAGCACTCGATTTTGGACAATTTAAGGAAGTCTTGTGCAGCCTCAGTCACATCCATCAGGTGGGCATCACCAGTGAAGAGGTAAGCATCTCTCTTTTTCCAGACAGCCACGACATTAATTGACAGCACATTAGCTGCAGTTGTGCGACCTCGTGTTCCCACAGGCTTCGTTCGTTTGCCAGTTTCTGGCACATCATCTTTGACCTCCTGCACAAGTGACTGTGTGGGCAAGATGGCTACAAGAAGGAGATAACCATTTTCCAGGAACACTATAGGCTTATCCTGGATAATCATTGGTGTAACTGTAACTTTAAGATCGCTATTCTGCTGTTCGCGCAGTCTGCTTGCTAAAATCTGTATTTCCTTTTCATGCCTGAAGTTCCTGTGTCTTAAAACATCAGCACGAGTGTTCATGTAGATGGTGGCGTCCTTAAGGTCTGGTAGATTAGCACGATCCACACAGTAGCGAGCCAGGAGAAGCTGAATGCCAAAGGTGTGATCCTCATCATGGTGTGTAACAACAATATGGGTGATTCGTGATAGGTACCGCAGAGTGGAATTCCAGGCAGCTATGAAACAATCAGCAGTCTTGGTCCCATCAATTAGAATGACTTCTTTCTGGTCAGGAGTGACAATCAGGCTCATGTCACCTGCGCCACCCTGAAACACATAAACACCAGGTGAGATGTCCACACCAGGCTGAATATCCTTATCAGGACGGGGCTGTAGCTTTTCACGCAGCTGTCTTCGATTTTCATCACTCAGCTTACTTTTCTTATTAAGAATAAAATGATGGAGAGCACGGTGGGGGCGCCATGCACTTTCAGATAGAACACTGTGGAGGTTAGCACAGCATCGCTTAATGGCCTTTATGCAATCCCTAGCATCCTGAAGCCCCTCCTGCTGTTGCGGTATTGATGTAGCTCTTTCTAGCTCTTGAATTTCTTTTTGCTTGCGTGACAGAAGATCCCGCTGGGTACGCATTACACCAGCCAGTGCAATCACAAGAGGTTGAACAAGTGGTGAGAAACACTCATACTTTTCATCATCAGAAGCAGCCAAACCAATCACATTGCTTTTCACCTCCTGGTAATTTCTTGTGCATGCAGTAAAAGTAGTGCAACTGTGTTCAATCTCCTTCTCCAGTACCACATCTGATTCTGACTCTGAGGAAAACTGATATTTCTCATCATGGTTACCCACACCTCCTTCTGAATACTGTTGAGTACCAGGATCAGTCACAGCACTTAAATTTCTTTCAATCTCCTGGAGGTTACCCGGCGGTGAGGAAGTGCTAAAATTGCTGCCAGTCCTTGTGACTATATTAGGCTTGTCCGGTGTTAAGACATCATGCAAAATGATCCTGTTGTTTTCAATTTTCAGATCATCTTCCAATTCACGAAGCTGTGCCCCATGAAGATATACAAAAAAGTCAGTGTCATCAAAGCATTCCCAAGAAGGGCACCATTTAGACGTACTGATATACCAAGGATGCTGTGTTTCAAAGTCATCACCCGCCCTAGGCTTCCTCTGCTCTAGAGTAACAGTGGCATCGTCAGTGGGAAGCGCAGACTCTTCAGCATTGATGGCACGAACCAAACGGTCCCCCTCATATGCTCTATGATAGCGGTCCAATTGTGATGGATGAGCCAAACGGTCCCCCTCATATGCTCTATGATAGCGGTCCAATTGTGATGGATGAGAAGTGTTCAGGAAATACCACAGTGGTGTAAACAAGCCACCATGAGATGCTTCACAATCATAAGTGGCACACTGAATTGATACTGGGTAATCTTGGAGTAGCTGGCGGTACTCTCTGAGGTTGTCAGCTTCACTTTCCATAATGCATTTCAGTGTATTACCCCAAATACCAGAGAAGCAGCAATCAGCTACAATGACTAGATGATGGAATACAGCATCCTCTTGTCCCCGTCTATCCCAGTGAGTATGACACCACAGTCCAAGGACCCCAAGAATCCCAATGTACCCACGTTGGTGGATATAGACTTCACCACCCACAAAGCCCAGTGGTCCCCTGTACTCACCAACAACGCCAACGACCGCTTCGTAAAAAGCGCATAGGAATTCTTCCTCTTTCTTTTTGGCGCTATCTTCGTATACGTACCAATTCTCAGCGTCCATCTCATTCAGACCCTTCCTCGCTGGATGAGGCTTTAGTCTGTTGGGGACAAGACAGAGATTTCCCGGGTTTGTACCATGACCTGAAAGGTACAGCAGTATCTCACATGATCTACGTTCCCTCTGGTCCGATTGCGGGTCTGGTTTCTTCAGTGATGCCAGTGTTCTGTGGAGATAATTAACGAGAGGACCAAACACTTCAGATTCATCGATGGACTGGGACAGCAAACTCTGAGCCATCTGGTCGTACACAAACTTGCGCAAAAGCGCCTGGTCACCGAGAGCAAGAATGTCATCAACAGGCAAGTCCTGGAAGTCCTGGCTCAGGTGGTCGATACTGATGATTGGACAAAACAAGCGTTGGGGGCGCTCCAGTTGCTTCTTAGTGGAGTATTTCAGTACATGCTCGTTCATGGTGAATTCGCCCTGGTAGACGGATTGTAAATAGACGACTGATCGCGGGGCGGCCTCCAAGGAGCCAAGGTTTTCCAAGGTTTGGGAATATGTTCCTATGGAAACTAGGCGGTGCCCATCACGTGCACAATATGGCTGCTGCAGGGCTTGGCAGCTCCCAGTGGTGGGGATTCTCCCCTGCGCTAGATCTCACTGCAGTCTATGATGGTAAGAGGCGCTGCGTTTCTGTACGCGATTTATTAGGTATGTCATGTTTGGTTGCACTCCTTTGCTATGTACGTAGGTTGTACGAGGAGTGCAGGACGACAGGCAAAGATGGAGTTTGATGACTTTGGTACGTTCTCTCCAGTCAGCTGTTTGCTGTGAAAGAATTCAGCAACAATGGGGTCTCGTACGACGCTGTACACATCGCCACTTCAATGATGTTCATGTTTTATGCTGTTAGTGAATCACTTTCTCTCCCAATACTGTTGTACAGATACATTCAGTGTACTACTAGTGGGTTCAGCAGATCTGAGACATGTTCTGAAGACAGTGGCTACTTGCACTGGCTCCACAACTAAACAGATCCATGTGAGGCTCTGTATGTGCAGCTCATGTTTTAATGAGTGCTACTGTGGACTACAGATTATGGGCACATTGTTATATCGCCATACCTTAATGTATAAATGTTATTTGATCTTTTAACCATGAATTTATATTGTATCCCCAGTGGAGCAAAATTAGCCATAGCCTCAGTGATGTTGATATTATATGCTTCCCTGCTGTCTAGTGAGCTCACGTGCACACCATGCTTCACACGTGCTCCCCTCCTCACCCCCCCCCCCCACAGTTCTACATACTGGAGAGTGCCCTGGAGTCCTATGCCAGACACCTCCTCTTCCTTGTACTGTTCACAGAACCACTGGCACAGGTGGGACTGCAAGGTGAGTGTGTGGATGAGTGTGGGTGGGAACAGGGGTGGGGGCATGTGTGTATAGGTGAGTGACAGTGTGGAGGGGATGGAGGATGGCTAAGCCTGTGCCTGTGGTAGTGGTTTGTGTAGTAGCGTTAATGTCTAATCCCTGTACACACATGCAGCCTACAAGGTGTCATACCAACTTCCATGTCTTGTACGTGAATACAGTTCACTTTTACTCACTGCTCAGTGGCAGGACTGCAGCAACCATTGCACCATGTGGTGTATGGGGTATCTGTGTATGTGTAATATACAAATATCACTGATACATGTACATACGTAGGTATTTGTATAGTGTGCACCATTTCATGGCTCCCCCTTGTGTCAATGCAGAACGTATAGAGCTGTTCTTGGAGCTGTTTGGCAACACTCTGATCAGAGGCCAGACCTCAAAGTACTTACAGAAGAAGTGTGACCAACTCATAAAGTGAGTCACCTCACAAGAACACTCCCTGCCCTTACACTTTACTTCTGTACTTTCTGAATCATCATTAGTCAGTCTGGCTTAGTGCACTGTCCTTCATCTCCACAGGATGGTCACTGATGATGGCTACTGTCGAGTGAGACTGCCGTTTGTGGACCTCTCTAAATTAAAGGTACATGTAGAATGCTGTGTTAATTTTAGTCACTTCTTTAAGGGGGGGGGGGGGGATGAGACTTCAACTGAGGTTCCAAGATTTAATGGTGGCAAAACAAAGGTAATGGGGGCGATACTATGTTGACATATGCCTTCAGGCTTGCCAAATTTCAAAGGGGGGGCAAGGGCAAATGCCCCCCCCCCCCCCCCCCCCACAACCCACCCTAAATGCACCCCTGATGTTTGTACTTCTTCATGCCTGCTAGTGCAGACAATAAGTGTTGCTTCCTATGCCCGTAGCTACAGTGTGTGTACATACGTACGTACCTGCATGTAGTCAGCTACACATGCTTATCCGTACGGTACCCATGACTGTGTGTCTTGGTGTACACCCATACAGTACGCTAAGCTCTCCTCCATCACTCCATGTACTGCAGTGCAAGTTGCTGCATACACCACCAATGTGTGCAAATACAAGGACAATGCAATACTTGTAGCCAAACAGCCAACATAATGCTATGGTTGGTGCTCTTGCAACATCTTGTAACAGTATGTCGGTGCACCTTTTGGCCTTATGGACATCCTTCATTATTTTTTCACTGACCTGTGGTGATGTGAGTGTGCCAGTTGTACCTAGTCTCGCGCGCCAGTCTCTATTTCCCCTATTGCACAATCGCGGAACGGATGGCGCGCGAGACTAAGTAGTACCATAGACACTGGCCACTCAAAGAACTGAATGCAAGTTGGTATTAGTTACAAATCTCAGGATCAGGGCAACAGTTTGTCGTGTTATTCGTACACAGATATCAATTTTCTAGCATCACAACCTGAACTTTTGTATTTACGTATTTCACTTTCTGTTACTCTTGCTCCTCCTCTGCATACTGGATATGTAGTTTAAGGAACACGACATGTTGGAAGGGATCTTCAAGTTCTGGAGACATCCTGATAGTGCCACTTTTGACATCAGCACCATGTGGTGAGTGTATAGCTGTGGAGTGTGGGTTGGGTGTGTGTGTGGGTTGGGTGTGCACACACATATATGTACAAACACACACACACACACAACCACACGTGCACGCACACACTTCTTCTGTACACCCTGTCCAATCACGGACGTAGGGCAGGTCCCAGACCAAAAGCCTGGAACCTGTTTACAGCCAGTATACAGCACACACACACACACACACACACACACACACACACACACACACACACACACCACACACACACACACACCACACACACACACACACGCACATGCACACACACGCCACACACACGCACACATGCATGCACGCACACACACACACACACACACACACACACACACTCGCGCGCGCGCGCGAGCGCACACACACACACACACACACACACACACACACGCACACACACACACACACACACGCACACACACACCTCCACTTGTTCTTCCACTCAGGGACCAGAGATTGCGACATCACTTGGGGATCCGCTATGATGCTAGGGATGGTGTGTTTGACTGGGACTACCACATGAGGCTGGGAGAGATGGTGAGCCACACACCAGATAGGGGTCCACACAGGGTTAAGTTGGCAACATACAAGGGGCTAGGGCATGTTGATTGTGGCATTGTGATATGTATGGTGCAGTGAATGACTTAGGATACTGAATATACAGCTATTGTACAAGGAATAGTAGTGTACAGTGTACCCATGTACGTATGCATGCACACCTGTAAGCTAACATTGTTTTGAAGTAATTACAAGAGTTTGGGAACTTGTAACTACTTGCCTCTGTGTCACTCCATGTTGCACTTATTCCCTTGCCCTCCTTCCCCAACCCTCACACCTTGATCCCCTCCCATCCCCTCCCCTCCCCTCCCCTCCCTCTCCACTCCCCTCCCTTCCCCTCCTCTCCTTTCCCCTCCCCTCCCCTCCCCTCCCCTCCCTTCCTTGTTAGTCCCCCATCATCAGCCCAAAGGAGTACAAGCACTGGAGGGACACTGGACTGGCCTTCCAGCTCAGATGGGATGCCCCTTATGAAACACCCAACAGAACACTAGCATCAGGTCTATTACTGAAACAGGTAGGCTCTAACACCTCACATCTGTGTGTGTGTAATCATCCACAAACTACTGTGCTAGTGAGTGCAGTAGTCTCACATAGGCCGACTGCCATTTTGTTGACTACACCATCTACAAATGGCCGTCTGGCTACACCACACTGTATTACAGTGGAACCTGTATGAGACAGTCACCCTTGGGACCTGGCCAAGCAGCCGTTATACAGAGGTGGCCTGCTTATAGAGTTTGTATCAGAGTTGTAATCCCAGTCGTTGTTATATGGAGTAATGGTAATCAATTCAATCTATGTGGCTAGTGAGCAATGCATGGTCCTTGGCAGTAGTGGTGACATGGTCAAATTGCCAGGAATGGTTAGTCAAGTCGTTGGCGAAAAGGCTCCTGCTACGAGTGGTTGGAGGATATCACAAGTACAAAAGCATTTCGTTGCCAAATGTGGGAGTAATGCTAAGGTTAACTACAGAACTTACCAACCCCAAAGACCCCTTTGCCGTGGTCATGATAAAGACAGTTACACAGTGGGACACATTCCGAAGACAGTCAGCCGGACAGTGTCCTTCTTCCTCAAGAGGATGAGACTGAGCAGTGGATTGTGAAGTGACCGGGTTGATGGTTTACCACGGCGCTGGATTTGGACTGTAAATTCTGTTCAAGTACTGGTTTTATAGACACCTGGCCTGAACAGAGAGGCTCAGGGCCCTCTTGCTGTAGTGAAGAACTTTACCAACCACTGCTAACAGATGTACTTTGTTCTGTATGTACTCTACACATTGGCAGTTTAGCGCATTACTGGGTGACTATTAGTACAGGTTAATAAGGCACACTAATCAATACAAATTCATTTGGGACTTTTCCTATTGACTGGCTTACGCTAGGTGACCGCATAACTCAGGTGACCACTGACACAGGTACCACTGTATTATGTGCAGCATATCACAGTGTTCACACACACACACACACACACACACACACACACACACACACACACACACACACACACACACACACACACACACACACACACACACACACACACACACACACACACACACACACACACACACACACACACACACCATCTACTCTCTCCCCACCTCTCCAGGGAGACACTACAGTGGCCCACAGGGGGTACTGGGGGGACATTGTCAACAGCCCCTTTGTCTCCATTGGTGCTGAGTCTGACAATGAGGAGCTGTTCAAGAAAACCAATGGCAGACATGTCAAAGTGAGTCAACATTGTTCACAATCTGGCTAACCTCTTTACTCTCATTCTCTTCTGTTCTGTACACAGTACTCATTTTCTCTCTCCTGTTTATCTATACTGCTACTGCATCTCTCCTTCACACCTCTCTCCCTCCTTCATACCTCTTTCCATTCCTCCCTCTCACCCTTCACCTTTCTTTCACTTACCATCCCTTTCACCCTCCCTCTTTCCCTCCCTCCATTCCTTTCGCCCTCCCTTCCTACCTACCTCTCCTGTCTCTTCCTCCAGACGAGCTGCAATATTGCTGAGTACAACCTCCTTCAGTGGCTACAGCAAACCTTCCCCAGCTCAATCCCAAAGGAGGTCCTGACCCAGAAGGGAAGTGGCCACACTGAGGAGAGTGCAGGTGCCAAGCTGGTAGCAGTGGAAGAGGAGAAGGAGGAGGGGGAGGTTGGTGGTCATGGCAGTAGTCAACAAGACTGTAATGGAGCTGCTGGTGGTGGAGACAGAGATAAACCATTACATCCAGGTACGTTACTTGGGGAGAAATGGTGATTTAGTTTTGAGTAGTTGGTATCCCGCCTCCTGTGTACTGAGTATGGGTATCTGGTGTTCACATTCACATACATACGTATGTGCACGTCTGAGCTCATGTTTTAGCATGTGCTGACTTGATGGACAGGAGACTGGCTCAATGCTTTCAAAGTTGTATTGATGGTCGTTTGCAAACATACAGTGTATGTGTATAAGGTGCCACTACATGCTCTGTACTGGTCACCATTTGTTACTGTGATGACCTCACTAGAGCTCCGTGTCAGAGTGATCTTCCTCCCTCTGGGGTCAGTGAGTGACCTGGCAACAAAGGGGAAGTACCACAAGAGGTTCCACCTCACCTACTTCTCCAACAGGTGAGCCGGAACTGAGTCTCTGTGAAAAGACTGCGACCACACCCAGCACACACACACACACACACACACACACACACACACCTATCTGTTTCATTTTACCAACTGCTCAGACACCACATACACCACACACATACAGTACATACTGGTACACACATGTACATACACACATAAGTCAACTGCCACTTGGTGTACAGTTCCCTTGCGTTGTCTCTCATTCCTTCACTTTTTTTCACTCCTTCTCACTTGTCCCCCCCATCACCCTCACAGCATGGTACACCACCTGACAGAGCAGCTTCTTCCAGTCATGGTGGAGAAGGATGCTGTGATTGTCACTGAAACAGCAAAGTACGTTGGCTCTCTGTAGCCAGTAGTTATGTACATAACAGCCTGTCAAGTTCCCACTCTTCTCCCACTAACCAACTAATGTATTGAAAATGATCATGCACACATGTACCATTTGTACATGTGTGCATGATTCTGAATGCAATACACTTATGTGTGTATGACATACCCACACCTGTGTGTGGTAGTCTAGTGATAGTGTATGTACATACATGTGTATATACGTAGTGTAGACAGCTTGTGTGTTACCTTGTATTAGCATGGCCCTTCCTACCTCAGGTATCTCTTGGAGTTGAAGAAGGAGCATGGAGCAGAGTTCTTGAGGAAAGTGACTGGAATGGCAGAGAGGATTGGGTTTGAGGTATGTACACACATACATACAGGGAAGCTGCAACTGTGTTGTGTATGAGTTGTGTGTGTGTGTGTGTGTGTGTGTGTGTGTGTGTGTGTGTGTGTGTGTGTGTGTGTGTGTGTGTGTGTGAATGTGTGTGTGTGTGTGTGTGTGTGTGTGAATGTGTGTGTGTGTGTGTGTGTGTGTGTGAATGTGTGTGTGGCGAGTGTGTGTGCATACGTGCTGTGTGTGGTGTGTGTGTGTGTGTGTGTGTGTGTTCACTGTTTGGCTGAAGCTGTGTGAGTATCCTAAAAAGGTGACTGTTCTGCAGCCAAAGGGTCTGGCATTCAGAAGGCTGAAAACTTGGTTTATGCTTTGGTTGCAGGTCTAGTCATACTTGTCAACCACAAACCACTGGGGAGATTAGTGTAACTTGTGTAATTCTCTCTTAGGTGCTAACACACTCTCCAGTGTTTACCACTGGTTGTGCAAGTTCCATTAGCCACCTACAGTATGTAGATATTACCAAGTGTGTAGGTGGGGAATTCTACGGCCAGGAGCCCAGGACACATGCTCTGATGCTGTCACTCAAGGCCATACCACACCTCTCTCATCTCATGGGTCTTGCAAGCCAGTTGATGAGTACCCCTACTGCAATGAGGGGGGCGTGCGAATGGGGTGATAAGGATGGTGTCTCTGCAGCCAACGATGCTACCGGTTTTATTGTCACCTGCTGGCTTACCCCATTCATGGGGTCCAGGTGGCCAAGGCATGGCTGTGATATTACAGGTTCAAGTACAAGTGTGTGCATGCGTGTTTGTGCATGCATGTTTGTGCGTGTGTGTCTTCTTCTGTAGGTGTGGATTTAAGATATACCAATCCTGGTCCATGTATCTATGGTGTAGCCCACTATGTTATGTCCAACATCTTTCTGTGTACCCTTCACTGCAGCCCCAGTGCACTGATGGTAAAGAAGGAGGCCAAGAACACAGCCATCTTGTTTTTACAGCACACAAGAAGGACTCCTAATGCAATGATGTTGTCTTCCTCTTTCTGGAAACATTACTTGCCTGCACATGACTGACATGACAGTATTGCCAACCCATGCACATTGCATGCCACATTTTATCCGGTACACCTTCATCTTCACTGCATACAACAGATTATACATGAGATATATCAATACATCAACTGATCATGCACTCCTGCCATTAACATAATTATGTCTGCATAATTATGTTTATATAAAAAAAGAAATCATTTCAGTCTATTATATATATGCACCATTAAGAATTATGGTAATCTTAACTTCATAAACGGTGCCCCATGCACATACAGAACTGTGTCACAACCACTTTGGCAGGCTGCATATTGTGTATCTTTGCAGTGTTGAATTGGGACACACACACACACAGGAACATATTCCCAATGTGGTACATCAGAACAGAAAATCACCCACAAACTGTCGATGGAATGTGTACTCCTTGGTGATAAGCATTGGGACTGGGGCCATTGAAAATGGAAACACACAATCATTATGGTACAATCAGAAGGAGGTGGTTGGAGTCACCATGACAACTTCACTTTCAATAATAGACCTAAGTCATGTGTACACATTGAAGCATTTGATGTGGTTGCACAATCAGCCACTTGACATGTGGACACTCTAGCACCTCTTCAGCACTGCTTGCACAACCACAGTCAGTCATCTGCCACACAATGCACATACTCCAATCCTGCACATTGCCCACATGCTATAGCTACCTCTCATCATTACTGGTTGTTAGACAGTCGCAGTGTGTACAGTCCACATCACCCATATATGCTGCACTATTACTCCAGACATCCATAAGCAACAACTGCACATGCAAACGGGATTACATTTCGTTTTGAAATACTGTAATATCTGGCGAGGACAATTACAATAACATGCAAGCATGCTGTCCCTTATGAGAATAACCTTACACACTGCACACACCTCACACTCTGTGTATTCACCATCACCATAGCAACAAAATGGGGCTCATGCAAGGCGGTCAGCTGTACATGGACCAGGTACTCCAATATGTGCACTTTCACGTGCTTGCGAGAATCCCTCTGTGTTTGAATATAAATACAGCCGCGCACAGATAATTGCAATACCAAGATACGTTCATTCAAGACCTGATACTTGCATAAACAAGGACGCTACACAATATATATAACATGAGGAGCGCCACTCCAGCTTGTCCTGTTCACCACTTCCTTCCACGAAATGGTACGCGTACACATGCAAAGGTAGCGGAAGCTTGGCAATGTTGATCATCATTGCGCAATAGTTAGGAAAATGGCTGCCGTGTGTAGAGATGTACTATAGCTAGGAATTAGTCTACCGAAGGCTGTTTGTACTTCCGCTTGACATGCGCGTAGTCGGCCCTCCCTACATCGGGAGAATAACGAACGTTGATTGTGTACACTGGACTGAGAGCGTGCCATTCCTGCGTTTGATCTCATTGCTAATTCTAAGGTTTGAATATGATCACTCTCATCCATCATCAGCCATGCCTCGCTGTGCAGTTCGAAGTAGATGGCGGTGTAGGATGGCTAGCAGGGATGGGAGTAGTACACTAACAATTCTACTAGTTACGGTCAGCAAGGGTGGTGGAACATACAGGGGGGCTGGGGGCTTTAGCCCTGGCTGGCCCCCATAATTCTTGATGAAAGTGACTATCAGGCTGGCTGTCACAATCATTGCCAGCACACGTACCCCCTACCCCCCATTGCAAGACTTGCATGTCATGTTTCACCATTACTGATCATGACAGTCAGTAATGTTGTGAATGTCACAAAAGGCACTGCACTTTGTCCAGCCACTCCTCCTCCAACTCTGCCAGCTAGCTATCACATCCACACATCACATTGACAAAACATGCATGCTGCTTTCATTTAGAATTAGTTCAGTTAAAGACCATCAATCTTCAAAAGTAGCTACAAACACTTTATAGTACTGCAGCTCACAGCACATTTACAAAGCCAATAAAGAAATAAGCAATACAAACACCAAAGAAATAATTTCATCAAGATAACTGACACTAGTACACTAAACCAGCCAAAGTCTGCTATAAAACTCAATCTACAAACACAACATAGTTATGGGTCAGCAAATGGAAAGTATTTATGCTTTTCGTCCTCAAGTGGCAAATTGATCTTGGCCTGCACTTCATCGCATTCCATGCAAGCACAATCGCAATGCCATTTCTTTGTCTCGTCCGTGTACCCAACTTTACACTCTTTGCAACAAACACCTGGGGGGTTTTTGGGGTGGTTCTTTTGAGTTGACGGCCCTCGTTCTCTGTACAGAAAATGCAACACTCTGCACTCCTTGCTTTGAAGGATTTCCTTCACAGTTTGGAATGAGGGGTTTTGCCTGTTGCCACAATGGCTGATCAGGTATTGTTCTGCTGGGATGCCTCGCAACCCTAGGTGTTCTCCAGGAACTTTGGTACTGTTGGAGCGGGCAGACCCATGATGAGGTACATCAACGTACTTGAAGAACTTGATTTCAGGATTATCGGCAAGGAAGTCTTGTGCAGCCTCAGTCACATCCTTCAGGTGGGCATCACCAGTGAAGAGGTAAGCATCTCTGTTCTTCCAAACAGCCACGAGATTAATGGATAGCACATTGGCCGCAGTAGTGCCACCTCTTGAAGATACAGGCTTTGTTTCTTTGCCTCTTTCTGGTACTTTTCCTCTGACGTCATCCACGAGTGACTGCCTGGGCAACAGGGCTTCAAGGAAGAAATCCCCCACTGTGACAAGTCTTTTAGACTTGCTCTCACAATCATCAATGATCACAGCTTCCAATGGAATATCCAGAAAACTCTTAGCTAGAGTTACCACTTCCCTTTCATGCCAAAAGTTCTTGGGCCTGAAGTCATCACGCGTGTTGATGTAGATTTTGGTGGTGCCTGGAGAAAGGTGTGGTAGGTTAGCAGGTTGCAAATAGTAGCGAGCCAGGAGAAGCTGAATGCCAAAGGTGTGATCCTCATCATGGTGTGTAACAACGATATGGGTGATTCGTCGTAGGTACCGAAGAGTGGAGTTCCAGGCAGCCTTGAAACAATCAGCAGTCTTGGTCCCATCAATGAGAATGACCGCTTTTTGGCAAGGTGTGACAATTAGGCTCATGTCACCTTCACCACCCTGAAACACATACACCCCAGGTGGGATGTCCACATCACCATCACGAACTGGCAGCAATTCCTTTAGTTTGTCACGACTGGCCCCATTCAGAAGGTCCCGCTTGGTGGCTTCACGCAACTGCTCTTCCCTCTCAGCATCCTCCATCTTTCTGTGTGCAAGAACATAGTACCTAAAACCCTTCTGGGGGCGATGTGCAGCTTGATACAAAAGGCTTTTGAAAGCAGCAAGAGTTTGCTGGGTAGTGATGATTGACTGCTCTGCAGATTTGCGAAATGCATTTAAACCTTCTCCAGCACTACTCAGACATTCTAATTGCCTAAGCAAGCCTTGCAGAATTTTGCACTGGTTGGAAGCCTCGCTTTGCAGTGCCATCACATATGGTTCAGTAAGTGGTGAGGTGCCATTGTCTCCTCGTTGCAGATCACCTTCAAGCTCTTGGAGTTGCCTGCCATGGAGATATCCGAAAAAGTAAGGGTCATCAAAGCATTTCCAAGATGGACGGTTTGTAGAGGTGCTCACATACAAGGGGTGCTGTGTCTCAAAGTTATCATCTGACTCGTCAGCCAGGAAATCCTTGTGATACTTCTCCACATTGTCAGGATTTCCATTTATGAAATGCCATAGTGGAGTGAAAACTCCACCTCGCGAGGCTTCAAATTCATCTGTGGCACACTGTATGGACACTGGGTATTCCCACAGCAACTCACGATATTCTTTGAGGCAGGGGAGCTCACTTTTCACAATATGTTCCAAGGCAGTACCCCAAATACCAGCAAAGCAGCAGTCAGCCACGATGACAAGATGGTGGAATACATCATCCTCAGTCCCACACTTTTCCATCTGTCTCTCCGAGTGAGCATGACACCACAGACCAAGGACCCCCAGAACTCCAATGTAACCACGCTGGTGGGCACAGACCTCACCTCCCACAAAGCCCAGTGGACTCTCGGAGGCATCAATCACTTCGGAGCAAGCTATGTAGAAGTCGTTTAGGTAGCCTTCGACTTTGGCATGGTCTGCGAGATCGTATTTGTACCAATCGTTTGGCTTTTTCTCTCGCAGATCTTCCCTCGCCGGGTGGGCCTTGATGCCATCAGGAAGAAGACAGATGTTGCCAGGGTCCAAGCCATGGCCCGAAAGGTACAGCAGAACCTCACATAGTTTACTTTCTTTCAGTGTGTATAATATTCTGTAGAGCTAGAGGTGATCGACAAGTGGTCCGAAAACGTCTGGCTCGGTAATAGGCTCGAGTACATTTTGCTGCCCCAATGGGGACAGGACGCCAACACTCCCATCTCGGACTGTAAGTGCACACTGATGCAATAGCGCCTGGTCACCGATGGCGAGAATGTCATCAACAGGCAAGTCCTGAAAGTCCTGGCTCAAGTGGTCGATGCTGATGATGGGACAAAATAAGCGTGTTACGTCCTCGGGATGCGGCGATTGTTTCTCGGTGGAGTATTTCAGTACGTGTTCGTCCAGGTGGACAGATTGTAGCTGCTGTGGCAATTGAGCCATAGATGGAGGACTGATCGGGGAGATTTCTAAGGAGGCCACACTTTTTGGGAATACGTTCCTATGGAAACTAGGCGGTGCCCCTCACGTGCACAATATGGCTGCTGCAGGGCTTGGCAGCTCCCAGTGGTGGGGATTCACCCCTGCACTAGATCTCACTGCAGTCTATGATGGTGAGAGACGCGATACGCTGTACGTGAATGATTTATCGGGAATGTCATGTTTGGCTGTATTCCTTTGCTATATGTAGGTTGTACAAGGAGTGCAGGAGAACAGTCCAAGCTGCAATTTGATGACTTTGGTACGTTCTCTCCAGTCAGCTACTTGCTGTGAAAGAGTTCAGCACCATTAATTGTAGTATCGTACGACGCTGTACGCATCGCCACTTCAATAATGTTCCTGTTTTATGCTTTTACTGAATTGCTTTCTCGCCCAAATGTTGTACAGACACTTTCAATGTACTATTAGTAGGTCCGGCAGATCTGAGACATGTCCTAAAGACAGTGGCTACTTGCACTGGCTCCACAACTAAACAGATCCATGTGAGGCTCTGTGTGTGCAGCTCATGTTTTAATGAGTGGTTCTGTGGACTACAGATTATGGGCACATTGTTATATTGCCATACCTTGAAGTGTAAATGTTGTTTGATCTTTTAAACAAGAATTGTTTTCCGAGTAGTAGCAAGGTCAGCCTTAGCCTCAGTGATGCTGATATCATATGCTTCCCTGCTGTCCAGTGAGCTCACGTTCACACCATGCTTCTCACATGCTCCCCTCCACTCCACACTCCCCCTGCCCACAGTTCTACATACTGGAGAGTGCCCTGGAGTGCTATGCCAGACACCTCCTCTTCCTTGTACTGTTCACAGAACCACTGGCACAGGTGGGACTGCAAGGTGAGTGTGTGGATGAGTGTGGGTGGGGACAGGAGGTGGGGGCATGTGTGCATTAGTGAGTGGCAGTGTGGAGGGGAGGGAGGATGGTTAAGCCTGTGCCTGTGGTAATGGTTTGTGTAGTAGCGTTAATGTCTGATCCCTGTACACACATGCAGCCTACAGGGTGTCATACCAACTTCCATGTCTTGTACTGTACGTGAATACAGTTCACTTTACTCACTGCTCAGTGGCAGGACTGCAGCAACCACTGTACCATGTGGTGTATGGGGTATCTGTGTATGTGTAATATACAAATATCACTGATACATATACACATGTAGGTATTTGTATAGTGTGCACCATTTCATGGCTCCCCCGTGTCAATGCAGAACGTATAGAGCTGTTCTTGGAGCTGTTTGGCAACACTCTGATCAGGGGCCAGACCTCAAAGTACTTGCAGAAGAAGTGTGACCAACTCATAAAGTGAGTCACCTCACAAGAGCACACCCTGCCCTTTCACTTTACTTCTGTACTTTCCTAACCGTCATTAGTCAGTCTGGCTTAGTGCGCTGTCCTTCATCTCCATAGGATTGTCACTGATGATGGCTACTGTCAAGAGAGACTGCCGTTTGTGGACCTCTCTAAATTAAAGGTTCATGTAGAGTGCTGTATTAATTATAGTCACTTCTTTAAGAGGGGAGGGGGGAATGAGACTTCAACTGAGGTTCCAAGATTTAAGGGGGCAAAACAAAAGTAATGGGGGGCGATACTATGTTGACATATGCCTTCAGGCTTGCCAAAATTCAAAGGGGAGAGCGGGCGAGATTATAGCAACTTTTAGCAAGAGCAAATGCCCCCCTCCCCCACAACCCACCCTAAATGCACCCCAGTGATGTTTGTACTTCTTTGTGCCTGCTAGTGCAGACAATAAGTGTTGCTTCCTACGCCTGTAGCTACAGTGTGTGTACATACGTACTGTACCTGCATGTAGTCAGCTACACATACTTATCCGTACAGTACCCATGACTGTGTGTCTCGGTGTACACCCATACAGTATGCTAACTTTTCCTCCATCACTCCATGTACTGCAGTGCAAGTTGCTGCATACACCACCAATGTGTGCTAATA
This sequence comes from Ianthella basta, assembly GCA_964019415.1. Taxonomy (NCBI): domain Eukaryota; kingdom Metazoa; phylum Porifera; class Demospongiae; order Verongiida; family Ianthellidae; genus Ianthella; species Ianthella basta. Next base: position 9,111,057 of record OZ025868.1, on the reverse strand, counting down.
CAAGGAAAATGCAATACTTGTAGCCAAAGAGCCAACATAATGCTATGGTTGGTGCTCTTGTAACATCTTGTTACAGTATGTCGATGCACCTTTTGATCATATGGACATCCTTAATTACTTTTTCACTGACCTGTGGTGATGTGAGTGTGATAGTAGTACCTAGTCTCGCGCGCCAGTCTCTATTTCCCCTGTTGCACAATGTGTGTGCCTATAGTACCACAGACACTGACCACTCAAAGAACTGAATGCAAATTGGTATTAGTTACAAATCGCAGGATCAGGGCAACAGTTTGTTGTGTTATTCGTACACGGATATCAATTTTCTAGCACTACAAACTGAACTTTTATATTTATTTCACTTTCTGTTACTCTTGCTCCTCTTCTACATACTGGATGTGTAGTTTAAGGAGCATGACATGTTGGAAGGCATCTTCAAGTTCTGGAGACATCCTGATAGCTCTACTTTTGACGTCAGCACTATGTGGTGAGTGTATAGCTGTGGAGTGTGGGCATGGGTGTGTGTGTGGGTTGGGTGTGCACACACATATATGTACAAACACACACGTGCACACACACGTGCACACACACACACACACACACATACACACACACACACACACACACACACACACACACACACACACACACACACACACACACTTCTTCTTCTTTACTCCTTGTCCATCATGGACGTCGGGCAGGATCCATTTGCTCTACCTTGTCACAGGTTGGGATGGGGCTGTTGACTTGGGTTGGTGTACGTATTGCAGCTCTCCATTCACTTCTGTCCATCACCACTTCTTGCCAGTTTGCGATTATGGTTAGATCTCTGCTGATCAGATCTACCCATCGCAGAGATGTCCCTCCTGGCCTCCTCTTCTTTCCTGTTGGTCTGCATCTCAGGAGCTGCTTCTGTGGCCGATGGTCTGGTATTCTCTGTAGGTGTCCGAACCACTGGAGCCTCTTCAACCTTAGTTGTTCTTCTACTGGTAGCTCCCCAGTCTCCTCCAGTATGTCATCACTGCGTCGTTTGTCCCACAGAGTCACTCCTACAATGTCCCGGAGGCATCTCATCTGGAATGTCTTCAATCTTCTGATGTCGTGCTGGGTTACTGGCCAGGTCTCTGCATCGTAGAGGAGGACTGACATGACCATTGATTGAAACACACACACTTTGGTTGTCTTGCTGAGGTTTCGACTCTTGAACTCCTTCCATCTCCACATTCGGTAAACAGTTGCTGCCTTCTCCAGTCTGATTCCAACATCTCTCTCCACCCTGGCAGTCTGTTCCACCTCACTTCCAAGGTAGGAGAAGGAGTCGACTTCCTCAAGTGCCTGGCCGTTCAGTGTGATGGTCCCCTGTCAGTTCGCCAATGTTGAACACCTTGGTCTTGTCTCCATTGATCACACACACACACACACACACACACACACACACACACACACACACACGCACACACACACACACACACACACACACACACACACACACACACACACACACACACACACACACACACACATGTGCACACACACACACACACACACACTGTACTCTGAGTCTCCTCCACTTGCTCCTCCTCTCAGGGACCAGAGATTGCGACATCACTTGGGGACCCGCTATGATGCTAGGGATGGTGTGTTTGACTGGGACTACCACATGAGGCTGGGAGAGATGGTGAGCTACACACCAAACAGGGGTCCATACAGGGTTAAGTTGGCAACATACAGGGGCTAGGGCATGTTGAATGTGGCATTGCGATATGTATGGTGCAGTGAATGACTTAGGATACTGAATATACAGCTACTGTACAAGGAATAGTAGTGTACAGTGTACCAGTGTACGTATGCATGCACACCTGTAGGCTAACAATGTTTTGAAGTAATTACGAAAAGTTTGGGAACTTGTAACTATATTTGCCTCTGTGTCACTCTATGCTGCACTAATTCCCTTGCCCTCCTTCCCCAACCCTCGCATCCTGATCCCCTCCCATCCCCTCCCCTCCCTTCCCTTCCCCTCCACTCCCCTCCCCTCCCCTCCCCTCCCCTCCCCTCTCCTCCCCTCCCCTCCCCTCCCCTCCCTTCCTTGTTAGTCCCCCATCATCAGTTCCAAGGAGTACAAGCACTGGAGGGACACTGGACTGGCCTTCCAGCTCAGATGGGATGCCCCTTATGAAACACCCAACAGAACACTAGCATCAGGTCTATTACTGAAACAGGTAGGCTCTAACACCTCACATCTGTGTGTGTAATCATCCACAAACTACTGTGCCAGTGAGTGCAGTAGTCTCGCGTAGGCAGACTGCCATTTTGTTGACTACACCATCTACAAATGGCCGTCTGGCTACACCACACTATAATACAGTGGAGCCTGTATAAGACGATCACCCTTGGGACCTGGCCAAGCAGCCGTTATACAGAGGTGGCCTGCTTGTAGAGTTTGCATCAAAATTGTAATCCCAGTCGATGTTATATGGAGTAATGGTAATCTGTGTGGCTAGTGAGCATTGCATGATCCTTTGCAGTAGTGGTGACGTGGTCAAATTGCCAGGAATGCTTAGTCAAGTCGTTGGCGAAAAGGCTCCTGCTACGAGTGGTTAGAGGATATCACAAGTACAAAAGCGTTTCATTGCCAAATGTGAGAGAAACGCTAAGGTTAACCACGGAACTTACCAACCCCAAAGACCCCTTCACTGTGGTCATGATAAAGACAGTTACACAGTGGGACACATTCCGAAGACAGTCAGCCGGACACTATCCTTCTTCCTCAAGAGGATGAGAGCATCGGATTCTGTGAAGTGACCGGGTTGATGGTTTACCACGGCGCTGGATTTGGACTATATATTCTGTTCAAGTACTGGTTTTATAGACGCCTGACCTGAACAGAGAGGCTCAAGACCCTCTTGCTGTAGTGAAGACTATTCCGACTGCTGCTAACAATTGTACTCTGTTCTGTATGTACTCTACACAGTGGCAGTTTAACACATTACTGGTGACCGTTAGTACAGATTAATAAAGCACACTAATCAATACAAATTCATTTGGGACTTTCCCTATTGACTGGCTTACGCTAGGTGACCGCATAACTCAGGTGACCGCTGACACAGGTTCCACTGTGTTATGTGCAGCATATCACAGTGTTCACACACACACACACACCATCTCCTCTCTCCCCACCTCTCCAGGGAGACGCTACAGTGGCCCGCAGGGGGTACTGGGGGGACATTGTCAACAGCCCCTTTGTCTCCATTGGTACTGAGTCTGACAATGAGGAGCTGTTCAAGAAGACCAATGGCAAACATGTCAAAGTGAGTCAATATTCACAATCTGGCTAATCTCTTTCCTCTCATTCTCTTCTGTTCTGTACACAGTACCCATTTTCTCTCTCCTGTTTATCTATACCACTACTGCATCTCTCCTTCACACCTCCCTCCCTCCTTCACACCTCTTTCCATTCCTCCCTCTCTCCCTTCACCTTTCTTTCACCTACCATTCATTTCACCCTCCCTCCATCCCTCCCTCCTACCTACCTCTCCTGTCTCTTCCTCCAGACGAGCTGCAATATTGCCGAGTACAACCTCCTTCAGTGGCTACAGCAAACCTTCCCCAGCTCGATCCCAAAGGAGGTCCTGACCCATAAGGGAAGTACTCACACTGAGGAGAGTGCGGGTGCCAAGCTTGTAGCAGTGGAGGAGGAGGAGGAGGGGGAGGGGGAGGGGGAGGGGGAGGTTGGTGGTCATGGCAGTAGTCAACAAGACTGTAACGGAGCTGCTGGTGGTGGAGACAGAGATAAACCATTACATCCAGGTACGTTACTTGGGGAGAAATGGTGATTTAGTTTTAAGTAGTTTGTATCCCGTCTCCTGTGTACTGAGAATGGGTATCTGGTGTTCACATTCACATACATACGTATGTACACGTCTGAGCTAATGTTTTAGCATGTGCTGACTTGATGGACAGGAGACTGGCTCAATGCTTTCAATGTTGTATTGATGGTCGTTTGCAAACATACAGTGTATGTGTATAGGGTACCACTTCATGCTCTGTACTGGTCACCATTTGTTCCTGTGATGGCCTCACTAGAGCTTCCTGTCAGAGTGATCTTCCTCCCTCTGGGGTCAGTGAGTGACCTGGCAACAAAGGGGAAGTACCACAAGAGGTTTCACCTCGCCTACTTCTCCAACAGGTGAGCTGAACACTGAGGAACTGAGTCAAGACTGCAGCCACACCCAGCATACACCACACCCAACACACCATGCACATACACCACACACACGCGTGCGCACACGCACACACACACACACACACACACACACACACACACACACACACGCACACATCTATCCGTTTCATTTTACCAACTGCTCAGACACCACATACACCACACACAAACAGTACATACTGGTACACACATATACATACACACAAAAGTCAACTGCCACTTGGTGTACAGTTCCCTTGTGTTGTCTTACATTCTTTCACTTTTCTTCACTCCCTCTCACTTGTCCCCCATGTCCTGACAGCATGGTACACCATCTGACAGAGCATCTTCTTCCAGTCATGGTGGAGAAGGATGCTGTGATTGTCACTGAAACAGCAAAGTATGTCTCTCCTGTAGCTACCCCGCATGTTCACGTAATACATATACGTGTGTATGTCATAGCACATCTCATCTCTGCTGTGCATAGCAGCTTAGCTCCGTTCTCTCTTAACCGCTGGCACTGTAGTTGGCCTTACCATTCATTAGTGCATTCGTACTATGTATCCAACCTTTAGTCAATTTGTCATTGTGAAATGTACATACAGTGCCACTTGATGGTACTTGTACATGTGCAAGCTGTGTGTTGGTAACCTTGGCAATAGCAAGGTGCATATCTGCCTCATGAGCTAGCAGGTTGGGTAACAACATTCACCAGTACATACTCCAAGGACACAACTTCACAAACTGTGATTGTTGAATATGTCTACCGTAGTCACACATTGAGCACTGAGCATTTTTTAAACATTTCTTACAGGTTCTGTTTTATTCTCACTAATTTGATATTTGTAATTATAATTTTAATGTGTTGAAAATTTTGTCATTGTTCAGCATATTCCCTCACCTCATTACACACATTTTATCTCGGAGTTGTTCTATCCAACACTGAAGTGTTCAAGAAATCACTGAAGAGTTAGGATGTCTTTGAAGAGCACAGTGCCGGTATTGTACTGTACATAACCAAGAACAATGCAGAACGTCACTAGTGCTGTTCTGCATATTGGGGCCTTCCCTCAGCCACAGCTAATCAGCAAGCATGCTTTGAAGGGAATCCTTGAACATGTGACAGCTGCCTCTGATCAAACACAGTCATGCAGAAGGAACGAAGACACTGTAGCAGCGTTCCTCTGTAGTGCCAGCAGTGATGTTAGAGCCCCATAGGTGTAGGTACCTTGTGCAGAAGAGGAGTCATTCACAAAATCTCCATGCAAACTCAATAATAAATCACGAAAATCCTTAGACAAGGGTCATTCGCAAAATGAACACCCATTCCATGACATTTTCTACACATAATGGTGGCTATTGATGTCAGCTGTGCCTTGTATCATTGGCCATAGCCTAGTACAAAACCATCCCCACACTAATTGCCATATCTGGAATACCAGCACACAGCCACTTCCACGGATATGAGGCAACGATCAGAATAGCTAGACAGTTGCTGCTTACCATTCCATGTGCCTATGTTACTCTTCTGTGCATGTTCAGTGATTCCATGACTTATAGTACATAGTTTGGTGGTAGTGTGCACACACACATGTTCCTGTTCCCTCCTCAGGTATCTCTTGGAGTTGAAGAAGGAGCATGGAGCAGAGTTCTTGAGGAAAGTGACTGGAATGGCAGAGAGGATTGGGTTTGAGGTATGTACATACACGCATACATGGAGCTGTAGATCGCTCCATCTACGTATGGTGTACACAGCTGTACATGTATGTAGGAGGCCTTCAGAATTGTTGAATCGAACTATACTATCTTATTCAGTTGTTCCGAAATGAAACCATACGTACATCTGCGGTGGATTGTGGGAGCCGTCTTCCACAGTAGATTGAGGAAGTCGCCGTTTGCAGCAGATTGAAGTAGCCATTGTAGCTACGTGGCAGATTTACGGAGCTGTCTTTCTTCTGCCTGCCATGGGCAAGGAGAAACGGCGGAATGGCGGAAACGGCGGAAATGGTGGAAATGCTCAGAAATGTCATCCCAATCCATAATCAAGCCCAACCCACATGCCAAACTCCACCCACAAATAAGCCCCACCCACGTAAAAGCCTCACTGAACAAATCCACCCTACAACAAGAATAAACTCAGACTCAAACTCCAATGTAACAATACAACACAGTTAGTCAAGGAACACTTTGAAGGAGGCAGCAAGAGCCTGCTTATGTGCTGGGAGTAGTGCTGTGGCAATGGCACTGGGGATGATGAGGTGCCTCTGTGGGTCGAACTGCGGCCACATAGACCAAATGCATGGCAGATGCATGTGGTAGTATGCGTTGCCAAACCGTGATTGTGGAGCAGGACTACCAGGCAGTGTGATGGACCTCCACTCCTTGTGCATGATGCATAGGTCGCCGGGGGGATTGATTGGGTTAGGGTAGTGCTGCTTGCATCCAAAGCATACACTTATGTTGCCACGTATGAAGGCAAGCATGAAGGGGTCCAAAGGGGTGCTTGGCAGAGCCTGGGGTGGAATGCCAGCTGCAACAGAAAACTGAGCTGGAGGCAACACATTCTGTGAAGAATGTGGGTGTGTGGCGCTTAGTGCTGCTCTGGGCTGCCAGGAGGACTCATCTCCCTCAGCACAAAGCTTACGTATCTTTGCACTTTTCTTTTTGGACACCCCCTTCCTGGTGGCTTGCTTCTTACCAATGGAAGCCTTGGGCAATCCAGTTTGTGCAAGGGTTGTGGCATTGATGCTGTGGCCCTGTCGCTTGTGCCATGCGATGACCTTCTCCAGATCTCCATTCTTCTGGGCTGTGGCAACAACGTGGGCACATACTTTGCATGTCTGGAAGTATGTACGGTCCGACTCGCATTTGTAATGGCCCTGATGAACACGTACAAAGCGAGGTCTGCATGTGCTACCACTGGAGCTGGCAACAATCCAAGTGCACTGCCTATCACCACTCATCAACACTATGCATTACATCATTGCAACAAGCAGTACCCTATTACATCATGGGTTAGCTGCTGAGCATGCTTTGTGCAATCATGCCTAAACCCTGCTCCACCCTGTCCATAGCTATCTGTGCTATCACTAGTTAAACCAGTGCAAGCCAGGCATAGCGTATATGCTTCTTTCAGTGTGCTCCTTGTGACTAAACTGTACAACTGAATATAGGGTGTAAGGTGGCTTAGGGTGGATTTGTTCAGTGAGGCTTTTACGTGGGTGTGGCTTATTTGTGGGTGGAGTTTGGCACATGGGTGGGGCTTATTTATGGGTGGAGTTTGGCATGTGGGTTGGGCTTGATTATGGATTGGGACGACATTTCTGAGCATTTCCGCCATTTCCGCCATTCCGCCGTTTCTCCTTGCCCGCCTGCCATCTGTCTTTCGTTCCTATGTGCGCTAAACTCCACCCACTTTAGGGTGCCTATTTGGCAATAAACCAATTACTACAGGTTTTGTGTGGCATACCTTGTTTACTGACCTTGCCCTCAGGTGCTTCGCAAGGTACACCTCACAAAATCTTTAGTAACTAGTACATATTGCATGTGTATATATGAGTGTGAGTGTGGGTGCATGCTTGTGTGTGTGTGTGTGCGTGTGGATGTGGGTGTGGGTGTGGGTGTGTTTGTGTGTGGGTGTGTCTGTGTACAGGTTTGCATGCATTACTGAGAAGTCAGGTCTAGAAACCATTTAATGTGGATAGCTAGAAAGATAGGTAGAAAGCTTGTGTGCTACTATTTTTAGCAATGACTCACATTGTGGCTAGTTGCAGTTGGAAGGTCTAGAAACCATTTAATGTGGATAGCTAGAAAGATAGGTAGAAAGCTTGTGTGTCACAGTGCCTTATCACACTACCCCCTCATTGTCCTGGTAGCATGCACCCCTACTCATGTGGTTCCTGCCTCTTCCTACCTAATTGTATAGGTAGACAGCGGAAATGCTTTTTGGGGCGCCTCTGAACCTCGAACTACTTGCTAGCAATTTTCCCATGTACGTTCAGTAAATCAGATAGTTGGGGGTACAGTATTGTTGTTGGCCTGAAAGACACATCAAGACACACTAGACCGTTGGGTTTGCAAGAGTTTCAAGTCTTCAGAGCAGCCAGTCATATCCAGTGAAAGCACCCCTACCAAACTGTCAAATGTTTGCCTACTGCTTTTTGATCTATATGACATTCTGATGAGCAATTGTTACTTTGTGCCTGGAGGAGGAGTGTGCTGGCTGAAAGGCTACACTATGATGACTATGAGCGAATCATGGCTATAATTATGTGTCATGATTCGCTGGTCTCCCATTATTGGCCTACGGGTCACTAGACTACTGTTGTATTTAGGGCTGTACCTCGCAGGAAAACAGTTAAGTAAGCTTCCTACTACAATAATATTACTTAAACATGTTCTAGAAACACTTTTCGTTCCTTGGGTACATGGCGAAATCTAAAGAAAGATGATTTTGAGCCTAGCAAACAGAAAGCGTCGAGCGCGCGGCCTTTTTACAATGTCCTTCAGTGATAATTGGAGCTGTATCTCACAGAAGAGACGTTCCTTAGGCTTTTTATTAGTATCACTCTATTAACACATGTTTATGACCACATTTCGTTCGATTCAAACACGGTGAAACGTCATTAGAGAGGATTTAAAGCTTTGTAAAGAACGACGTGAGCGCCGCCATTTGCAAAATGACAGAAATATATATATATATATATAATATTATATATATATATATACGAACATGAAGCCATACGAAGACCTAAATCTGAAAACAATATAGGGGCGCCTTCGGCGCCCCAAAAATCTGATATTCAGTGCATTATAGTAAGATTATATATTATTCATTTACATATTTTTATTATTACATATATTACTCGTTATATATATTATCTCTGATAATTTGTGGTGTAGATGCTAACATTATCCATACTTTCTAGGCACACCTAGTGCATGCACATGAGGGCCTCCCAATCCCCAGGACATTATATTAGATTATATTGTTATTTACTTTAGATTGTATTGGTATAATGTAACTTAATATGATTCTTTTATTATCCAATGCTAATTTGTCTATGATATAATATCCAACGATTTACTGTATACTGCGCATGCAGGCATGAATTGCACTCAATTAAGTCTAGCCTGCATGAATCAAATTGCATACATGCACAATGAGAGAATAGCCAGTTTCACAAAGAAATGAATGGAAGACTTGTAAAGTTCAGGTATTTATAACTAATAGTCAATTGTCATCACTGAACCACAGTTCCTGATGCCTAGTGTTTCTCTTGGCTGCACTCCCATATGACTTCTCCATCTATTGCTCCTCCTCCACTGGATCCTCAGCCTGTGGGTCTACCTCCACCACATTTTCAATATTCATGTATGTATTATCACCAGCCGTTTGAACAGGTGGTGCTGTAGATGGTTGTTTTCTGTATAGCCTTCTCATTCTCCTGTACAGCACACTGGCCAAATAGAGCACCAAGTAGGCACCTGGAGCAAAGAGGGCAAACTGATACAGAGTGGACCAAGATTCCTCCAAGGATTGGTGGCTGGCAGGGTTTGAATAGATGCCGACAGCCAGAAGGTTTATTGCTGCAAGATGTGCGTACATGAGTGAATCCACTACATTTACCCAGCCCTTTTGGTGAGGGTGAATAAGTGAGTGAAATGCAAGGACAGCAATGCTAAGAGCAGTCATGAGCATGTAGCCTTCCACCCGTGAACGGCTAATGTTCCATGCAACCACTACTACAATCCGGACAAGGAGGAGCACACCAGCAAAGAAGTGGCAGTTGTCCTTGTAGCTGCTTTGGAAGAGGTCACCAAATTGTTGAATTCTTGGGCTTGAAAAGAGGTTCAGGCACTTCAATTCAGAAAAACATTGTAAAGCCTTGTACTTGGAATGTTGCAATTTTGCTTGAACTTGTGGCAGTGCTGGGTACACCAAAAGCAGACATGTAGGCAGCAAGATAATGAATACACTTAACAATAATATGACAACAGTAAATACAATATGTTTGGCTGTTTCAAAGAAGCCAAGATTCCCTTGAAATTCGAGAACTGCAATAGCAGATGCATTTGAGGGTTTGCTGGGTTCAATGACATTATGATTACAAAGTGTTGCTCCAAAACTCAGGAAACTGGTATATACTAGAATGAAAAATGCTGCCAAGCCATGTGCAGCAGATTGGCCTGACAAGCGGCCAACCAACCAATGAATAACCTTAAAACGCTGAGAAAAAAGATGCCAGCACGTGGGCACTCTGCAGTAACCATAGTGATTGCACCACTGTAGGGCAATGATGGCCAGAATGATGATAAAAGGCAGAACTCGAGTCAAGGCAGTAACAAGAATCATGTCCAACTGATCCAGGTTGGCTGCACTAGGGGAGAAGCAGAATGGAGGGAAAAGAAATGTAAAGAATTGCAAATTAAACACTCCGAAGAAAATAACAAAGCAAAAGCGCACGAACACACTGCTTGCACTGTTATTAAGTTTGATGGGTCCAGCTGTACTGACTGGCCAACTTGCAGAAACAAACTGTGCATACAGCAAGTACGAATGTAGCGGCCCTGCCAAGAGGTTGACATCAAAGATGAGAAAGGCAGCCAGCATAAGCAGCAGAGGTAGAGCTTCCAGTAGTAGCCAGAGAAGCCATCCCACTTGACTCAGTGAGTCGGTAACACAGTGTACACAAGGCGCTAGAATGAGGTTTACCCCTGGACCGAAACCAGGACTACACTCCCCACACAGAATTCCTTTCCTCGTATTCCCACACACGACTTCGTTAAGCTCCTCTGTAAGGTTTGAACTGTTGCTGGGTCCAGGTAGAAGGAGAGGAGCACCATCTGCTCCACTTTTACAGAAGCCCCTGGGACACTTTCCTGTGTACAATTCGATTGTACTACCGTTGGTATCACCGCCATTGGATGAGCTCGGCTCAATCAAGTAGCCCGCCCAATAGCCGTTCCGTAGGTATGCCCTGCAGCTGTGTTTGTCGCATCTGTCAATGGGCAGGGAACCGCCTACAGATTCGCAGACGCAGTAGCCGTCATCAGACATGACAAATCCAGGTGAGCAACGTCCGTCAATCGGATAGCACGTATAGCCTCTATCACCTTCCGAGGTCGAGTGAATAAGTGTGGGCAGAAAAGAAATGACAACAAAGAATGGTAGCATCAAAACGTAAACGCCTTGTCCATTGGAGCTAGCCATTTTTAGCGGCTGCCGCAAGTCCCGCAATGAGGTCACGGCGAGAATCACACGGCGTGCGCGCTAGGGCTTCGTTTAGGCATTCCGGAGTCACTATGTTCACCAATTATATTACCGATTGCAAATATCTGGTCGGAACAACCGACCCAAAACGTACTGTACTCCTGTATATCCGATTCTCAGAAATCCGAATCCCCTGTGTTGGCTTATGAGCAGCCAAGCAGCTGAACTTCTTTATCAGTAGGAAGGAATTCTGGGCTAGCTACAATAATTTGGTGTAGATAAGTCAGCCACAGTCAATGAGGGCAATCCCACAGTGTCAATTGAGGTGTACATGTATTGCCATATATGGCAACCATAGCATTATCAACCAACACAGATATAGTCAAGTCGTCACGAGTCAAAGTCGTCACAAGTGCAGTCTGGAACGAAGCCATGCAGATGCAACTCAAGGCATGTGCGGACTTACATATCATGAGTTATTTATAGTGCAGCATTTAATTTTGTGGCTGTGCATGGCTCACTGCATGCACAGTTAACTACCTCCCAGATATATGTATTTATTCTGGCAGCTATCCCTGGGTGCTCCCATGCAGATCTATCATGAACTCTATTGCACAACGGATAGTACTGTTGTTGGTTTGGAATGTGGTACAGGACCAAGCGGGGGCAGGCTGGGCACTTAGCATGCACCTAATTAGCTATTACATTTCTTGCGCTTCCAAATTAATAATTCAGTTTTTGTCAACTGCTAAATTAATATTTTTTTAGTTTTTCACACCTAGCCTAAATGGGTCTTTCATGTCAATTCCCTGACTGCTCCCAGCTTGTCCTTGGCTTGGTGTGGTAATATGTAACGGGTAATGGCACTACAGCCCGTTACGGCCCTTGCCTAGCGCTTACATCCTCTGATAGCGAACGAGTAATCGTTTGTTTTGATTGTTTATTTATTTATTGGGGCGCCGAAGGCGCCCCTATATTGTTTTTAGTTTTAGGTCTTCGTATCGCTTCATGTTCGTATATATATATATATATTTCTGTCATTTTGCAAATGGCGGCGCTCACGTCGTTCTTTACAAAGCTTTAAATCCTCTCTAATGACGTTTCGCCGTGTTTGAATCGAACGAAATGTGGTCATAAACATGTGTTAATAGAGTGATACTAATAAAAAGCCTAAGGAACGTCTCTTCTGCGAGATACAGCTCCAATTATCACGGACGGACATTGTAAAATGGCCGCGCGCTCGACGCTTTCTGTTTGCTAGGCTCAAAACCATTCTCTTTAGATTTCGCCGTGTATCCAAAGAACGAAAAGTGTTTCTAGAACATGTTTAAGTAATATTATTGTGGTAGGAAGCTTACTTAACTGTTTTCCTGCGAGGTACAGCCCTAAATACAACAGAAGTCTAGTGACCCGTAGGCCAATAATGGAGGACCAGCGAGTCATGACACATAATTATAGCCATGATTCGCTCATATAGTCATCATAGGGTAGCCTTTTAGCCAGCACACTCCTCCTCCAGGCACAAAGTAACAATTGCTCATTTAGAATGTCATATAGATCAAAAAGCAGTAGGCAAACATTTGACAGTTTGGTCGGGATGCTTTCACTGGATATGACTGGCTGCTCTGGAGACTTGAAACTCTTGCAAACCCAACGGTCTAGTGTGTCTTGATGTGTCTTTCAGGCCAACAACAATACTGTACCCCCAACTATCTGATTTACTGAACGTACATGGGAAAATTGCTAGCAAGTAGTTCGAGGTTCAAGGGCGCCCTGGCGCCCCACGAGTTTTTTAACTCGAAATACTTGTTATCTCAAGGCCTTCCTTTCCGTTCCTCTTGACTGTACCACCACACCTGAGTGTGGGAGGATGCCTTATCTTGTACCCAACCCTGTGTGTGTGTGTGTGTGTGTGTGTGTGTGTGTGTGTGTGTGTGTGTGTGTGTGTGTGTGTGTGTGTGTGTGTGTGTGTGTGTGTGTGTGTGTGTGTGTGTACATGTTTGCATGCATTACTGAGAAGTCAGGTCTAGAGGCCATTTAATGTGGATGTACATCATTGCGTCATTCTCGTTGCTGTTCCTATGAGTCCAACATGCTCCTGTACCCTTCACTGCAGCTCCAGCACGTTGATGGTGAAGGAGACCAAGAATACAGCCATCTTGTTTTTACAGCACTCAAGAAGGACACATGATACAATGACGACATCTTCCTCATTCTATTACTGTAATTCTGCCTACTAGCACAACAACATGACTGGTATTGTATGTACATATGTCCTGCCTTGTGTGCATGTGCAACCTTCATCTGCATTTTACTGCAATATATAGAGTAAGAAGTATGTACAAAGTGTAACTCCATTCACTGGTCATATGCTCAAGCTCTTCTTCATGGCCATGCATGGAGTGCGAGCTCAAAGGAGCTGGCTATTGTGTTGTGTACAATTAAGGCGTGCATGCACTCCTGGTCACCTCCTGTGTGTAGACACGTGACACACTGCCCTGTCCAGCTTGCATCGTGTGAATATGTAACATTAGTGGTGATTGCCTATAGCCCCGTTTACACTAGCAAGTTAAACCGGTTTGAAATGCGAATTAACTAAATCCAGGTTAAGTGTAAACGCGCTAATCTGAAACTGGTTTAACTAAACCACCTCCGGAGGTGGGTTAGAAACCGGTTTAACTAATCCAGTTGTCAGTGTAAACGCAGTATTATACACTATCAGCTTATTGAGTTACACTCTATGTTACCACTATATCTATACTATCTTATTGTATTACACTCTATGGCTTATTGACAGTGTATTATGCTCTATGTGTACGTACCATACTGTAGATGGGCTGTTGGTGTGTTCCAAACTATTCACACTGTAGTGAGGTATTTGTTTAGGGCTTCATGGCATCTCGTTAATGAACAACAAAGGGGAACCACGGTACAGATGCATGTTGTATTGATTAACAAGCATTTCTTCAACTGTGCAGGGTGATGGGGGGGGGGGAGGGAAGGATTTGCTGTTTTGTCTAAAGCAGAGGGGATGTTGGTGTTGGGAGTAATTGATTTCTGCCATATATTTACACACACAAACAGTAAGGTTTCAGTGATGTTCACTACATTGCACAACTCGACGCAACCTGCCTTTTACAGTCATGTTCCCACACTTCGTATCTTGCTTCTACGTTGTTCCCAACCCTTCTGTACAGTACATGTGCACATACCTTCCTCGATCCCACTTGTACACTACGTATCAGTGTAGCTTATTGAGTTACACTCTATGTTACCACTATATCTATATTGTCTTATTGTATTACACTCTATGGCTTATTGACAGTGTATTATGCTCTATGTGTACATACCATACTGTAGATGGGCTGTTGGTGTGTTCCAAACTATTCACACTGTAGTGAGGTATTTGTTAAGGGCTTCATGGCATCTCGTTAATGATCATTGGCATGCATTGTCTGTTTTTACCAAACAACGAAGAGGAACCACAGTACAGATGCATGTTGTATTGATTAACAAGTATTTCTTCAACTGTGCAGGGTGATAAGGGGCGGAGGGGGGGGGGGGGGGGGGGAGGGAATTGCTGCCGCTTTTGTTAAGTCTCCCATACTTAATGCGGAATATTATGTCTGTAACTCACACACACACACACACACACACACACACACACACACACACACACACACACACACACACACACACACACACACACGCACACACACCATGATCAACATTAACACAAACCTACAGAACATACTGTATGTACACATAAGTACATACAGTTATCCTTTGCATCCGCATGTGTAACTGGAGCTCGAGGCACCTTCATTCACACACACACACACATGTACACACACACACACTCACACACACACACACACACACACACACACACACACACACACACACACATGTACACACACACACACACATGTACACACACACACACACACACACACACACACACACACACGTACACCCATCACAGCTAGCTGGCCCTCCCGCTGGCCCTATTAAAGTATGCAATTGCAAACAAAGAGGCAGATCCTAGGAACCATTGCTAAAGATGGGAATTCGGCATACACACCATGTTCATCGCAGCCAGGTACGTGTACACACCTCTGTATATCGACTATCAGTTATTATATTTGGTATGTGTCTGATGACCACTTTCAATGGCACAGATAGACAGAAGCAATCACTTAACCACACTTGTGCTAGGGCACGTGGGGCATGCAATAAAGGGAGAGTACACAGTAAAATGTATATAAGACAGATACAGTAAAAGTAACACTTAATTACTACAATCAATGTCTATCCATTTTTGGTCTTGATGCCAGTTCCTCTCCCTTCCTCTTCTTCCTTCCATTTCAGCTTTGTACACTTGCCAACTCACAGCTAGTATCCCATGCACTCAGCAGCTATGTGCACTATGAGGAGTACCAAAAGAAAGATCCCAAAGAGGCTATAGGTGTATACACAAGGATATCGATAGGGTTCACCATGGTGGAGTAGGCGATGATGGAAGTCAGCATCATTACCAGAACAACACCGATCATGACAACCTGGAAGGAGAGTTTGTATATATGTATACATAATAATTACTTATAATATGTCAACACAAGAATTATTCTTATGGAATTATGATAATTAAAGTGATGTTCATGTTATAGTTAGTCAGTGGCATAAATGGCCAGTTGGTGCAAAAGCACATACATTGCATGGATGCCTACATATATGCACCATGCAGTAAACTGACATTATATGCTCAGTACACATACCTGTCATACAAATAGCCGTATACAGTTGAAAGCTAACTTTGGTGCCTGACTAGTGAGCAAGTGTTAGCTACAGTACCTGCATGGCTCACCTTTGAATTCTCTAGCCTTCCTCTCCAGCTCAGCTGCCCATACACCATAGTTGCTCTCTCTCAACATTCGACAGAATATGTAGAAGTCTGTGTTTCTTTTACCACGCAACATACAAAGGACTTCTCCCATCTGTTCAGCACTGTTTTGCAGATTCTCCACCATCTGTGTTTCTGCTCGGTCCAGGAATCCACCTGCTGCTTTGTGGAGTTTGTCAATGAGTCCTGGTTTCATTCGTACATTGTTCTTGAGTTCCTCTTGCAGTGAAAACAATGCATTTGTGTTCCATTCCTTCATGGGACCCTCATCATCACCTGATAAATAGAGGTACAGTGCATGGATCGAGCAGCAATACATGCATGCATATTGTATAACGTTATTGAAGCACAGCATGATAATAATGACATTGTACCTTTTCGGTGCAGGAAAATAGGATATATTGTGTAAAATATAAATTGTAAGTAGGTTATATACTCTGGAAATAGACTTACAATAATTGCAGTTACATTCATGAGTGAGCTTGAAGAAGCTGGTGGCAGAATCCTGAAGCACAGAAACTCCCTCAGGTCCATTTCCTTGTTGCTGGACATAACTGACCAAGTCTTTGCTGATGCCATTGAATTCAGAGTTATAGTCCTTGATCACTCCAGGAGTCAGCATGTACTTGGATATGGGTCTCCTCAAGGAAGACCAATCCTTTCCTTGCCTACAGCAAGAGACAAAGAACCATGCAGCTTAAATATACTGTGACAATCTCTGCTAAACCGAGCTAGCAATATATAAGTATAATATTATATCTATATTATTTCATTTAACACTTCACCTCTCCTGTAGGTAGTGGTATTCAGCGCACACATTGCAAGAACTTACGAGAGAACTATTCCTTTCTCCTTTCCATCTCCACAGAAGTCCTTCCCAACATCTTCTGGGTTGAGAGTCACAATAAAGTCTGGAAATGATGGCATCGGCTTTTCCCTACTATGGACTTGCTTTCTCTCCAGGGGAACAAGAAATGGTTTACACTTAAACTCAGGCTTCACATGATCATTGGCGAGTGCAGCCCCAACAAAAGGCAGACCATGCACTTGTGGGGTAGCACTGAAAGGCCTAGAATCTATATTCCTCTTGGAGATTATTGGCACTGTATGCCGTGAAGGCTTTACAGAGGCCATCACTCTGCCAAAGGTTTTTAGGAGTCTTTGCATCGTGATTCACTGCAACAGCAATTGTTGCTCTGAGCAGCTGATCGGCGGTCTTATATATAGCTACACTCACCACACTCAGCACTTCCTGACTTGACAGGATGCATGTGATACTATATCACATTGCTGAAATTCTAAACCTATGAATACAATTAAGGTAAACCGGGGTAATTCCGTCACTATTTCAGAGCGGGGTAATTCCGTCGTGTGAGTCTACCACTACTTATTGAGAAGGAGCGCGCTCACACCCGTTTATGTTTAGACAGTGCAGTGGATTGGTTGTAAAACAGCGGTGTTGTGGTGAGCTAAAAGCCCATCGTCAAGGAACAAGAGTGGACACTAAATCCTAGTGACGAAATTAACCTAGTTTACCTTAATATGGTGCGTTCAACAGGTCTAGCATTTTGTATTATACATTCAAAACTTAGGGAATGAACAATAAAGTGATCAATATTTTTGACATGCTCCTGCTATTTCAGTGACCATCACACAGTTATTCTGCATGAACAAGGTGAAACCTCGCGCAAGGATGACAGATCATAACCACAACACCCATTCTCACATGGATACAGCCCGCATCGGGCTCTCACACATGGGGAGGAAAGCACAACAACACACAATCCCCACATGGATACAGCCCGCATCGGGCTCTCACACATGGGGAGGAAAGCACACTTGTGCTTATACTCCTTACATGCTGTTTGCTTTGAATTGTTTGTCTTCTGGCCACGTGGAATGGAGCAGTTTGATCTGTTTCTGAATGGCAGATATGACAACATGCAAACTGAAGTATTCTGTTTGCATGAACTAGCTACTTTCAAGCAGCATCTGCATGCAAGGCACAAGCTACCTTGTATGCGTGACAGTCCCTGTGTAGATACTTGTTGCATGCATGTGCTTCTGTGCTATAGCACCAAGCAAGTTGTGTACAGGAGTACAAGTGTGATGTACATGTGCTGGTGTCTATGTGTGTGTGTGTGAGAGTAGCATGTGCTACTATGTATATTGTGACAAGTGTATCTATCATGCAATTCAAGCACACCTCATGAGCTCAATACAGACATACATCTATCTATTTATGCGTGGTTTGCTCATCAGCAGTGTTTAAGCTGTTTATACAAGTGTGAGAGTCAGCAGACTTACAGATAGCTCCCTTGGAACTTTAGCGCGGCTTTGATTCACTGGGCGAGTCTGGTTCAAGTCCCTTTCCGCCAATGCGTCTGCACTACGTTGGCAAATTCTGTCTTCTAAGTTGTCTAACCGGGTGCTGAAGGCACCGAGTTGAGTAGATGCTCCTGAGTGTTGTTGCTGGAGGCCGGAGGGCATGTACAGCTGATTCAACAGCGGACAACCGGCGATCTTCCTGATTCGGCACTGAGCCAGGTCGCCGATAGAAGCTCAAGGAGGACGAAAACGTCCGCGTACAGTACTGAAGTGAGCAATCCTTCCGACTGAGGAAGACCATTAGCTACCAGCTTCCGCACCAGCTTCCACGAACCTCAGCACAGCGTCATTCGTTTCAGCCTTACTAGTAGGCGCTCGCCAAAGCCCCTATCTGGTTCTGGTTACACAGTTCCTTAGACTGAATAACCTCTGGTGGCAGACGGTTTGAAACACGGAACCGCTCATCACGCCATGTGACGAATACGGGGCCGTACTCGCACCGTATTACGCAAAAGCCGTATGCCACCGTATTTTACTTCGTCGTTCGTGCGAAGACGGACGCCCGTCAGTCACCGTCTTCTTTGCGGGCTGGCCTTGTGTAAATTCTCTACATGGCAAAGAGGTACATCCTGTAATTCCTGAGGCACATGTATGGCTTCTGTAGTCCCTCTAAGGTACAAACATGCCTAGACAAGATGAGTGCATCTTGAAAACATTATACCTGCCAGCGCGTGAGTGTTCCCTGGAAAATAGCTCAGTAGGGTGTACTGAACCATCTGTAATGTGAGGAGTGGCTAGTGGAGTGCTCACCATCCTGTGTGAAGTACAGTACCCCAAACACAGGGGATGCCTCTTGACACAGTGCACGAGTAATGTCCGTGAACGCTACTGGCAGCCAAATGACTAGGGGTACCATACCTCCGAGGAGTACAGGTACAGTGCAATATATCCCCAAGGGGGCAGTTAAGGGAGAAACAAGATTCTGTACTCTTCAAAGCAAACCCATCCTTGCTGTATACACTTTCATTTAACAGCTAATGGTACACCCGAAGCAGGTGTAAGTGCATGATAAAACACAAAGCCGCATGCAATCACCCATGCCAGGTGCTATATAAAATGCATGTCTAAGTACACAGCAATACCTTCTTCACAGCATACGTACGTACGTACTTATACAATTAAGTGCGCATGATGTATTCAACACCACACACACACAGCCCACTACATACGTACATGTGCTTGGAGTGTTTCACAACACGTCACCAAGGTGCTGGCCTGGGCTGTGAATCAGTTTGTTGCAATGTGCGACGCATTCCTGGCTCAATAATGTTGCATGCCAGTGAACAAGATATCGTACATATAAGGACAGTTACATGTAAGCACCCACTCCCATCCCATCGTGTAACTTCTTTGCCATATAATACATGGCAAAGAAGTCCTGTAATTCATGGGGCACAAGCATGTCTTCTGTAGTCCCATCTGGGGTACAAAACAATGCATGCATTACTGCATACATAAACAAGTACTAGAGCTGGAAGAGTGAGACTTTTGGGAGTCACCAGTAAGACTGTTTAGCTGCCCACAAAGACTCTGCATTGCATTGGACAAGACCTATCATGGACAGAACTTTATGATTTGACCAAATATCAATGTGTGATGTCACATCCTTATAGCAAACAATAAGACCCCATGAGATACAGGAACTGACTTCAGGGAGGTGGTGAGTCATTGCACTTGCCATACACTGGTCAATGCACCAATATGTGCTAACATATGGGGTGATTAGGATGGAAAGCAGACAGAATAGTGCACAACAAAGTCTATATTGTCAGGCATAATTAGCCACCAAGCTCTCTCTCTCTTTACCTCTCCATACACTAAATATCACAACATAAACGTAGTCAGAACAACAGCATATAAATTTTAAATAAGTAATTCTTGTGTGTGTGTGTGTGTGTGTGTGTGTGTGTGTGTGTGTGTGTGTGCGTGTGTGTGTGTGTGTGTGTGTGTGTGTGTACTTCATAGCTCAACTATTGTACGTAGCTATATACATAATTATTATGTACTCAATAATAACTACATACTTATCCACACAACTACGACAGCACAGCATGACATTGTACTGTAATAGATGGTAACATCAGTCCACACTAAAACTATATGTATCACTTTACACGTACAGAGACTGCCTGTTACATTTGAATGATGTGCAGTGCATGAAGAAGTAGTTAGTGAACTCCAGTGCAGCCTCAGTAAGTCTTCATCTCCACTTCCATTTTCTGCCCCTTTGGGAGCTTTCTCCTCCGGTTGCAGTAGATGACCCACTTCACCGTCTCGTGGATGGCAAAGGCGATGAACCACAAACCCAGTACTGCTATCCAGATGGCCCAGAGGATGAGGGGGGCAATTATCAAGAAGAGGCCTAGGGTGATCTGTAGGAATCCCACAATGATTGTGAATATGCCCGCCACTCTGTGAAAGTACTCCCAGCATACGCGGTAAGCGGACTTCTTCTTACGATCTCTTTTAGCACGAGGACGCCTGGAGGTGGAAGGGGAGGAGAGGGAGAAGGAGAGGGAGAGTGAGGCAAGAGGGAGATGGAGAGGGAGGGGCAAGAGG
The DNA here is from genome assembly GCA_964019415.1 of Ianthella basta. Lineage (NCBI taxonomy): Eukaryota > Metazoa > Porifera > Demospongiae > Verongiida > Ianthellidae > Ianthella > Ianthella basta. The sequence continues at coordinate 9,089,793 of OZ025868.1, read as the reverse complement.
GAGATGGGGAGGGAGGGGCAAAAAGCATGTAATGTGAGTAACTGATAACGGATGATAGAGTAATACCTCAACACAGAATATACTGACTACACATACAATATTGTACACCCTGTGTATATAAATGCAAGCCCAATGCAAGCTATATTTAAATGCTCTATTTGTTACACTACCACTTGCTCTGTATAAATCTTGCTACTCAACACTATGCCCCTGGTAGGTACAGATGTTGTAGTCACCAACTCACAGTATCCCACTAAGTAGCTGCATTATGAGGAGTGCCATAAGGAGGATCCCAATGAGGCCATGGGGGTAGAGAGGGACGGGGTTCTCAGTGGTGGAGAAGATGATGATAAACGATATCACTACCAGGACAAAACTGAGGACCTGGAGAGGGAAACATGAGACAAGAGAAGTAAACAGTAAATATAATTATACAGTGCACCTTGTCCACCACCTAAAGCGTCAGGGGAGCATTAGGAGCTATGTACATTAATATGTCGATTCCACTACACTAAAGGTGTCCTACAGAGTTCAGTAATAGCCAGTTGAGAAGTCACACTCAGTGTGCTCCAGAACAGATACGAAAACACACACACACACACACACACACACACACACACACACACACACACACACACACACACACACACACACACACACACACACACACACACACACACACACACACACACCTGGAACCCAAGGGCTTGGACCCTGCTCCATTGCCTGTCAACTGCTGCGTTAATGTCCAGAACATATATCTCATTCGGAGGATACTCTTCCACCTTTAGTAGCAAGGACATATAATATGTAGGCTGATAGCCACAGTACATACCACATGCAGTATGTATGTTAGAGAAGAGCAGCAGTCAGAGTACTAACACTGCATATGTATGTAGCGTCTGCAGTAGTGATGAAGTGGGTTAAGTGGTAATATCATATCTCTATACACCTGCAGTTGCAGTACTTTGTGAATCCGTTGGCCCAACCAGATGCTTGTAGTACATTATCCGTAACAGGTAATCAAACTAGTGACAACATGACAGAGTGCAAGTCTTGTTCAAGCAGCAAGAATTGGAACTAGGACGAATAGTACTAAGTTATTCAGATGATTTGAGACTTAATGAACAATTCTGTACCAAGAGCAAAATACCTCCCGATAAGTGAACAGAGTGCCTCCCTTGAACTGCTGAAACTCCCTTTGCAGAACATGTGTACGATACATACATACAATGACGCCAAAGTGTAAAACTAAACATTTCCACACACCAAAATGCAATATAATATGTTGCAGATCATATCTTGACTGGTTGCTCACTATGTTGATAATCTGTAAGTTGTGTAACCATGTGGACAAGCCTTTCTTACATATGACTAACCCCAGGCGTTTACACTGCAGTAGCTCACCTGGATGACCTGACGGAAGTTCTCAGACCCTCCCAGCAGAATGGCACGCTCGGCACTGTTGCTTAGGGGAGCCATTGCAGCACTGGATCGAGGAGAAGGACAGGTTGCCAAGCTGGTCCACGTTCTGGACTTCCCATCAAAGAGCCATGCATCCTCTGATGGACAAGGGCCCCCAGCTGTTCCACCACTGCACACACACAGGTGCAGAGAATGGGTCGTGGAGTACAGTGAATACATGTGTGCATACAAGGATCAAACACCACGGTAACATGATGTAATTGCAAGGTGAATGTATTACATAGATCTACATAGATACTGCATTGACTGGCTGCACTATTCAAAATGATACGAGTTGAGAAAGGCACCCTAGAAATGTTGGTCAAATAATCATTAATATTGATGATTCTGATTCCATCCTACAACAGCCGCAAGGATTTTTGCTTAATTCAAATTGGCAATAACTGATATTCTCCCTATACACAGGGTACGTACTGATTTGAAAGCACTGTACAGAATCTGCATACATGCATGCATACAATACCTTAGACATCCACCATAGATGGCAATTCTGTTAGCAGTGACAACTGCTGAAGCAGCATAGGCTCTCCCGTGGGGAATGAAAGGGTTGTACTGGTTGCCTTCAGATGGGTTTGCAGTCAGTTGAGTCCACTGAGCTGACGTTGCATCAGTGAAGGTCAGTTTGTAGATGTCAATGTTGGCTCTGTACACTGCTGGGTTACCTAGATCAGTTACTTGGGTGAACCCCCCTCCAACCCAGAAATCCTTAGCTGAACCAAAAGGCACTCCACCAAACACTCCGTAACGTTTTGATGGACCTGATCCTGCAGGATTGAGTTGGGTCCATGTCCGAGTGGTAAAATCGAAGGTCCAGACGTCCTCAAAATTCACTCCGCGCGTGAAATCGGAACCGAATGCTACTACAAAGATGTTGCAGCTTTCAATGACGCCAAAGACACTATCAACTCTGGCAAGTGGCGAGTCAGCAGTGTTCAGTCTGGTCCAGGTGCTGTTAGTTATGTAGTACAGCCAGGTTTCGCCGTTCGGGACACCTCCATTCTCCCCACCAAAGAGGATTAAGGTGTTTGTGCCATTATGATACCCAAAGGCGTGTCGGTTCAGGGGAGGAGGGACGCCGTCTGGATTACGGGCCACTTCAGCATCGAGGTCGAAGATCCTGTACCACTGCAGTTGGCCCTTGACTAAGAACGGGAGGAGGAGAACGCCCAATGCGAAAAGGAGCTTCATCTTCCTCGGGGTTGCAAAAATGGGCGTGTAACTGCGTGCGCACCTTACGGGCACCGCCCTCGCTTATTCCAAATATGGCAACGAGCTGAACTGCTGGTAATATTTCTGCCTCTATTCAATGTGGCGTACATACAAAGGAAAAAGTAAAATCGATATGCATCAGTTGTTGAAGGATAACTGTTACACTACAGATTATAAAGTAGTCTGTCAGAATAATGCTTCACTACTGATATATATGCAGGTATCCTTGTAGCTATAATTATTCCTAAAAAGCTCCACCACATATATTTGGCTGCAGTTTATCTCTTAGTACTTGACTGGTGACTTCTCCCTCATCTCCATAGTTGGATCCCTCTTCTTCTTCCTCATCTTGAGGCAGCAGAGGATCCACTTGATGGTCTCATGCGTGCCAAACACCGCAAACCACACGACCATGAGCAGGATCCAAGCCACCCACACACCCAGCGGAGGGATGATGAGGAAGACTCCAAGCGTGACCTGAAGGAAACCAAGCACAAGTGTGCTGATACCCATGATCCTGTGGAACCACTCCCAGCAGATGCGTCGTTTGGTTGGCAGCACATCCTTCTTCACATGTGGACGACTGCAGGCCAGAGGGAGAAGAGTCACAAAAAACAGCAAATGAGAGGAGTTGGACTTTAACAGACATAAAGACATCTAAAACAGTTTATGCAGTTTATACTGTTGAGCATGTATAAATGACTATAATAGCTGTAACATACAGAGTAGTAGCAAGAGGCGTTCTTTGCAGTACAGGCCATGTAATACACAGGCTAGGTTTAGACTCTGTACATGGTCACTGGGTTTAACAACAAACACTTTGCAACAGTATAATTATAGTGATGTAGTGTCTTAGCGAGATTGGGAGGCCAAGTGATCCAGCAAGAAGTTCATTCAACTGCACTTGCAGCAAGCCACTACAGACACAAGAGCACATCTGGTAGCAACACTGGCACTACATAATTATGTATACCTCACTATGTACATAATACTATGTAGAACTCTGTGTAACATGATAGGTCTGTGTTGGTCTATATGTGTAACCTGATAGCTCTGTAGATCTTGGTGTTAACTACGTATGTGTTGATTAGTAACGGTTATAGGGCCCTGCGTGGCCATGTGCACCCTAGCCTTTGTTCTTAGTTTTGTACCACTACTTGCACGTGGTACTTGCTGTATTGTTGGAGTAGAAATGAGATGTTGTAGCTGTTGTCTACGTGAAGTTCCTGCAAAGAACTCAACGACGACGGACAGAATGCTACACATAGGCTGGTGTATGTAAGTATGCCTGCACGTAGATTGCCTAAGTACTCTACATACGTAAACATAATGACATTGGAGCATTCCAATAACAGGATAGTGTACATTACACAATGTGTCCAGTAAATTGCTCACAGGATGCCGTTGATGGGCTGCTGCAGAGTGAGTAGCATGAGAAGGAGTCCGATGATGGCATGGGGGTGGGTCGGGATGGGGTTTGTGACTGGGAAGATCATCACGAAGGCAGTGATGGTGAGAAGGACACCAGTGATCTGCAGGGAGTGTCAGCCCAAGAAGTACGTAAAACAACAAAAGGGAGGGAGGGAGGGTTGAGATGAAGGAGTACGTAGGTGAAGTAAGATGTGGCATGAGGTAAGAAGAAGAGGTATGAAAAAGTCAAGGAAAAGTGAAGGGTCAGGGGAAGTGAGAAACAGTAGAGGACAAGAGGAGGCAAGAGGTTGTTTGAAGGAGTGTGTGTGTGTGGGGGGGGGGGGGGGGAGGATTGATAAATGCACACCATTACTGTAGCTCCAATGTATGTGAAGGGGACAAATGCTTACAGTAAGCCACTGAGAGGCAATAGATTGAAAATGGTAATCACTGGATATTATGTCAAATCCACCAGCTATATAACCAATAGGGCTTCGTGCCTCCTTACCAACTGTGTCACCAATACTGGTGTAGTTGGTAGGTCAGGCGTAATATCCAGTGATTACCAATTCCAATGTAGCCTGAGTAATCAACCAATCTAAAGTTCTATTAGATGTACGTAGATCGATCAGTGACATGAGGCTACTAATCCAGTGCCTATACAATCTTTAGGAGCTGTTGACACAAATGTGATGCTAAGTGAAATCCATCCTTGGCCTTTGGCCTCAGGTAGACAGATACGTATCACTAATGCATCACACGTGAAAGAGGTACATATACTTGACAAGACAGACTGAACCTCATCAAACAAACATCACAGAATGCACTACCAGTGAAAATTAGTCACTACACAAACAATGCCAGACACAGACACACACACACACACACACACACACACACACACACACACACACACACACACACACACACACACACTAACCTGCAGGGTGACGTGGATAATGAACCAGGCCTTGCCACACATTCGGTAGTATCGTGCTACCAAGAAGCCAAGTGGAAGGAGGATGCCCCAGGCAAGAGCCATCATCAAACCATGAAGGTGGGCATAGCTAAACCAAATCCTGTCACAAGGCATCTGTTCGGTTTCGTTCACCTCTCCCTTCAGCTCCCACAGGTCACCATAGTAGAAGCTCCTACAGGGCAAGAACAATGCATAAAACATGTCCTATTTTACCAGTATATACTTTATAGTAATATTACTTAGCCAGGTAGTTAGCCATTTCTCTTTTGACTGTGTAACATTGTCCTATGAACACTGGCAGTATCTTTCACTCACGGTGAGTCCACGTTCTCCCCACCAAACACATAAACTGTGCCACCACGACCTGCTGCCATTGCGTGTCCATATCTTCGCCCAGGGACAGAACCATCCTAAAGATGCATATAGAGAAAAAGAGGACCAAAAACTTTGTAGGCAGGACGGTGTGTGTAATACACTCCAAAACGCATCCAGATTTTACGTATGTTTTATGCATGCAACAAGTAATTATGCTTCACACATGACTATCAATGCATGTGTCCCAATGTATGAACCATGCACCAACATAGCAGTGAGAGGACCTCCATTAGAACAAGTACAAGACATGAACACAATGACTGCCTCCAGTCGAGCTTGCTCAGTCTTCCATTATCAACTGATGCGTTGTCTTACCGTTCCAGCCACCTTCAGCCTCATCCACCGCTGGCCTGATGGCATATTCAAATCAAGCACAAACACCTCATCAATGGGGTAATCAACAACCTATCAGCAAAAGGGATAGGATTAAAGACAGTGGATTATTGAACACAGGTAACTGGACAGCATAACGAGGTGTTACTTTACTTTGAATAGAAGTGCAATCCACAAAGGAGTAATCCGTCACAAACACAGGGCATATAATGCAACACACAACCTACATATATACCTAGGGTCCTATCAATGCTTAAATTCCACGCGCTTGCAGAATACTCTCCATCATCACAAATTTATCAAATACAATCACAGTACTGTTTATATAAACTAATGTTTCCCACCTCCACCCCCTTAAAGGTAGGAGGGGCTACACTGCAGCAGTTTGTCAGACACTGCTCCTGGCTACACAGCTGTTGACTAGTGCCAGTAGGTGTAGCAGGTATTCCTTTATAATACTCAAACCTCTGAGTCATTTGTAGTTGTGCAAGCAAGCACAGAGTATACACAAGTACTATGTACTTTCTTCGGCACTTACTTATCACCTCGGGACAGCTAGGGTAGCAACATCCAAGGGAGGGACCTTAGGGTGTATAGTCTTACAAGGTGATGCACGTGTGATGGTATCCATGCACTCACAGAGATAAGCTGTGGGAAGCGTTTCTCAGTGCCTCCGTACAGTACTGCAGACCTTGGCCTGTTGGTTAGAGGGGCCATCTGACTCCATGCCCGAGGGGTAGGGCAGGACTCTAACTGCGTCCATTCACTATTACCAGCATCAAAGACCCACGCATCTTCAGCAGGACATGGCCCTCCACCATTGCCACCCCTAAGCAAACAGAAGCATACAACATAAGAGTAGATTATGCAATAAAACAAACTAAATGAATACACATGCACAGACACAATAGCATGTAGTATGTAGTTTAGCCTTATCTACTGCATGCCACTTTTATGATTTGAACCAAAGGAAGTAATGAAATGACTGCAAGGAGCAACACAATGCCAGCAATTTACAATTTGTACCATCATGATGCATGGTATAGCTCCACTGCATGGCAATGCAGAAGCAGTGCTTGGATAAATTTGTCAGTGATACTGTGTATGAAATAGTGTATAGTACATACTTGAGGCAGCCGCCAAATAGGACCAAATTGTTGCGTGATACCACTGCGGATCCTTGAAGACATCTCCCATGCGGAACAAGAGGATTGAACTGGTTCCCAGAGGATGGGTTGGCAAACAAGAGCTCCCAAGCTGCAGTGCTAGGATTGCTAAAGTTGAGCCTGTATGTATCGATATAGCGAGAGGGGTACAAGCCGGTTGTCTCCGTGAAGCCACCGCCCATCCAAAGCGATGTTTCCGCATCGGACCACCACGTGCCGAAATGCCCACCGTAGCGAATGGGCGGAGCGTTACCGCCGACTGTTAGTTGCTCCCAGTTTCTCCCCATGCAGTGAAACACCCATACGTCATCATACTCCACACTACCGGTTCCATATGCAACAACAAAGATATCCAACGCCTGGATCACGCCGTAGTAGCTATCCAGTCTTGGTGGGGGTGGGAGGCCGCTGGTGTTAGTCCTGTCAGTCCAAGTGTCATCGACTGTGTCGTAGGTCCACGTCTCGTTAGACAAGCCGCTGCTTGTCCTGCCAGAGAAAACAATCACCTCTTGCGTACTATCGCAGTAACCCATGGCGTGGCGGGTGCGAGGGGCGGGTGTCTCTGGGTTGTTGCTCATCCCAGACAACCTGTTCCACATCATTTGTCCCGAAACAGAGTAGATCGCAAGGACCAGCACCAAGAGAGCAGAAACCTTCATCTTGCGTTCTCACGATACGCCTTCTCCGATGCAAATGAGACAGACACGCCCCGCAACAGCGATACTCAACGGTTCCACCCCCTGTTCCCTGACTCCGCCCACACCTTTCCCACCCCGTGACGTCGAGAACACGTTCTCTTCAGAAAATGTCCGCCAGTGTTTGAAGTTGTAGAAGGCGACATGGTGAGTTGCTGCTGTATCTGTAGCTTACTAGCATAAATAATCTTGCCTAATCTAAGTCTAAAGTATGCAAAACGTTGAAAATTGATCTGTTGTAGTTTTTGCATGCGGAAAACATGATTCGCGTGCGGCACTGGAAAACGCTGTGCAACAGCCGAGAGCAACCCCATTCCTTTCCGCTCCATCGGCCCAGTCTAACCGCTTGATTATAGCGAGAGTTCTTGCCGTATAGGGATCAGAAACGTAGTGTAGGCAGATATGAGCGAATGTAGTATTTCAACATTGGATGTGTAAATTCTTCAATAATTATAGGGGAAGGCCAGGAGGAGGGAGTGATCCAAGTATAGGGGCTCTCAGGTTGCTGTTGTACCGTGACGTTGTGGTGTGTAACAGAGGTGTGTTCTGTAGTCTGTGGTGGGAGTCCAGGTACGTAGGTGGAGCACCCACTGCAGTGGGGCAGTGTTTCGACTACTCTCGTGACCCAGCCCCCCAGAGGTGGTCTGGTACATTTGTCGATATTTTGATGTCACCCGTAAGGTGCTTACCATGATCTTGGTCAGTGCCCCCAGTTTTATGACATTCACCATGGTAGCTGTAGCTGTGGACCTGTGTTGTATCGGGTAGAAGTGGATATTTGATGTGCTCGCGTACCTACATAGGCCCCTGAGGGTGGTTAGTCAGAGAGGCTCAAGCATCTGTAATCACCTATTGGGGCGACTGCAAAGATGTTGGGAAGGGCCCCTTCCTTGATATAGCCTAAATTCTAACATTCTTGCTCTGACCACAGATGTGTATAGTGTCAGGTGACGTTGAATAGGCTCAGAGTCGAAGCTTGACAGGATACATAGGTCGATTCTCGGCAACGCACATTGCACTTCGCAGCAGTCATCACATGGCACACTGAAAGTTTTGGATTACTCAAAATATTGTGCAAATGTACCAGACCACCTTTTGGGGGCTGGGTCATGAGACTACGTATGTTTCAACCTGATGGGGACTGAAGAATAGCAACTCAAGGTTACAATGAAAGTGTTTGGAAGTAATGGACCTTTATTGTACCATTGTTGTCTGGAGCTGCTGGCATCTCATATCATGAGAGGCAGCATATATGTATCTTAAGAGTGTCATCCTTTCAAACATGCAGCACAGTTGCCTCCAGTACTTCCAGTAACACTTGTTTTGATTTCTTCCTGCTAAGCTGAGGACTTGTTGTAAAACAACTGTTTTGGTATCTACTTATGTTCTTTACTGCTTCCTTGTGCGATCTTCTGTCTACTACATTGGTGAAAGAGACTGCAGTTCACTGTAAGGGTTTGCTCAATCGCTCCAATCACTCAGACAGCCGACAGGGCACTTCACCTCAGCATCAATCCGAGCTGCGATCAAATCTGATAACAACTTCCCACAGGTCAGTGGGTTAGGTCACCGATTACTCACAGCTTCTTCGGTCTCCCCGCAGTGGCCCAGAATTCTCGTATCCTTGCTGCCATGCTTGAGTCTCCCTCCTTCCCAAATAGACCACCAAATGTAAGGGTTCGGTCGATCGCGCCGATCGCTCAGACAGCTGATTGGACACTTCACCTCAACATCATTCCATGCATCAATCAAGTCTGATAGAAGATTCATACAAGTCAGCATATACTAGTCCAGAGGTGGAAATAAGGTTTTGTGGTTGTGCAGTCATATGTCCAAGCACTCCTGATTTTGTTCAGTCACACACATCGTACGTGTCCACATACTCCTCATTTTGTTCAGTCATTTACATTTTGTCGGGTTGATTGGAATTGTGTCTCCTAGGAAGCATTGGCTTCTTTACAACTTTATGTACTGTTGATGCAAGGGCAAATGGGCTACAAATTGGAACAATTCCAATCTCCTAGGATGCACAGTAGTATCAAGTTGATGCTCAGTTGCTGCCTGCCAGCCATCTTTGTACACCAATGCCTTCAACTGGCCCCAAAAATTCTCAATTGGACAGAGTTGAGGGACATTAGGAGGGTTGCTTTCTTTGGGCACGAAGTTGATCTTCAGCTCCTCCTCCGGCAGGTTGGTTGTGGCACGAGTTTAATGAGCTGATGCAAGGTCAGGCCATAACAGAATCTCATCATCCTTATGAATTGACGAATGGGACCAGTCTGGCCTGAATGCAGTCATCCCTATACACTTCTCCACTGACTGCCATACCTTGTTGGCAGAAAAACGGAGTTGAATGACCCTTTGAGCTGATTGCAATCCAGACAAGCATCTTCTTTGGGAACTTGCTTTTGTCTTGAATTCCACTTCACTTGGACATCTGTTACTTGACCTACAGCCTGTTCTAACGATATGTTCAGTCTAGACACAGCCCTATTTCACATAACTACAGAAGTACTTACTTTACTGCAAATCTGTGATTGGTGACCTCCACAGAAAACTTCACAACCTACATTCACTAGCTACCGTAAAGGTACGTACAATTGTATGTGTGTGAGAATTTATGCGATTTTTTAACGGACGGTGCTTTCTCCAAGCTGACCACCTTCGATATTTGCCTTGTACTTTTTGAATTCAGTGAAATGCACTGCCTTGGAAGCAAGGGCACGTGATTCTTGAGAGCTTTCAGGCAGTTTCCCCTTCATCAAGTATTGGATAAGCAAAAGCAGGCTAGGATCCTTCCTCTGCTCCTCAGTGTAAGAGTCCAGCTGACCAGGTTCAGGTTCTGGTAACAGTGGTTCCTGCTGGAGTAGCTCTTCTACGGTCAGTGGCATAGGTGACCCATCTCTGACTGCGGCAACCTGAACCTCAGACCAGCAATCCCCTGCTGTGGTGCATCCAGATAGGGTTGGTGTGATAAGGTGTCGGCATTAGCATTCTCATTGCCAGGTCAGTGCACAATCTCCACCTCCTTGATGCTGCTGTTGAAGACCAGCTCCACCACCAGGTATGCTTACCATTGGGCTGGGGGGTGCCAAGCGCTGCCTTCACTGCTGTGTGGTCTGTGAAGATCCTCACATTGTGACCATACAGGTAATACCGGGAATGAGTGACTGCCCGTACCACGGCTAGAGTCTCCAGTTCAGTAATGGCATAGTTCTTCTCCATCAAAGACAAGACTCTGCTAGCATAAGCTACTGGGTGCACTTTTCCATCCTCTTGGGTTTGGGACAAGACTGCACCGAGTCCATTGATGTCCACATCTGTCTCCAGAATGAAGTCTCTCTTGAAGTCGGGATCAGCCAAGACTGGGGCCGTTACCAGCCTGCTCCTGAGCTGGTCAACTGCTTGACAATTGCTTGTCCACTTAAAGGGAGCTGACTTCCTCGTGACAGCATGTAGGGGTGCTGCCACTCTTGCAAAGGCATGGACAAATCTCCTGTAATAGGATGCCAGCCCCAGAAACTGATGCAACTCCTTAGAATGAAGTGAGGGCTTCTCGGGCATCAGAAAGGGTTGGTTCTCTAATACCAGCTTCACAACAGGGTTGAAAACCTTGCCGACGTTTCGACCAGATGCTCTGGTCTTCTTCAGGTTGAAAACCTTGCCAACGATTCAACCAGATGCTCTGGTCTTCTTCAGGAAGAAGACCAGAGCATCTGGTCAAAACGTCAGCAAGGTTTTCAACCCTGTTGTGAAGCTGGTATTAGAGAACCAACCCTTTCTGATACTAAAAGTCTGCCTACACAAGTAGTCTGTTAACACATTCCTAGATAGCAACACAAGACAGGTAAGTTCACTGTTGCACACACGTGATGTCGTGGCATGAAGTGGGCGTGGTAGAAGCGTAATTATTATGCAAGACTAATATAGTGCGAAACAAATTTATATGACCAGATATGGCCTTGCATAATTCACATAAGTAAAGCTCGCACAGAAAAATGTCGCTTTTCAGTAGTCAAAATTTTTAGTTACCGTGTTTGTAGCTACTATGAGGTGTGGTATTCTTCCTCTAGCTAACATCTTTTGTACCTTCTACCCTCCTCATGCAGACACTTGGCAGCAGTAGGAAGCTCTCAAACAGCCTGCAGCATCGTGTTCGGGTCATCTTAGCCGATGGACGGATATTTATTGGCACTTTCCTTGCTTTCGACCGCCACATGAACTTGGTGCTGTCCGACTGCGATGAGTTCCGGAAGATCAAGCCAAAGGGCTCTAAGATGCCGGAGAAGGAAGAGAAGCGGCCACTTGGTCTGGTCCTCTTGAGAGGAATGAACCTCGTGTCCTTAACGATAGAGGGTCCACCACCACAGAAGGTAAGAGAGTAGAAGTATTGGGATTGGCGGAGGAAGTGGGTAGGTGAGAGAAATGAGAGGGAAAAAGAGTGTGTCTGCCTGCCTACCTTTCTGACTGTGTGTTTTGTCTCCAAAGGTTGAAATGAGGTGTAATAACTGTGCAGTCAAGTGTTGTAATACTATCGATTTGATTGGTCATTTGTTTTCATGCCTGCCCACAACTTGTGTGCAGTCACTCTTAAGATGTTTGAAAATTGACTGATCACTGTGTCTCTGTCTGTCTGTCTGTGCGTGCATGACGGCCTGTGTTGTAGGACTCCAGACTGAAGGCAGAACAGGCTGCTGCTATGGGCGGACCTGGAGTGGGGCGTGCAGCAGGGAGGGGAATCCCCGCCTCAGCCATGACTCAAGCCGCTGCAGGTTGGTAACCATTGAATATGGCTGTTATTTTGAATTGCCACCAGCAGCATGGAATCTAGTCCTGCACTTCCAGCTCTGGTGTACGTATGCTTCACTGGTGTGATGAGCACTGTGAAGTGGTTTACCGTTATGAGAATGTACATACATAGTTGCCATTTAAATCTCTCCTGTACTGTGTTAGTGTTCTATGTTCCAGTTTCCTTGACCAGGAACACTTTGATGGCTTAGTTAATTACCTGCTGTGACAGCAGTCTCTGCTATTGTTTTTCTGAGTTTCTTGTCACCGTTTCCAATAGCAACTGCATGGTATTGGATCACTGTATTCACACATACGTAGTTAACATCCCAGAACTGAGAATGCACTGCTTCAAACAGTATATTCACGCTATCGATTGCTGAGTGGTGTGATTAGGGATAAGAAGCCGTTGTAGCAGGGACAAATAGAGTCACATCAGACAGCACGGTAGTGCTGTCTATGTAGGGATGGCAGTGGTTGTTTGTATGCTGTAATACAAACAAAAAGTCACGCTACTCCTGAACAGGACCGAAAACCGGCGAACGAAGCTTACCATGACGACGCGGGGACTAAACAGTGCACATATATAACCTTACCACCCAGCGAAGGTGCGCCTATACGTAGATAGCGCCCTCGACATTTCTCACGTTTCGTCTTCTTCTTCTTATTCTTCTTCTTCTTTGACAGCCGTAGCGCACGAACCAGTGGGACCAGGAAAATATTTCTCCCACCATATTGCACCATTTTTGGCTGGCTGCATTCCTTTGTAGGTTAGAAGGCGGCGCGAGATAGTGCGGAAGACAGCGCTTGCCACGACTCCTGCCGTGTTGCTTGGACAAGCGGGACGGACGCCATTTTCAAATTACATAATTAAACCGGATGAAACCGGAGTGACTGGTGCCATTGTTAGCAGCTGCAGCAGTTAGCTTGTGCGCCGTTTGAAGGACTTTCGCGGCGTGCGTGCATTTCCCCGCCTTGGTTGGCTTCCGGTCGCCGTTTCTCGCTGGGTTAACGCGGAACCTAGGTGCTAGCCCACACCTTGAGCTTCAGGATTACAGAAATGAGGTGTAATGCCTGCACCAATGCCTTATGGTTGAGACTAAGTGTGTTGCTTCAGCTTAGCTGTCCACTATAAAAAGTACAGAAACTAGAAATAATAAAAATTTTCTACAAAAATTGTAAGGATGTAGGGATGGCATAAAAAGGACAGAAACAAGTAAAGGCTGTTACACAGTGGAGCATTAACCATCGTCCCTACATTCAAGGGTGTAGGACTATAAGGTGCGACATTCTTGCATGTAGGGACCATGGTTAATGCTCCACTGTGTAACAGCCTTTACTTGTTTCTGTCCTTTTTATGCCATCCCTACATCCTTACAATTTTTGTAGAAAATTTTTATTATTTCAAGTATAAACAGACTTGTTTCACTGCCCAGTGGGAGAGTTCAATTATTGTAGTACGAGTGGTGTTATTGTAATTCCAGCCATTCTGATGTGCCCTTGAGATATTCTTTGTTCATACACACACTCACTAAAACTTGCCAGGTCTGCAAGGTCCAGTGAAAGGAGTGGGTGGGCCGACTCCTCAGGCAATGACACCTCAAGTGGGACAAGTGGCAAGTAAGTAGTGGACAGTCAAGTTTGGTGTGTGTGTGTGTGTGTGTGTGTGTGTGTCTGCCTGTCTGTCTGTCTGTGTGTCTGTCTGTCTGTCTATCTTTTGCATGTACACACACTTTGCATTCACCTACCCTGCCCCACTCCCCACAGGTGCCGCACCCCAAGCTTATAACCTTCCCCCAGTTCGGCCTCCAGGTGGACCACCACTAGGGGGACCCCCTCCGGGAATGGGGGCTCCCCCACCGGGAGTTGGAGGCCCTCCTCCAGGGATGGGGGGTCCCCCTCCTGGTATGCCACCAGGGATGCCTCCACACATGGGTGAGTCACAACACACTACAGAGAACTTTGTGTGTACTGGGAACTCGGTCAATGGACCAGTGCATTGGCTGCGTTTCCTTGCAATGCCACTAACCATGCTTCCAATTTCATAACACTTACTAAAATCTTCTCTCTATGTTTCTCTTGGCAAGTCTTTTGCTAGCGTAAATATGTTCTACAGTCTTCTGCAATGGGAAATCATTGCGTCCTCTCTTTGTTGCCATTTTTTACACGAGCAAGAGATGTCCTACATACACCATAGGCATGCCATCAACAGTTAATTGCCACTAGCTGTGAGCTCCCTTTGTAGATTTTCGAAGTGGTTTGTATGCTCTGTGTGCTCACTATCCCATTGGATTACAGGTTTAGGCAGGCTCCAGACACTGCAGTGCATTTTAGTATGCGAAACTGTCTGTGAATCACTTTGTGTCAGTTTCAGGAGAATTCCAGATTACACTGTAGTTGAATTACACAGGTCCACCTGAGCGTATTGACTCCAGCGTGTATTATGTGTATGTACCCCGGTGTACACTTTAGCCATAGCCACTATAATTTTAGCCTCCTCCCTCTGTAGTGATGTCGCTGTGAATCCCTGTTCCATACACCATACTCCACTGCAGTACACCACACTACATCACTTGTGTGTTCATCCACAGAATATAGCACCAGCTCTTCCTCTTCTTGTGGATTGTCTGCTTCTCCACTTTGTGTGTATCTGCTACAGGTCGTGGGATGCCTCCCGGCATGCCTCCACCTATGATGGGACGAGGGATGCCTCCTCCAGGGATGCCTCCTCCGGGATTTCCGATGCCTGGGATGCCCCCTAGAGGACCCCCGCCACCAGGCATGCCACCAGGAGGTGAGCAGTGTGTAGTGCAGGACTCAGGCTGAGACTGCGTGTTTGTTTACCTTTGTGTTTTATTCATCTGCAGGAGCTCCCCCCGGGATGCCGCCACCCCAGGGGCCACAGTGAGGAACAACTGACTCTACCCTCCATCCTTTACTGCTCTGTCTACGTGGTTTTGAGACCATGCACACATTGGTTATTGCATTATGTCACGAAGATCATGTGCGCGTGTAGTCTGGCTCGCTAGACCGTCCCATCTAAACGCCAGGCGCTTAGAGCTGGCACGAGTATGACGCAATCATAGCTATGATGCAATCGAGCTAAAATGGCTGACACTGGCGAGACGCAGACGGGCGAACGTAGGAAAGTCAAATGCCACATTTGTGGATGGTTTAAGACGGAAGCTCTGGCTATACTGAAGCTTGCATGGCCAACTGCAGTGGCATACCTTCTACAACAGATTGTATTTATTGTATCGGTGGCATTCTGTGGACACATTGATGAGACATCTTCCGTCCCACTTGACGCAGCTGCATTTTCCGTCAGTGTTATCAATATTACGGGTCTTTCTTTGGTCATAGGCTTGTCCACCTCAATGGATACCCTAGCCACCCAGGCTTGGGGAGCCAAGAACTATCACAAAGTCGGTGTCTACCTCCAACGCTGTATCCTCATTCTTGCCTTAGCCATGGTTCCCGTGTACAGCTTGTGGTTCAACATTGAATCTGTCCTGAATCTCCTTCACCAACCACCCTGTGTAGTGGAACAGGCCAAAGCATACATCCACATCTACTCGGCCTCTTTGCCTGCAGTCTTTCTCTACTTTCTGCTACAGAAGTACCTCCAAGCTCAGAATATTGTATGGCCATTCATCTTTACTGGAATTGCAGCTAACCTTGTCAGTGCCTTGTCTCACTACCTCCTGATCTTTGTAGCTGGCATGGGTATTCGTGGTGCTGCCACTTCAGTGGTCTTGGCAAACTATACATTTGCTGGAGTACTCTTATTCATCATTTATGTCCGCAAACTTCATGTCAAGACCTGGGGTGGATGGAGCAAGGAATGCTTGAAGGATTGGTTCCAGATTCTGCGCTTTGGATTCCCTGGTTATGTGATGATGGGAGTTGAATGGTGGACGTTTGAGATTGGGATGTTTGTGACAGGGTTCCTTGCTGACAGTGAGGTACAACAGGGCATTTATGCCATCTTGATCAACTACGGCACTATTGTGTTCATGGTGTCTTTTTCCGCAAGTGTTGCACTTTCTATTCGTGTGGGAAATGAGCTAGGAGCAGGTGAGTGAATGTGAAGATGGGGCTGTGTTATGAAAGCACATGGACATTCCAGCTATACAGCATGTTTTCATTCATTATATGGTACCAACTCCACCTCTGACTGAGGAGCCTATAGCACTCACTGACCCTGCCATATTGTCATGAGTGTAACCCATAGGCATTCAGGCTATAGAGCATCTTTTCTATTAATCATAATTATAGTACAAGCTCCACCTCTGACTGAGGAGCTTATAGCACTCCAGGCCCATTGGAAGCAATTTGTAAGTGCTGTGGCCATAGAAAGGTGTCTGCAACGCAGCACACACCTGACACAGTCTATACTTAAAAATTTTATACTTTTGCGCAAGCCAGCCATGTTTTGATGACATCATAAGGTTGTAATCGAAACTTGGCCGACTAATAATGGACACTGCGACAGCAGGCAACTGCCAACAATTTCCTTTGCCATCTTCTAAGCATTGAATAAAGAAAAGGGGGAGCTCAAAAAGTCTATGCTCTATCCCTTATTTCAGCATTCAGACATTTCATAATTACATCAATGGGAGAATTAAACTTTACCCTGAGAAATGATCATCACCCCTCACAACTATCTTGGTTCGAAGCCTGGTATACCACCCCTAGCTGGCTGCTGCTCATCTCCAATAATGGCTCTATTGCTGTCAGCCTACAACTACACCATTGAGTTCAGGCCGACCACATCTCATGCTAATGCTGAAGGGTTGTCCCAGCTACTTGCATTCTGCGCAGTTTCTTTCACAGAGGTATTAAATTTTGCTCAATGTAGCAGAAATACAGCTGCTACCAATCTCTGCAGCTGGAATGGGTTGTGTGAATAGATCCTGTTCTGGGGCAAGTACATCAGTTCATTCAGCAAGGCTGGCTAGGGCAAGTCAGTAACTCTTCAAAGCCTTTCTGGCACTGGTGCCTGGAGTTGACCATAGAGGGAGGGTGTGTGCTGTGGGGCATCAGAGCGGTGGTGCCACAGAATAAGTTCCAGAAAGTTGTTGTGAGGTTATGTACTGTACATGTGCACTGATAGTGCAAGATTGGGAGACAGCGAAACGCCATTGGAGAGATGATTTTAGGCTTTGTAATAAATGACGTGAGCGCCGCCGCGAACATGAAGCCATACGAATATCTCAATCTGAAAACAATAATAAATAGGGGCGCCAAAAATACAGATGCTACTGATCTCCGCAGATGGAATAGGCCTCACAAGCAGATCCTGTTCTGGGGCAAGTAAATAAGTTCATTCAGCAAGGTTGGCCAGGGCAAGTCAGTAACTCTTCGAAGCCTTTCTGGCACTGGTGCCTGGAGTTGACCATAGAGTGAGGGTGTGTGCTGTGGGGCATCAGAGCGGTGGTGCCACAGAAGTTCCAGAAAGATGCTTTGAAGATGCTCCATGAGGTTATGTGCATGTGCATTGACAGTGCAAGCAAGAGTTTTTTGGAGTTGCAGTAAATTGAGTAAGTGTCACTGATTGGAGTTGTTGACCATTGCTATGACGAATATCCATTCCTTGAACATCTCACTACACAACAGTACGTGACTCTTCCCCTTTGTGGGGATGTGTCAAGCAGCGCCTGCCTATGTTTGCACTAGCTACTAACCATCCCAGTCAGTTATTTCTGTCAGCATTCTCATTGTATGAACATTGTTATGTCATCAGGCCGAAGCCACACCAGCCGCACCGGTTCCGACAGCCTTGCACTCACTGAACCCTGCCATATTGTCATGAGTATGACCCATGTTGTAGCCTTAACTGTATGCGGACTGACTGCTAACAGCATGACTTATGACAGAGCATGCACCTACTCAGTGCTGTATCTAGAAGTTTCCTAAGGGGGGAGGGGATGCAAACTGAGGTTCCAATAATTAAGAAGGTGACACAAGAAGTAAGGGGAGGGGGGAGCGATACTATTTCAACATATTCATATTCTTTTGTATTGTAACTGTAGTACTCGGTAAGCAGCCAGGTGTAGGCTCTTGGGGGCAAGGGAAAGGTGAAAGCAATAACCCTCCCTCCTCCCATATTACAGCTCAGTACTAGAAATGTCCTCACATGAACTTGTACTGTGCTTGGGACAATTTATAGGTATCATCATGTAATGCAGTGTTCACCAACCTGTCCTGTAAGGCTATTCAGCTGAAGGGATGAACTGTTCCCAGCTTACTTTGCTCCTTGCAACCTCCTTGCCCTCCTTGCTCTTTGGGTGAGGGTGAGCTGTACACCTGCTATATACTTGCGGCATACAACGCTGGCCGTATCGCAATTGATGATTAAAATTTAGCCTAAACATATGTATTGTGCAATCATTTCACCATTCCAAGGCATGAAAAGTATTATATAGCTCATGTGACTGTGCACCAGGTGGCACAACAGTCTGGCTCATGAGACTATGTGTAATACCTTTCCGTAAAGCAGAACAAAACATTAACAGTATATTATCACAAATACATAATGTCATGCTTTTAATTGGAAGATTACGATTATGACATGCATACATATTGATTTGTTGAACAGTTTAGTACAGGTCCATTCTCTTTGTCTTGATATACAGGTGATGTCAAGGCAGCTAAACGGGCTGTCTTTGTTGGGATGGTCTTCATGTCTGTGTGGGTGATGATCATCCTGGTATCTACCCTTTCGTTTAAAGGCCTCCTACCAAGGCTGTTCACCACTGACCCCTGTGTTCTTGATGCAGTGTCTGTCCCTATGTTTGTTGTGGCCTTTTCCATTGGATGTGACGTTGTCCAGGGTTCACTGGCAGGTGTTATTCGAGCTAGCGGCAAACAACTGCTAGGTTCCATCATTAACATCTTCACTCACTGGGTTGTAGGATTACCCCTTGGAATTGTGTTGACAATTGTCGCTGGTCTCGGAGCTACTGGTTACTGGATTGCTCTCACTGTTGCTTCCTTTCTTCAAGGAAGCTTGTATGCTGTAATCCTGCTTTTGATGAATTGGAGGAAGGTGTCAGAGAAGGCACAGAGAATGGCAGGGAAGGAGCCTGAACCGAATGGAAGCTTGGTACAAGCTAGGTTTCATGCTGAGGGTGAGGGAGAGGCTAATGTAGTCAGCAGCAATAACAGCACGGACTGTGAGGCCAATGGGGTGACCAGGAGTGTGTCAAGTTCAGTGTCTGTAGAAGATGGTGAAACATACCATCAAGACCATGGTGAACAGGTTAATGAGCAAGATGACGATGCTGTACCTCTACTTCCTCACATTAAAACAGACCCAGCACTAGCTGGCAGCTCGAGTGAGAAAGGGAATAGTGATGAGAGTAGCTCTCACTACATTATAATGACTGGCCTTGATGACGACCTTCTACCACTCATATCAGAGGGAGAGGAGGGAGAGTCCAATTATGAAAGTAGTCAGATGGAAAGTGATACCGACGTCGACACTGACATAGAGCCAGCAACTCCTCCCACCTCCACAGCCCCATCAGTGTCCCCAATCCCTCAGCTTATAATTGTTCTACGGGTGGCCACACTGCTGGCTATGATTGTCCTGCTTGCAGTGGCAGTGGCAGTCAGCCAGTTGTACGTTTACCAGTCCAGCACAGGCTTGTGCATGCCAGAGAACAACACACTCCATTTTAATGTTACTGTCAATATCTCCACTGCACAGCCAGCAGATGCTTGCGCTGTGTATTAGCAACACTTTGTACATAATGTATTATTCACACTGCTGACTGCTTTTCATTATTGCATAATTTGTACAGTATTTTATATATTGTATTAAAATTAATTATGATGTTATAATTATTGTTTTACTAATTAAGTTCAATTTAAATTATGCATGAGCAATTCACACTAGATGTATACATTGCAACTGTACATGTTATACAAATCATCCCAATTAATTATATTCATGAATCCAATTTGATTTATTAAGGGAGGCTATATTTGAGGTATAGGCAGTATGCATGCATAATTATACAATTTTTATAATTATATGAGAAGATAAATAGCTGGAATGGCCATATGCAAGCAATAGTGTACATTATATAGTCTCACATAACTGGTTTGCAGCCCGATATTGTGAACTCGCATATAAGCAGGTGGACAAATAGGAGGTGGTATTGGATTACAGGTTTAGGCAGGCTACTGTCTGTGAATCACTTTGTGTCAGTTTCAGGAGAATCCCGGATTACACTGTAGTCGAATTACGCAGGTCCACCTGAACGTATTGACTAAATTGTTTTGATTGATCAATGAATACAATTATGGGCACACATGCGCATTGCCCAAAATAAAACAGAAGTGCATAAATTACAAAGAAATCAGTCAGAGACATGTACAGTCCGTATTGTAATAACTGCAATAGATTGAAACGGCTAGGGCCTGCACTCATTGTTGGCAAGGGTAAACGAATCAGGCTTGGCCGGTCTCCCTTGCTGGGATCTGTATCCTCTGATAGCATTGATTGAGGATCTGAGAAGGGCGAAGTTGCTATTGATGCGAATCCATGAGATCGCTTGGCTGTATGTTTCACTTCGCTTCACTGAAAGCAAGTCAGCCAGGCGCTTGTATGCCACTGCCGTGCACTTGCTCATTCCACTGAAGATGGAGAAGACAAGGGGAGTGAAGGAGCTCATTTCAACTACGTTGATACGTTCTTCATATTTCCTTCGCTTCTCCCGCTCCTGTGATTGATACACTGCTTCCAGGGAGGAGTTACGGTAGCTCTGGGCGGTTGGATTGCAAATCCTTACATCAAAAAATGCCCTCTGGCTACTATTCCCCCAGAAACCCTGGGCGCAAATGTCTGCCCGTGCATTGTCATCAGTGATTGCACTTGCATAAGAAAACTGCTCACCACTCAGGGGCTGCAGAGGTGGTTCGACAGCGACTCCTTTGCACACCTCTGTCATCAAGTTGGCTGTTATGTCACGAATGAGGTAGTGGCGTTTGCTTGGGAATCCTCCCTTCGGGCAGTCCATGGCATGTGAGACATTGAATCCCTGTCCACAAGCACACTGTGGTGGCAATCGAGAGGGTGTCCAGTTGTACCGGATACATAAAGCATCCCTGAAATCCCCTTTGTGCAAGGCAAAATCATATTCTGCCCTTGGGATCACCGTAAGCCATGATGATGCACCCTTCTCCTGCAACATATCCATACTTCTCTTCATCTCAAATGGCATCTTCAGTTTTACATCAGCAGCTTCTTGGTCAAGCTCTGCTTTTCTTTTCGTTCGTACTTCGAATTCGTTCTTTGCTGCTTTCTGCTCTGCTTCAATATTCACATTATATGTTGGCACCTTATTGATGATTGCTGAAACCAGAGGTTGAGTGACAATTCTTGAGGCATCATATTCACTTCTTGATTTCTGAGTAGGAATAGAGATGCCATGCAAGACCTCCCAACCTTGCAGGCAGAGCCAAGAGCTCCCTGATCTCATCTGTAACCTCCTTACCAGTGAGTGCTGGAATGAAATCTTTCACAATTGCTTTCTCAAGAGGATGCAACAAATCTTCCAAGTCAGGTGTTGTTCGCATTAGGTAGCACCATTGGTTACGAACTCCATGAACAAAAGCTGCATATGCAGCATGTGGCTGAGTTTGGGCTATATTTGATAGCTCCTTTATGCATTCTGACCACTTCCTAACTTCCCTCCTTAGTATATCCTGAACTGCATCCTCAGAGCCCAACACTGATCCAAGATATTCGCTAGCATCCATTGTCACTTTCACTCCGCTGCCGTCAAACAGAGCCTGTGCTTCATCAAATTTTTCCTTCTTCACAATCAGCACAGTTTTCGATGGATTAGCATAGTAGCCGTAAGCTGGTCCAACCTCAACGATTCCATCCCACCATGAGCAAAGACTGTTCAAGGCTCCATTTGTAGATGCATTGTCAGCGAACCACACCTGGTGACGTTCTTCAGAGCCTTCTTGCAGTCTCCATATCAGGGGCATGATCGCAACAGCATAAATGGCCATAGCCAGAGGGTCCCCTTGAGTGACGCCTTCTCGTGATAGGAGTGTTTCACCATCAATGAACAAATTTGAATCTTCACGATATAGGTTGGTTACAACTGTTGCTAAGGCAGGGCAGATACTTGGACAGTTGCGCAACGCAATGTCGGTTCAGGCGGTTAAATGCATTGCTTGCATCAACAAGTATGGCAGCATCAGTGGATTCATCCTGAAAAAGTGTACGAACTGCATGAACAGCAGCATCAGCACCCGCCTCTTGGCCTGCGCAGAGCTGCAGACTTCCTGTGACCTTCAAGATGTCGGACTTTATCACCTTCAGTATTGCTTTCCCATGCAATGATTCTGCGAGCTGCTTCACCAACTCCAATCGGCCGGATTCCGGGATTCTTGTTCAAGGCAATCAAACGACAAGCTGTATATGCTGCTAGTCCTTCAGGGTCAACGTGCGAGGTGGCAATCCTTCGTGCCATGCGTGCAAGCGCACTACCTAAGTCATCAGAGGCCGCCCCAAATGCAATAACAAAACGCTTCCATGCCTGGGCATCTGCTCCAGATGGGCCAGCGGCACCAGTGACATGAAGAACAGCCTGCTTTATGGCCAGAGCATCAATGGATTCAAAAATCACCGGGTGGACGTCAGGACAATTCACATTCGCACTTGCAAGGATTGCGTCCTGGTGAGCTGGATCACCATCGGGGTGTTTTTCTCTCAGAATGTCTCTCACTGACTTTGGGGTGTCTCTCTCCTCAACTAGATCATTCAATGACAAGATACCTGCACTGTTAGCCTGTTTGTTCAACAACCGGATTGCAGCTCTCACTTTGCCACGAAACATGAGACTGGTGAAGACTTTGACAAACTTCTCATCACCCTTTTGACACCTCTCAGGTAGGCGCTGTTGGATGGTGCGCCCCTCATGAAGAAGATCCAGTATTTCTCCATTCTTCCATCTCAGCATTCTGCGATGGACAGCCTTAACATGATCAGCTGATCTCAATCTAGAATGAGGCTTCAGCAATATAAGACTGGGTAGAATCATGGCACACTTCAATGCAATTCTCTCAAGGGGGGAGCTTTCACCATATAGCTGAAACATTTTTGCCAACTCACATATGAATGCCTCTCCTGCTTTCCCAGTTGGTAACATAAATTGGTTTTGTCTCCAGAACACAATTTCTTTGTAGGCTTCCTCAACGCTGGCAATAAATGACGCTGAATCTTCAACTGCTCCCCACTTGAACTCGCTATTGGACATCTTCTCAAAAGTCGGCAAATGTGGTACGGCTGGATTGCTTTCCATAGCGCTAAGCTGTTCACTCCGATCTGGGATGTGATCGTGGTCTTGAGTCGCTTCGCTGATTTCGTTTGTCGCAGGCTGTTGATCTTCCCGTTGATTGTGTCAATTATGACAATGATTCCGTTTGGACGGTAGGCAATTGGTGCATGTCTTCTTATTTTTCACACAGACACAATTTCTACACTGGCTGCTGCTATTACACCTGCAACAAGCCATGATTTGAATCTGAGTCACTTCACCAAACTGCCACCATTGCCGCCATCGTATTGACTTCAGCATGTATGTATGTGTATGTACCCCAGTGTACACTTTAGCCATAGCCACTATAATTTTAGCCTCCTCCCTCCGTAGTGATGTTGCTGTGAATCCCTGTGCACTGCACCATACTCCACTGCAGTACACCACACTACATCACTTGTGTGTTCAGCCGCTGGATATAGCACAAGCTCTTCCTCTTGTGGGTTGTCTGCTTCTCCACTTTGTGTGTATCTGCTACAGGTCGTGGGATGCCTCCTGGCATGCCTCCGCCCATGATGGGACGAGGGATGCCTCCTCCGGGATTTCCGATGCCTGGGATGCCCCCTAGAGGACCACCGCCACCAGGCATGCCACCAGGAGGTGAGCAGTGTGTAATGCTGGACTCAGGCTGTGACTGTGTGTTTGTTTACCTTTGTGTTTTATTCATCTGCAGGCGCTCCCCCCGGGACGCCGCCACCCCAGGGGCCACAGTGAGGAACAACAGACTCCACCTTACATCCTTTACTGCTCTGTCTACGTGGTTTTGAGACAATGCACACATTGGTTATTGCATTCTCAATCTGTCACGAAGATCATGTGCACGTGTGTCGACCATAGACGTCGAACAACTAGCATGACGCAATCAC
>OZ025868.1:9035942-9064942 GCA_964019415.1 Ianthella basta | reverse complement strand
AACTATGATGCAATCGAGCTAAAATGGCTGACACTGGCGAGACGCAGACGCACGAACGTAGGAAAGTCAAATGTCACATGTGTGGATGGTTTAAGACGGAAGCTCTGGCTATACTGAAGCTTGCATGGCCAACTGCAGTGGCATACCTTCTACAACAGATCGTATTTATTGTATCGGTGGCATTCTGTGGACACATTGATGAGACATCTTCCGTCCCACTTGACGCAGCTGCATTTTCCGTCAGTGTTATCAATATTACGGGCCTTTCCGTGGTCATAGGTTTGTCTACCTCAATGGATACCCTAGCCACCCAGGCTTGGGGAGCCAAGAACTATCACAAAGTCGGTGTCTACCTCCAACGCTGTATCCTCATACTTGCCTTAGCCATGGTTCCCGTGTACAGTTTGTGGTTCAACATTGAATCTGTCCTGAATCTCCTTCACCAACCACCCTGTGTAGTGGAACAGGCCACAGAATACATCCACATCTACTCGGCCTGCCTGCCTGCAATGTTTCTCTATTATCTGCTACAAAAGTACCTTCAAGCTCAGAATATTGTATGGCCATTCATCTTTACTGCAATTGCAGCTAACCTTGTCAATGCCTTGTTTCACTACCTCCTCATCTTTGTAGCTGGCATGGGCATTCGTGGTGCTGCCACTTCAGTAGTCTTGGCAAACTACACATTCGCTGGAGTACTCTTGTTCATCATTTATGTCAGCAAACTTCATGTCAAGACTTGGGGTGGATGGAGCAAGGAATGCTTGAAGGATTGGTTCCAGATTCTGCGCTTTGGATTCCCTGGTTATGTGATGATGGGAGTTGAATGGTGGACATTTGAGATTGGAATGTTTGTGACAGGGTTCCTTGCTGACAGTGAGGTACAACAGGGCATTTATGCCATCTTGATCAACTATACCACTATTGTGTTCATGGTGTCTTTTTCAGCAAGTGTTGCACTTTCTATTCGTGTGGGAAATGAGCTAGGAGCAGGTGAGTGAATGTGAAGATGTGACTATGTCTTGAAAGCACATGGACATTCCAGCTATATATAGAGCATTTTTCCATTCATTATATGGTACCAGCTCCACCTCTGACTGAGGAGCCTATAGCACTCATTGAACCCTGCCATATTGTCATGAGTATGACCCATGCATGTTGTATATATATATAGCCTTGACTGTATGCGGGCTGACTGCTAACAGTATGCAGTATGGCTTATGACGGAGCATGCACCTACTCAATGCTGTATCTAGAAATTTTCTCAAGGGGAGGGGGGGGGGGGGGCTGATGCAAACTTAGGTTCCAATAATGAAGGAGCAGGCACAAGAATTCGAAGTAAGGGAGGGGACGATACTATTTTGACATATTCGCATCCTATTGTATTGTACTGTAGTACTCTGTAAGCAGTCATGCAGGTGTATGCTCTGTTTATTGCATTCTATACACATGTTTAGCATTCTTGGGCAGAATATATACTTGGGGGCAAGGGAAAGTCCCCACTAATGTACGTATAATCTTCAGTGTAAGCAATAACCCTCCCTCCTCCCATATATTTCAGCTCAGTACTATATATAGATATGTCCTCACATGAATTTATACTGTGCATGGGCAATATAGGCTTCAGTTGAAATCATCATGTAATGCAGTGTTCATGAATATGTCCTGTAAGGCTGTTCAGCTGAAGGGATGAACTGTTCCCAGCCTACTTTGCTCCTTGCCCTCCTTGCTCTTTGGGCAAGAGTGAGCTGTACACCTGCAGCTGTATACTTGCAACATGCACACAACTCTGGCCTTATCGCAATTGATGATTAGAATTTAGCCTAAACATATAATGCATCATTATATGTATTGTGCAATCATTTCACTGTTTCGAGGCAGGAAAATATATTATGGTTTGTGTGAACAGACTGTGCACCAGGCGGTACAACAGTCTGGCTCACAAGACTAGCTATGTGTAATGAATACCTTTTCTATAAAGCAGAATAAAACATTGATAGTGTGTTTTCACAAACACGTATGCCTTAATTAGAAGATTACGTTTGTGACATGCATATATACATATTAAATTGTTGAACAGTTTAATGCAAGTCCATTAATTCTCTTTGTCTTGATATACAGGTGATGTCAAAGCAGCTAAACGGGCTGTCTTTGTTGGGATGGTCTTCATGTCTGTGTGGGTGATGATCATCCTGGTATCTACCCTTTCATTTAAAGGCCTCCTACCAAGGCTGTTCACCACTGACCCCTGTGTTCTTGATGCAATATCTGTCCCTATGTTTGTTGTGGCCTTTTCTGTTACATGCCACGTTGTTCAGAGTTCACTGGCAGGTGTTATTCGAGCTAGCGGGAAACAACTGCTAGGTTCCATCATTAACGTCTTCACTCACTGGGTTGTTGGATTACCCCTTGGAATCGTGGTGACTATTGTCGCTGGTCTTGGAGCTGCTGGTTACTGGATTGCGCTCACTGTTGCTCCCTTTCTTCAAGGAAGCTTGTATGCTGTAATCCTGCTTTTGATGAATTGGAGGAAGGTGTCAGAGAAGGCACAGAGAATGGCAGGGAAGGAACCTGAGCCGAATGGAAGCTTGGTACAAGCTAGGTTTCACGTGGAGGGTGAGGGAGAGGCTAATGTAGTCAGCAGCAATAACAGCATAGACTGTGAGGCCAGTGGGGTGATAATGAGTGTGTTAAGTTCAGTGCCTGTAGAAGATGGTGAAACGCACTGTCAAGATCATGGTGAACAGGTGAATGAGCAAGATGATGATGCTGTACCTCTACTTCCTCACATTAAAACAGAGCCATCACCACTAGCTGGCAGCTTGGGTGAGAAAGGGAATAGTGATGAGAGTAGCTCTCAGTATAGAAAAGTGAATTGCAAGACTTCTAACCACCGTGATCACCTACCTGGGTCAGATGATGACTTACCACTCATATCAGAGGGAGAGGAGGGAGAGTCCACTTGTGAAGGTAGTCAGATGGAAAGTGATACCGATGTTGAGACTGACACTGAACCAGTGACTCCTCCCACCTCCACAGCCACATCAGTGTCCCCAATCCCTCAGCTTACAATTGTCCTACGAGTGGCCACCCTGCTGGCAATGATCGTCCTGCTTGCAGTGTCAGTGGCAGTCAGCCAGTTGTATGTGTACCAGTCCAGCACAGGCTTGTGCCTGCCAGAGAACAACACACTGAGTTTTAATGTTACTATCAATATCTCCACTGCACAGCCAGCAGCTGCGTGTGCTGTGTATTAGCACGTATTATTCACATTTCTGACAGCTTGTCATTTTATTACATAATAATTTGCGAAATTTCTTATAAATTGTATTAAATTATATTATTTATTGTTGCTTATGTTCTACGCTGTTTAAGTTGTACCATACCGAGGGTGTTCACATAGAGGGCGAGGGTACGTGTTGTTCTGAATAAAATGTGCTCTCTGAGGAGAATATTATTACATACAACATCTGCTGTTGTTTACATGAATCAAATTTAAGGCCTCATGATATCCTTGCATGCCTTGCTCACCTCACCTTGCTTTAATTGATCGGTTAATATATAACAAGTCATATGCTAGCTAGTATAAATTATACAGTTTTTGGGGGTCGGTTATCCCGATCGGATGGTTGCAATCAGTTATCGCGAATCGGTTGACTATCAATTATCGACCTATAGTGGCGGACAGTGTGCAGGAAATTCGGAGTATGCGGCCAAGGCGGGCTACTGGAATCACCAACTCACTGCATAGGCGTAGCACCCGGTCCGGCCGGTCCGGCTACAGTCGGACCACTTTTGCTTATGAAACAGATTTTCTAAAAATCAAAGCTGGCCAATTTGCACACACTTCCAGACTTAGGGGGGAGAGTGTAACCATAAACCAAGAAGCAGCTTTGTAAAATTACCGGATTATAGGTTCTAACTAAAAGGAAAACGCTGTAGCAATGCATCGCTTCAATAGGCTACCATGCGCGCTAATCGATGCGGTGGCCAGTGTTGCATTACATCATATGACGTCATTCAACCTGTTTAAAATTAACTGGCCGTCGTCTGCTCGATAAAAAGGGTAAGGGTAAAATAATTTCGCTCGCTACGCTTACGAACACTTCTCCCTATTCCACTTTACGATTTTTTTTTACAGCCCTGCACACTGCCCGTATCACACAGATGGGGGTGTGCTGTGCCATTTCATCGGGGAAGCAAACATATCCGTTTTGAAATCAATGATACTAGCTAGTCATATTGATTAGGTTACTAAATATTGGTGACTGACTGGACCACTGAAAGTGTGATGCTACGCCACTGCAACTGGTAGTGATTCGACAGTTTTCTCAGTGGTCTGGAACGCAGGTTACAAAAATCGTTGCACGCGATCGGTACAACTGTTTAGCTCCCGCACTGCCTGTTCACTTATCGTGGAGGCGTTTTCCTCTTGATCCGTACAGAAACGTCCCCACCATTCTTAGCCTTAAACCGTACGAATAAGCTTTATTCCAGTCTTCCTCGATCCAATCGTCCCTGAGCTGGCCTGCGGCAACTAGTACCTGTAGCCGCCATAATGACGTCACCAGGTCGATAACCGAACGCGAACCGATACACGCATTGGTGGTAGTCTCGCGCGCCACCCGTTCCTCACGGCTGTTTCGATCCTGTGGTTTCTTGGGGCACGGACGCGGGGCGGCGCGAGACTACATTGATGGCTCGCTAGACTGTTCCTTAAGCGCCGTGCAGCTGTATGCCCCAAGGCGCTTATTGGGACGGTCTATATAGACAGCCAGATAATTATTATCTGTCACGAAGATCATGTGCGCGCGTGTCGAACAACGAGTATGACGCAATCATAGCTATGATGCAATCGAGCTAAAATGGCTGTTACTGGCGAGACGCAGACGGGCGAACGTAGGAAAGTCAAATGTCACATTTGTGGATGGTTTAAGACGGAAGCTCTGGCCATACTGAAGCTTGCATGGCCAACTGCAGTGGCATACCTTCTACAACAGATTGTATTTATTGTATCGGTGGCATTCTGTGGACACATTGATGAGACATCTTCCGTCCCACTTGACGCAGCTGCATTTTCCGTCAGTGTTATCAATATTACAGGTCTTTCCGTGGTCATAGGTTTGTCTACCTCAATGGATACCCTAGCCACCCAGGCTTGGGGAGCCAAGAACTATCACAAAGTCGGTGTCTACCTCCAACGCTGCATCCTCATTCTTGCCTTAGCCATGGTCCCTGTGTACAGTTTGTGGTTCAACATTGAATCTGTCCTGAATCTCCTTCACCAACCACCCTGTGTAGTGGAACAGGCCACAGAATACATCCACATCTACTCAGCATCCTTGCCTGCAGTCTTTCTCTACTTTCTGCTACAGAAGTACCTCCAAGCTCAGAATATTGTATGGCCATTCATCTTTACTGGAATTGCGGCTAACCTTGTCAGTGCATTGTCTCACTACCTCCTCATCTTTGTAGCTGGCATGGGTATTCGTGGTGCTGCCACTTCAGTGGTCTTGGCAAACTATACATTTGCTGGAGTACTCTTATTCATCATTTATGTCCGCAAACTTCATGTCAAGACTTGGGGTGGATGGAGCAAGGAATGCTTGAAGGATTGGTTTCAGGTTCTGCGCTTTGGATTCCCTGGATATGTGATGATGGGAGTGGAATGGTGGACGTTTGAGATTGGAATGTTTGTGACAGGGTTCCTTGCTGACAGTGAGGTACAACAGGGCATTTATGCTATCTTGATCAACTACGCCACTATTGTGTTCATGGTGTCTTTTTCAGCGAGTGTTGCACTTTCTATTCGTGTGGGAAATGAGCTAGGAGCAGGTGAGTGAATGTGAAGATGCGACTATGTTTTGAAAGCACATAGGCATTCAGGCTATAGAGCATCTTTTCCATTAATCATAATTATAGTACAAGCTCTACCTCAAACTGAAGAGCTTATAGTACTCCAGGCCCGTTGGAAGTGCTGTGGTCATATAAAAGTAGAGTTACACCGATATAGGTTTTTACCGATTATCCGATTTCCGATTTTTAAGTGCCGATACCGATCCGATATTCCGATTTTTGCTTCACAATGTGTACCTCGGTTTCTTTGATTCATTGCCTGAAGCCCTGGTCCTCAGCCACAGAAAACGGCTGACAATCGAGTGCAATCATCTCACCAGTTCTCCCGTGAATACGCTGTGTGCGCGCATCACTGATACAGCTTAGCCTACAGATTCATATGCGATCTTCACTTTCAGGCTCGAAGCGATATTTGCCAGAAAGGCGCTGGACTACTTGATAAAGTCGCTGCATTCTGCACCTCAACCATTTTGTTGAAACTCTCTGTGTAGTTGAGCGTGCTTGTCCTTCAGATGCTGCACCAAATTCGTATAATCGGCCCATAATATAACTCGTGCACGCAATTCCTACCGCTGCGCGGATTCCTTCTTGTTGCAGGCCTGGCACACTACGAAGTTGAGGTCCTCGTCGACAGCGAAGTAGTCCCATGCTGGTGAATCTTTCTTTCTGGCGATTCCATGCGCCGCAGACCCAGAACAAACCAACGGCAAACGCTGCAACAACGTAACCACTCGACATAACACTTTACTCGCAAACGTCACGTGCTCGAGGACATAATCGGTAGGGGACGAAGGAAAAAACCGATTACCGATAAGGTTACAGAGACCCAATATCGGCCGATACCGATTGCCGATCCGATTATCGGTGCAACTTTATATAAACAGTGTCTGCAACGCAGCGCACACCTGACACAGTCCACTTAAAAATTTTATACTTTTGCGCAAGCCAGCCATGTTGATGACATCATAAGGTTGTAATTAAAACTTGGCCGGCTAATAACAGACACTGCAACAGCAGGCAACTGCCAACAGTTTCCTTTGCCATCTTCTAAGCATTGAATAATGAAAAGGGGGAGCTCAAAAAGTGGTGAGGCCGAAGCCACACCAGCCGCGCCGGTTCCGACAGCCTTGCACTCACTGAACCCTGCCTTATTGTCATGAGTGTGACCCATGTTGTAGCCTTAACTGTATGTGGACTGACTGCTAACAGCATGACTTATGACAGAGCATGCACCTACTCAGTGCTGTATCTAGAAGTTTCCTAAGGGGGGGATGCAAACTGAGGTTCCAATAATTAAGAAGGCGACACAAGAAGTAAGGGGAGGGAGGGGGAGCGATACTATTTCGACATATTCATATTCTTTTGTATTATACTGTAGTACTCAGTAAGCAGCCAGGTGTAGGCTCTTGGGGGCAAGGGAAGGGGGGACCTTCCCACTAATGTACATATCTTCAGTGGAAGCAATAACCCTCCCTCCTCCCAAATTATAGCTCAGTACTAGAAATGTCCTCACATGAACGTGTACTGTGCATGGAGCTTGGGACAATTTATAGGTATCATCATGTAATGCAGTGTTTGCGAACCTGTCCTGTAAGGCTGTTCAGCTGAAGGGATGGACTGTTCCCAGCCTACTTTGCTCCTTGCAGCCTCCTTGCCCTCCTTGTTCTTTGGGTGAGGGTGAGCTGTACACCTGCTATATACTTGCAGCATACAACGCTGGCCGTATCGCAATTGATGATTTAGCCTAAACATATGTATTGTGCAATCATTTCACCATTCCAATTCATGAAAAAGTACTATATATAGAGGTGCACCAGGTGGTACAACAGTCTGGCTTATGTGTAATACCTTTCCGTAAAGCAGAACAAAACATTAACAGTATATTATCACAAACACATAATGTTATGCTTTTAATTGGAAGATTGTGTTTATGACATGCATACATATTGATTTGTTGAACAGTTTAGTACATGCAGGTCCATTCTCTTTGTCTTGATATACAGGTGATGCCAAAGCAGCTAAACGGGCTGTCTTTGTTGGGATGGTCTTCATGTCTGTGTGGGTGACGATCATCCTGGTATCTACCCTTTCGTTTAAAGGCCTCCTACCAAGGCTGTTCACCACTGACCCCTGTGTTCTTGATGCAATAGCTGTCCCTATGTTCGTTGTTGCCTTTTCTGTTTCATGCGACGTTGTCCAGGGTTCACTGGCAGGTGTTATTCGAGCTAGCGGCAAACAACTGCTAGGTTCCATCATTAACATCTTCACTCACTGGGTTGTTGGATTACCCCTTGGAATCGTGTTGACAGTTGTCGCTGGTCTCGGAGCAGCTGGTTACTGGATTGCGCTCACTGTTGCTCCTTTTCTTCAAGGAAGCTTGTATGCTGTAATCCTGCTTTTGATGAATTGGAGGAAGGTGTCAGAGAAGGCACAGAGAATGGCAGGGAAGGAACCTGAGCCGAATGGAAGCTTGGTACAAGCTAGGTTTCACGCAGAGGGTGAAGGAGAGGCTAATGTAGTCAGCAGCAATAACAGCATGGACTGCGAGGCTAATGGGGTGATTATGAGTGTGTCAAGTCCAGTGCCTG
This sequence comes from Ianthella basta, assembly GCA_964019415.1. NCBI lineage: Eukaryota > Metazoa > Porifera > Demospongiae > Verongiida > Ianthellidae > Ianthella > Ianthella basta. Next base: position 9,056,498 of record OZ025868.1, on the reverse strand, counting down.
TAGAAGATGGTGAAACACACCGTCAAGATCATGGTGAACAGGTGAATGAGCAAGATGACGATGCTGTACCTCTACTTCCTCACATTAAAACAGACCCACCACTAGCTGGCAGCTTGAGTGAGAAAGGGAATAGTGATGAGAGTAGCTCTCACTACATTATAATGAATAGCCAGACTTTGAACAACTGTGATCACCTTCCTGGGTCAGACAATGATGCCCAACTTGATGATGACCTTCTACCACTCATATCAGAGGGAGAGGAGGGAGAGTCCAATTACGAAAGTAGTCAGATGGAAAGTGATACCGACGTCGACACTGACATTGAGCCAGCAACTCCTCCCACCTCCACAGCCCCATCAGTGTCCCCAATCCCTCGGCTTACAATTGTCCTACGGGTGGCTACACTGCTGGCAATGATTGTCCTGCTTGCAGTGTCAGTGGCAGTCAGCCAGTTGTACGTTTACCAGTCCAGCACAGGCTTGTGCATGCCAGAGAACAACACACTCCATTTTAATGTTACTGTCAATATCTCCACTGCACAGCCAGCAGATGCGTGCGCTGTGTATTAGCACACTTTATACATAATGTATTATTCACACTGCTGACTGCTTTTCATTATTGCATAATTTGTACAGTATTTTATATATTGTAGTAAAATTAATTATAATGTTATAATTATTGTTTTACTAATTACGTTTAATTTAAATTATGCATGAGCAATCCACACTAAATGTATACATTGCAACTGTTATACAAATCATCCCAATTAATTGTTCATGAATCCAATTTGATTAATAAGGGAGGCTATTTTTGAGGTATAGGCAGTATGCATGCATAATTATACAATTTTTATAATTATGAGAAGACGAATAGCTGGAATGGCCATATGCATGCAATAGTGTACATTATATAGTCTCACATAACTGGTTTGCAGCCCGATATTGTGAACTCGCATATAAGCAGGTGGACAAATAGGAGGTGGTAGCAAGACTAGTGCCAATTAAGGATCCAGAGGCAAGGGAAAATGTTACCAGGTGTATAGGGATTGATAGTGAAATGTACTAAAAGTTTGCAAATGTTCACCTGCATGGGTTGTTATACAGGGACCACTCCCCTCCTTGTCAACCTGCAGCTGGGTTGGGTTATTGCATTGACCCCCCTTCTTGCTGACCTGGGTTGCATTGTTGCACGCCCCCCCTCCTTCTTGCTGACCTGGGTTGTTGCACGCCCCCACCCCCCTTGTCAACCTGGTTGTTGCATGACCCCCTGTCCCCCCTTTGTTGACTTGGATTGTTGAATGAACCATTGTCATAAAATGTTGGGGACCCCAGGAAATGGGGACCCTGGGTCCTCTCAATATGAAATTGGGACCCTAAAATGGCACGTGCAGAGGCAAGCAATCTCAAGCTGTTGCAGAAGGTCCCCACCTTGTTCCTGAGGTTTCCACCAGTTGGTTTTGCCATGCCTTGCAGATACGCACTGCACCATCGATCCCTACATCTGACCTTGTTTTGTGTATAATAGCTATTCATATTGATAGTTATTCATATAATTATTGACAGCTATTCATAATAGCTATTTCACTCAAGTAGCTACAATTGAGTTGGGTGCACAGGAGGCATTACCTATAAATTGTTCTTTCCAGATAGTTAAAGGATGACATGGTACGATAATAGTTATGGTTACAACTATATAGTACTGTGATGAGATAATGTCGTATATGAATGCTATAGTTATTATAGCTAGCTAGCTATAGTCTGTACATGTAGCTATACACCATATCCCATGGCACAACGTGGTGCAATCATAAAGATGGCCGCCATCTGGGATTTGTGTCTGGCGCGGCAACGCAGAGGGTACCTTAGCGGATGGTTTAAGACAGAATCTCTCACCCTTGTAAGGCTCGCATGGCCAACTGTCTTGGCATTTCTTCTGGAACAGATGATCTATATGGTATCGGTGGCATTCTGTGGCCACATCGATGAAACATCTTCCGTCCCGCTTGACGCGGCTGCCCTTGGTGCCAGCGTTATCAGCATTACAGGATTTTCTCTGTTCATAGGCATGGGCAGTGCTTTGGACACCCTGGCCTCTCAGGCGTGGGGAGCCAAGAACTATCACAAAGTCGGTGTCTACCTCCAACGCTGTATCCTCATTTTCACCTTAGCCATGGTCCCTGTGTACAGTTTGTGGTTCAACATTGAATCTATCCTGAATCTCCTTCACCAGCCACCCTGTGTAGTGGAACAGGCCACAGAATACATCCACATCTACTCGGCCTCCTTGCCTGCATTTGTTCTCTATAGTGTGCTACAAAGGTATCTCCAAGCTCAGAACATCGTATGGCCGTTCATTTTCACTGGACTAGCAGCTAACGTTGCCAATGCCTTGTTTCACTATCTCTTAATCTTTGTTGCTGGCATGGGTATTCGTGGTGCTGCCACTTCAGTGGTATTGGCAAACTACACATTCGTTGGAGTACTCTTGTTCATCATTTATGTTCGCAAACTTCATGTCAAAACTTGGGGTGGATGGAGCAAGGAGTGCTTGAAGGATTGGTTCCAGATTGTTCGCTATGGATTCCCTGGTTATGTGATGACTGCAGTTGAGTGGTGGTCATTTGAGATTGGAATGTTTGTGAACGGGTTCCTTGCTGACAGTGAGGTACAACAGGGCATTTATGCTATTTTGATGAACTATGGCAGCATGGCTGCCATGGTGGCATATGCATTGAGTGTTGCGCTTTCTATACGAGTAGGAAATGAGCTAGGAGCAGGTGAGTCAGTGATTCATACGCATTGGTGCTTGTGGTGTAAATATGCAGGATTTATAAAGTAGCAATGTCACACCTCAAAGAAAGGTGGGTGCATGAAGAAGGGAAATTTGTGCAGGCTCAATGGCCTCCAACAACTGAGTCAGTGACAGTGTGGGGAGTGGGGGTGAGCATGCAGCCATTATTGAACCTGGGACAAACTACACTCTAACGCAGAGTTTCATTCCAACCTATCCGACTACCCTGGCAATGACAGTTTGCCCTTCCTTGCCTTATTATGTACTGGAGGCTGCATGTGTTTTGGAGAGCTCACTGCAGAGTTGGTTGCTGATTGCCAAAACATGAGTAGTCTTGGCCTTTTCACATTGCCTGTCTTCCTACTAATTAGTCTGGCTAGCTAGACCGTCCTGATTACACCCAGGGCACATAGAATGGTCTAATGGGAATAGCGATTAGTTCACACCTTTTCAACCAATCAGATGTGTTTGCCAGGAATTGTGGTCTCAGTAGTTACAGCTACCCAACAGAGTGTGAACTGTATAATTGGAAGTGTGACATAGATAACTCAAAGGTGTGAACTAATTGCTATGCCCACTAGACCGTCCCTTCCCTTCTGCACATCCAGCATGCTAGCACTTATTGGGACGATCTATAGCCAGACTACCTACTAATTGGCGTGATGAATGGCTATACAGTCTCATCTGTATACAAAGTGCATTTCATTATACTAGTGTGCACACAGCTATTTTAAACAAGCTGCTGTACTGTAGAAGAAATGATGAATTGACACCCAGACTGCCATAAGGTGGCTTGCGTGACATGTTCTCCCCGGAAAATAGTATAAGAATGGTACACTGGACCAGCAGTCATTTGAAGAGTGGCTGTAGTGAATGGTTGCAATTGGGTGTGGGAGAGGGTGTCACCTTCCTGTGCTAAGTACAGTAGCTGAATACAAGGAGAGCCTCGGGACACAGTGTGTATGCATGCAAATGCTGCTTCATGCCGCACCAAGTGACTAGTCACTGGGCCTTTCAAAGAGGGTACAGTGCTATGTTTACAACCACAAGGAGGGTTCATAAGAGAGCAAGAAGTGTTATGTACCCTTCAGACACTCTAGCGAGAATCCCGCTGCATGATACAATTGTTTTGCATATGATTGAATATGTATTAGTTATAGCTCTCTTAGTAGTGTATATGTGTTGTATCACACACTAAAAGGGCTATGACTGTTTCACCCATTGCCATGGCTCCACAAGCGCCCTTTCGGCAGGAATAGCTGGCTAGGGAATTGGTTGGTGTGACAGTTCTTTCACATCGCAGTCTTTTCTGCTTGGATGCGAAAATTACAGCATTCTAGCTCAGATGTCCAGGAAGAGTCCCATTTTCAATGACATGGCTTCCTGGTAGCACCCAGTGCGAAATGACTGACAGACTGCTTGCGACAGCTTGCAGGAAGGATATGTTGGCTTCAAAACAATTCAATATCTTCCTCTTGCACCAAATCAGTAAAATTATCTAGGAGTGGAAGAATTAAGGGGCACAAAGAACTCGTTCGTGTGAGTTTTGGAGCACAGCCATCCTGCTGACCTTAAATTATAGCCGATCTTCCACTGAGGTTGGTTATGCCTTACTCTTACCATGATTGCCATTATTTTAAGTTTGAAGTGTGCAAGGACATGGAATCGCTGATATTGACATGAACTTTGACTTGTACAGTGTACAGGTCAAGGGTCTTATCAACTCACTAGTCCTAGTGATATGAAAATATTAATGCACTGTTGCCGTGGCAATGGATGATATGTACTAGTTACTACAGGATTCCTCAATCTGCCATGTACAACAGCTTCTGCAGTGTTGCAGTTGTGTTAAAGTGTGTCCATATCGAATGGGATTACGTTACTTTTACATAGAAATAATAAACATTTTCTACAAAAATTGTAAGGATGTAGGGATGGCATAAAAAGGACAGAAACAAGTAAAGGCTGTTACACAGTGGAGCATTAACCATGGTCCCTACATGCAAGAATGTTGCACTGTATATTCCTACATCCTTGAATGTAGGGACGATGGTTAATGCTCCACTGTGTAACAGCCTTTACTTGTTTCTGTCCTTTTTATGCCATCCCTACATCCTTACAATTTTTGTAGAAATTTTTTATTATTTCTAGTTTCTGTACTTTTGATAGTGGACAGCTAAGCTGAAGCAAGACACTTAGTCTCAACCATAGGGCATTGGTGCAGGCATTATACCTCATTTCTGTAATCCTGAAGCTCAAGGTGTGGGCTAGCACCTAGGTTCCGCGTTAACCCAGCGAGAAACGGCGACCGGAAGCCAACCGTGGCGGGGAAATGCACGCACGACCGCGAAAGTCCTTCAAACGGCGCGCAAGTTAACTGCTGCAGCTGCTAACAATGGCACCAGTCACTCCGGTTTCATCCGGCTTAATTACGTAATTTGAAAATGGCGTCCGTCCCGCTTGGCCAAGCAACACGGCAGGAGTCGTGGCAAGCGCTGTCTTCCGCACTAACTCGCGCCGCCTTCTAACCTACAAAGGAATGCAACCAGCCAAAAATGGTGCAATATGGTGCGAGAAGTATGTTCCTGGTCCCTCTGGTTCGTGCGCTACGGCTGTCAGAAGAAGAAGAAGACGACGACGACGAAACGTGAGAAATGTCGAGGGCGCTATCTACGTATAGGCGCACCTTCGCTGGGAAGTAAGGTTATACATGTGCACTGTTTAGTCCCCGCTTCGTCATGGCAAGCTTCGTTCGCCGGGTTTCGGTCCTGTTCAGGAGTAGCGCGACTTTTCGTTTGTATTACAGCATACAAAGAACCACTGCCATCCCTACATAGACAGCACTACCGTGCTGTCTGATATAAAACAAAATGTACTGCAGCATGCACTCGTATACACCATGCACAGCATGCATGTGGTATAGTCTTTCTGTGCTCTGTGACTGTCTGTCTAAGGCCAAACGCAATCTAATTCATTTTATCATGTATACAGGCAATGTCAAGGCAGCTAAAAGGGCCGTCCTTGTTGGGATGGTCTTTATCTCCGTATGGATGCTACTGATAGTGGTTCTAACCCTAGCACTCAAAGCTTTTCTGCCAAGACTGTTCACTTCTGACCCCTGTCTGCTCGCTGTGATATCTGCCCCCATGTTTGTCATGGCCTGGTCTATTGGAAGTGACTGTTTCCAAAGCATGTTGGGAGGTGCTGTTCGAGCTAGCGGCAAACAACTAGTTGGTTCCATCATAAACATCTTCACCTTCTGGGTGGTTGGATTACCTCTGGGAACAGTTCTGACAATTGTTGCTGGTCTTGGAGCTACTGGCTACTGGATCGGTCTATCAACTGCTAGTTCTCTTCAAGTAATCCTCTATGCTGTAATCCTTATGTCAATGAATTGGAGGAAGGTGTCGGAGAAGGCACAGAAAATGGCAGGAAAGGAACCAGAGCAGAATGAGAGCTCACAGCTAACTAGATTTCAAGTGGATGGTGACAGAGTGGTAAATGTTGACAACAACGAAGGACAAGCAGTAAGCTGTACCTCAAGCACATTATCTGTACCAGAGAGTGAAGCACACCATGGAGATGACTGCAAGCAGGCGGATGAAGAAGATGCTGATGCAGTGCCTCTCCTCCCCCTGCCAACTGGTAGCTCCAATGTGAAAATGATCAGTGATGGAAATTGGTTAGACTATAGTACAGCGAATGGCCTGACTCCACATGACCACATTCCTGGTGTGAGTGGGTTTGACTTGGATGATGAGGCCCAACCTGATGATGACCTACCTCTCCTATCAAAAGGGGAGGAGGGAGGGTCCAGTTGCAGAGATAGTCAGACAGAAAGTGACACTGAGTGTGAGACTGACACAGATTCAGTGAATACCACCAACCCTATTGCAGCCATGTCAGTGCGGCCACTCTCCCCGCTGACAATCATCCTACGGATAGTCACACTGTTGGCCATGATTGTCTTGCTTACTGTGGCAGTGACAGTCAGCCAGGTGTTCGTCTACCAATCCAACCTAGGTATATGTAGTTCTGAGAACACCACGTTAGCCCTTAATGTTACCGCCAATGTCACTAGTACTAGTGCACAGCCAGCATGCATAGTACATTAATTAGCCCATTGCACATTTAGCTACGGTGTGTGTATTATTTCTGACTGCACTGATATTGATATTGATATCATTAACATGTACAGTACAGTGTACAAATATTTGTTTTTGGCTGCTCTAATTGATTATGTTTACGAAATTACAGCATTGTATATATTTATACTGTAAATTGCTGTTTGCAAATTTATTATAATTATTTTAAAAAAATCATTATATATAAGGTTTTGAGTGAGATGTAATGTATAATTGTTTCAGAGGAATACATTCTACTTGCATGACTTGTGTGTAGCTATATACTATAGTCTTGCAAAAGGTGCATGCTATAGAAGTAAATAGCAAAATATTAATAATAATATTAATTTAAATTTCATTTATATAAGGCGTCAGAGGACAGAGTATATAACTAACTGCAGTTTGATATTGATATCATTGCACTTATTGCATTATCATATCACTGCTGGGGGGAGGTTGGATCAGATCAGGCTGTGGTGGTCAAACTTGAACACCATAGGACCAGAATATGGCTATTATCCCAATGCAGAAAAGTCATGGCTGGTAGTGAAGGAGGAGCACCTTGAGGCAGCAGAAAGGCTGTTTGCAGGAACAGGTGTGAATGTAACAGTGGAAGGGAAACGTTATCTAGGAGCGGCTTTGGGGACCAGATCGTTTGTCGAGAGTTATGTCATGCAGAAAGTGGAGAAGTGGAAGAGTGAGATTGAGAAGCTTTCTGAAATTGCAAAAAGCCAGCCCCATGCTGCTTACTCAGCCCTGACTAAGGGTCTGAGCAGCAGGTGGAACTTTCTGTTACGCACTGTGCCCAACACGGCTGATCTGATGCAACCCCTGGAAGATGCCATCAGACATTTGTTCATTCCTGCACTCATAGGGAGACAAATCAATGATGAGGAGCGAAGGATCTTTGCTTTGCCTTGCCGCATGGGTGGTATGGGAATATCCAACCCTGTCGCAAGAGCTCTCAGTGACTTCGAAACGTCAGATCGAATTACATCTGTCATGGCTGCCCTAATTGTCAACCAGAGCACACAGTATAACACCTCAACTCAACAGCAGCTGAAAGAAAAGAGAAGCATCTCAAGGAGGGAGAAATGGCAGAAACAGAATGACGACCTGGATGATCTGAAGGAAGTCCTCACTGCGAGCCAGCAAAGATCCTTGTCTCTTGCTGGAGAGAAAGGTGCCTCCACATGGCTGACTGCACTGCCCATTGAGAACATGGGCTTTACCTTACATAAGAGAGCATTCAGGGATGCAGTCTTCCTCAGGTACGGCTGGACTCCACCATTCCTACCAACCAACTGCATTTGTGGGAATGCATTCTCGGTGGAACACGCCTTAAGCTGCAATAGAGGAGCTTTCCCCATCCGCCGTCATAATGAGATACGGGATCTGACTGCTGAGCTTCTCTCTCACGTGTGCTATGACACTTGCCTGGAGCCAGGCTTGCAAAAGCTCAATGATGAACGCTTTCAACTACGGACAGCAAACACCGATGATAATGCACGGCTGGACATTAGCGCCAATGGCTTCTGGGAGAGGTCAGAAAGGGCATTCTTTGATGTACGGGTCTTCAACCCATTCGCCCCGTCTAACCTCAAACACCCACTAGAAAGCTGCTACCGCCTACATGAGATGGAGAAAAGAAGACAATATGATGAACGTGTCCGTGAAGTTGAATGTGGGAGCTTTACACCTCTGGTCTTTTCCACCTCCGGTGGCATGGGAAGACAAGCCACAGTCTTCTTCAAACGCCTTGCCTCCCTGCTCGCCAGGAAAAGGGACCAGCCCTACAGCCACGTAATTGGGTGGATCAGATGCCGCCTGGGATTCTCTCTTCTTCGATCCTCCATCACCTGCCTGAGGGGCACAAGATCTATTGCTGGATTCGTCCCCAGCCCCACCTATCCCGAAGCCCTGGACCTCACAATCAGTGAGGGACAGGTTCCATTGTCATGAGCAATGAAACTCAAGTTGACATTGTGCTTGACTTTATTCTTGATTTAGCAAATCACATATACTCTTTAACAATATATTTACAATATATTTACAATTGTACTGATACACTGTATATATGTACTGTATAAATATATATGCATAATTGTTTATGTTGGGCAGTGCGCATGTGTGCCCTATGTATAATTATCGTCTCATGACAGAGTATATAACTATAAATTATGCGGTCCACATGGCGCATTGCAAATATATTGCATTGAAATTATGTATGATTATGTATTACAACACCATCGCTATAATTGTATCTGCTGTGCTCTGTACAACAATGCATTTTCCAATGGCAGTGCATGGTATATTAAAAGGCCTCATTATTAATGTGCATAAATTATATAATTATAGAACGGCTTGATCTTCCACAAGACTAATTATAATATTAATTATACAAAATAATATTAATGCTATTAAATAATACAATGTTTCAGGCTTCGTCAGGCTTGCATAAAAAATGTTTGAAATGTTTTGTGCGCCTATAGGCCTGACGAAGCCATGACAGATGAAACATTGCATTGAATTGGGAATTGTGCACTGGTCTAGATCTGCTCTTCTATCCTGCTGCAACCTTTCACTCTCATACAATCAAGGACGCATGCACACGTGTGGCCGGATATCCTGAAAGCAATCTATAATACAGCGCATGCACGGCCACATGCGCACGCATCCGGCTTAGGTGTCTATAATAATGATCTGACGCATGGCACAACATTATGCAATCAAACGTGTATACGACGATTTATGGCCGCCATGGAATTCGAAGATCTGGATTGGCGTCTGCCGCGGCAACGGAGAAAGAACCTCTGCGGGTGGTTTAAGGCAGAATCTCTGGCCCTAATAAGACTCTCTTGACCAACCGCCGTGGGATATCTTTTGGAACAGTTGATATTCATTGTATCCGTGGTATTCTGTGGCCACATCGATGAGACACCTTCATCCGTCCCACTTGAAGCGGCTGCCCTTGCCGTCAGCGTTATCAGCATTACAGGCCATTCACTGGTCATAGGCATGGGCACAGCATTGGACACGCTAGCCTCTCAGGCGTGGGGAGCTAAGAACTACAGCAAAATTGGTGTATATCTCCAACGCTGTATCCTCATTCTTGCCTTAGCCATGGTTCCCGTGTACAGCTTGTGGTTCAACATTGAATCTGTCCTGAATCTCCTTCACCAACCACCCTGTGTAGTGGAACAGGCCACAGAATACATACACATCTACTCAGCATGCTTGCCTGCAGAGGTTCTCTTCGTTCTGCTACAGAAGTACCTCCAAGCTCAGAATATCGTATGGCCTTTCATCTTTACTGGAATTGCAGCTAACTTGGTCAATGCCCTGTTTCACTACCTCCTCATCTTTGTTGCTGGCATGGGCCTTCGTGGTGCTGCCACTTCAGTGGTGTTGGCAAACTACACATTCGTTGGAGTACTCTTGTTCATCATTTATGTCCGCAAACTTCATCTCAAAACTTGGGGTGGATGGAGCAAGGAGTGCTTGAAGGATTGGTTCCAGATTGTTCACTATGGATTCCCTGGATATGTGATGACTGCAGTTGAGTGGTGGTCATTTGAGATTGGAATGTTTGTGAACGGGTTCCTTGCTGACAGTGAGGTACAACAGAGCATTTACGCCATCTTGATGAACTATGTCAGTATGGCTGCCATGGTGGCATATGCATTGAGTGTTGCACTTTCTATACGAGTGGGGAATGAGATAGGAGCAGGTGAGTAAATTGACACCCACATCGCTAAATGGGGGCCGACATGACATGATTGCTTCAATTGTCTGTGATTGATTGCAGATACAATAATTATAAAGAATAATCATGTTGCATCACATCCTGCTCATGATTCATCCATCTGCATGGATTTGGTGTGTTCCTTGTATATACAACCTGAGAACTGAGGTCAGAGGAAGTTTGCAGTATGCACAGAATGCCAAAAAGGCAAGGAGCATATTTACTGCAATCTTCCCATGACTAAGGTTTAATTTGGTTGTGTATATGCAGGATACATCAAATTGAATTATATACCACGATTATAATATTTACGCTATTCCTCGATTGCAGGGATACCATTTTGCATCACTCATATGACGTCACCCTCCCATATTTAACTATATTTAATCATATCGAATTGAATTATATACCACGATTATAATATTTACGCTATTCCTCGATTGCAGAGATACCATTTTGCATCACTCATATGACGTCACCCTCCCATATTTAACTATACTAAATCATTTCTGCACGCGCTCAGTCCTTTTTGGCTGGCTTTCAAATGCGACATGGTATAGAGAGGCCTTGTAGGAGTCAACTTAAAGATCATCACCATCAGCTTGCAAGTTTGGCATTTGCCTTAGAAAATATTCCTCCAATTTTAAGCAAGCTTGAATGAAAATGAGAGCACAATCAGCATACAATGCAGACTAATTTTCAAGCAGTAGCGTATGTTTTTCATATACACTTGTTTTATATAGGTGAGGTATATGCAAAATATACCCCTTGCATGCACTCAGCATAGGAACCAGTTTATGTTGTATAAAATTAATAATTTATACCACTTGATGTGTATATCATTAGCATGCATGCATCTTGACATTATTACTGTACCCATGGATGCACAGCATGGTATAGTTTTTTGTATAATTTATATGTACTGCCTTTTACACCAAATGCAAGCTAGTTCTTTATCTTCATCATCCTTATACATGCAGGTAATGTCAAGGCAGCTAAACAGGTTGTCCTTGTTGGGATGGTCTTTATGTCAGTGTGGATGCTACTGATTGTGGTTCTAACCCTAGCATTCAAAGGCCTCATACCAAGACTGTTCACTTCTGACCCCTGTCTGCTCGCTGTGATATCTACCCCTATGTTTGTTGTGACCTGGTCTATTGCAAGTGACAGTGTCCAGGGCATACTGGGAGGTGCAGTTCGAGCTAGCGGCAAACAACTGCTTGGTTCCATCAACAACATCTTTACCTTCTGGGTTGTCGGATTACCTCTGGGAACATTTTTGACATTTGTCGCTGGTCTTGGAGCTACTGGCTACTGGGTCGGTCTCTCAACTGGCAGTACTCTTCAGGCAATCCTCTATGCTGTAATCCTTTTGTCAATGAATTGGAGAAAGGAATCAGAGAAGGCACAGAGAATGGCAGAGAAGGAAGAGCAGATTGAAAGCTTGCAGGTGACTAAGTTTCCTGAGGATGGCAAGGGAGAGGTTAATGTTGACAGCAACAACGGAATGAATGGACAAGTATTTAGCTGCATATCAAAGACATTGTCCGTACAAGAAAGTGCAGCACACCAAGAAGATGACAGTAAGCAGGTGGATGAAGAAGAAGATGCAGTACCTCTCCTTCCCCTGCCAACTGGTAACTCCAGTGAGAAGGTGATCCTTGATGAGCAGAGCTCTTGCTACCATGTAACAAATGGCCTGACTCCAAACCAACATGACCACATTCCTGCTGTGAGTGAGTTTGACTTGGATAATGAAGCCCAACCTGATGATGACCGTCTACTTCTCCTGTCAGAGGGAGAGGAGGGGGAGGCTGATTGTGATGATAATCAGACAGAAAATGACAGTGACCGTAAGACTGACGTCGCTAATGAGTCAGTAAATCCCACCAATATTTCTGCAGCTATGTCAGTGCGACCAATCTCCCCAATGACGGTCGTCCTACGGATAGCCACACTGTTTGCCATGACTGTGGTGCTTGCAGTGGCAGTGACAGTCAGCCAGATGTTCGTCTACCAATCCAACCTAGGTATATGTAGTGCTGAGAACACCACGTTAGCCCTTAATGTTACTGCCAATGTCACTAGTACTAGTGCACAGCCAACATGCACTGTACAGTAATTGACACATGCACTTTGTGCATCTATACTATTATATGTGGCTGCTCTCATCATATTATACAATTTGTACTATTAATTGCTATTTGCTATCATTTGTATATTTGTAGTTTTCACAATGATTGCATTGGCCTGTAATGTGGTGATTGAGAGTCCGTCAAGCTCAATATAGTGCCTGATTGTATGTAGCTAAAATGCACCGTGAAGATGCACCAGTGGCACCTAATTATAAATCTCCTTCACCAATCACCCTGTGTAGTGGAACAGGACACAGAATACATCTACATCTACTCAGCCTCCCTGCGCGCAGTGTTTCTCTATTATCTGCTACAAAAGTACTTCCAAGCTCAGAATATTGTATGGCCTTTCATCTTTACTGGCACCAGTGGGTAAGAAAGGACCCAAGATCCAAAGGGCCTGCATATCCAGCTACGTGAACCACTAAAATAATGTTCCCACACTAAATTGCATACAGTCCAGCTGCGGTATCCCAGTCCACTAGTTGAATATTTCAGGGAGCCATAGTTATTATAAAATATGCATGGAGGCAAATATGCCAGGACAAACAATAATTAAGCCTTAATGAAACTAGCGGTACGCATGATGAAATCTGACCACATAGACAACACATTGGAGTGAACTTCCTAAACTGTTTAAAGCAGCCAAAAGCATGATTGTGCAAATAGAAGACATTTCAAGCATGATGCAATGCTATGACATAATAGTACAGTACTATATTTGAAAGTTTATAGCTGAATAGCTGGGAATTATAAAGCAGTGCTAAAATGGCTAATAGGAAAAAACTGGAGTTTATTACTTAAGGAGATTGAAGAAATGCCACAGAGGTTGGTGAAAGGGTAAGGAGACAGCGTCCCTTTGGAGGAAGACCGAGAGGACAGCCAGTTATAAGGCAAATATCAATAGATGATTCAGAATGATGACGTTTACCTATGTACAATAATTATTATGCATAATATAATTATATAATAGTTAGATCTGCATGGGCTTAAAATTATATGCCTATACATATATATGCTTCGATGATTTCATTAGATATTAGGACAGAACTAGAATTTCAATAATGAAGTCTTTCATCCTTTGTACAATTATATTGAAGAGTCAAATGGCATAATGCCTAGGATAGCACAGTGTACCAGTGGCACTTACACCAACAGCATGCATATATTAAGTGTAGTATCAAATGGTGACAGAAGGTAATGAAACTTGCTTTATCTTCCATAAGATTAAACATTATCGTTATATATTATGTGCAATGTTGATCCAGACATATGTCCAAGTACTAATGTAGGTACATTATATTAGTCAGTTATGTTGCAGCTGTATTGTGTTTAATATTATGTCTCTTGCAATCATAGTCTGTAAAAATACCAGAGTATAATATGGGTAGCTAGGTGGTAACCCAGTGCAATTTTTGTAGTCAATACTATATTATATTATGCATGCAATGTCCAAACAGCCAAACTCACTCCCATGCAGCACGCCGTCCTACGGCAGTCTCTCCAAGGGGGGAGGGGGGACCACATCATCATTCAAACAGGGGTATACAATCAGTGATAATGGTGTGATAGAAAAGAGGTTAAAACCTCGAACACAGGGTTACAGGTTGCTACGCAGTAGAAACTGCATTGCAAGGGAATGCCCTGGCGAGGTAAAGGAGGGTAAAAACTAGAGGGGACATAGTGGGAAAACATGGGTTTGGAGAACAAAGGACTGTGTGGGGATACAATTTGGGGGATAGGCAAGCAATACGTGGATATGTAAGGGGATCGTGATGCTACATGTGTACAATACATTAAACATAACATAAAAACAGTGATTGGTAGGCATACGTGGTGGTCAATTCGGACTCAGTCTCAAATTGGGCAACTGGCACCCAAGTTCCAGGGCGAGTTGTGAGCTGAAAGGACAGTCTAGCTCCCTGAGGTGGCTGCTTTTGCGGCGTCGGTCAAAGCTCTACGTCTGTCAGAGGCTTTGCTCTGGGGGACAGCAAGTCTCAGTGCCGTATAAGCCTCGTGCGTGTAGCGGCCTATGCACGTGCCGAGGATCGGCCGGGGTGCTGCTCCATTCCCCTCTGCATGCTCACAGACTGTCAGTCTCCAATATAGGGCACGTGCATGCACCGCGTAGTCTCGTCCCCAGATCCCTCCCGCCTCGCGCACGCGAGGATGGTGAAGACCTACAGCGCAATCGATCCATGGCGCAACGTGGTGCAATCATATTAGTTTTCTATAAAACAATACTACGTGAGTGGTATGGAATATCTTTACCTGGTGGGCTATAGATATAGCTAGGTAGCTACTTTGTGAACTTGTGGTGCAATCGACAAGAAAATGGCCGATATCCGTGAGTGGCCACGACGTCTGCCGAAGGTACGAAGAAGGTACTTTAGCGGATGGTTTAAGACAGAGTCTCTCACCCTTGTAAGGCTCGCATGGCCAACTGCCGTGGGATATCTTCTGGAACAGATGATCTATATGGTATCGGTGGCATTCTGTGGCCACATCGATGAAAACTCTTCCGTCCCACTTGATGCGGCTGCCCTTGCCGTCAGCGTTATCAGCATTACAGGCCATTCCCTGGTCATAGGCATGGGCACAGCATTGGACACGCTAGCCTCTCAGGCGTGGGGAGCTAAGAACTATCACAAAGTCGGTGTCTACCTCCAACGCTGTATCCTCATTTTCACCTTAGCCATGGTCCCTGTGTACAGCTTGTGGTTCAACATTGAATCTATCCTGAATCTCCTTCACCAACCACCCTGTGTAGTGGAACAGGCCACAGAGTACATCCACATCTACTCAGCCTCCCTGCCTGCAGTGGTTCTCTTTGTTTTGCTACAAAACTACCTCCAAGCTCAGAATATCGTATGGCCTTTCATCTTTACTGGACTAGCAGCTAACTTTGTCAATGCCCTGTTTCACTACCTCCTCATCTTTGTTGCTGGCATGGGCCTTCGTGGTGCTGCCACTTCAGTGGTGTTGGCAAACTACACATTCATTGGAGTACTCTTATTCATCATTTATGTCCGCAAACTTCATCTCAAGACCTGGGCCGGATGGAGCAAGGAGTGCTTGAAGGATTGGTTCCAGATTGTGCGCTATGGATTCCCTGGATATGTGATGACTGCAGTTGAGTGGTGGACATTTGAGATTGGGATATTTGTGACAGGGTTCCTTGCTGACAGTGAGGTACAACAGGGCATTTACGCCATCTTGATGAACTATGTCAGCATAGTTGCTATGGTGCCATTTGCATTGAGTACTGCACTTTCTATTCGCGTGGGTAATGAGCTAGGAGCAGGTGAGTCAGTGAATCATACCGCAGTGCTTGTGTTGTAAAAGTACATGATGTATAGGATTCTGTGATTTGGGAAGTTAGCAGTACGTAGACATGTCTGCTATTTAACCAAAACCCAACCGCATCATTTATCCTCTAATTGGCATGACAAATGGCATATTGAATGCAGTCTCTAGTCAATGCTAGTCACCTTCATACACTAGGTGCATGCACATACAGCTACTGAATTGATGAATCAAAGCCCAGACTGCCAAAATATGGCTGGCATGACACGATTACTGAACCTGTAATGAAATGCAAAAGTAATTGTAGAATAATAAGTCCATGTGTCATCACATTCTGTTCGTCATTCATCCACAGCTAAATATGCCACTGAATGTACATAATAATTGTCATGGCATACAGTTGGACTTATACCCATGCAGCATGTGGTACTTTTTGTATGAACTGCAACTGTTTTTCCTATATACTAAGCATTTACTTCTTATCTATGTATCATTTCTACAGGCAATGTCAAGGCAGCTAAAAGGGCTGTCCTTGTTGGGATGGTCTTCAACTCTGTGTGGATGCTACTGATTGTGGTTCTAACCCTAGCACTCAAAGGTCTCCTACCAAGACTGTTCACTTCTGACCCCTGTCTGCTCGCTGTGATATCTACCCCCATGTTTGTCGTAGCCTGGTCTATTGCAAGTGACAGTTTCCAGAGCATGTTGGGAGGTGCTCTTGAAGCTAGTGGCAAACAACTAGTTGGTTCCATCATAAACATCTTCACCTTCTGGGTGGTTGGATTACCTCTGGGAACAGTGTTGATGATTGTCGCTGGTCTTGGAGCTGCTGGCTACTGGATCGGTCTCTCAACTGGCAGTACTCTTCAGGCAATCCTCTATGCTGTAATCCTTTTGTCAATGAATTGGAGAAAGGAATCGGAGAAGGCACAGAGAATGGCGGAGGAGGAGGAGGAAGAAGAAAATGAGAGCTCACAACTGTCTACATTTCTTGAGCCTGATGAAGGAGAGGTAAATGTTGACAGCAACAATGGAATGAATGGACAAGTAATAAACTGTATGTCAAGCACATTGTCTGTACAAGAAAGTGAACCACATCGTGAAGACAATGGCCAGCAAGTGGATGAAGAAGAAGATGATGCAGTGCCTCTTTTCCCCCTGCCAACAACTAACTCCAGTGTGAAAGCGATCACTGATGAGCCAACTTCTCACTGCATTATAAGAAATGACCTGACTCCAAACCACCATGACCACATACCTGGTATGAGTGGGTTTGACTTGGATGATGAGGACCAACCTGATGATGACATTCTACCCCTCCTATCAGAGGGAGAGGAGGGAGAGTACAATTGCAGAGGTAGTCAGACAGAAAGTGACACTGAGTGCGAAACTGACGCAGAGTTGGTGGATCCCAGCAACACTTCTGCAACCAGATTAGTGAGACCAATCTCCCTGCTCACAATCATTTTACGAGTAGCCACACTGCTGGCCATGATTGTCTTGCTTACTGTGGCAGTGACAGTCAGCCAGGTGTTCATCTACCAATCCAACCTAGGTATATGTAGTGCTGAGAACACCACGTTAGCCCTTAATGTTAGTGCCAATGTCACTAGTACTGGTGCACAGCCAACTTGCATAGTACATTAATGAGCACATTGCACATTTAGCTACAGTGTGTGTATTATTTCTGACTGCACTGTCATTGATCTTGCTTATACAATAATTATTGGGGTGAGCAAAGCAAAGCCTCACTTGTGGGTCGAAAGTCATGCATGGAGCGTTGTGTCCATTCCATATTATGCATGGTTGGTAGGTTGGTGCAATCACCTTACAATACACGGTCATGTCATCAATCAGTAAGTTATCATTCAATAATGCACGTGCAGCATACAGCCTTGTCCTCAGGAGGTCAGTCACCATAATTCAGTACAGTAACTTTAGTTACATAATAGCTAGAAACATTAAGCACTAGTACTGTTCTAGCAATTTAAGTATTTTAGGTGAACATCATTCTGAATCATCTATCAATCTTGTCCTTGGCTGTGTGTCCTCTTGGTCTTCCTCCAAAGATGCCCTCTTCCCTGATTATCCTATTCACCATCCTCTTCTGTGGCACTTCTTCAATCCCCTTCTACACCCTACTCCTTCCTGTCAACCATTTCTGTATAGCTGCAATCCCTTGCAGTTATCATATGTTTATATTGCATAGCAATATTAAAAGCCATAACATTAATGATTCATCATGCCTGATTTAGGCTTCTATTTGCTTTTGACTGTTTTAGGAAGTTTAGGAAGTTCACTAAATATTTCATCTTGTTGCCTTTATAATATAGTCATCATGTGTACCACTGATATGTGCATGTATAAGGCTTAGATAGTACCTTGGCCTGTTGTGGTTGCATGTCAATATATTGTATAATAGCTTTGAAAATAGCTGGAATTACCCATTCAAAGATATAATATATGTTACGCACAAACCTCATATATACTACATTGATGTTTTGTATGGATACTTTTTGTACTGTAACAGTTCATTGTCATCTTCCCCTTTGCCTTCACTTCACTTAACACTTCAACATTTCCATAGCTATCTAGCCCCATATATCATTAGCAAGCAATAGAAACAAGAAGGCCAAGGTAAGGGATGCTGCATGCAGAATTGACAAGCATGCATGTACAGATATAGAGGAAGAGGGCAAAGTACCTAAATAGACATGGCCCATGTATGCTAGGATTGGAGTCTTTCCATCTGCTCGCAGCACTGTCTCAGTGTCCTTTGGATCCATCACAGTCACAACATCTAGGATCACCGGAGACATCCTTTCCAGTTGTAGCCATCTACTTCGCCTGCACTACTCAATTAAAGAAGCAGGAATATTTATTAAAGGAATGTTGCTTAATTATATTAATGGGTAGCTGTGTAATTTCTTTATAGTCTATATCTTCGAATTCCAGCAGTGCATCAATAACACATTTTAACAGTAGCACTCAGTCTGGTGCTAGTAGCTACTATCCTGCAGTCTCTTTATGCGAATTAAAGGAGCGCTCATGATCGAAGACTAAAGGGAGGGTGCAACATTGCTTAATGTGGTGTCTGCAATTATTAGTGACTCACTCTTCATGCAAATGTATGACATTGTATGTATGTGTACTAGCTACAGCTGCCCCTGCTCTGTACGCTGTCCTGTACAATCTTCCAGTATACATTGCTACGTGTCATTCTTTAGCAATGTTGTATGAATCACATGCAGAGGAGTGCTCAGTTTAGTTCAGACTCCATGGGAAACTGAAGGAGAAAATAAACATAGAATAAGTTGCAGAGAAATATTTGTTCATTGCTTGGCACGACAGTTCACACTATTGCTCGCTAGCTAGCTAACACTCCAATTTCCTAGCTATTGCTCACAGGTACCTGTGAGCACAGATAGCTGTACAGCAGGTCACTTCCTAACAATGCAATGTTAACTACAATACCATAGGTACATGTAAATGCACAGTATCAGCTGTTTCTGCAATTCATGGTCACTGCAAGGAGTAACACACAGCAAATGCATCACCAAGCTGTGCATATGATTACAGAGTAGTTCTGTAGCTATATAGTGAAACACCACAATAATAAGTTATGTAGATTCCCTAAGCTGAAGACACGTGTAAAAACCATGGTCATTGAGGACAGTACTTACTAATCCCAGAAAAATAATCTAACTATATGGGTAGATCAATCAGGATGCATCTGGTCTACGCCACAGCATATGTCACGTGACTGGTGATTCTAATATATTAGAGATGGCCGCCTCAACGGTCCAGGCGCTTCCGGCCACGGCTCTCTCGCGAATCAACCAGTTCCTGGACGCTCCCGATGTAGTCTCCTTCGCTCATACCTGCTCTTTCCTGTACTCATCCGTGACGCAAGATGGTCCGCTGTGGAAGAGACACTGTCGACACGATTTCGTGTGTGATGAGGTCCTCGGTGAAGGCGTGAGGAGTTGGTACGAGCAGTGGCTCTACCTGTGTAGGGAGTTCGGTCAGTACAGGTCCTGCTATGCTCAGGTGAAGTCGGCGTGGAAGCAGATCGAGTCCCTCCTCCAGGAGCGGTGTCCCCAGGCCTATAGCGAGTTGATGGCTTCTGGTGCCGTATCAGAGGCGGAGTTGAAGGAGTTGGAAGGAAGGTTGGGGATTCAGCTACCTGAAGACTACAGGTGCTCATTGAGGCTTCACGGCAAGCTGTCTGTGCCACTCGGTTCCGTCAGCTACCTAGTGCAGACGTATCGCCGTCGTTCGGTGGAGACTCGAGTCAACCATCAGACCTTCAAACTGCATGGAGCGAGTGACGTAAGATTTGAAACTATTCCTGTGGATCGCTGGCCTGAATTGCGCATTGGCTTTTTGGCTATTGGCGAGAACATTTCTAGCATTCCCACAAAGTCACCACTTGGGTCGTATAGTGAGTCAGCTA
>OZ025868.1:9021275-9035742 GCA_964019415.1 Ianthella basta | reverse complement strand
TAAGGAGTTTCTAGCTATGGTTAGTAGTGACGAAGGCTCCACGCATGCTGACTGCCCTTTTGGTCATGTGTTTACTGCATTCTCCAGTCGTATAAGGTATGGATACGGCCAACCTGGTGGATGCTGTGTGGATTTGAACCGCCTGTACGAGTGGCTGCGAATACCTGAGTTTGGCGCTTTTGCAGACTGGCTGTCTGCTGAAGCTGACAGGCTCCAGCACTACTACATCTCTGCTAAAGAGAAGCAGCTGACGCGCTTTGTCCTCAAACCAGGGAGTGAGGCTGTCACTGGTTACTTCACAGTGCGTGTGGCTACTGCCATTCTTTGCGAGGCAGGGGGTTGGCGAAATAGCTGCAGCGTTGCTTTGTGCCTCATTGTGGAACTATCTAAAGATGCCTCAGTTGAGGACTCCTGTCAGCTAGTTCAAGACTGCCTGGTAGTAAATAGCGAGAGAGTAGATCCCCAATACTGCTCATTTGTGCAGACTCCTCCACCGATCACTCTTCATCCTGGTGATGTGGTGGAGTACCTGAGCCAACCCCTACAAGATGGGTACCTGAACCAGCTACGGCGAGCTAAAGTGGATGAAGCCCTGGAAGGCTATGTCATCATGCAAACTGTCCAAGGCAGTAGAGAGGTTCGACTCAATCTACCGCCAGTTACTCTTGAAACTGTTACAGCTCAGCGTTTTGGCAAAGTAAAGAAACGTGAACGTACCGCCCTATATTGACATTTCTCCTTTAGAATAATCGGCTATTGATTGTCATAGTTAAGCTTCTGTCTTTCCCACTAACTCTTCGTACCTTTATGAAGTGTCATTGCCATGTGCTACTTTGCTGTAGGCTTTGGCCCATTTTAATGATGCATTGCGTGCATTATGATTAGTCCATATTTCCTCCAATTCTGCATCCCACTCCAAATTGTGCCCATCAATACTGGTACGTACATGGCTCACCTGATTATGAACTTCAGCAACTTGCACTGCATGCATGGTGTTGTTTATCTCCTCAGTTAGTGCAAAACTCATACTTATTAATAGTTGCTTTAGCTGCTCACGTGGCCTTGATCCAAAGATCAATAGGCAGGCAGCACATGTCTCTGTGGCCACACAATTTTGACAGCTTCACTTCATAACGTCATCAAGATGAATTTGAATTTAGATGGCTGATCAGTAACTTGTGTCTGCCATGAGCACAGGATACATATATCCATTGTCAATGGCCTTAGTTACTGTGTAGCTATATCTATACCCCAGATACCTAGCTACTTAATGCAAACTCTTCTTAATTAAATCAGGACATGTAACTGGACCTCTCCAAAACTGTCCAACATATCTAACTATGTAGCTAGTCGTGATAATGTATCACTGGTGACCAGTGGCACGGCATGCATGAACATACATCTCACTGCATGCATTCATAGTAGGCATTCCATCTTATGTTGTCAAAGTTAGCACACATATATCAATTATTTTCAATTGCCTCATGTGCTAGGCACACTAGGGCAACTGCCCCATGCTGCACTAAACAGTGTCATTCGTTATAAAAGAGAAAACACCAGATGAAAGTCATAGTCATATAATTATATCAAGTAACGTAGCTGAGGAGGGGCCTTTACTTTGACCATGCATGAACTTGTGGTTATCCAAATCTCTTCGATCATCCACATCTCCTCTATATAGCTGTACCTGCCCTTCCATCTGCACATGCCTCATCCAACACCATCACCACCTTCCCTTCATCACATCTATCCTGAAACCCATCTATGATCTCCATATTTCATCTTCCATATGCTTCTCCAGCAACGTTCTCTCGCTTGCCACACTGTTACATCACAACAGAAAGTGCTCTACATCTTCCACTTCTTAGGCACATTGTGCAAATTCCATCCTCTCTCAACAGCCCAACCCATCTCCCACACCGGGCACTGACTAATCAATGACATTCTCAGAAATGCTAATTAAGATTGCTACAGCCCACATTCACATCACAAAGAAGAGGTGTCCTGCTGTATGATATTACAGGAGAACTACAGCTAATTCCCATGCATGCATGGTATGTAAAAATGCAGTGGGAGCACTGATGTCCATATACCATTACATCAAGTGCTGCTGAAATGCAGTGGCAGTGCCCTAGTGCATGCAGTCAGGCTGTATTTAGTTTAGTGCATTTAACCCACTGCGTGCATGCAGGGATTGCTCCATTACATGGAGTACTGCATGATTTAAGTAACTGCGTGGATGCAGGGATTGCTCCAATACATGGAGTACTGCGTGGGTAGTACTTGTACATGTCACATTAGATCAGACTCAAGCTGTTATAGTAAATGAAATTATGCTACGGTAGCAGTGCTAGTTTGTGCAAGGCACCAGCAGGGTGGACAATCTATAGCTACTGAAACCACATTGCCTTGAAGTTTGGTACCAGGCACAAAATGTACTGTGTCCATGTTTGTTTCCATAATAGTAAGAAGAACTTCTGTCCAAGTATAGCTATAGCTCTGTAAGACTTATCTGGTCCAACAGATTTAGACAGCTTTTTGAGATGGATGAATCATATGCAAGGCAAATCAGAAGGAAGAAATGCTGCTTACCAGGATGGTTCAGAAGAGAAATGATAACTATATTTATGCTCTCATGGCCAACTGCCGTCTCTTATGTGTTACAGCAAGCTTTATTTTTTGTATCCATGACATTCTGTGGTCACATTGATGACGCATCTTCCGTCCCACTTGATGCAGCTGCTATTGCCATCAGTGTTATCAATATTACGGGTCTTTCATTGGTCATAGGCTTGTCTACCTCAATGGACACCCTGGCCACCCAGGCTTGGGGGGCCAAGAACTATCACAAAGTCGGTGTCTATCTTCAGCGCTGCATTGTCATTCTTGCCTTAGCCATGGTCCCTGTGTACAGTTTGTGGTTCAACATTGAATCTGTCCTGAATCTCCTTCACCAACCACCCTGTGTAGTGGAACAGGCCACAGAATACATCCACATCTACTCAGCATCCTTGCCTGCAATGTTTCTCTATTTTCTGCTACAGAAGTACCTCCAAGCTCAGAATATCGTATGGCCATTCATCTTCACTGGAATTGCGGCTAACCTTGTCAGTGCCTTGTTTCACTATCTCCTCATCTTTGTTGCTGGCATGGGCCTTCGTGGTGCTGCCACTTCAGTGGTCTTGGCAAATTGCACATTTGTTGGAGTACTCTTGCTCATCATCTATATCCACAAACTTCACCACAAGACTTGGGGTGGATGGAGCAAGGAATGCTTGAAGGATTGGTATCAGATTTTGCGCTATGGATTACCTGGTTATGTGATGATGGGAGTTGAATGGTGGACAGTTGAGATTGGGATGTTTGTGACAGGGTTCCTTTCTTACAGTGAGGTACAACAGGGCATTTACGCCATCTTGATCAACTATGCCATTATTGTGTTCATGGTGTCTTATTCAGTGAGTATTGCCCTTTCGATTCGTGTGGGAAATGAGCTAGGAGCAGGTGAGTGAATGTGAAGACCATGCAGGCTGTGTTTAGAAAGCACATGGACATTCCAGCTATACAGCATGTTTCCATTCATTATATGGTACAAGCTCCACCTCTGACTGAGGAGCCTATAGCACTCACTGACCCTGCCATAATTATTGTCATGAGTGTGACCCATGTTGTAGCCTTGACTGTATGCGGACTGACTGCTAACAGTATGGCTTATGACGGAGCATGCACCTACTCAGTACTGTATCTAGAATTTCCTTAAAAGGGGGATGCAAACTGAGGTTCCCAATATTTAAGGAGGCAACACAAAAAGTATAAGGAGGTGAGGAGATACTATTTTACCATAATCATACGTATGCTATTGCACTATACTGTTTAAGTGGTCAGGTCTATGCTCTGTTTATTGCATTCTATATAATGTGTAATGTCATAGACATGTTTAACATTTCTGGGCAGACCACTTAATTGGGGGGGGGGGGGGGAAGGGAAGGTCCCCACTAATGTACATAACTTCAGTGGAAACCATACTTTTCCGTATTACTGCTCAGTATGAGGTGTGTCCTGTGTGTACTGTGGATAGGACAATTTATCAGTTCAGATCATGATGTATATAATGCAAAGTTAATTCATTAACCTGTCCTGTAAAGGCTGTTCAGCTGAAGGGATGGACTGTCCCCAGCCTACTTTGCTCCTTGCCCTCCTTGCTCTTTGGGTGAGAGTGAGCTGTACACCTGCTGTATACTTGCGGCATACAACGCTAGCCGTATCGCAATTGATGATTAGAATTTATCCTAAATGCATAATACATTTGTATTGTGCAATCATTTCACGGCCATTCTGAGGCATGGAAATGTATTTATACTTCATGTGACTGTAGTACAACAGTCTGGTTCACGAGACTATGTGTAATACCTTTCCGTAAAGTAGAAGAAAACATTAACAGTTCATGTTATTACAAACGCTTATGCTTTTAATTGGAAGATTACGTTTATGACATGCATACATGTTGATTTGTTGAACAGTTTAATACAGATCCATTCTCTTTGTCTTGATATACAGGTGATGTCAAGACAGCTAAACGGGCTGTCTTTGTTGGGATGGTCTTCATGTCTGTGTGGGTGACGATCATTCTGGTATCTACCCTTTCGTTTAAAGGCCTCCTACCAAGGCTGTTCACCACTGACCCCTGTGTTCTTGATGCAGTATCTGTCCCTATGTTTGTTGTGGCCTTTTCCATTGGATGTGATGTCATCCAGAGTTCACTGGCAGGTGTTATTCGAGCTAGCGGCAAACAACTGCTAGGTTCCATCATTAACATCTTCACTCACTGGGTTGTAGGATTACCTTTTGGAATCGTGTTGACAATTGTCGCTGGTCTCGGAGCTGCTGGTTACTGGATTGCGCTCACTGTTGCTCCCTTTCTTCAAGGAAGCTTGTATGCTGTAATCCTGCTTTTGATGAATTGGGGGAAGGTGTCAGAGAAGGCACAGAGAATGGCAGGGAAGGAACCTGACCCGAATGGAAGCTTGGTACAAGCTAGGTTTCACGCAGAGGGTGAAGGAGAGGCTAATGTAGTCAGCAGCAATAACAGCATGGACTGTGAGGCCAATGGGGTGATTATGAGTGTGTCAAGTCCAGTGCCTGTAGAAGATGGTGAAACATACCATCAAGATCATGGTGAACAGGTGAATGAGGAAGGTGATGATGCTGTACCTCTACTTCCTCACATTAAAACAGACCCACCGCCACTAGCTGGCAGCTCGGGTGAGAAAGGGAATAGTGATGAGAGTAGCTCTCACTACATTATGAATAGCCAGACTTTGAACAACCGTGATCCCCTTCCTGGGTCAGACAACGATGCCCAACTTGATGACGACCTTCTACCACTCATATCAGAGGGAGAGGAGGGAGAGTCCACTTGTGAAGGTAGTCAGATGGAAAGTGATACCGATGTTGAGACTGACGCTGAACCAGTGACTCCTCCCACCTCCACATCCCCATCAGTGCCCCCAATCCCTCGGCGTACAATTGTCCTACGAGTGGCCACCCTGCTGGCAATGATTGTCCTGCTTGCAGTGTCAGTGGCAGTCAGCCAGTTGTACGTTTATCAGTCCAGCACAGGCTTGTGCATGCCAGAGAACAACACACTCCATTTTAATGTTACTGTCAATATCTCCACTGCACAGCCAGCAGCTGCGTGTGCTGTGTATTAGAAGACTTTATACATAATGTATTATTCACACTGCTGGCTGTTTGTCATTGTTGCTTTAGTTAATTTGTACAATACCTTATAAATTGCATAAAACTATAATATTAATTATTGTTTAAGTTCAATTTAAATAATGAACAACATATATATGGTAGCAAAGGATAACTTTCACTGAATGTGGTACAATGTACACAGCTACCAAATATACATGTAATTTCATCTGGAAATGCAGCAAATGTATACTCTATAGCTAAGGTATATAATAGCATAGTATTAACTGCTTCATCTAAGTATATAGGATAAAGCAATAGTAGTTATATAGGTAGAATAAAGCTATGCTAGCTTTAGTTTGCTTTTTTACAGTTATATAATATAATTATGGCAATAAAGCATGGGGCAATACACACAGCATAAGTAATGATAAGGTCAATGTCAAATGTAAAAATATAATGTCAACATTTTATTTTATTTTATTTTACATGTTTTAATTTTTTAGTTTGCTAGCTATTTGTATAGTAACATCATCAGTACTGTAGCTAGCTATACAACTACCTGACCAACATTCCAATTCATTCCCAGCACACTATCCTACCCCAGCCTGTCCAGTACTGTGCCAAGGACTGCTGCTGCAGTTCCTGGCCCCTCTGCTCACAGTCTGTGTATGTGTACACTCACTGTCCTTGTTGGGATGGTCTTCAACTCTGGTTGGTAGCTAGGTTACATAGTACAATCACTTTACAATACAAGGACCATAGGCATGTCAGTATAATTATGGTATGCTATGGATTCAATCAGTAAATTATCAATCAGTCATGCACATGCAGCACACAGCTTTGTCCTTAGTAGGAGATTGCATGGCCACCATATACTCAGTACTATAGTTATATAATAACTGCTAGAATTATGTAAGCACTGTTCTGCCATGATAAGTACTATAGATAAACGGCATTCTGAATTAACTATCAATCTCGTCCTTGGTCGTGTGTCCTCTCGGTCTTCCTCCAAAGATGCCCTCCTCAAATACCCTGTTCACCAGCCTCGTCTGTGGCATTTCCTATCTATCCCATTTACACCCTACTCCTTCCTATTAGCCATTTCTAGCT
The DNA here is from genome assembly GCA_964019415.1 of Ianthella basta. NCBI lineage: Eukaryota > Metazoa > Porifera > Demospongiae > Verongiida > Ianthellidae > Ianthella > Ianthella basta. The sequence continues at coordinate 9,028,932 of OZ025868.1, read as the reverse complement.
GTAATCCCTTGCAATTATCTTCTGTTTACATTGTAGCTATATTAAGCCATATCATTACATTATTCATCATGCATGCTTGAATTAGGCTTCTAATAATTAAAATTGCTTTTGACTGTTGCAGGAAGTTTAGGAAGTTCACTAATTATTTCATCTTGTTGCCTTTATGGTCAGTGTTATCATGTGTACCACTAATATATGTCCAAGGCTTGCATTATTACCTTGTTCCATTGTGGTTGTAATTGCATGTCTTAGGCTATTATACGTTTGAAAATAGCTGGTCATTACTCATCACATGGCTTCTGATAGAAAGATATATGTATTTAATATACCACAGTGATGTTTTCATTGAATACCTTTTTGTCCAGTTTTATCTTCATCTTCCATTTTGCCTTCACTTCACTTAATACTTCAACATTCTAATAGCTATCTAGCCCCATATATCACCAGCAAGCAATAGAAACAAGGAGTCCAAGTTAAGGGATGCTACAGATTGGCAAAACATGCATGCATGTACAGATAGGGCAAAGTGCCTACGTAGACTTGGCCTATATGGCCAGACACGTGCACTTTGCTGCAGCAGATGGTGAGATGACTAGAGCCATGGGCACTAATGCATGCTCTCAACACTTTCATAGACATTGCCAGATAAATCAGAGCAGTCACATGCAAAACTTATATAGTTGCATGCATGCATTCAATGTACAACAGTTCTTAGCGACCACTATGGTTCTATGGACCTTGAGCTAAACTCATAAACTTTAGTATCATGCTGTAAAGGGCTCTACTATCAAACATATCCTCAATATTGCTATTATTTTACAATTACCATATTATTTTACTGTCAAATTGCTTTATGTATGTTTATAGTCACAGTAAGTATTTAAGTATATGAACTATTATAACATTACCATAATCATATTTATGAATAATAATTTTGAATAATATTCTGTCTAATGTGTGCAAAATGTCAACTAAACACTGCATGGATTGTACTGTATATATAACCTGCAGTTCAATCCTGACCACTGTATACAATATGATGTGACTATACACTGCAAGAACTACAGAATCAAAAGAACACATGCAGCTACACCACATTCTACTGTGTGTGGTCAGTGAGTCCTAGTCTGACCGGCTTGCTCGGACTCATTAGAATGTGCACAACTGTCTCCATCGGTTCATGGTCAAGGTACTTGATATCAAACTGACGAACAAGCTGCATGTACATAGATAATCACAAAGACAGTGTGTAGGCTACCATACCATGCCACCATTTGAAATAACATCTATGGGAACATTCCACTGATTAAATGCACCATGCTATGAGATATACAGTGTTGCAATTGACAATCAACTATATACCATTCCAGATTTACTTCCATCACCTCAACGGTTGTACATAAACTGTAATATTGTGCATGTAATCTGTGTAGTCCAGCCCGCAGTACAGTAGAACACACATTACACAAGCAATATGATGACTATGCATGTCATTGCTCACATGTGCTAAGGTTGTCCTCATTTCCAGTTCAGCCACTCTCCTTCCAATACACATTCTGGGCCCAAATCCAAATGGAAGGAAAGCAAACTGATTTTGTTTTGACTCCTCCCCCTTCCAGCGATCTGGGTTGTACTCGTCTGGGTTCTTAAAGTAGTCAGCTGACCGTGCAGTTTGGTATACAGGTATTATCACAAAGGTCTAATGGAAGGAAGAGGATTCTTGCATTGGTATAATAGAACATCAGTTGCAACTTTGTATCACCATGTAAGCATAAATCACACACTGCACATGCATGTGCACACTCACACACACACACACACACACACACACACACACACACACACACACACACACATACCCCTGCAGGCACTTTGTATCCAGAAAGGACAACATCTTCATTGAGTGTCCTTACAGTGAATGGTCCTATCGGATACAACCTATAACATCAGTATAAACATAATGAAGAGGAACAGAAGAAATTTGTCATAATACAAATGTTGCTACTGTGAAAGGATGAAGATATAAAGTGCATGTATACACACCGTATACTCCATACACATGACATATTTCACTCCCACCCCCATATACACCCCACCCCACCCCCACCACACCTCATCCCACTCAATCTTAGCCTTGTACCCAGTTCCTATTTCCATTCCAAACTCCTGAGTGGAAGTCAGAATGAAATAGGGACTGGGTACCAGGCTAACTCAATCCTCCTCCCCCACATACACACAAGCTGACCTCTGAGCTTCTTTGATGCAGTTCCTCAAGAGTGGGAGCTCATGAATGTGTGCAATGGTGATGTCTGCACTCTCCCCTATGACGTTCTGGATGTCCCTCCTCAACTGGTGCTGCACCTCAGGGTTAGTGGCCAGGCAGTACAGAGTGAAGAGGAGGGAGTGTGAGGTCTGTAAAGGGTAGGAGGTAGGTAAGGGCTAGTCTGACCAAAAGTCTGAATTTTGATCTCCTACGCCTGATGTAGGATGAAAGTGGAGTGGCTCCAGAGTGTAGTTATGCACAGTACATAAGTGTATTGGGCAGTGATATATAGTGGGTAATGGATGGACAAACAATAGAATGGTTGTTAGGAGTGATCATGCGCTGCCATTTCATATGCACACATGCACACATGAGAGGAAGAGATGTAAAGAGAAGGAGAAAGATGACCCAATTACTCACAGTGTCAATTCCACCTTGGAGCAGGTCCATGGTGTTCAGAAGAAGCGTCTTCATGGTCATGCCACTTTTGGTCAGCATATAGGTGAGAAAATCAAACTGCTCCAGACTCTCCAGGTCCTCCACTGCCATAGCATCAATTTCCTTCATCCTCTGTTCAATGCTCTAGAATACAAAGAACAAAATTAGTGTTGAAAGTGTCGTCTATGCTCATTTATTGATTTGTGACACAATAATTGCTAATGTTCAAAACTCCCATGCACATGCACACATACATGTGAATATTCTTCTTTTCCAGCCTTTCTTATCATTATGGAACATGATTAAGTGCATGTGACCACTGCATGCTAAACTCCTTCTCCCCTACCTTTGTCAGTTCTCTCACAATTCCTTCCTGTGTCCTCAAGAGTCTCTTCCAATTCTTGGTTGGGTACAACTTGTACAAAGGAGGCGCAAAGAGGAACTTTGCCAACAGTTTGAACATCATTTCCACATCCCTAATCAGTTGTAGACTCTCAGGGGGAGGATGGTCACCAAGGAGACCACACCTCTTACTCAGAATAAACTGATGCACAGCTAAGGCAAACAGATGGCATCTCATTATGAATGTACTATAATATAACCTGACTGTCAGACAGCAAAAATGCAACTTATATGCAGTGAAACCTACACGTCTCTGCAGCCATGCACCTACAGGCCAGTTATCAATTTTGGCAAGCTCCCAACCCTGTTTTTGCTAGTATTATATAGGAGTACTACTGTTATCCATGTATACTATTATTAGAAGCTCTTGAACATGTAAAAGTGGCCATGGATCAAAAGTGGAACTTAATGATGCATGATTTTTGCATTGATTGGATTCATGCTGATCCATTTTAGCTATACACAATTTTCCCTGTACGTATATGGCATTGCATACTATTGCATGGTTAGAGATTGTTATAATATTACTCACATTCAAAAGACCACTTGAAGAGGAGTCCTTCAGAGTCAACCAGTTCCCCGTTCTCCCCAGCAGCCTCCTTCCTGACACGTTCCACAAGATCTCTTGCAATGGCATTGAAATCCTTCGAGTACTGGTTTACACCCTTGGGCACCAACAAGTACTTGGACATGGGCTGCCGCTGAGCCAACCACTCTTCGCCTTGACTGCAGGAGATCAAATGAAGCATCACCCTGTGACTGGCTATGCACATAGCTACAATACAACACTGGCAAATATGAGACTAGGCTGCATCTGGGTAATAGTATATATATAGTGCATGTGTTTGTGTATTGTGTGGGCATACATGTTAGTATAGGGTCTGAAGTGTGTGTGTTATACTATAGAGCTTACGAGAACAACACTCCTAGTTCTAAGCCAGCAGCCATCCTCAAATCTTCCACTGCAGGTATGCCAGGCCGGATTGGAGTCTTCCCATCTGCTCGCAACACTGTCTCAATGTCTTTTGAATCCATCACAGTCAGAAAATCTGGAAACACTGGAGACATCCTTTCCAAGAAGATCTTCCCATACACCTTCTCTCTGTGACCAGGGACCAAGTGTCTTTTATTTTTGAACTTCAGGAGGTACTCCCAGCTCGAGCCGATAAGTGGTAATCCCTTATGTCTAGGGATGGAGGTGAAGGGTTTTGGCTCCGGGTGTTCCTGGGCAGCTTCTTCTTCGTGCGCAAGGACTGTCTTAGCCGAACTGCCAAATGCTCTTGCACCACAAACAAGGCTTGAGCCAGCCAAAGCTCTCATTGGCCTCCTCATGATGAAGCACTCCATTTGCCAGCTCCTTGAAGGAGCAAAGAGTTCTTGTCTCAGTGCACACATAATCTCTTGTAGCTAGTTGGTGTGGTCACGTGTTAGCTATTATACTGTAGCTAGCTAAACAAGGTTATTTATACAGCTATTAAGGTTCTTGCACCATACAGGCATCCTCACTCATCATAATGATGACAGTGAGGATGCATATGGTGCAATGCTTGCATCATATCCGTGCCTGGAAGTCGTACACATGGGTAATATAATATAAACCCGTATATTATGCGGTTGCATGACGCAATCATCCGTGATGCAACAATTACCCTATAGCGCGTGCGCAACATTCACACGTACACGCGCCTTCGATCTGCTGCTGTAACAAGAATGCGCAGTTATTTTGCAGGCTTTTTAACTTTATTAAATCTGTACGCTTGCTCACTCTGGGTGTCACGATTCATCGATTGTTTGGCTCCTTAGCTCTATATATATATAGCTGGCTGGCTGTACGCTATCACTGCTGCGCGAATGTATATAGATAGGTAGCCTTGTTACCAGCGTACGACAGTGGAGTATATATGCATGCGCAAGTGTCGATGGCGGTGCAGCTGTACGTACGGAGGGTACATGGGCCAGCTATACACGTTTAGCTACCTGTAAACGATCGATCGAGATGTTCATGATCACGTGCAGCTAGTGCACACATAATTATATATAGCTGGCTATATAGCTCTTAGTACACGGAAGTCTGGATAAAACAGCTGCAGATAAGAGGCTACGGGCGTACGGGATCGATGGTGTGATCAGGTCCTAAGAATGCTTCAGCTGTGGAAGCCCTGTAGCTAGCTATTTACAGTATATTCATGCAACTTGTGTGTGCCATTAATTAGCCAAAAGCATTATAGCGACAGCCATGATCAAGGCTATATGTGCCCCCCCCCCCCCCCCCCCCACACACACACACACATAACACTGCTTCCACTTCAACGTTAACTGTATGCATACAATGCATAATTATGACCATGCCAAAGTACGTACTATATACTTGATCAAATGCCATGATAAATATTCACTACGACCCGATAAGGCCACATTCGCATCACAAAGGAGAGAATACAGTATGATATACAGGAGGACTACAGCTAATGAATTCCCATGCATGGTATGTTAAAATGCAGTGGGAGCACTGATGTCCATATACATCAGTGCACACTGAATTTAGTGTATTGCATTTAACGACTTGCAGGGATTGCTCCATGGCATGGAGTACTGCGTGGGTAGTGCTTGTACATTAGATTAGATCAGATTCTGAGCTGCTATAGTCGATGAAATCATGTTATGGTAGCAGTGCTAGTTTGTGCAAGGCACCAGCAGGGTGGACAATCTAACACTGAAACCACATTGCCTTAAAGTTTGGTACCAGGCACAAAATGTACTGTGTCCACGTTTGTTTCCATAATAGTAAGAAGAACTTCTGTCCAAAGTAGCTCTTTAAGGCTTACCAACTGCTTAGATAGCTTTTAGAGATGGATGTGTCATTTCTAAGGCAAATCAGAAGGAAGAAGTGCTGCTTACCAGGATGGTTCAGAAGAGAAATGGTAACTGTACTAAAGCTGTCATGGCCGACTGCCATCTCTCATTTGTTACAGCAAGTTTTACTTTTTGTATCCTTGGCATTCTCCGGTCACATTGACAGCACATCTTCCATTCCACTTGATGCAGCTGCCTTAGCTGGCAGTGTTATCAGTATTACAGGTGTGACTCCGGCATTAGGCATGGCCACAGCATTGGACACCCTAGCTGCCCAGGCTTGGGGAGCCAAAAGCTATCACAAAGTTGGCATCTATCTCCAACGATGCATCCTCATGTTCACCTTAGTCATGTTCCCTATGTACGGTTTGTGGTTCAACATTGAATCTGTCCTGAATCTCCTTCACCAACCACCCTGTGTAGTGGAGCTGGCCACAGAATACATCCACATCTACTCGGCCTCCCTGCCTGCAGTGTTTCTCTATTATCTGCTACAAAAGTACCTTCAAGCTCAGGGTATCGTATGGCCATTCATCTTTACCGCAATTGCAGCTAACATAGTCAGTGCCTTGTCTCACTACCTCCTGATCTTTGTAGTTGGCATGGGTATTCGGGGTGCAGCCACTTCAGTGGTCTTGGCAAGCTATACATTCGTTGGAGTAACCTTGCTCATCATCTATATCCGCAAACTTCACGTCAAGACTTGGGGTGGATGGAGTAAGGAGAGCTTGAGGGATTGGTACCAGATTGTAAGGTACGGATTTCCTGGATTCCTAATGATTGGAGTCGAGTTGTGGACATTTGAGATTGGCATATTTGTCACAGGTCTCCTGGCCAACAGTGAAGTACAACAAGGCATTCATGGCATCCTACAAAGCTACAGTATTATTCTAGCCATGATGCCTATATCACTCGCAGTTGCTCTTTCTATTCGCATGGGAAATGAACTAGGATCTGGTGAGCATGCATTATACATACAATATTATTATAGAGCCAGACTGTATTATAATACCAAGTCATAAAATAATAATATAATATAATTTATAAAGTGGAACATGGATGATCACTGCCTGAAACTTGAATAATGCAGCCACCTTCCCTGGTCCAATATCCATGGCATAATTATAGCATTAAAGCATTGGAGTCCACCTCTGTGTAATGCAGCCACCCTTATATACAGGTCAGTTGTAACTGGCCCACAAGTGGCTGTCTTAGACAGCTAGGTTCCACTGTATTTGCATGAGGATGTAATAACCATGCTTTACCTGTGCATGCACGCCTGTGCTTATGTAGCCAATTTGTTGTTTGCAGGCAATGTTGCAGGTGCTAAGCACGCTGTCGTGGTTGGAGCTGTGTTCTTCATCACAGGCATGTGTTTGACAGTGCTCTTAATCCTCTCTCTCAAGACCATTGCACCAAGAATCTTTACCTCAAACCCTTGCCTACTCGATGCCATTTCTACACCAATGTTTTTGCTTGTATTAATCTCTTCATTCGACTGGGTACGAATGCCCCTAGGAGGAGTGCTCAGAGGTAGTGGCAAACAGCTACTAGGCTCCGTCATCAATCTCTTCTGCTACTTTGTAGTTGCAATGCCCCTTGGAGTTGTATTAACGATTGCCGCTGGTCTTGGAGCTACCGGCTACTGGATTGGTCTTACCACAGGCGGGTTACTTCAGGCTGTCCTCTACATTGCAGTCC
>OZ025868.1:8966275-9013775 GCA_964019415.1 Ianthella basta | reverse complement strand
AGGAGAGGATGAAATTGTAGCAGAGTTATTGAAGAATGGAGGGAATGCAATGATTGACTGGTTGTTAGAGATACTGCAAGAAGTGTGGAAGACCAAGCATGTGCCAAGTGAATGGAAGAAGGCTGTTCTGGTGCCTCTGCACAAGAAGAAAGACCGAAAGATATGCGACAACTACCGTGGCATATCCCTGCTGAGTGTTCCAGGAAAGGTGCTCTCCCTTGTGCTGCTGGACAGACTGGAGACCATCATTGACCCCCAACTCATGGAGTCGCAGTGTGGCTTCAGGAAGGGACGGGGTACAGTTGATCAAATCTGGGTAGCACGTCAGATCATAGAGAGAGCAACTGAGTACCAGACCCCTGTACACCTTGGCTTTGTGGATCTCACTAAAGCCTATGACTCGGTGGACCGCTCTGCCCTGTTTGCCATGCTGAGGCACTACAGGGTTCCCCAACAGCTGATTGACATCATTAAGGAGCTATACACCGGGACATGGTGCTGTGTGAGAACCACAGACGGGACATCAGAGGACTTTGAGGTGAAGACTGGAGTAAGACAAGGCTGTGTGCTGTCCCCTCTCCTGTTCAACTGCTTCATGGACAGGATCTTGAGGGAAGCCATGGAGATGACTGGAGGAGGCCTGCAGATTGAATACACCACCAGTGGGGGGTTGTTCTTATCATACAGGGACAAAACCCCACTTACCACCTGCATCCAGAACATCCAGTATGCAGATGATCTGACCCTCATTGCAGAGACCAGAGGGGAACTGCAGTGTATGGTAGATGTGTTGGACAGAGCCTGCACTCGATGGGGGATGAAGATCAATGGAGACAAGACCAAGGTGCTCAACATCGGCGAACTGACAGGGGACCATCCGGCCATCACACTTAATGGTCACGCACTTGAGGAAGTCGACTCCTTCTCCTACCTTGGATGTGAGGTGGAACAGACTGCCAGGGTGGAGAGAGATGTTCGAATCAGACTGGAGAAGGCAGCAACTGTTTATCGAATGTGGAGATGGAAGATGTTCAAGAGTCAAAACCTCAGCAAGACAACCAAAGTGCGTGTGTTTCGATCAATGGTCATGTCAGTCCTCCTCTACGGTGCAGAGACCTGGCCAGTAACCCAGCACAACATCAGAAGACTGAAGACATTCCAGATGAGATGCCTCCGGGACATTGTAGGAGTGACTCTGTGGGACAAACGACGCAATGACGACATATTGGAGGAGACTGGGGAACTACCAGTAGAAGAACAACTAAGGTTGAAGAGGCTCCAGTGGTTTGGACACCTACAGAGAATGCCAGACCATCGGCCACAGAAGCAGCTCCTGAGATGCAGACCAACAGGAAAGAAGAGGAGACCAGGAGGGACATCTCTGCGGTGGGTAGATGTGATCAGCAGAGATCTAACCAGAATCGCTAACTGGCAAGAAGTGGTGATGGACAGAAGTGAATGGAGAGCTGCAATACACCAACCCAAGTCAGCCCTATCCCAATCTGTGATGAGGTAGAGCAAATGGATTCTGCCCGACGTCCATGATGGACAAGGAGTAAAGAAGAAGAAGAAGAAGAAGAAGTATGTGTGTGGTGGTGTGTGTGTGTGCATGTGTGTGTGTGTGTATGGTGGTGTGTGTGTGCGTGGTGTGTGTATGTATGTGTGTGGTGGTGTGTGTGTGTGCATGTGTGTGTGTGTGGTGGTGTGTGTACGTGTGTGCATGTGTGTGTGTGTGTGTGTGTGTGTGTGTGTGTGTGTGTGTGTGTGTGTGTGTGTGTGTGTGTGTGTGTGTGTGTGTGTGTGCATGTGTGGTGTGTAAGAGTCTTCACAGTTGTACACAAATACCCCATAATAAAATCTAAAATGTCCTCAGTCTATAAACTCTATAAAGTATATCACACACACACACACACACGCACACACACACACACACGCACACACACACACACACACATACACACACACGCACACACACACACACGCACACACACACACACACACACACACACACACACACACACACACACACACACAGCACACACACACACACACACACACACACACACACACACACACACACACACAGTCCTAAGTATACACACAGTGTACACATAGGACACACACGTAGTACATTAGTCCACATGTGGTGAACTATGACCTCCCAGATGACATAAGACAAGGCATACCCACACCTAAAACAGAGTGGACCATTTATTTGGTCAGATGGTAGGTAGAAAGTACACACCTCTACATACAGTACACAGGTATGATCATGACCTGCACATGACTGGCTTTGTCCTCATTAGAGAGGTGCCCTTCTTTTAAAGGTACAGTAGTTCATAGTGAATTAATTGAATAATAGCATCCTGAGGTTGTAAGGGCTACACAAGAGTGTAGCCCTTCCAACCTCAGAATGCTTGCTGATTTAGGCCCTCCCTTATATAACACACAGTCGGATAACAGTAAGTGTTTAAAGTGCGATTGAGGTACGTATAATAGTATGAGCCATGTTGACTGAGAATAGTAACTGTCCCATGTTCAAGGCATGCGAAGGATGCACAGCTACAAAGCCCCCTTTGTACTTTGGTTGATGAGTATGATGATTGGACAGCTACCACAGACATGCTAAGGGAGCCCTCACAAACAGATCTACACAGCCAACAACGGAATTGGGTTGCCATGCACGGGAGCCTATAACCACAGTGTATATGTACATCACACCACAATGTATGTACGCAAATGTAATGATGATGAAGTAATTGTGAGGAAATGTGCAGCAGTATCGATGTCACTATACATCTCAGTTTCATATGCAAGCGACAAAGGCCTCAGTCAGCCGAAACGTCTGCAGTCAGCTGCGAAGTGCTTCAACCTTTTCATGCACCTGTATCAAACTGGGGGGCAATGAAGAGCCTCTGTGAGTCTGTGTTATTCACTTGAAGGCTTCCAAGGCTTCAATGTACATAGAAAAGTGTTCGTAATTCTGAATACAGTTGAACAGATTCCATCATTGGCCACACAGTAGATACCTGAATAGAGTTATCTTAGAGTTTGTATGGGCTGCTTTTCAGTGCTTTACACACTTGCATGCACTTCACCGTACATGTGTTCCAACCAACAATACAACATTAAAGTGTGTATGCGTATCACTCCACTGGCACCGTTAGCTACCATAGCATGCATCAGACAGCAACCTTAGGAATAGGCTGCAGCTACCCGTGTGATCGTGATCGATCAAGGCAGACTTGAATCACGAGTGCAGGTAGTCGCGGATTAAATCCTAGGCTCGAGCTAGCTCCTCTGCACACTTCACTCGTATGTAGCTATAGCTAGCACAGCAAAAGTAGAGTGAGACAATTTGATAGATTCTACACTCTTAGGAGTTAGCTATAGGAAGAAAGGTGGATTGCTTATGCCGTATATGCGGCACTTTCCCTCACTGTCCCCTGATGGCGTGAGGTACTCACCTCGTACTCCTGATTTGTCTCCGCTATCCCTCTTCGACCGCAACAGGACGAAGTAGGCCACGAGTGCCAGTCCTACAAACACCACAGCGCTTGAAAGCACCAGGAGCAAGGGGAACTCCATCTCGAAATGCACACCAAGTAAGTTTGGCCTCACTAATCTGATTCTGCCCGTGCACGGGCAGGACTTTTATACCAAATTCTGGCTGAAGCTTGCCACGTAGATCTCAGATCTAGATCAAATTATGTAAATAAGCGCCCTAAGGGGCTTCGCCCTCGGGCGCTTACCTGGCTTGTCTGTCACTCTTTCCGTGTTCATGGTGGACTGCAACGATATGATTGTACTAGCAGCCTCAAAGTACTTTAAGACAGGGGCGTAGGAACCATATAACCAGGGTGGGCCGGAGCCCCTTGGATTGTAATGGGGGGGGGGCTCAGCCCCGGCCCCTTCGATAATTAGCTGTACAGCCTATATTGGACTCAATTATTGCAGAGCCTATAGGCTAACCACTTAGCAGATGCATTTTGGTATCAATGGGTAATGATAAGATTGATTGAACCGGGCTACCCACAGCTTGATCGTAGGACCTTGAAGTTGATTCAGCCCCCCCTATAACTTGAACCATCTTCCTATACACTACTGATTTTATGAGAACATCGCTTTTGATTGCCCTTGTATGGACCATGCACTAGCTGTACACCTTGGCTTGGCTAACTCCCTTTCTGAATACCCACTGCAGTTGAAATGATAGGATTGGGTTGTATTGTCAAGTCCTATTTAGTGCTTAAGGCATGGGCAGTCACAAGGTTGCTACGGCAAACAATGGGTGCTATTCACTAGTAACTCACTCAAGTTAGTGTGCTATACTTATTTACTTGCTTCTTCTTTGACTGTGTATGTGCCTCCCATATACACACCTTGCCTTCAATGGCGCTGTATGGTGTGTGTTCTTTCTTGCATGCTTTGTGTAGCTTGATAAGGAAGTTTTATTCAGAACTTGATATACGTAAGGTACGTATGTACAGTCACATGATGGTCATATATCTTGGTCACATGACAATCACATGTTTAACACAGTACATGCAGCCCTTGAGGACAGATATTGCTCACATTTTCATATTGATACAAGCTACCCTCATCCATCTGCACCAGTGATGTTAAGATTACCACAATTACTGGTTTCCATTTCACAGTAGACCTGCACTGGTCTAGCTAGCCCACTCACATGCAAGCACCTTCCTGATCATGAAGCACCTGGCTTCAAGGTTGGCTGAGAAGCAAGACATGGCCTACAGCACAACCATTGGCTGGCTCCGGGCCAGGCTCAACTTCAGTTTGTTACGATCAGCAGTGATGTGCATTCATGGGACAAGATCGTCAACAGGCCGCGCACTCCATGACAGCACTCCTGATGTCGCTGTAATTGTGGAGTCCAGACTCCAGATAGACTAAATCATTACTCAGCGCTCACTCTCATCTAACCCTCATAACACATTCACTCCTCCCCCCAATGTACAGACCAAATGTTACTATTAGCGCATGTATGTTGCCCAGACCTGCACTGGTCCTGTGGTAGTGTTAACCCAGTAGTACCCAGATGGAGCAGTGGGGTCATGAGCAGGTATTGCCTTGCAGGAAGTATTGTACACATCTGACATGTTCTGTGGCACTGGCTGTGGAGTTGACTGAGGAGTGCACATGTGCACATGTACATAATGGGGCAGAGTCAAGTGTGTGAGAGAAAAAGGCATATTGTACAGCGTATACGTACTGCAGCTGTACATGTGTGCCATCAACACTGTATACATGTTACTGATGCTGCAACCTGCAGCTGCCTGTATACTTACGTATGAACCTGTGGCCCAATCTGCCCACAGCAATAACACGCATACTGTACATCACACTTCGATCAATGTGGACATATGTCATCTCACTTGGTAACAATTGATCTTGAGATTGATCATATTGTACCAGTCAGTTGTTCAATCTGTGGACATACACAAACTCCAGTTACCACACTCACAACAACAGGCATACAGTCTTAGGGTCTATAGCAAAGTCCGACTGGAACGGCTCATCCAAAGAAGTACTTTGTTGGCACAAAGGGCATCCTTGTGACTGCTGCTTCAATTGTCTTGCTACGGACAGACAAAGACACTTTGGTACCAATTTTGGAATGCTCCTGGTTCACGTAACCCATGGCAACGTTGGTCTTTAGTGACGGCGATGGGCAGCCCGAAGTGACAGTCCCTAAGGGTGTGAAGAATCTGTAAATTGTAAAACTGTTTGGGTGAGAAAGTACAAAATACTTGTCCCTTCATTGGTTTGCACAGCACACACAGTCACAAGTGTCCACATACATGGATGAACACACACAAGCACACTGTATTGCACATAATTATGAGTCTAATTCCCAGACCACTTCAGATCACCATTTTGACAAAGGCATGGAAGGTGGTCTGATGACCATCTGCATTTTCCATGGTAGTTGATCAAACAATTGCAAGTAAAGTGAGAGCTGTTTGGCTGCGCTGTGGAGGCTAACCCCAACCCAAGTACACCCAACATGCATGGCTATCTTGTTCAGTTACAGAAGGTGGAAACCGCTGTACACAGGCTCAGTTTGTGCCGGCGTCTGTCAATCCAAGTTCTTTCACTAGTGTTTGACAAAGAAGTGCAGAAAAAGGACACGGAGGCTCAACCCATAGCCTCTGTAGAGATATGGCCATGTTGGCTGCATGTGACGTCCTATCTGCAATCTGATTGGAGTCCAAAGATCTCCGGACTGTGCCAAAAAGTGCATATAGTCCCCAGACCTATATTCTGTGGTAGCAGCCATTTTTGCTGAAGTAGGGCTGGGTATGAGACTATCTGTATATGTGCACTCAGCACCAACAACACTTGGCAACAATATACAGTACTATTACTGCATACATTCCAGGTGGACAATGGAAGTTCCGGTTAGGGTTTACTAGTGTACATGGGAACCACACATATATGGGAACCATACCTATCTTTTGTCCACTGCTGTCCACAATGTCTGCTCCATCTGTGGAGGAAGAAAAGAAGCAGTGGTGGTGTATGTGAATGTAAATGAGCAAGAAATTCATGACATTACAAGAGGTCAGGTGATTGTCACATGACATAATCAGTTGCAATGACTATACAATTGCAATGTATATCAATAAAAATTATACTGGGAGGCCACACTCCATTGACACTGACACATGGCAGTAAACAAATGCATGTACGCACAATGCTACAAAGAGGTCAGGTGATTGTCACATGACAAGAGGTCAGGCGATAGTCAAATGACATAATCAGCTTAATATGGGTTTAAAATACTGTAAAGATTGGCTGCAGTCAGCAATTCATAAGACCACCTCCTGTCTGTATGGAACCACTTTGGTCTGGGAAAAAAGTCAAGAAGTGACCAAGTAATATGTCACTTGTGCTATCAGCCTAAGTAGCTAGACTGATCTCTCATGCAGCAGACCTCATGGAAGAGGTGTGCCATGATGCATGTGTAGAACCAGCCCTCCAATCCCTCAATGGTGAGCACATTTCCTTTGTCACTTCCAACAGGAAGACTCAGCGCATCTAGATGCCAGAGCAGGTGGTTTCTGGGTACTAAGCCAACAAAGTGCACTTTTGATGTACGAGTTATTACCCCTGTGCACCACCATGATGAGGTACGGTACCCAGATGGTTACAGAATAACATGGAAGAGAGAAACAATGAGCACACGAGCCACACGTCCATGAGGTTGAGCAAGGCTCCTTCACTCCCCTCGTATTCACGAGAACTGCCATAGTTGCCTACAATGGACTGGCCTCCATCCTATCCACCTATGAACCCTTGAAATCACTAGGCACCTTACATGTATATACAAACAAGGCAAAATACCAGTATGGAAGTGTGCAGAGGATCTATGGGAGCTTACAAAGTAAAGGCACTTAACAACCAATCAGTATGGTATAATAACTCCACACTGTGTGTGTGCATTAATGAATCATGATACGGTGGTGATCAGTCATGTTTGCACATGCATGCATAGTATGTGAGAGCATGAGGGTGTGGATGCATGTGTATGTGGGTATGCATAGGGTGCATGTGTCACTGTCAGAGCATACAGTAGATACAGGAAATACAGTGGTATCTTTATATACACGAAGCCCAGTGGGCGTGGTTTACATCCGTGTCTCGGTCTAAACATGGCCGCTCTCATAACGTGCGGATACACTTTCATCTGTAGTGCTAACGCTACTGGCACATGGTGCTTAAAGGGAACAGGAGATAGACAAAACACGTGTTAGCCACTAGAGGGAAATTCCGCTAATCCTACCATAAATTGATCCTACCAATACAGTGCTGTAACAGCTGCGGCAACGTTTGTGTTCCTCTCCTAATGTCAGTGGAGGCATATTGAAGTATTTTTTATCCCTGGGAGCACTTTTGGCATGCATAGCAATGGAACCATGCCATCACTACAACTGATGATGCGACTGTACTGAGTGGCCCTAACTTTGTGTTCCTGTAATTAGAATAGTGAAAGCAGGACAACAATTGTTTCGCTAGTAATACTATAGGAATGAACTGGGAATGGAACAGCATTGTTATCATGCTAACTTGCCGTACGGCATATGTGATGCACAGTGTAACATAAGGCAGGGCTCTCGGGAGCTCCAAACACGGCTCCACCTTCTGCCTGTGTAGAACAGATTATGATTTTGTTCATTGCTAGCGGAGGAGTCAATGCAACGACCAACATGGTGACAAGCTGTACCTTCGCATACAGGCGAAAGGCAGCGGCGTGTTCTGAACCCCATCACAGAGCCTCCTATATATATGCACCATAGATTATATTGCAAAATCTACAGATATTATCGTGAAAAAAATCGGGAGTTTCCAATCCCACCCTTTTCCTGTATGGTCCATACATACTCCATATCTCCATACATCTTCATATTACAGGCAAATTGATACACAACAAACACAAGTATACAGTACAATACAACAGATAACTTGGTAAATACAATCAACTGTATACATACTGTGTACTGTAGCTTCACTTAATCAAAATATACAGACACACCTACAATCATAGCATGCAACAAGTAAGTCTTCACTTTTACCAACTGCCAGTCCACGAGGAGAACCAGTACAAGCAAAAGACTTGACCAGTTCACCACCTTGGTTGAAGGCCGCAATACGTTGGTTGCTCTGATCCGCAATTAACACATGCTTGTCACCAGTGAATAGCAATTTGAAGGGATACCAAAGGAGCCCATTACCAAACTCCCTGATGTAAGCCCCCTGGGTAGTGAACACTTGAATACGGTGATTACTGCAGTCAGAGACGTACAACTCTCCATCAGGTGAAATGGCCACACATACTGGATAGTCAAACTGTCCTGGACCAATGCCCTTTGATCCAATGGTGTGGGAAAGCTTGCCATCTTCACTGAAAACTGCCACACGATGATTGTCAAAATCTGCTACAAACACATCTCCATTATGTACAGTTACATCATATGGAGTTTTGAGTATTCCAACACCAATCCGGCGCACAAAAAAATCCGTTTTCTGTCAGTACGTCAACCCTGTTGCCATTGGCAATGTACAGAAGGCCTTTTGAAGAGATGTTAACACTCATTGGGAACAGGAGCTGACCATTCTCTGTGCCATGTTGGCCAAAGGACTTGACAAACTTCCTCACAGCATCAAAAACATGGATTTTGTGACTTCTACAGTCTGTCGCAAATATGGTACCATTGGGAGCTACAGCCACATCTGTCAGAGTGCCTGGTTGTTGAGGGAACTGAAGTGTTCCCTTACAAGCACCCAGTGTATTGACATTCATTGTCAGCAGAAATGGTACAACAGAGACTACATCAAATTCCACCACAAATGGACTGCCCCGGATGTGAACCCCATTCACTAGCACTGACAGCTGACACACTCCAGTGTATGTGAGGTCAAAGGTCACCTTGTACTGACCATTCTCCTCATCATTGACCTCTGCCTTGATGGACGGTCCTGGAATAGGAGGCCTGGGACGGAGGAAGGCCTGGACACTATCCCCATCAATGCTGCAGGGGTTATTCTCTTGAATGGCTGTCTTCAGAGTGAATACAAGAGGATTGTGGTCCACGAACCTGCGGGCCTTGTCTGGTGTTGGCTCCAGGGTGCAGTTAGTGGGACATGCTCCTACTTCTACACACCCAAATCCCTCAATGGCCGACTGTAGAGTTGCCTCCTGCTTTGACAGAAATTGCATCACACGTGATACAGCCACTTCACTTCTGCGGTGTGTTAGCCCCGCATCCACCACCCTTCGGTAGGAGATGACCTCGTGTGGACTGCCCTCAGTTGAGAGGAAGGACAGCATTGCCTGCTTGTTGCCCAGGGTGTCTTCCTTTTGACGATATGTGCGAATAGTATCAGTAACGGTTTCCTTCCTAGCCTCTGACACAGCTCTGACCTGATCACACAGCTTCTCCTTGCGATGGTCGACAGCTGCATGAATAGCCTGAAATGATTGCTGTATGTCACGAAGTGCTGCCTCCTTCTTCCTCTCCACCTCAGTGACCCACTGCTCTGCTGTCTCATGGGCAACCCTGCACTGCTCTTTACTGGAGGATGCAACCTTCTTGGCCCGCTCCACTGCTTGCAAGTGTTGAGGTGGGAGGGGCACCTCTGCACTGAGGAAAGCGGGGTGATGGGGGGAGTCTTTGTCCACTGTGCAGGCCTGGCACATGAGGAGGTCACACGCTACACAGTGGTACTTGAACACTTCTCCCTTGTGTTGGGGACAGGAGAGGGGTACAGCCTTGCAAAGAAGACTAGCTTCACTATCTCTAGTCCCTGAGCGAATGGCCTCTATTGGTTTCACGTTGTGTTTACCAATGACTCCCTCCATCAACTTGTGGCCTTTAAGGCAGGAAATACAAAAGAAGAGCCAGCAATCAGAGCAGAAAACCGTCGCTTCGTCGTCAGGGTTCTCGCAGGTTGTATTACCGCAGCTGATCCTTTCTCCGCTAATCACTTTCCGCACGATCTTCCTGCCTTCCACGTACCTGCCGACAGTGGCGCACTGAACGGGGATGCACTCTCTAGACCTAGCCTCGCAGAGGGGAAGGGCGACGACGTCGGGCTGCCGCCATGTGGTGGAGCGGTCTCCGCAGCTCTGAGCGGGGCACTTGAGGCGGCCGTCCTCCCTGGTCGCCCTAGGGAGACACTCCCTGCAGAGGCAGTGCAGGCAGGCCAGCAGGTAGGGGTCCTTCAGATCTTCGCCGCATTGGACGCACGTCACCGGCGGCTCCCAATGAGACGGGGCTTTGGGAGAGCTGGCCTTCGGTTTGGATACTTCTTCGGAAGGTGAGGCCATACTGGAGTCGTTGAATCTTTGACCGAAGAGAGTACAGTAACACTCCGTGCACAGTGCCAGCAAATGTAGGTGGGGCAAAAATCATGTGGTCATAGTAGTGACGTCAGAGTCACGCCCTCAAGTCGGTGTGCAGTGTGTATAGGGCTCGATTTGGTAGACACTGGTAAGTTGAAAGCAATTTGCAGGGTCAGTACCACCACGATCGTAGTTGGATGAAGATGCAGCAAACTTAATGTCGCTAACCCTTACAAGGGGCAAGCTTTTGTGTAATCACCATCTGCAACTTTAGTGCAGATGGTGCCATTCAATTCTTAGCTATAGCTATGTAGCCAACTAGCTATTCTGCCGCCAAACTAGCAGAAATGGTTCACTTACACTCGTGTCAGTCCTCACACCATAAGTAATACTCAGCCTGTTGCATTTTCAGGTGCACAGCAGATACTAGTGCATGTGATGTGAACATGACTGGACAGGCCTCTCAGTACATGTACTGCAACATACACTGGTGGTGGCAGCATAAGGTGGCAGTGCAGGTGAGAGCATACAATCTCTGCAACTTGCATTATCGGACTTCTTCAAGGAAGAAAGTAAAAAAGAACTTGACTTCACCAACGATTCTGGCAGCTCACCGCAACCTTTATCAGTGAATGTGGATAACAGACTGTATGCATGTTTATACATAAGCTGAATACCTACCCTTCAGGTGGGTTCCCAGTCTACAGTTCATAATTTGAGTGTTGAACCAATCAAACTGGCTATTTAATTGGGACCATTTCATAGATTTGTTTCGTAAAGCTCCGTGCATACAGAATTTACTTATGTTAATCCACATCTAAAGGAGTCCAGCAGCGAAGATGCTAACCACCTTAAGTTAACCACTGGATCACTGTGATATTCTCATTCAAGTTTGGTGAAGATTGTTTGGTGAAGATTGATAGAAAATTGAAGGAGTTCATCAAACAACGAAACACAATCTTTTCCTATCTCTCAGATATGGCGGTGGCTATAAAAGAGGCAAGAACTCGGATGGAACAACATTAAACCAAAATTCAATTTCAACCCAACCATATTACTCTCAATATGCCTCTTTGTATTCCTACCACATTTCATGATCATCTGACCAAAACTGAAGGAGAAATTAGGTAACAAAATACTGTAGGTAGGTAGAGCAAGGCTCCTTCACTCCTGTTGTATTCAGCACGTCAAGAGAGACCAATACGGCTGCCATTGTTGCCTACAAGAGGCTGGCCTCCTTCTTCTTCACTAAGCGCGAGCAACCCTACATCGTGGTTATGGGTTGGCTCATATGCCGCCTATCATTCTCTGTGCTGAGATCTGCGGAGATGTGCTGAGAGGCTCAATATCAAGGTGCCATCATACACCTTGGGGCGAATCCCCTTCGTGGGCTAACCTATCATACCCACAACCCTTCGTTACATGTTTAGTCATGTTATTCATCAACATTTTATCAATAGACATCTTTACAGCTTGTGTATTCTGAACGGATGCATTATTATTGGTCAAAACAATTTAATGCTTTACTTTAGCTCCAAATAAAGAACATGATATGAAGGGTAGCAACTCCAGATCTGCACCACACCTCAGAGTACAACATCTATGCTTACTAAGGTGCAGTGACTGAGAGTGAAGTACGAAGTGAGTACAAACATAGTGCGCTGGAGTTGAGTTGCGCCTAAGTAAAGTAGTCAGAAATGTACAGCTGGCCACTGTGTATGTATTACACATAGCAGAACACATAAATGCCACTCATACACCAGTACATATCTGCAGTACTTCACACTGCAATACATTCTTCAATACTACTAACTATAGTTGACATGTGTAACCAGCTCTGTAACAGAATGGTTTGCTGTTTACCAAATAACACGCTATACTCTGTACTAATGAAGTGCTACAGTACAGTAAGAGCACATTGTGTGCATGCTGTATAGAATGTACAGATACAAATGTGCACAGTCAAGTGCAGACAATGCATAGGATGAGAGAGCATGAGGCAAGTGTCAGTGGCTGTGTGCTGAACTGCTATTGTACTGTTGGAGTTGCAATTGCATGGTTTGGTATGTACGTACGTATGTACCAAACCATACAATTTCAAACCAAGGAACTGCTTTGTATAATGTAGATTTGGTGTGGTTTGTATAAACTTAATACACTCACATATTACATGCCATAGCCACTCATCAAATACACTATAATATGTACTGTACAAAACAGTACACAGAAACTATCACACTTCGTAGAATACAACAGTGAAGAAATAGGGTATCCACTAACTTGTCCTCTACTCCATACACTCTCATACATAATATTACATATACTGTATATACGTACACATTGATACACAATACTACAAGCGTACACAGTACATCACAAACAGATAACTTGGAAATGAAATAAACTGTATACATACTGTGTACTGTAGCTTCACTTAATCAAAATATACGGACACACTTCCCTCCGTAGCATGCAACAAGTAAGTCTCCTTTCTTATCAACTGCCAGTCCACGAGGATAACCAGCACAAGCAACAGATTTGACCAGTTCACCACCTTGGTTGAAGGCTGCAATACGGTCGTTGGTCTGATCTGCAATTAACACATGCTTGTCACCAGTGAATAGCACTTTGAAGGGATTGTGAAGGACCCCATTACCAAACTGCCTTATGTAGGCCCCCTGGGTAGTGAACACTTGAATACGGCGATTACAGCAGTCTGTGACGTACAACTCTCCATCAGGTGAAATGGCCACACGTGTTGGAAGGTCGAACTGTCTTGCACCAGCACCTGATGACCCAATGGAGCGTACAAGCATGCCATCTTCACTGAAGACCGCTACACAGTCGTTGCCACCATCTGCTACAAAAACCAGTCCATTATATACAGTTACATCAAATGGTTTCTTGAGTATTCCAGTGCCAATCCGGTGCACAAAAAGTCCATTATCTGTCAGTGCGTCAACCCTGTTGCCATTGGCAATGTACAGAAGGCCTTGTGAAGAGATGGCAACACTCCTTGGGGACTGGAGCTGGCCATTCCCTGCTCCTTGTTGGCCAAAGGACTTGACAAACTTCCTCGCAGCGTCAAAAACATGGATTTTGTAATTTTCATAGTCTGACACAAATATGGTACCATTGGGAGCTACAGCCACACCTGTCAGAGTGCCTGGTTGTTGAGGGAACTGAAGTGTCCCCTTACAAGCACCCAGTGTATTGACATCCCTTGTCAGCAGAAACTGTACTACAGAGTCTACATCAAATTCCACTGCAAACGGACTGCCCCGGATGTGAACCCCATTCACTAGCACTGACAGCTGACTCTCTCCAGTGTATGTGAGGTCAAAGGTCACCTTGTACTGACCATTCTCCTCATCATTGACCTCTGCTTTGATGGACGGTCCTGGAATAGGAGGTCTGGGACGGAGGAAGGCCTGAACACTCTCCCCACCAATGCTGCAGGGGGTCTTCCCTTGAATGACTGTCTTCAGAGTGAATACAAAAGGATCGTGGTCTGTGAACCTGTGAACCTTGTCAGGTGCTGGCTCCAGGGTGCAGTTAGCTGGACACGCTCCCACCTCAACACACCCAAATCCATCAATGGCCAACTGTAGAGCTGCCTCCTGCTTTGACAGAAATTGCATCACACGCGATACAGCCACTTCACTCCTGCGGTGTGTTAGCCCCGCATCCACCACCCTTCGGTAGGAGATGACCTCGTGTGGACTGCCCTCGGTTGAGAGGAAGGACAGCATTGCCTGCTTGTTGCCCAGGGTGTCTTCCTTTTGACGATATGTGCGAATAGTATCAGTAACAGTTTCCTTCCTAGCCTCTGACACAGCTCTGACCTGATCACACAGCTTCTCCTTACGATGGTCGACAGCTGCATGAATAGCCTGAAATGATTGCTGTATGTCACGAAGTGCTGCCTCCTTCTTCCTCTCCACCTCAGTGACCCACTGCTCTGCTGTCTGTCGGGCAACCCTGCACTGCTCTTTACTAGAGGATGCAACCTTCTGGGCCCGCTCCACTGCTTGCAAGTGCTGAGGGGGGAGGGGCACCTCTGCACTGAGGAAGGTGGGGCAGTGGGGGGAGTCTTTGCCTACTGTGCAGGCCTGGCACATGAGGAGGTCACACACTACACAGTGGTACTTGAACACTTCTCCCTTGTGATGGGGACAGGAGAGGGGTACAGCCTTGCGAAGAAGACTACCTTCACTATCTCTAGTCCCTGAGCGAATGGCCTCTATTGGTTTCACGTTGTGTTTACCCATGACTCCCTCCATCAACCTGTGGCCTTTAAGGCAGGAATGGCAATAGAAGAGCCAACAATCAGAACAGAAAAACGTCGCTTCGTCGTCAGGGTTCTTACAGGTTATATTGTCGCACCTGATCCTTTCTCCGCTGATCACTTTCCGCACGATCTTCCTACCTTCCACGTACCTGCCGACAGTGGCGCACTGCACGGGGACGCACTCTCTCGACCTAGCCTCGCAGCGGGGAAGGGCGACGACGTCGGGCTGCCGCCACATGGTGGAACGGTCTCCACAGCTCGGAGCGGGGCACTTGAGGCGACCGTCCTCCCTGGCCGCTCTAGGGAGACACTCCCTGCAGAGGCAGTGCAGGCAAGCCAGTAGGTAGGGATCCTTCAGATCTTCGCTGCATTGGACGCACATCACCGGCGGCTCCCACTGAGACGGGGCATTGGGAGAGCTGGCCTTCGGTTTGGATACTTCTTCGGGAGGTGAGGCCATACTGTTGTTGTATCTTTGGCCGAAGACAGTAATAGTAATCCTCCTTGTGCGCAGTGCCAGGAATGTAGGTCATACAGATCGTGTGGTTATAGTGACGTCAAAGTCACGTCGAGCCGGGTAAGTTGAAAACAATTTGCAGGGTCAGTACCACCACGATCGTAGTTGGATGAAGAGGCAGCAAACAAGTGTCGCTGACCCTTACAAGGGGCGAACCTTTGTGTAATCACCATCTGCAACTTTAGTGCAGATGGTGCCATTCAATTATTAGCTATAGCTATGTAGCCAACTAGCTATTCTGCCACCAAACTAGCAAAAACGGTTCACTTACGTGTCAGTCCTCACACCATGAGTAATACTCAACCTGTTGCATTTTCAGGCGCACATCAGATACTAGTGCATGCGATGTGAACATGACTGGACAGGCCTCTCAGTACATGTACTGCAACATACACTGGTGGTGGCAGCATAAGGTGGCAGTGCAGGTGAGAGCATACAATCACTGCAACTTGCATTATCGGACTTCTTCATGGAAGAAAGGAGCAAAGAATTTGACTTCACCAACGATTCTGGCAGCTCACCGCAACCTTTATCAGTGAATGTGGATAACACAGTGTATGCATGTTCATACATAAGCTGAATACTCGCCCTTCAGGTGGGTTCCCAGTCTACAGTTCATAATTTGAGCGTTGAACCAATCAAACTGTCTATTTAATTGACAGCATTCCACAGACTCACTTCATAAAAATCCGTGCTTACAGAATTAACTTACGTTAATCCATTTCATCTAAAGGAGTACAGCGGCGAAGATACCAACCACCTTAAGTCAACCAACGGATTGCTGTGATATACTCGTCCAAGTTTGGTGAAGATTGTTTGGTGAAGATTGGTTGAAAATTGAAGGAGTTCTTCAAACAACAAACCCGATCTTTCTCTATCTCTTAGATATGGCAGTGGCCGTCAAAGAGGCAAGAACTCGAATGGAACAACGTCAAAACCAAAATTTAATTTCAGCCCAACCATGTTACTCGCACTATGCTTCTTTGTATTCCTACCACATTTCATAATCATCTCAGACCAAAACTGAAGGAGGAATTAGGTAACAAAATACTTTAGGTAGGTAGAGCAAGGCTCCTTAACTCTCGTTGTGTTCAGCACGTCAAGAGAGACCAGTACAGCTGCCCTAGTTGCCTACAAGAGGCTGGCCTCCTTCCTCTTCACTAAGCGCGAGCAACACTACATCGTGGTTATGGGTTGGCTCAGATGCCGCCTATCACTCTCTGTGCTGAGATCTGCAGAGATGTGCTGAGAGGCTCCATATCAAGGTGCTATCATACACCTATCATACACACAACCCTTCGTTACATGTTTAGTCATGTTATTTGTCAACATTTTATCAATAGACATCTTTACAGCTTGTGTATTCTCAACGGATGCATTGGTCAAAACAATTTAATGCTTTACTTTAGCTCCAAATAAAGAACATGATATGAAGGGTAGCAACTCCAGATCTGCACCACACCTCAGAGTACAACATCCATGCTTGCCGAGGTGCAGCGACTGAGAGTGAAGTACGAAGTGAGTACAAACATAGTGCGCTGGAGTTGAGTCTAAGTAAAGTAGTCAGAAATGTACAGCTGGCCACTGTGCATGTATTACACATAGCAGAACACATAAATGCCACTCATACACCAGTACATATCTGCAGTACTTCATACTGCAATACATTCTTCAATACTACTAACTATAGTTGACATGTGTAACCAGCTCTGTAACAGAATGGCTTGCTGTTTACCAAATAACATGCTATACTCTGTACTAATGAAGTGCTACAGTACAGTAAGAGCACATTGTGTGCATGCTGTATAGAATGTACAGATACAAATGTGCACAGTCAAGTGCAGACAATGCATAGGATGAGAGAGCATGAGGCAAGTGTCAGTGGCTGTGTGCTGAACTGCTATTGTACTGTTGGAGTTGCAATTGCATGGTTTGGTATGTACGTACGTATGTACCAAACCATACAATTTCAAACCAAGGAACTGCTTTGTATAATGTAGATTTGGTGTGGTTTGTATAAACTTAATACACTCACACACTACATGCCATAGCCACTCATCAAATACACTATAATATGCACTGTACAAAACAGTACACAGAAACTATCACACTTCGTAGAATACAACAGTGAAGAAATAGGGTATCCACTAACTTGTCCTCTACTCCATACACTCTCATACATAACATTACATATACTGTATATACGTATGTACACATTGATACACAATACTACAAGCGTACACAGTACATCACAAACAGATAACTTGGAAATGAAATAAACTGTATACATACTGTGTACTGTAGATTCACGTAATCAAAATGTACGGACACACTTCCCATTGAAGCATGCAACAAGTAAGTCTCCTTTCTTATCAACTGCCAGTCCACAAGGATAACCAGCACAAGCAACAGATTTGACCAGTTCACCACCTTGGTTGAAGGCCGCAATACGGTCGCTGTTCTGATCTGCAACTAACACATGCTTGTCACCAGTGAATAGCACTTTGTGGGGATACTGAAGGACCCCATTACCAAACTGCCTGATGTACGCTCCCTGGGTAGTGAACACTTGAATACAGTGATTACAGCAGTCTGAGACATACAACTCTCCATCAGGTGAGATCGTCACACGTGTTGGAACGTTGAAATGTTTTGCACCAGTACCTGATGACCCAATGGAGCGCACAAGCATGCCATCTTCACTGAAGACTGCCACACAGTTGTAGCCACCATCTGCTACAAAGATCATTCCATTGTGTACAGTTACATCCCATGGCTCCTTCAGTAGTCCAGTGCCAATTCGGCGCACAAAAAGTCCATCTGCTGTCAGTACGTCAACCCTGTTGCCATTGGCAACGTACAGAAGGCCTTTTGAAGAGATGCCAACACTCATTGGGAACTGGAGCTGACCATTCTCTGCTCCTTGTTGGCCAAAGGACTTGACAAACATCCTTGCAGCATCAAAAACATGGATTTTGCAATTGTCGTAGTCTGTCACAAATATGGTACCATTGGGAGCTACAGCCACATCTGTCAGATTCCCTGGTTGTTGAGGAAACTGAAGTGTCCCCTTACAAGCACCCAGTGTATTGACATCCATTGTCAGCAGAAACGGTACTACTTCAAATTCCACTGCAAACGGACTGTCCCGGATGTGAACCCCATTCACCAGCACTGACAGCTCACACTCTCCAGTGTATGTGAGGACAAAGGTCACCTTGTACTGACCATTCTCCTCATCATTGACCTCTGCCTTGATGGACGGTCCTGGAATAGGAGGCCTGGGGCGGAGGAAGACCTGAACACTCTCCCCACCAACACTGCAGCGGGTATTCTCTTGAATGGCTGTCTTCAGTGTGAGTACAAAAGGATTGTGGTCAGCGAACCTGCGAACCTTGTCAGGTGCTGGCTCCAGAGTGCAGTTAGCGGGACATGCTCCTACTTCTACACACCCAAATCCCTCAATGGCCACCTGTAGAGCTGCCTCCTGCTTTGACAGAAATTGCATCACATGTGATACAGCCACTTCACTTCTGCGGTGTGGTAGCCCTGCTCCACCACCCTTTGGCAGGAGATGACCTCGTGTGGACTGCCCTCAGTTGAGAGGAAGGACAGCATTGCTTGCTTGTTGCTCAGGGTGTCTTCCTTTTGACGATATGTGCGAATAGTGTCAGTAACAGTTTCCTTCCTAGCCTCTGACACAGCTCTGACCTGATCACACAGTTTCTCCTTGCGATGGTCAACAGCTGCATGAATAGCCTGAAATGATTGCTGTATGTCACGAAGTGCTGCCTCCTTCTTCCTCTCCACCTCAGTGGCCCAGCCCTCTGCTGTCTCACGGGCAACCCTGAACTGCTCTTTACTGGAGGATGCAACCTTCTTGGCCCGCTCCACTGCTTGCAAGTGCTGATGGGGGAGGGGCACCTCTGCACTGAGGAAGGTGGGGGAATGGGGGGAGTCTTTGCCCACTGTGCAGGCCTGGCACATGAGGAGGTCACACACTACACAGTGGTACTTGAACACTTCTCCCTTGTGATGGGGACAGGAGAGGGGTACAGCCTTGCGAAGATCGAAGGCTAGCTTCACTATCTCTAGTCCCTGAGCGAATAGCCTCTATTGGTTTCACGTTGTGTTTACCAATGACTCCCTCCAGGATATTGTGACTCTTAAGGCAGGAATGGCAATAGAAGAGCCAACAATCAGAACAGAAAACGGTGGCTTTACCCTCAGGATTCTCGCAGGTTGTATTGCCGCAACTAATCCTCTCTCCGCTGATCACTTTCCGCACGATCTTCCTGCCTTCCACGTACCTGCCGACAGTGGCGCACTGAACGGGGACGCACTCTCTAGACCTAGCCTCGCAGCGGGGAAGGGCGACGACGTCGGGCTGCCGCCACGTGGTGGAACAGTCTCCGCAGATCGGAGCGGGGCACTTGAGGCGACCGTCCTCCCTGGCCGCCCTAGGGAGACACTCCCTGCAGAGGCAGTGCAGGCAGGTCAGCAGGTAGGGGTCCTTCAGCTCTCCGCCGCATTGGACGCACATCACCGGCGGCTCCCACTGAGACGGGGCTTTGGGAGAGCTGGCCTTCGGTTTGGATACTTCTTCGGGAGGTGAGGCCATACTGGAGTCGTTGAATCTTAGGCCGAAGAGAGTACAGTACCCCTCTTTGTGCGCAGTGCCAGGAAATGTAGGTGGGGCAAACATGTGGTCGTAGTAGTGACGTCAGAGCACGTCTGAAGGATGTACGTATCTCTGGTAAGACACTGGTAAGTTGAAAGCAATTTGCAGGGTCATACCACCACGATCGTAGTTGGATGAAGATGCATCAAGTAAGTGTCGCTAACCCTTACAAGGGGCGAGCCTTTGTGTAATCACCATCTGCAACTTTAGTGCAGATGGTGCCATTCAATTATTAGCTATAGCTATGTAGCCAACTAGCTATTCTGCCGCCAAACTAGCACAAATGGTTCGCTTACACTCATGTCAGTCCTCACCTCACAAGTATACTCAACCTGTTGCATTTTCAGGCACACGGCAGACAGATACTAGTGCATGTGATGTGAACATGACTGGACAGGCCTCTCAGTACATGTACTGCAACTAGCGTTCATAACCATGAATTATTGTATAACCCCAATAAACGGAAGTAATGTAACAATTCGCAGCACCAACTACGTATAATCTAAATCGTTTTGGCCACAAGCGAATTCTCAACCATTTCGTTCGAATTTGGTATCAAATTGTAGCTCTTGAGTTGAATGTTTTGAATCTTCTGGTAAGAACTTGCTGTCCCTAAACTTTTACTAAACTAAAGCCTTTTGGTTACGGCTAACTACAGATTTGGGAGCTTCTCGAGTCCCTTCAAGCTGCATAAAGATCTTACCACAAGATTTAGGTTAATTGGGGCATTGGCTTTGTTATTTTGTGAGGCAACTACCGCTTGAGCAGTTGGCCTTCTGTGGAAAACTGGTTTTAATTTATTGTGCAGTGTACAAGCTTAAGAATGGCCACGTCGAAGACAGTAATGGCCCTGTAGTATCCTGAGGTGCTTCTGAAACACTGCAGATAACATTTGATAGCCATTCATGACAGTGATAATAGGTACCGGTCGTCAGCGATAGACGTTCAGAGTTAGACGTAAAGCAATAAGTACAGCGGACATTGTCTGTTGCAGTTATTGGAATGCCACCATTGTTCTAATCCCCACCCTTCATGTCTCACAGCAAGAAAACTCTGCATCACTCTTCATTCCTAAGGTTGGGTATCCCTAGTGTCATGTACTTGCATAGCATTCTGATGTTATTTGATCGTGAAAGGCAGCTGCTCTGGCTGCCCGGTATTTGATTTCGTTATGTGGGTATTTTGGCTGTTGGGTTAGGGATGCTGATAATGCACGGGATAGCTTGCTTGGTTGCACCCACTGTGGTGCTACCCTGTTAGCTAATGAAGGTACACTTTACAATTGCCTGCAGCACTGTGTTCCTTCTATTCTATTTTAAGAAGCTACCCCACTAACATAGTGTACAGTGAGTTATTTGCTCCTCTTGCTCTTCAATCGTAATGGTTGAACGTTTACAAAATTCCATTCTAGTACATGCAACATCTTGAGATAATACTGATTTCCAAGCCGCAAGACATACAAGCAAACACTACACTAAAGAACCTACTTGAAACCTATGTACACAAGTTAACTCAGACAATTACCAAAAACAGCTTTGGCCAGTCAAACTATGCAGACACACTGGCCATCCCAACATGCAACAAGTATGTCTCCATTTTGGTCAACTGCCAGTCCAACAGGGCTGCGAGCAGTAGCAACAGATGAGATAAATTCACCATTATGGTTGAAGACTGCAATACGATCATTGCCGTTGTCTGCTATCAACACATGCATCTCACTGATCAGCAGTTTGCAGGGGTACCTGAGCTGCCCTTTACCAAACTCCCTGATGTACACCCCCTGCGTAGTGAGTACATGAATGCAGTGGCTTTCATAATCTGAGACATATAATTTTCCATCAGGTGAGACAGCCACACCTGATGGATACAGGAGCTGTCCTGGACCAGTGCCATCAAATTCAAACGTACGTAGAAGCTTGCCATCTTCATTGAAGACAGCCACGCGATGATAGTTATGAACATAGTAAGTGCTTACTAGAAATACTTCTCCATTGTGTTCAGCTAGATCCCATGGACAACCGATTATTCCAGTACCAAAGTGTCTCACAAAATCTCCATCATATGTCATTACATCAACCCTAAAGTCCATGGCAACATAAAGAAGGCCTTTTGAACTGCTGACTACACACCGTGGGGAAAGTTCTGCTGTTCCTAGAAGACAGAAGGACTTGACATGTTTCCTTGCAGCACTAAATACATGAATTTGGCGCTTTTCATAGTCTGACACAAATATAGTACCATTGGGAGCTACAGCCACACCTGTAAGCCTGCCTGGTTTTCCATCAAATTGGAGTGTCCCCTTACAGGCACCCAGTGTACTGACATTCTTAACCAATGGTAACCTCACAGTCACTTTGTCCAGAGTAACGGTGAATGGACTGTCCCGGATGTGAACCCCATTCACTAGCACTGACAGCTGACACTCTCCAGTGTATGTGAGGTTAAAGGTCACCTTGTACTGACCATTCTCCTCATCATTGATCTCTGCCTTGATGGATGGTCCCGGAATAGGAGGTCTGGGACGGAGGAAGGCCTGAACACTATCCCCACCAACGCTGCAGGGGGTCCTGTCTTCTTTCGCAGTCTTCAGAGTGAACAGAAGAGGATCATTATTTGACCACCTGTGAACTTTGCCTGGTGTTGGCTCCAGGGTGCAATTTGCTGGACATGCCCCCACCTCAACACACCAAAATCCTTTTATAGCTGACTTTAAAGAGGCCTCCTGCTCTGGTAGAAACTGCATTACATGTGATACAGTTGCTTCACTTCTGCGGTGTGCTGGCCCTGCATCCACCACCCTGGAGTAGGAGATGACCTCGTGTGGACTGCCCTCAGTTGAGAGGAAGGACAGCATTGCCTGCTTGTTGCTCAGGGTGTCTTCCTTTTGACGATATGTGCGAATAGTGTCAGTAACAGTTTCCTTCCTAGCCTCTGACACAGCTCTGACCTGATCACACAGTTCCTCCTTGCGATGGTCGAACTCTGCATGAATGGCCTGAAATGATTGCTGTATGTCACGAAGTGCTGCCTCCTTCTTCCTCTCCACCTCAGTGACCCAGCCCTCTGCTGTCTCTCGGGCAACCCTGCACTGCTCTTTACTGGAGGATGCAACTTTCTGGGCCCGCTCCACTGCCTGCAAGTGCTGATGGGGGAGGGGCACCTCTGCACTGAGGAAGGCGGGGTGATGGGGGGAGTCTCTGTTTACTGTGCAGGCTTGGCACATGAGGAGGTCACACACTCCACAGTGATACTTGAATACTTCTCCCTTGTGTTGGGGACAAGGTAGGGGTACAGCCTTGCGAAGAAGACTAGCTTCACTATCTCTGTTCCCTGAGCGAATAGCCTCTATTGGTTTAACGTTGTGCTTACCAATGACTCCCTCCATCAACTTGTGGCCTTTAAGGCAGGAAATACAAAAGAAAAGCCAACAATCAGAACAGAAAACCGTCGCTTCACCCTCAGGGTTCTCGCAGGTTGTATTACCGCAGCTGATCCTTTCTCCGCTGATCACTTTCCGTACGATCTTCCTACCTTCCACGTACCTGCCGACAGTGGCGCACTGCACGGGGACGCACTCTTTCGACCTAGCCTCGCAGCGGGGAAGGGCGACGACGTCGGGCTGCCGCCACGTGGTGGAGCAGTCTCCACAGCTCGGAGCGGGACATTTGAGGCGGCCGTCCTCCCTGGCCGCCCTAGGGAGACACTCCCTGCAGAGGCAGTGCAGGCAGGCCAGTAGGTAGGGGTCCTTCAGATCTTCGCCGCATTGGACGCACATCACTGGCGGCTCCCAAAGAGACGCGGCTTTGGGAGAGCTGAGTTTCGGTTTGGATACTTCTTCGGGAGGTGAGGCCATACTGGAGTCGTTGAATCTTTGGCCGAAGAAAGTGAAGTAACCCTCCTTGTGCGCAGTGCCAGGAAATGTAGGTGGGGCAAATATCATGTGGTCGTAGTAGTGACGTCAGAGCACGTCCGATGTCTATATCTCTGGTAAGACACTGGTAAGTTGAAAGCAATTTGGAGGGTCAGTACCACCACGATCGTAGTTGGATGAAGATGCATCAAGTAAGTGTGGCTAACCCTTACAAGAGGCGAGCCTTTGTGTACTCACCAACTTTACTTTAGCACAGATGGCGCCATTCAATTATTAGCTATAGCTATGCAGCCAACTAGCTATTCTGCCGCCAAACTAGTAGAAATGGTTCACTTACACTCATGGCAGTCCTCACACCATAAGTAATACTCAACCTGTTGCATGTTCAGGCGCACAGCAGATACTAGTGCATGTGATGTGAACATGACTGGACAGGCCTCTCAGTACATGTACTGCAACATACACTGGTGGTGGCAGCATAAGGTGGCAGTGCAGGTGAGAGCATACAATCACTGCAACTTGCATTATCGGACTTCTTCATGGAAGACAGTAGCAAAGAATTTGACTTCACCAACGATCCTGGCAGTTCACCATTGCCTTTATCAGTGAATGTGAATTACAGACTGTATGCATGTTTATACATAAGCTGAATACCTGTCCTTTCAGATGGGTTGCCAATCTAAGGTTCGTAATTTGAGTGCTGAACCAATCAAAACTGTCTATTTACTAAGAGTATTTCGCAAACTCACTTTGTAAAACTCCATGTGTATAGAATTTATTTACATCAAAGGAGCCCAGCGGCGAAGGCACTAACCCCACCCCGGATTGCTGTGCTATACCCTTACAAGTTTGGTGAAGATTGGTAGAAAATGGAAGGAGGAGTTTGTGAACAATGAAAAACAATCTTTTTCCTACATGTATCTCTTACATGTGGCAGTGACCGTAAAAAAAGGCAAGAACTCAGATAGAACAACATTAAACCAAGTTTCAGCCCAACCATGTTCCTCTCACTATGCCTCTTCGTATTCCTACCACGTTTCATGATCATCCGTCCAAAATTGAAGGAGCAATAACAGAGTGTATTCATGTTTATACATAAGCTGAATACCCACCTTCAGGTGGGTTCCCAGTTTTCAGTTCAAAATTTGAGTGTTGAACCAATCAAACTGTCTGTTCAATCGGCAGCATTCCACAGACTCACTTCATAAAACTCCGTGCATACAGAATTTACTTAAGTTAATCCATTTCATCTAAAGGAGTCCAGCGGCAAAGATGCTAACCACCTTAAGTTAACCGCCGGATTGCTGTGATATTCTCATCCAAGTTTGGGGAAGATTGTTAGGTGAAGATTGGTAGAAAATTGAAGGAGTTCATCAAACAACGAAACACAATCTTTTCCTATCTCTTAGATATGGCGGTGACCATAAAAGAGGCAAGAACTCAGATGGAACAATGTTAAGCCAAACATGTTACTCTCGCTATGCCTCTTTGTATTCCTACCACATTTCATGATCATCTGACCAAAACTGAAGGAGCAATTAGGTAACAAAATACTGTAGGTAGGTAGAGCAAGGTTCCTTCACTCCTGTTCTATTCAGCACGTCAAGAGAGACCAAGTACGGCTGCCATTGTTGCCTACAAGAGGCTGGCCTCCTTCCTCTTCACTAAGCGCGAGCAACCCTACATCGTGGTTATGGGTTGGCTCATATGCCGCCTATCATTCTCTGTGCTGAGATCTGCGGAGATGTGCTGAGAGGCTCAATATCAAGGTGCCATCATACACCTTGGGGCGAATCCCCTTCGTGGGCTAACCTATCATACTCACAACCCTTCATTACATGTTTAGTCATGTTATTCATCAACATTTTATCAATAGACATCTTTACAGCTTGTGTATTCTGAACGGATGCATTATTATTGGTCAAAACAATTTAATGCTTTACTTTAGCTCCAAATAAAGAACATGATATGAAGGGTAGCAACTCCAGATCTGCACCACACCTCAGAGTACAACATCCATGCTTGCCGAGGTGCAGCGACTGTGAGTGAAGTACGAAGTGAGTACAAACATAGTGCGCTGGAGTTGAGTTGAGCCTAAGTAAAGTAGTCAGAAATGTACAGCTGGCCACTGTGCATGTATTACGCATAGCAGAACACATAAATGCCACTCATATACCAGTACATATCTGCAGTACTTCATACTGCAATACATTCTTCAATACTACTAACTATAGTTGAGATGTGTAACCAGCTCTGTAACAGAATGGCTTGCTGTTTACCAAATAACACGCTATACTCTGTACTAATGAAGTGCTACAGTACAGTAAGAGCACATTGTGTGCATGCTGTATAGAATGTACAGATACAAATGTGCACAGTCAAGTGCAGACAATGCATAGGATGAGAGAGCATGAGGCAAGTGTCAGTGGCTGTGTGCTGAACTGCTATTGTACTGTTGGAGTTGCAATTGCATGGTTTGGTATGTACGTACGTATGTACCAAACCATACAATTTCAAACCAAGGAACTGCTTTGTATAATGTAGATTTGGTGTGGTTTGTATAAACTTAATACACTCACACACTACATGCCATAGCCACTCATCAAATACACTATAATATGCACTGTACAAAACAGTACACAGAAACTATCACACTTCGTAGAATACAACAGTGAAGAAACAGGGTATCCACTAACTTGTCCTCTACTCTATACACTCTCATACATAACATTACATATACTGTATATACGTACACATTGATACACAATACTACAAGCGTACACAGTACATCACAAACAGATAACTTGGAAATGAAATAAACTGTATACATACTGTGTGCTGTAGCTTCACGTAATCAAAATGTACGGACACACTTCCCATTGAAGCATGCAACAAGTAAGTCTCCTTTCTTATCAACTGCCAGTCCACGAGGATAACCAGCACAAGCAACAGATTTGACCAGTTCACCACCTTGGTTGAAGGCCGCAATACGGTCGCTGTTCTGATCTGCAACTAACACATGCTTGTCACCAGTGAATAGCACTTTGTGGGGATACTGAAGGACCCCATTACCAAACTGCCTGATGTACGCTCCCTGGGTAGTGAACACTTGAATACAGTGATTACAGCAGTCTGAGACATACAACTCTCCATCAGGTGAGATCGTCACACGTGTTGGAACGTTGAAATGTTTTGCACCAGTACCTGATGACCCAATGGAGCGCACAAGCATGCCATCTTCACTGAAGACTGCCACACAGTTGTAGCCACCATCTGCTACAAAGATCATTCCATTGTGTACAGTTACATCCCATGGCTCCTTCAGTAGTCCAGTGCCAATTCGGCGCACAAAAAGTCCATCTGCTGTCAGTACGTCAACCCTGTTGCCATTGGCAACGTACAGAAGGCCTTTTGAAGAGATGCCAACACTCATTGGGAACTGGAGCTGACCATTCTCTGCTCCTTGTTGGCCAAAGGACTTGACAAACATCCTTGCAGCATCAAAAACATGGATTTTGCAATTGTCGTAGTCTGTCACAAATATGGTACCATTGGGAGCTACAGCCACATCTGTCAGATTCCCTGGTTGTTGAGGAAACTGAAGTGTCCCCTTACAAGCACCCAGTGTATTGACATCCATTGTCAGCAGAAACGGTACTACTTCAAATTCCACTGCAAACGGACTGTCCCGGATGTGAACCCCATTCACCAGCACTGACAGCTCACACTCTCCAGTGTATGTGAGGACAAAGGTCACCTTGTACTGACCATTCTCCTCATCATTGACCTCTGCCTTGATGGACGGTCCTGGAATAGGAGGCCTGGGGCGGAGGAAGACCTGAACACTCTCCCCACCAACACTGCAGCGGGTATTCTCTTGAATGGCTGTCTTCAGTGTGAGTACAAGAGGATTGTGGTCAGCGAACCTGCGAACCTTGTCAGGTGCTGGCTCCAGAGTGCAGTTAGCGGGACATGCTCCTACTTCTACACACCCAAATCCCTCAATGGCCACCTGTAGAGCTGCCTCCTGCTTTGACAGAAATTGCATCACATGTGATACAGCCACTTCACTTCTGCGGTGTGGTAGCCCTGCTCCACCACCCTTTGGCAGGAGATGACCTCGTGTGGACTGCCCTCAGTTGAGAGGAAGGACAGCATTGCTTGCTTGTTGCTCAGGGTGTCTTCCTTTTGACGATATGTGCGAATAGTGTCAGTAACAGTTTCCTTCCTAGCCTCTGACACAGCTCTGACCTGATCACACAGTTTCTCCTTGCGATGGTCAACAGCTGCATGAATAGCCTGAAATGATTGCTGTATGTCACGAAGTGCTGCCTCCTTCTTCCTCTCCACCTCAGTGGCCCAGCCCTCTGCTGTCTCACGGGCAACCCTGAACTGCTCTTTACTGGAGGATGCAACCTTCTTGGCCCGCTCCACTGCTTGCAAGTGCTGATGGGGGAGGGGCACCTCTGCACTGAGGAAGGTGGGGGAATGGGGGGAGTCTTTGCCCACTGTGCAGGCCTGGCACATGAGGAGGTCACACACTACACAGTGGTACTTGAACACTTCTCCCTTGTGATGGGGACAGGAGAGGGGTACAGCCTTGCGAAGAAGGCTAGCTTCACTATCTCTAGTCCCTGAGCGAATAGCCTCTATTGGTTTCACGTTGTGTTTACCAATGACTCCCTCCAGGATATTGTGACTCTTAAGGCAGGAATGGCAATAGAAGAGCCAACAATCAGAACAGAAAACGGTGGCTTTACCCTCAGGATTCTCGCAGGTTGTATTGCCGCAACTAATCCTCTCTCCGCTGATCACTTTCCGCACGATCTTCCTGCCTTCCACGTACCTGCCGACAGTGGCGCACTGAACGGGGACGCACTCTCTAGACCTAGCCTCGCAGAGGGGAAGGGCGACGACGTCGGGCTGCCGCCACGTGGTGGAACAGTCTCCGCAGCTCGGAGCGGGGCACTTGAGGCGACCGTCCTCCCTGGCCGCCCTAGGGAGACACTCCCTGCAGAGGCAGTGCAGGCAGGTCAGCAGGTAGGGGTCCTTCAGCTCTCCGCCGCATTGGACGCACATCACCGGCGGCTCCCACTGAGACGGGGCTTTGGGAGAGCTGGCCTTCGGTTTGGATACTTCTTCGGGAGGTGAGGCCATACTGGAGTCGTTGAATCTTAGGCCGAAGAGAGTACAGTAACCTCCTAGTGCGCAGTGCCAGGAAATGTAGGTGGGGCAAACATGTGGTCGTAGTAGTGACGTCAGAGCACGTCTGAAGGATGTACGTATCTCTGGTAAGACACTGGTAAGTTGAAAGCAATTTGCAGGGTCATACCACCACGATCGTAGTTGGATGAAGATGCATCAAGTAAGTGTCGCTAACCCTTACAAGGGGCGAGCCTTTGTGTAATCACCATCTGCAACTTTAGTGCAGATGGTGCCATTCAATTATTAGCTATAGCTATGTAGCCAACTAGCTATTCTGCCGCCAAACTAGCACAAATGGTTCGCTTACACTCATGTCAGTCCTCACCTCACAAGTATACTCAACCTGTTGCATTTTCAGGCACACGGCAGACAGATACTAGTGCATGTGATGTGAACATGACTGGACAGGCCTCTCAGTACATGTACTGCAACTAGCGTTCATAACCATGAATTATTGTATAACCCCAATAAACGGAAGTAATGTAACAATTCGCAGCACCAACTACGTATAATCTAAATCGTTTTGGCCACAAGCGAATTCTCAACCATTTCGTTCGAATTTGGTATCAAATTGTAGCTCTTGAGTTGAATGTTTTGAATCTTCTGGTAAGAACTTGCTGTCCCTAAACTTTTACTAAACTAAAGCCTTTTGGTTACGGCTAACTACAGATTTGGGAGCTTCTCGAGTCCCTTCAAGCTGCATAAAGATCTTACCACAAGATTTAGGTTAATTGGGGCATTGGCTTTGTTATTTTGTGAGGCAACTACCGCTTGAGCAGTTGGCCTTCTGTGGAAAACTGGTTTTAATTTATTGTGCAGTGTACAAGCTTAAGAATGGCCACGTCGAAGACAGTAATGGCCCTGTAGTATCCTGAGGTGCTTCTGAAACACTGCAGATAACATTTGATAGCCATTCATGACAGTGATAATAGGTACCGGTCGTCAGCGATAGACGTTCAGAGTTAGACGTAAAGCAATAAGTACAGCGGACATTGTCTGTTGCAGTTATTGGAATGCCACCATTGTTCTAATCCCCACCCTTCATGTCTCACAGCAAGAAAACTCTGCATCACTCTTCATTCCTAAGGTTGGGTATCCCTAGTGTCATGTACTTGCATAGCATTCTGATGTTATTTGATCGTGAAAGGCAGCTGCTCTGGCTGCCCGGTATTTGATTTCGTTATGTGGGTATTTTGGCTGTTGGGTTAGGGATGCTGATAATGCACGGGATAGCTTGCTTGGTTGCACCCACTGTGGTGCTACCCTGTTAGCTAATGAAGGTACACTTTACAATTGCCTGCAGCACTGTGTTCCTTCTATTCTATTTTAAGAAGCTACCCCACTAACGTAGTGTACAGTGAGTTATTTGCTCCTCTTGCTCTTCAATCGTAATGGTTGAACGTTTACAAAATTCCATTCTAGTACATGCAACATCTTGAGATAATACTGATTTCCAAGCCGCAAGACATACAAGCAAACACTACACTAAAGAACCTACTTGAAACCTATGTACACAAGTTAACTCAGACAATTACCAAAAACAGCTTTGGCCAGTCAAACTATGCAGACACACTGGCCATCCCAACATGCAACAAGTATGTCTCCATTTTGGTCAACTGCCAGTCCAACAGGGCTGCGAGCAGTAGCAACAGATGAGATAAATTCACCATTATGGTTGAAGACTGCAATACGATCATTGCCGTTGTCTGCTATCAACACATGCATCTCACTGATCAGCAGTTTGCAGGGGTACCTGAGCTGCCCTTTACCAAACTCCCTGATGTACACCCCCTGCGTAGTGAGTACATGAATGCAGTGGCTTTCATAATCTGAGACATATAATTTTCCATCAGGTGAGACAGCCACACCTGATGGATACAGGAGCTGTCCTGGACCAGTGCCATCAAATTCAAACGTACGTAGAAGCTTGCCATCTTCATTGAAGACAGCCACGCAATGATAGTTATGAACATAGTAAGTGCTTACTAGAAATACTTCTCCATTGTGTTCAGCTAGATCCCATGGACAACCGATTATTCCAGTACCAAAGTGTCTCACAAAATCTCCATCATATGTCATTACATCAACCCTAAAGTCCATGGCAACATAAAGAAGGCCTTTTGAACTGCTGACTACACACCGTGGGGAAAGTTCTGCTGTTCCTAGAAGACAGAAGGACTTGACATGTTTCCTTGCAGCACTAAATACATGAATTTGGCGCTTTTCATAGTCTGACACAAATATAGTACCATTGGGAGCTACAGCCACACCTGTAAGCCTGCCTGGTTTTCCATCAAATTGGAGTGTCCCCTTACAGGCACCCAGTGTACTGACATTCTTAACCAATGGTAACCTCACAGTCACTTTGTCCAGAGTAACGGTGAATGGACTGTCCCGGATGTGAACCCCATTCACTAGCACTGACAGCTGACACTCTCCAGTGTATGTGAGGTTAAAGGTCACCTTGTACTGACCATTCTCCTCATCATTGATCTCTGCCTTGATGGATGGTCCCGGAATAGGAGGTCTGGGACGGAGGAAGGCCTGAACACTATCCCCACCAACGCTGCAGGGGGTCCTGTCTTCTTTCGCAGTCTTCAGAGTGAACAGAAGAGGATCATTATTTGACCACCTGTGAACTTTGCCTGGTGTTGGCTCCAGGGTGCAATTTGCTGGACATGCCCCCACCTCAACACACCAAAATCCTTTTATAGCTGACTTTAAAGAGGCCTCCTGCTCTGGTAGAAACTGCATTACATGTGATACAGTTGCTTCACTTCTGCGGTGTGCTGGCCCTGCATCCACCACCCTGGAGTAGGAGATGACCTCGTGTGGACTGCCCTCAGTTGAGAGGAAGGACAGCATTGCCTGCTTGTTGCTCAGGGTGTCTTCCTTTTGACGATATGTGCGAATAGTGTCAGTAACAGTTTCCTTCCTAGCCTCTGACACAGCTCTGACCTGATCACACAGTTCCTCCTTGCGATGGTCGAACTCTGCATGAATGGCCTGAAATGATTGCTGTATGTCACGAAGTGCTGCCTCCTTCTTCCTCTCCACCTCAGTGACCCAGCCCTCTGCTGTCTCTCGGGCAACCCTGCACTGCTCTTTACTGGAGGATGCAACTTTCTGGGCCCGCTCCACTGCCTGCAAGTGCTGATGGGGGAGGGGCACCTCTGCACTGAGGAAGGCGGGGTGATGGGGGGAGTCTCTGTTTACTGTGCAGGCTTGGCACATGAGGAGGTCACACACTCCACAGTGATACTTGAATACTTCTCCCTTGTGTTGGGGACAAGGTAGGGGTACAGCCTTGCGAAGAAGACTAGCTTCACTATCTCTGTTCCCTGAGCGAATAGCCTCTATTGGTTTAACGTTGTGCTTACCAATGACTCCCTCCATCAACTTGTGGCCTTTAAGGCAGGAAATACAAAAGAAAAGCCAACAATCAGAACAGAAAACCGTCGCTTCACCCTCAGGGTTCTCGCAGGTTGTATTACCGCAGCTGATCCTTTCTCCGCTGATCACTTTCCGTACGATCTTCCTACCTTCCACGTACCTGCCGACAGTGGCGCACTGCACGGGGACGCACTCTTTCGACCTAGCCTCGCAGCGGGGAAGGGCGACGACGTCGGGCTGCCGCCACGTGGTGGAGCAGTCTCCACAGCTCGGAGCGGGACATTTGAGGCGGCCGTCCTCCCTGGCCGCCCTAGGGAGACACTCCCTGCAGAGGCAGTGCAGGCAGGCCAGTAGGTAGGGGTCCTTCAGATCTTCGCCGCATTGGACGCACATCACTGGCGGCTCCCAAAGAGACGCGGCTTTGGGAGAGCTGAGTTTCGGTTTGGATACTTCTTCGGGAGGTGAGGCCATACTGGAGTCGTTGAATCTTTGGCCGAAGAAAGTGAAGTAACCCTCCTTGTGCGCAGTGCCAGGAAATGTAGGTGGGGCAAATATCATGTGGTCGTAGTAGTGACGTCAGAGCACGTCCGATGTCTATATCTCTGGTAAGACACTGGTAAGTTGAAAGCAATTTGGAGGGTCAGTACCACCACGATCGTAGTTGGATGAAGATGCATCAAGTAAGTGTGGCTAACCCTTACAAGAGGCGAGCCTTTGTGTACTCACCAACTTTACTTTAGCACAGATGGCGCCATTCAATTATTAGCTATAGCTATGCAGCCAACTAGCTATTCTGCCGCCAAACTAGTAGAAATGGTTCACTTACACTCATGGCAGTCCTCACACCATAAGTAATACTCAACCTGTTGCATGTTCAGGCGCACAGCAGATACTAGTGCATGTGATGTGAACATGACTGGACAGGCCTCTCAGTACATGTACTGCAACATACACTGGTGGTGGCAGCATAAGGTGGCAGTGCAGGTGAGAGCATACAATCACTGCAACTTGCATTATCGGACTTCTTCATGGAAGACAGTAGCAAAGAATTTGACTTCACCAACGATCCTGGCAGTTCACCATTGCCTTTATCAGTGAATGTGAATTACAGACTGTATGCATGTTTATACATAAGCTGAATACCTGTCCTTTCAGATGGGTTGCCAATCTAAGGTTCGTAATTTGAGTGCTGAACCAATCAAAACTGTCTATTTACTAAGAGTATTTCGCAAACTCACTTTGTAAAACTCCATGTGTATAGAATTTATTTACATCAAAGGAGCCCAGCGGCGAAGGCACTAACCCCACCCCGGATTGCTGTGCTATACCCTTACAAGTTTGGTGAAGATTGGTAGAAAATGGAAGGAGGAGTTTGTGAACAATGAAAAACAATCTTTTTCCTACATGTATCTCTTACATGTGGCAGTGACCGTAAAAAAAGGCAAGAACTCAGATAGAACAACATTAAACCAAGTTTCAGCCCAACCATGTTCCTCTCACTATGCCTCTTCGTATTCCTACCACGTTTCATGATCATCCGTCCAAAATTGAAGGAGCAATAACAGAGTGTATTCATGTTTATACATAAGCTGAATACCCACCTTCAGGTGGGTTCCCAGTTTTCAGTTCAAAATTTGAGTGTTGAACCAATCAAACTGTCTGTTCAATCGGCAGCATTCCACAGACTCACTTCATAAAACTCCGTGCATACAGAATTTACTTAAGTTAATCCATTTCATCTAAAGGAGTCCAGCGGCAAAGATGCTAACCACCTTAAGTTAACCGCCGGATTGCTGTGATATTCTCATCCAAGTTTGGGGAAGATTGTTAGGTGAAGATTGGTAGAAAATTGAAGGAGTTCATCAAACAACGAAACACAATCTTTTCCTATCTCTTAGATATGGCGGTGACCATAAAAGAGGCAAGAACTCAGATGGAACAATGTTAAGCCAAACATGTTACTCTCGCTATGCCTCTTTGTATTCCTACCACATTTCATGATCATCTGACCAAAACTGAAGGAGCAATTAGGTAACAAAATACTGTAGGTAGGTAGAGCAAGGTTCCTTCACTCCTGTTCTATTCAGCACGTCAAGAGAGACCAAGTACGGCTGCCATTGTTGCCTACAAGAGGCTGGCCTCCTTCCTCTTCACTAAGCGCGAGCAACCCTACATCGTGGTTATGGGTTGGCTCATATGCCGCCTATCATTCTCTGTGCTGAGATCTGCGGAGATGTGCTGAGAGGCTCAATATCAAGGTGCCATCATACACCTTGGGGCGAATCCCCTTCGTGGGCTAACCTATCATAC
Source organism: Ianthella basta (assembly GCA_964019415.1). NCBI lineage: Eukaryota > Metazoa > Porifera > Demospongiae > Verongiida > Ianthellidae > Ianthella > Ianthella basta. The sequence goes on along the minus strand of OZ025868.1, from coordinate 8,978,637 downwards.
TCACAACCCTTCATTACATGTTTAGTCATGTTATTCATCAACATTTTATCAATAGACATCTTTACAGCTTGTGTATTCTGAACGGATGCATTATTATTGGTCAAAACAATTTAATGCTTTACTTTAGCTCCAAATAAAGAACATGATATGAAGGGTAGCAACTCCAGATCTGCACCACACCTCAGAGTACAACATCCATGCTTGCCGAGGTGCAGCGACTGTGAGTGAAGTACGAAGTGAGTACAAACATAGTGCGCTGGAGTTGAGTTGAGCCTAAGTAAAGTAGTCAGAAATGTACAGCTGGCCACTGTGCATGTATTACGCAAAGCAGAACACATAAATGCCACTCATACACCAGTACGCATCTGCAGTACTTCATACTGCAATACATTCTTCAATACTACTAACTATAGTTGAGATGTGTAACCAGCTCTGTAACAGAATGGTTTGCTGTTTACCAAATAACATGCTATACTCTGTACTAATGAAGTGCTACAGTACAGTAAGAGCACATTGTGTGCATGCTGTAATGAATCACGAAACAGATGTGCACAGTCAAGTGCATACAATGCATAGGATGAGAGAGCATGAGGCATGTGTCAGTGGCTGTGTGCTGAACTGCTATTGTACTGTTGGAGTTGCAATTGCATGGTTTGGTATGTACATATATGCATACAAACTCAAACCAAGGAACTGGTTTGTATAAAAACTTAATACACTCACACATTACATGCCATAGCCACTCATCAAATACACTATAATATGTACTGTACAAAACAGTACACAGAAACTATCACACTTCGTAGAATACAACAGTGAAGAAATAGGGTATCCACTAACTTGTCCTCTACTCCATACACTCTCATACATAACATTACATATACTGTATATACGTATGTACACATTGATACACAATACTACAAGCGTACACAGTACATCACAAACAGATAACTTGGAAATGAAATAAACTGTATACATACTGTGTACTGTAGATTCACGTAATCAAAATATATGGACATGCTTCCCGTGGTAGCATGCAACAAGTAAGTCTCCCTTCTTATCAACTGCCAGTCCACAAGGATAACCAGCACAAGCAATGGACTTGACCAGTTTACCACCTTGATTGAAGGCCGCAATACGATTGTTGTTCTGATCTGCAATTAACACATGCTTGTCACCAGTGAATAGCACTTTGTGGGGATACTGAAGGAGCCCATTACCAAACTGCCTGATGTACAATCCCTTGGTAGAGAACACTTGAATACGGTGATTACAGCAGTCTGAGACGTACAACTCTCCATCAGGTGACACCGTCACACCTGTTGGAAGGTTGAACTGTCCTGCACGAGTACCTGATGACCCAATGGAACGCACAAGCATGCCATCTTCACTGAAGACTGCCACACAATTGTTGCAACCATATGCTACAAAGATCGTTCCATTATATACAGTTACATCCCAGGGCTTCTGGAGTATTCCAGTGCCAATCTGGCGCACAAAAAGTCCATCTTTTGTCAGTACGTCAACCCTGTTGCCATTGGCAACGTACAGAAGGCCTTGTGAAGAGATGGCAACACTCATTGGGGACTGGAGCTGGCCATTCTCTGCTCCTTGTTGGCCAAAGGACTTGACAAACTTCCTCGCAGCATCAAAAACATGGATTTTGTGATTTTCATAGTCTGACACAAATATGGTACCATTGGGAGCTACAGCCACACCTGTCAGACCGCCTGGTTGTTGAGGGAACTGAAGTGTTCCCTTACAAGCACCCAGTGTATTGACATCCACTGCCAGCAGAAATGGTACTACTTCAAATTCTACTGCAAATGGACTTCCCCGGATGTGAACCCCATTCACTAGCACTGACAGTTGACACTCTCCAGTGTATGTGAGGTCAAAGGTCACCTTGTACTGACCATTCTCCTCATCATTGACCTCTGCCTTGATGGACGGTCCTGGAATAGGAGGCCTGGGACGGAGGAAGGCCTGAACACTCTCCCCACCAACACTGCAGTGGGTATTCTCTTGAATGGCTGTCTTCAGAGTGAATACAAGAGGCTTGTGGTCCACAAACCAGCGGGCCTTGTCAGGTGCTGGCTCCAGGGTGCAGTTAGCTGGACACGCTCCCACCTCAACACAGCCAAATCCTTCAATGGCCGACTGTAGAGTTGCCTCCTGCTTTGACAGAAATTGCATCACACGTGATACAGCCACTTCACTTCTGCGATGTACTAGCCCCGCATCCACCACCCTTCGGTAGGAGATGACCTCATGTGGACTGCCCTCAGTTGAGAGGAAGGACAGCATTGCCTGCTTGTTGCTCAGGGTGTCTTCCTTTTGACGATATGTGTGAATAGTGTCAGTAACAGTTTCCTTCCTAGCCTCTGACACAGCTCTGACCTGATCACACAGTTCCTCTTGCGATGGTCAACAGTTGCATGAATAGGCAGTACATGTGTTGCTTGCATGTGTAGGGACTGGTCGTATTGTGTTGTTTAAGTACTTGGTGGTTGCCTGTATTGTTTATGCAACACTTACACCTAATGTTGACATTCTGTATAATATTATGTTACTAAGCATGCTTAGCAGCTTTGGTTTTCTAGTACGTAGGTCTCGTGCTGTACTTGGGAATAAATCTTGTGTGCACAAGTCCAGTGAAGTTTGTTTGATTGACAGGTTGACCACAGAGGGATCGAGACACCTTCACTCCATATATTCATGCATCCATTCAAAATGATACACTACAATACATGACATATGCAGTGCATCACTAACAGATTACTTGAAAAGAAAGTAAAGTGTATACTGTAAGTACACTTTGTCTGAATTGATTGCTGTAGGCCTATTCATACTATACGGACACAACGGTCACTGTAGCATGCAACAAGTAAGTCTCCTCTTTTCTCAACTGCCAGGCCAACCAGGTAGCCAGCACAAGCAACAGATGTGACCAGTTTACCACCTTGGTTGAATATTGCAATATGATTGTTGTTACCATCTGCAATCAACACATTTTTGCCACTGAAAAGTAGTTTTTCAGAATTCTTGAGGTGTCCTTTCCCAAACTCCCTGATGTACACCCCCCGAGTAGTGAGCACTTGAACACGATGACTATGGCTGTCTGAAACATACAATTTTCCATTAGGTGAGATAGCTACACCTGTTATACGCTGGAACTGTCCTGGACCAGTGCCAAGTGACCCAAAGGTGCGGACAAGCTTGCCATCTTCGCTGAAGACTGCCACACGACTATTGCCATTGTCTGCTACAAAGACTTCCCCATTATGTACAGTTACATCTAATGGTGATTTGAGTATTCCAGCACCAATTCGTTGCACAAAGTCTCCATTGTCTGTCAGAACATCAACCCTATTACCATTGGCAACATACAGATGACCTTTTGAAGTGATGACAACACTCTCTGGGTGCTGGAGCTGACCATGATCTGCTCCTAGTTGGGTAAAGGATTTGACAAACTTCCTCTCAGCATCAAAAACATGGATTTTGCTATTTTCATAGTCTGACACAAATATGGTACCATTGCAAGCTACGGTGACACCTGTCAGACTGCCTGGATGCTGAGGGAACTGAAGTGTCCCCTTACAAGCACCCAGTGTATTGACATCCCTTGTCAGCAGAATTGGTACTACAGAGTCAAGGCCATATTCCACTGCAAACGGACTGCCCCGGATGTGAACCCCATTCACTAGCACTGACAGCTGACACTCTCCAGTATATGTGAGGTCAAAGGTCACCTTGTACTGACCATTCTCCTCATCATTGACCTCTGCCTTGATGGACGGTCCTGGAATAGGAGGCCTGGGACGGAGGAAGGCCTGAACACTCTCCCCACCAACACTGCAGCGGGTATTGTCTTGAATGGCTGTCTTCAGAATGAATACAAGAGAATCGTGGTCCGTGAACCTGTAAACCTTGTCAGGTGCTGGCTCCAGAGTGCAGTTAGCTGGACATGCTCCCACCTCAACACACCCAAATCCATCAATGGCCAACTGTAGAGTTGCCTCCTGCTTTGACAGAAATTGCATCACACGTGATACAGCCACTTCACTCCTGCGGTGTGGTAGCCCTGCATCCACCACCCTGAAGTAGGAGATGACCTCGTGTGGACTGCCCTCGGTTGAGAGGAAGGACAGCATTGCCTGCTTATTGCTCAGGGTGTCTTCCTTTTGACGATATGTGCGAATAGTGTCAGTAACAGTTTCCTTCCTAGCCTCTGACACAGCCCTGACCTGATCACACAGCTCCTCCTTGCGATGGTCGACAGCTGCATGAATAGCCTGAAATGATTGCTGTATGTCATGGAGTGCTGCCTCCTTCTTCCTCTCCACCTCAGTGGCCCACTGCTCTGCTGTCTCTCGGACAACCCTGCACTGCTCTTTACTGGAGGATGCAACCTTCTGGGCCAGCTCCACTGCTTGCAAGTGCTGAGGGGGGAGGGGCACCTCTGCACTGAGGAAGGTGGGGTGATGGGGTGAGTCTTTGCCTACTGTGCAGGCCTGGCACATGAGGAGGTCACACGCTACACAGTGGTACTTGAACACTTCTCCCTTGTGATGGGGACAGGAGAGGGGGACGGCTTTGCGAAGAAGGCTAGCTTCACTATCTCTGTTCCCTGAGCGAATGGCCTCTATTGGTTTCACGTTGTGCTTACCAATGACTCCCTCCAGGATCTTGTGGCTCTTAAGGCAGGAATGGCAATAGAAGAGCCAACAATCAGAACAGAAAACGGTGGCTTCACCCTCAGGGTTCTCGCAGGTTGTATTGCCGCAACTGATCCTTTCTCCGCTGATTACAGTCCGTACGATCTTCTTACCTTCCACGTACCTGCCAACAGTGGCGCACTGAACGGGGACGCACTCTCTCGACCTAGCCTCGCAGCGGGGAAGGGCGACGATGTCGGGCTGCCGCCACGTGGTGGAGCAGTCTCCGCAGCTCGGAGCGGGGCACTTGAGGCGGCCGTCCTCCCTGGCCGCCCTAGGGAGACACTCCCTGCAGAGACAGTGCAGGCAGGCCAGCAGGTAGGGGTCCTTCAGATCTTCGCCGCATTGGACGCACATCACCGGCGGCTCCCACTGAGACGGGGCTTTGGGAGAGCTGGCCTTCAGTTTGGATACTTCTTCGGGAGGTGAGACCATACTGGAGTCGTTGAATCTTTGGCCGATAACAGTAAAGTATAATCCCTCTTTTTCGTGCACAGTGCCAGCAAATGTAGGTGGGGCAAAATCATGTGGTCATAGTAGTGACGTCAGAGTCACGCCCTCAACTCGGGGTGCAGTACGTATGTGTAGGGGCTCGATTTGGTAGACACTGGTAATTTGAAAGCAATTTGCAGGGTCAGTACCACCACGATCGTAGTTGGATGAAGATGTATCAAACAGGTGTGGCTAACCCTTACAAGGGGGAAACCTTTGTGTAATCACCATCTGCAACTTTAGTGCAGATGGTGCCATTCAATTATTAGCTATAGCTATGTAGCCAACTAGCTATTCTGCCGCCAAACTAGCACAAATGGTTCACTTACACTCATGTCAGTCCTCACCCCATGAGTAATACTCAACCTGTTGCACTTTCAGGCGCACATCGATACTAGTGCATGCGATGTGAACATGACTGGACAGGCCTCTCAGTACACGTACTGCAACATACACTGGTGGTGGCGGCATAAGGTGGCAGTGCAGGTGAGAGCATACAATCACTGCAACTTGCATTATCGAACTTCTTCATGGAAGAAAGTAGCAAAGAATTTGACTTCACCAACGATTCTGGCAGCTCACCGCAACCTTTATCAGTGAATGTGGATAACAGAGTGTATGCATGTTCATACATAAGCTGAATACTCGCCCTTCAGGTGGGTTCCCAGTTTTCAGTTCATAATTTGAGTGTTGAACCAATTAAACTGTCTATTTAATTGACAGCATTCCACAGACTCACTTCATAAAACTCTGTGCATACAGAATTTACTTGCAATTAATATATTTCATCTAAAGGAGTGCAGCGGCGAAGATACCAACCACCTTAAGTCAACCAATGGATTGCTGTGATATACTCATCCAAGTTTGGTGAATATTGTTTGGTGAAGATTGGTAGAAAATTGAAAGAGTTCTTCTAACAACAAAACACAATCTTTCCTATTTCTTAGATATGGCGGTGGCTATAAAAGAGGCAAGAACTCGGATGGAACAACATTAAACCAAAATTTAATTTCAGCCCAACCATGTTACCGTACTCTCGCTATGCCTTTTTGTATTCCTACCACATTTCATGATCATCTGAACAAAACTGAAGGAGAAATTAGGTAACAAAATACCTTAGGTAGGTAAAGCAAGGCTCCTTAACTCTCGTTGTGTTCAGCACGTCAAGAGAGACCAGTACGGCTGCCATTGTTGCCTACAAGAGGCTGGCCTCCTTCCGCTTTACTAAGCACGAGCAACCCTGCATCATGGTTATGGGTTGGCTCATATGCCGCCTATCATTCTCTGTGCTGAGATCTGCGGAGATGTGCTGAGATGCTCCATATCAAGGTGCCATCATACACCTTGGGGCGAATCCCCTTCATGGGCTAACCTATCATACTCACAACATTTTGTTACATATTTAGTCATGTTATTTGTCAACATTTTATCAATAGACATGATTACAACTTGTGTATTCTACAGTGCTTTCGGGGTTCCTTGTCTCGATCGCGATTTGAAGTCTGCAATCGATCACGTGGCACGTGATAAAATAAGCGTCACGATTCGTCATTTCGTATTCGAAATTCGAATTGCGTGAGCACTCTTCGTACACTGAGAGTGCTTACGCAATTCGAGTTCAAATACGAAATGACGAATCGTGATGCTCATTTATCACGTGCCACGTGATCGAGTGCAGACTTCAAATCGCGATCGGGACAAGGAACCTCGAAAGCACTGTAAACGGATGCATTGGTCAAAACAATTTAATGCTTTACGTTGCTAGCTGAGGCATCAATGTGACAACTGACATGGTGACAAGCTGTTCTTTCACGTACAGGCGAAAGGCAGTATCGTGTTCTGCACCCCATCTTGTTACGGTCCCTCTTATATCATGCGCACCATAAATTAATGTAGAATCTAAACACGAATATTTCGTGAGAAAACGGATGTTAACTTCCAGTCCCATCCTTTTCCTGTATCTATGATCAGAGTCACAATTACATGGCTTGTTAAACATGCATGCAGTATTAATCATCCACCACTATGAAACAAGTATTTCGAGTTAAAAAACTCGTGGGGCGCCAGGGCGCCCCTGAACCTCGAACCACTAGCTAGCAATTTTCCCATGTACGTTCAGTAAATCAGATAGTTGGGGGTACAGTATTGTTGTTGGCCTGAAAGATACATCAAGATACACTAGACCGTTGGGTTTGCAAGAGTTTCAAGTCTCCAGAGCAGCCAGTCATATCCAGTGAAAGCATCCCTACCAAACTATCAAATGTTTGCCTACTGCTTTTTGATCTGTATGACATTCTAAATGAGCAATTGTTACTTTGTGCCTGGAGGAGGAGTGTGCTGGCTAAAAGGCTACCCTATGATGACTATATGAGCGAATCATGGCTATAATTATGTGTCATGACTCGCTGGTCCTCCATTATTGGCCTACGGGTCACTAGACTTCTGTTGTATTTAGAGCTGTACCTCGCAGAAAAACAGTTAAGTAAGCTTCCTACCACAATAATATTACTTAAACATGTTCTAGAAACACTTTGCGTTCTTTGGATACACGGAAAAATCTAAAGAGAATGGTTTTGAGCCTAGCAAACAGAAAGCGTCGAGCGCGCGGCCATTTTACAATGTCCGTCAGTGATAATTGGAGCTGTATCTCGCAGAAGAGACGTTCCTTAGGCTTTTTATTAGTATCACTCTATTAACACATGTTTATGACCACATTTCGTTCGATTCAAACACGGCGAAACATCATTAGAGAGGATTTAAAGCTTTGTAAAGAACGACGTGAGCGCCGCCATTTGCAAAATGACAGAAATATATATATATATACGAACATGAAGCCATACGAAGACCTAAATCTGAAAACAATATAGGGGCGCCTTCGGCGCCCCAAAAACTTCAAACCAATCAGCTAGTTGTATAAATACATAACACACTCAGAGTCACATATGCACTACATGCCACAGCCATTCACGAAACACACTATACACTATACACTATGTGTAATGTACAAAAAATGTACACCGAAACTATTACACTTCGTAGCAAACAACAGGGATGAAATGTAATTAGTAACTTGTACTTTACTCCATACATTTTCATACAGGCTAATTGATACACAACACATACAAGTATACAGTATAGTACAACAGATAACTTGAAAATACAACAAACTGTATACATACTGTATGCTGTAGCTGCACTTAATCAAAATATACAGACACGCTTCCCTCTGTAGCATGCAACAAGTAAGTCTCCTTTCTTATCAAATGCCAGTCCACGAGGATAACCAGCACAAGGGACAGACTTGACCAGTTTACCACCTTGGTTGAAGGCTGCAATACGATTGTTGTTCTGATCTGCAATTAACACATGCTTGTCACCAGTGAATAGCACTTTGTGGGGATACTGAAGGAGCCCATTACCAAACTCCGTGATGTAGGCCCCCTGGGTAGTGAACACTTGAATACGGTGATTGCGACAGTCTGAGACGTACAACTCTCCATCCGGTGAGATGGCCACATGTACCGGATAGTCAAACTGTCCTGCACCAGTGCCTCTTGACCCAATGGTGTGGGAAAGCTTGCCATCTTCGCTGAAAACTGCCACACGATGATTGCCACTATCTGCTACAAACACATCTCCATTATGTACAGATACATCATATGGAGTTTTGAGTATCTCAACACCAATCCGGTGCACAAAATCCCCATTTTCAGTCAATACGTCAACCCTGTTGCCATTGGCGATGTACAGAAGGCCTTGTGAAGTGATGGCAACACAATTTGGGGACTGGAGCTGACCATTCTGTGTGCCATATTGGCCAAAGGACTTGACAAACTTTCTCGCAGCATCGAAAACATGGAATTTGTGATTATAATTGTCTGACACAAATATGGTACCATTGGGAGCTACGGTTAAACCTGTCAGATTGCCTGGTTGTCGAGGGAACTGAAGTGTCCCCTTGCAATCACCCAGAAACTGTACTACAGAGTCTACATCAAATTCCACTGCAAACGGACTTCCCTGGATGTGAACCCCATTCACTAGCACTGACAGCTGACACTCTCCAGTGTATGTGAGGTCAAAGGTCACCTTGTACTGACCATTCTCCTCATCATTGACCGCTGCCTTGATGGACGGTCCCGGAATAGGAGGCCTGGGGCGGAGGAAGGCCTGAACACTCTCCCCACCAATGCTGCAGCGGGTATTCTCTTGAATGGCTGTCTTCAGAGTGAATACAAGAGGATTGTGGTCCGTGAACCTGTAAACCTTGTCTGGTTCTGGCTCCAGAGTGCAGTTAGCTGGACATGCCCCCACCTCAACACACCCAAATCCATCAATAGCTAACTGTAAAGTTGCCTCCTGCTTTGACAAAAATTGCATCACACGTGATACAGCCACTTCACTTCTGCGGTGTGTTAGCCCTGCAGCCACCACCCTTCGGTAGGAGATGACCTCGTGTGGACTGCCCTCAGTTGAGAGGAAGGACAGCATTGCCTGCTTGTTGCTCAGGGTGTCTTCCTTTTGACGATATGAGTGAACAGTGTCAGTAACAGTTTCCTTCCTAGCCTCTGACACAGCTCTGACCTGATCACACAGTTTCTCCTTCCGATGGTCGACAGCTGCATGAATAGCCTGAAATGATTGCTGTATATCACGAAGTGCTGCCTCCTTCTTCCTCTCCATTTCAGTGACCCAGCCCTCTGCTGTCTCTCGGGCAACCCTGCACTGCTCTTTACTGGAGGATGCAACCTTCTGGGCCAGCTCCACTGCTTGCAAGTGCTGAGGGGGGAGGGGCACCTCTGCACTGAGGAAGGTGGGGCAGTGGGGGGAGTCTTTGCCTACTGTGCAGGCCTGGCACATGAGGAGGTCACACACTACACAGTGGTACTTGAACACTTCTCCCTTATGATGGGGACAGGAGAGGGGTACAGCCTTGCGAAGAAGACTACCTTCACTATCTCTGTTCCCTGAGCGAATAGCCTCTATTGGTTTTACGTTGTGTTTACCAATGACTCCCTCCAGTCCCTTGTGCATCTTAAGGCAGGAATTGCAATAGAAGAGCCAGCAATCAGAACAGAAAACCGTGGCTTCATCCTCCGAGTTCTCGCAGGTTGTATTGCCGCAACTAATTCTTTCTCCGCTGATCACTTTCCGCACGATCTTCCTACCTTCCACATACCTGCAGACAGTGGCGCACTGTACGGAGACGCACTCTCTAGACCTAGCCTCGCAGCGGGGAAGGGCGCTGATGTCGGGCTGACGCCACGTGGTGGAGCAGTCTCCACAGCTCGGAGCGGGACATTTGAGGTGGCTGTCCTCCCTGGCCGCCCTAGGGAGACACTCCCTGCAGAGGCAGTGCAGGCAGGCCAGTAGGTAGGGGTCCTTCAGATCTTCGCCGCATTGGACGCACATCACCGGCGGCTCCCACTGAGACGGGGCTTTGGGAGAGCTGGCCTTCGGTTTGGATACTTCTTCGGGAGGTGAGGCCATACTGGAGTGGTTGAATCTTTGGCCGAAGCTTAAGACAGTAAAGTAATCCTCTTTTCGTGCACAGTGCCAGAAAATGTAAAGGGTCATAGTAGTGACGTCAGAGCACGTCCGTCGAGCAGGGGGTGGATTTTGGTATATATACAGCGGTTTTCCGCAATCTTGCAACAGGTTCCAAATCTTTGGGCAGTCGTTACCTAGGATACAGTCGATTTCAGGTTGCTTGTCGCAAGAACGTAAGAAGGGAAATCAAGCCAACCAATCAAAACTGCCTACGTTATCGGGTACGGCGATTCTGATTGGTCAGTGTGGTTTCCCATTTTACGTTCTTGAGACAAGCAACCTGAAATCGACTGTATGTACTGTGTGACATCATAGTTGTGTACAATTTTGGTTCGCAACGACTACCCACAGTTTGGGAAGCTGTTGCATGATTGTGTAAATCCGCTGTAGCTGCACAACACTGGTAAGTTGTAAGCAATTTGCACGGTCAGTACAATCATGATCGTAGTTGGTTGAAGATGCAGCAAACAAGTGTCGCTAACCTTTACAAGGGGTGAACCTTTGTGTAATCACCATCTGCATCTTTAGTGCAGATGGTGACATTTAATTATTAGCTATAGCTATGTAACCAACTAGCTATTCTACCACCAAACTAGCAAAACGGTTCACTTACGTGTCAGTCCTCACTCCATAAGTAATACTCTACCTGTTGCACTTTCAGGCGCACATCAGATACTAGTGCATGTGATGTGAACATGACTGGACAGGCCTCTCAGTACATGTACTGCAACATACACTGGTGGTGGCAGCATAAGGTGGCAGTGCAGGTGAGAGCATCTAGTCACTGCAACTTGCATTATCAGACTTCATGGAAGACAGTAGAAAAGAATTTGACTTCTGAATCACCAAATGCTGTTGGCAGCTCACCGCTACCTTTATCAGTGAATGTGGATAACAGAGTGTATATATGTGTGTCATACATAAGCAAAATACCTGCCCTTTGGGTGGGTTCCCAGTCTATGGTCCATAATTTGAGTGTTGAACCAATCAAAACTGTCTATTTAATTGGGAGCACTCCATAGACTTGCTTTGTAAAACTCTGTGTGTAGAATTTTTTTACATCAAAAGAGTCCAGCAGCGAAGGCACTAACCCCACCTTGGATTGCTGTGCTATACCCTTACAAATTTGGTAGAGATTGGTAGAAAATTGAAGGAGGAGTTTGTGAACAATGAAAAACAATCTTTTTCCTATCTCTTAGACGTGGCAGTGACCGTAAAAGAGGCAAGAACTCAGATGGAACAACATTAAACCAAGTTTCAGCCCAACCATGTTCCTCTCACTATGCCTCTTCGTATTCCTACCACATTTCGTGATCATCCGTTCACAGCTGAAGGAGTAATTAGGTAACAAAATATTGTGCATTACGTTTATTATAATAAGATATGAGAAAGTAACATCATAATGGGATGAAATCAACAATTGAAATATTTGTGAAATCAAACCCTTATCTAGTGATATTCTGAAGAACTCCCAGTGATACACCATGAATGCTGTACAAGGTGCATACTGGATGTAAATACTCACGCCGTGCAACTGGTCCAGAAGACACCAGACCAATTCTCTTCTGTTTTGGCTTCACCTTGAATTGTTTCAGTATC
>OZ025868.1:8938775-8963775 GCA_964019415.1 Ianthella basta | reverse complement strand
ACTCAACACCGAGGACATCTTGGGACCTGAGAACATGTGAACACAAGCAGGTACGTGTAATTTTATGCACAGTAGAGTATGCATGTATACAAATCATCCAATGTGTTCGCTTGTGAGGTGGCCTTGCACGCACAATAGTTTTCTCCACAAAAACACAGACTGACGATGTCTGTGTACCTGTAATGAATGTGGTTGGCAGCTCAGTACTATTGGAATACTGTACAAGCATACTGTAGCTGCAGTACAGGTAAATCACCCATACTGTAGCATCTCATCAGGGATATACGTACAGTACTGTATGCAGGCATACATGTATGTACACACAAATACAAAAATGCACCCACACAAGCATAACACACATGCACACACACACACACACGCACGCAGGCACGCATGCACGCACGCACGCACGCACCACACGCACACACACACACACACACACACACACACACACACACCACACACACCTTGTAGTGCCACAAGAGAGTGTGATTCACTGAGCACATCAATCTTGACATCGTGTTGTCCATCCTTGAAGGCTGCAAGTTGTTTCTGAAGAAAGACAACCCTACATGTATACCTCCTTCACTCACTGTGCACAGCTAAACTGTACACAATTCACACTCACACAGCTTCAGGCACCATCAACATTTTGTACAGTGAGCAAGGTGGCACTGGCCACACTGCAGTGCAGTGTTTCAGGCCTTATATGTACGTATGTAGCTATAAACAATTAAATTCTCACAATCTACAGTATACCATTTACATCTGCTGACACTATCTGTCTTGGTATATGGAAAAGCTTCAGCTATATGCTCTCCCTCTCTCCCCCATCCCCTTCCCCTCCCCCTCCCCCTCCCCCTTCTCTTCCCCTCTCTCTTCCCCCTCCCTCCTTCCCCCCTTCTCTTCCTCTCTCCCCTCCCCCTCCCCCTCTCTCCTCCCACTCCCTCCCTCCCCCCTTCCCTTACCCTCTCCCCTCTCCCTCCCCCACCCCCTTCCCCACACCTTCAGTCGTGAATCCTCTCATGTGTCAAGGAACATTGCAGCTAAAGAGCAGTGACAGTTCACTAAGAACAGATGTACCCAACTGGGGTCATTCCAGAGCGCAGACACTTTCTCCCTTACTCCCTAAACTGCCATTCACAACAGATCCTCCAACTGTTTGGCCATTAGAATGGATAGATGCCCTATATCATATGCATGTACGCATATACAGCTATTCTACTCAGGCAAGACCACCCCAGCTTCTCACCATTAAGTGGGCCAGGTCTTTGTCCGCACAACCTGCATTGGCCACAACGTAAAAGTGCCCTTCCTTCACTTTGTTCACAATGGCATCGTCAATGATGCCACCCTCCCCGTTGGGCAGCACAGTGTAGCATCCACTGTTGTCCTTCAGTGACTGGACATCGGCCACAGTGACATGTTCCAAGAAGGCGCCTGCTTCACGACCAGTGACTGTTAGCTGGACAGGAGGGTGTAGTAGGGGGAGACACAAGACAAAGGGTCAACTCCATACTGGAACATTGCTATATAAAGCAACAATGGGCAACAGTGCGGGTTGTACCACAGTATGTGTAAGGAGTAAGTGTTCATGTCAGTTGTGTCTACATACATAAGGGGGAGATACTACACAATCATGTTGACATATTAAGTCTTGCTAAATTCCAAAGGGAGGGGGGGAGGACTACAGCTAGGGGGACACATGGCCCCTCTCCTCCCCCCCCCCCCCCACACATACCACCACCAAATGCACCCCTGGACAGTGGCAGTTTGTGATCCATAAGCACACCCACAACTGTCTACGGAATACACAAAAATAACCATTGCTCTGATGAAGATGAAGCAAACTTCCTGAAGAAGTAAATGATCAACCTTACCCCATGCCTTCTGTTGGGTCAGATGCATTACCTGACCAAGCTGGTTAGTGTTGAGTGTACTGCACCAACCACTATGATCCAGGACTGGAGGAAGCACTTTAAAGGTGGTCAGGCCACATCAAGACAATGTTACCTAGATGGCCACATGCACAGGCCAGCAAGTATCTTTGCTATACAAAATAATGGCCAGGCTTAAAAATCTGGTGAGGCCATGGCCTGGACAGCCTGGGCTGTTCCGCATGCTATCTCCGGTGGTGGGTGATTAATCCATGCAGCATACTAGTCTGGCTTGCTAGACCATCCCAAGACAGCACCCGCAAGCAGTTTAGCCGGTAGTCGCTTACTTGGGAGGTCTAACAAGCTAGACTACAGTATGTACATACGTACATAACAGAGTGAAGAGTGTGCATGTACGTACACAGTAGATGAGGCATTGAGCTCACCTGTAGCATGTGAGACACATCAAAGAGGGAGACGGAGCTCCTTGTGTGGAGGTGGGAGTCCACAATACTGTCTTTGTACTGCACGGGCATACTCCAGCCAGCAAAGGGGACCATCTTACCTCCATTGGACACATGGAGGTCGTACAGGGCTGTTTGCTTGAGCTGCATTCAATTACAGGCGTGCAAACAGTGATTTACGAGGGCCTATGACCACACAAACACTAGCAAACAGTGCAGAGTGCAGCCTTGAACCAATGCATTCAATTGCTTTGTCCTCGTACGTATAACACAACATCAAATGTACGTAACTAGATCTGGTATACATTCACGAGACTCCACGGCTCTCAATTTCAGACACAGCACAGGGTGTACACACTGTACATGGAATGGCATGGCACGCGCAGGTAGAATAGAGTTGTGGGAGAAATCAGCTCAGCAACATGGAGAATGGAAGGGTGTACGGGTTTGGTCTGGTGAAAATATTACACAGATTTCGATGAGAGATGCACAAATGCTATTCTGGGCAACAACAACGGCATGCACAGTTGCAAATATATACTCGCATGGATACACACACACACACACACACACACACACACACACACACACACACACACACACACACACACACACACACCACCACCACCACCACCACCACCACCACCACTACCACCACCACCACACAAAGAAATGTGGGTCAATAAAAGACGTACACGTGGGGGAGGGCACGTCCCGCCGGTGCCCTCTGCTTCCTACGCTTATGCTGTGTAATACCGAGCTCTTTCCCCTCAGTACTTCGCCTCCCTCCCCCCCATCCCCCGACACAATGCTCTCGCACTATGGGCAGTAACATACCTGTTGCTCGGAGGAGAATGACTTCAGGAAGAGCCTGAAACACCTCGTCCTTGGGTTAAGCCGGCTGGAAAGACGAGCAGCAAGCAGCGACATTTGTTTGGATATCGTTCCGATTCCCAACTGAAGAAGTGGAAATGGAATTAGCTTTGCCTCGTTTCCCGCACAAATTGAATACAGAAAATTATCTATGCCTTCATCTATCACTGTATTAATAACAGAAAAGGGCAGGGCATTAGCTGATTGGGTGCAGGTAGTCCGGTCATGATCTTGACCTACCTGTGTGCCATGAGGTAGTGAACCTCATCAAATCAAGAGAATTATGGCTTACTCAGTGTGTGTTGCGTTTGTGTCTGATGTAATGGCATGTAGCTACATAACTGGCCACTTGTAGAGGGTTCAGACACCTTGACAATGACCACTGTCACTGGCTACTGTGTCAGTGGTGATGTGGGTTGTTGTGTGCCTGTCTGTGACTGCTCCACACCTTGGAGCTGGCTCAGAGCGCTTGTAGCCTGGTACTACGTACGCCTAACCCCTTGCATCTGCATAGCTATTATGTGGGATAGCTACTCCGGCACTGAGTTCAGAATTACATGCTGTAGTAGTGTAGACCTATGCCATTTGGCAAAGCTTTGTATGAGTCATTGACAATTGAAATGCTTATCAGCAGTGGAGATGAATCTCTACGCTTACGTAGATAGCTATCTATGCAGCTGTTGCAAATGCAAGCAATTTGTGGTGCTTAAGCAGAAGCCTAGGAATGAAGAAACTTGTACTAGCTCCTTTCAATAGCTGCAGCAGTTTTAGAGGTTTCCTTTAAACGTACGCATTGCGACTGGCAGATCTGTTTTCAGAGGGTTTGAAGACAATTCAATTGTGGGCGTGTGCGGATGCCGAGAGGGCGGTCGGGTTCCCGGGCTATTTACAAATTTCGCGCAACACGCATGCGTCAGCTGTCCGACAGCCATTTTCCTATTGGCAGCCTGTCTTGCCTGTACGCTGCGGGTGACTCGACCAAGTGGCCACTTTCGACCTCTGAAGGTCCGCGGTGCGTTGCCTCTCCACCTCGCTGTGTCTATGGGAGAGGTAGAGCTCTGCGACAGCATTGAGAGCGTTCTGGCCCTGCATTAGGGCTCCTGTGGCCGCTTCTCTGGTGGAAGGGTCGTACTAACGTTTGTACGGCCCACTGCCTAAGACACACATGAACGACGTCCTGGCTACGGCGCCAGTCGCCCCCGGTGTCGTGCGCCTCCCCGCCACTCTGTACCCGAGCCACTTAGCCGCTCAGGCAGGTCACTTCATCAGACAGCCATCAATGGAGAGAGACTCTCGCATCTTGCAGCCGAACGGCCAAAGCTCGTATTCTTCACGTGAACACAGTCTCCAGCACCAACAGTCCCGCGCTGCAGCGGATCAGCCGCCTGCGGCGATGAGTCAGGGTGCGCCCTTTCCGACGCCTTCGTTGACGGACGGCGGAATGGAAGGGCTGCAGACTTCACTTGACGCAGCGAAGGAGAATCGTAAAAAGGAAAAGAACGCACCTCGCAAGGGCGACATTCGATACCTGGACCACAACAAAAGAAAGAGGTACAACGGACGGCAGTGGCGAACTCTCTGTATCTTTGAAGGCTGCGAGAAGGAGGCCCAAGGCAAGACAGACGTGTGTTCCAGACACCTTAGCCGACCCCCTGTTCTTAGCCAGCAGAAGGGGCTGAAGGCAACAGGCGTGCAGAAGCACTGCCTGTCTTTGACATCCTCTCTACCTCCACTAAGCTATCCCAGTGGGACCAGCACTCCGACAGAAGACGACAGCCAAGACAGTCTCTCCTTTGGAGCTGCAAGTGGCAAGAGGAGTTGCTCTTCGGTGAGTGAGCTCTCCAATGCCTCTCCCATTTCCAACATGTCAGAGCGAGAGCAGGAGGCAGCGCAAGGCCTGGTATCGCTAAGCAACTCCCGCACAAACACTCCCTTCCCCCACACTCCCATCAGTTCGCCAGACTTTACATCAATGCAGGGGAAACAGCTACAAGCGTTCTCTACTCCACTGAGTCAACATCTCCACAACACTTCAGGGCATGTGGACGGCCCGCCTAGTAGCAAGAGGGGACAGTTTCAGCGTCACTCCAGTCAAGGCTCTCTGCTGGACGAAGGGATCTACATGTCTCGACACACCTGTGCTTCTGTGCCTCCACTGACAGAGGATAGGATGGATATAAGCAGCGTGGAGGTGTGTGGGGGAGGGTGGGGGGAGTGGGGAGTGGAGTGGGTGTGCATGTGTAGATGTGTATTTGTAGGTGTGTGTGTGTGTGTGTGTGTGTGTGTGTGTGTGTGTGTGTGTGTGTGTGTGTGTGTGTGTGTGTGTGTGTGTGTGTGTGTGTGTGTGTGTGTGTGTGTGTGTGTGTGTATGCGTGCAAGTGTTGTGTACTGTGGGTGGCTGGGTGTATACATGTGTGTATATGTGTATACGTGTACGTGTGTACATGCAGTGTGTGTGTGCTTGCATTTCACTGTTACTTACAGTGGATGTTTTTACACTTGTCAATGCTCCCTTCACTTACAAAATTGTTAGTTACCGGCAGCCTCACACTTCATGCTTACACACAAGCCTAATGTACAATTTGCATTCCCGTACACAAAGGCATTGAATGTTGTTGCCTACACTACACCAACCTCCTAGTCACCCTGTGCCTGGGCTGGTGTCTGGTTGCTTCACTCCTGGTGAGTGTGTTAATTCAATATCCTCGGCTGCTCCTCTGCAATGAAGCCTGTAACACTGGCCATTCAACCTGCAGGAGCCTTCCTGTCTCTCAACTCAGTTGCACTTGCAGTAGTAGACTACATAAATGGGCACACGGTGTGGATGGACTGAGCTCTGGTTTGTATCTGCCTGCGCGTGCATGATGGCACGTTGCTTAGGTATGTACGTACGTACGTACGTGTGTACACGAGTGTCACTTGTACTGTATTAGTAGCTGGTGCTTGTGTTGTTGGTGTCCTGTAATGCATCAGTGGATACCATACTATGACGTAGTGTGTTGTGATGTGAGTCTGTGTGCTGCTGATGTGTGTGTGCGTTTCTGTGTGCGGTGATGTTTAAAGTTGGACATGTGTTAGGGTAGGGTGACACACTGTACACGGTACATGTGGTGATGTGAGCACGTATGTACTGTATGTGTACAGTATGGTGCCATAGTGGTCGCGTGTTGCTGTTGGTACTGGTGCGTGTTAGGGTGCGGTGATGTAAGCACACACGTAATGATGAGTGTGTCGTGATGTGAGTATTTAGTGATGTGTGTGCGTGGTAAGAGTATGTGTTGGTGTGAGTATTTAGTGATGTGTGTGCGTGGTAAGAGTGTGTGTTGGTGTGAGAAGGCCACACTGTAAGGTGCAGTTTCCTCGTGCGTGCTTTGAGGTTCACCGTGTCCTTCTTTCCCATATGGTTGTATTGCTCACCACTGTACCACCATTGACAGTAAATGTTGCTAGTATTTGAATGGGATCAAGTGCACATCTCATGTATCCCTTTCACACACACACACACGCGCACACACACACGTGCACACGCACATGCACACACACACACACACACACACACACACACACACACACACACACACACACACACACACACACACACACACACACACACAGACACACAGACACACAGACACACACACACACACACACACACACACACACACACACACACACACACACACACACACACACACACACACACACACCTACGTACATTCCCAAGCCAAATCTAGTGTAACAACTCTTTAACTTACTCGTGTTTGTATTCCGTATTACTGCCCTGTCCTTTTCACAAGTTAGTGGTGTGTACAGGTACAGCTTCATTGATTACACATTGAACCTCTCCCAAGAAGGGCAAGATGGTGTATGCGACAGTGCAACTGGTTGGTGTGGTATTGATAGGAGCAGTGAACCATGTACGTACGCTGTTCCTGTGTGTACGTACTTTCATTCCACCTGGTGGTACGTACAGGTATGTGAGAGGGTTTGAAAGCACCTGAATAGCTAATGCAATATCTGTTGCATCATCCCCAACCACCTCCAATATGTACACGTAATGATGAGTGTGTGATGATGTGAGTATTTAGTGATGTGTGGCGTGGTAAGAGTATGTGTTGGTGTGAGAAGGCCACACTGTAAGGTGCAGTTTCCTCGTGCGTGCTTTGAAGTTCACTGTGTCATTCTTTCCCATATGGTTGTATTGCTCACCACTGTGCCTGCATTGACAGTAAACCTTGCTAGTATTTGAATGGGATCAAGTGCACATCTCATGTATCCCTTTCACACACACACACACACGCGCACACACACACATGCACACGCACATGCACACACACACACACACAACACACACACACACACACACACACACACACACACACACACACACACACACACACACAGACACACACACACACACACACACACACACACACACGCCTACGTACATTCCCAAGCCAAATCTAGTGTAACAACTCTTTAACTTACTCATGTTTGTATTCCGTATTACTGCCCTGTCCTTTTCACAAGTTAGTGGTGTGTACAGGTACAGCTTCATTGATTACACATTGAACCTCTCCCGAGAAGGGCAAGATGGTGTATGCGACAGTGCAACTGGTTGGTGTGGTATTGATAGGAGCAGTGAACCATGTACGTACGCTGTTCCTGTGTGTACTTTCATTCCATCTGGTGGGTATGTGAGAGGGGTTGAAAGCAGATGAATAGCTAATGCAATATCTGTTGAATCATCCCCAACCACCTCCAATATGGTTAGAGCGTTGTGGTTGCGCGTGGTGTTCTTCCGACAGTCCGTGTGCATTGGCAGGAGCTGCACACAAAGGGGTAGAGTTGCCTCCTGTCGTTAGTGCAGCAGGTGTTGGCTTACAATGTACGTTGCTGTTGAGCTGTGTAGTGTCGTCTTTGTGCTTGTGTGCGTGTTGTGTGCTAATGTGTGTGTTTGGGTGTAGTCTGGCTATGGACCAATGAGCATACATGCATTGTTGCTTGTGCATTGCTCCACACTGCTAAACGGGCAGATGTACCAAGTGTGGTGTGCCGTCTCTAACTCTCTCCCTGTGTGTGTGTGTGTGTGTGTGTGTGTGTGTGCGTGCGTGTGTGCATGTGTTGTATGTATGTGTGTTGTGTATGTGTGCACTCATGCCTGCCTTCCTTCTTCAACCTCACTCCGTACGTACCACTTTCCACTTGCCTGTCTCCAGGCACCACTGCGAGTAGTGTACCAACACATTGACACACCACCACACAATAGCAATCAGGTTATCATAAAGCACTGCCTTGAGGCATTGACTCATAACTTTGAAGCTGTGCACCCCACAGTGCACGCAACCCAATCAAGGAGTGCTAGTGGAAGGTGTAGTGTACATTGACACCTATTTGTTGTGGACACCTTTGGGACAGTTTGAGACAGACCAGAGTGTCATGTGTCATATTCAGTGAGGTATCCTCATTTTCAGAAGTAGTTTGTGCACAGCTACACATACGTACATTGTGTGTTGCTGGGACAATCAGCCAGCACTGTCCTGAATACACAGCGGTGTTGAAGGTGTCCTTTTTGAAAGAGGTACAATTACAGTATTTCGTTGTAGAGTGTGCTTGCCCCACACTAGCTGAGTGTGGCACATTGACACCTGTGTCACCCACCAGCCATATCATGTTTCTGTCAGCTTAGCAACCTGATGTTACCATAGAAACTGCTGTAACCATGGCAACCCCCAAATGCTGCCATGAGAAGGCTTGTACGTACAAGGTTCTCGGGTTAATCCGAGAGTTGACAGTTTTGGGAAGTTCTCAGTGCGTGATCAATGTTTCATGCTGGACCACATTGCACTGTCGTGGCCGAGTGCCGGGATGCACAGTATTCAGTGCTTGTTCAGTCCAGCCTGTACCTACAGTACCTAGAGGGGTTCATTCAGTCCAGCCTGTACCTACCTAGAGGGGTTCATTTAGTAGTGACCTGTACATGCAAAGAGAGCGGTGCAAGGGAGCAAGTGAAGTGCTTCAATCTTCAGCTACTGTACATAGCAAGTTGTCTAGATGCCCTCATTGTATACTGTATGTATGTGTGTATGTGTGTGTGGCTCTCTCCTCGTCTGCTTCACATCCATATACTGTGTATGTGTGCATACGTGTGTGTGTGTGTGTGTGTGTGTGTGTGTGTGTGTGTGTGTGTGTGTGTGTGTTGTGTGTGTGTCTGTGTGTGTGGTACTTGTACACGTGTGTCTGTGTGTGCACTTGTACACTTATGTGTGTCCATGTGCACTCATATGATTGTATGCTGTGCTTATGTCATGTAAATCCATGTACGTACGAATGTGTACACGTGCATGTGTACATGTACTGTATGTGTACGTACACATCGACGTCGCCTACGTATGTATTTTCATGTACACACCAATATCACCTATGCTGTATGTATGTGTGTGTGTATTTTCCCTATGTACATGTGTGGTCACGTTCTGTACACTCCATGTAATGGATACCCTTGTGTACACAAGGGGCTGAGTGCCATGTGGTGCTGATCTCACACTCGGCATTCCATGCACCGGTAATGACTCATTACTGCACACCGCAAGCGAATGTGTCTGTGTTCAGTGGCGTGGAGAGTGATGCATTGATAGTGTAAATGAATTCTCTCTCAGCACTTGCTCATCATTCTCGTAGCCCCCCTAGCTGTGGTCTGGTGAGGGTTGGGTCCTCTCATTGTGACCAGCATGGGGTTAGTGCACACTACAGTGTAGCTTGGCGTTTGGTGTGAGTGTGCACGCTGTGTAAGTGTGCATTGTCAGTGTATGGGTGGGAGGGGACTGGGGGCGTGAGGGTGGGAGGGGACTGGGGGTGTGAGGGAGGGAGGGGACATGGGGCGTGGGGGTGGGAGGGGACTGGGGCGTGGGGGTGGGAGGGGACTGGGGTTGATGAAGGAGGGGGACTGGGTGAGGGTGAGTGAGAGCACAAGACTACCACGCATGTAGTCCATTTCATTTGGCTGGTCGTATGAAGCTGGAAGTCCACGTTGACTGACCAATCAAATATGCTGTACATTATGTTATTAAATGCATCAGCAGGTATGATGCATTTGATTGGTCAATTGAGACTTCTGTGTTACGTTCGTAATCCAACCAACCGGGATGTGGTTGTGTCCAGGGCAGTCAGCAACTTGTGGTTAAGACACTTGTACTCGAGTCGCACTGTACACTAATCATAAGGAGCCTTTCGCTGATTGTTTTCAGTGTGTGGGGGTGGGGTGGGGGGCGGAGTCCACAGTACACCACTGTCACTGTGGACACGTGTGTGCACACATTTACCCTGTACGTATTGTATGCTTCATTCATGTATTGTATATTGTATCCCTTTTCATTCATGGAATGTGAAGATGAAAGTGGCACTGTAACGATTACAATGTTGCAAAAACAATTTCTCACTCACCCACCGGCAGCGGTACCACTGCGGTGGTGGTGGTGGCGGTGTGTTTCCGTTTGAATAGTCATTGCCAAGACTGCTCATTGACTCGCTACCGGTGTTATTTCCGAGATCATCTTATTGTGTGCTCCTGTACACACCAAATCACTTCTATCCCTTCAAACAGCTCTGGTGATCTAATAGCTGTGGGTTAAAGCCTCTCCCTTTGATGGGTAAGGTTGCTAATAGTGACATGAACTCTAACATGAAGTGGCAGCACACTCTTTGATAGTCTAGCGAGCTTGACCCACTCCACCTCTGGGACACTTAGCCCCCTATGAATATTGATAACCAGATTTCAGTCGGCGAAAGCCCATTGGTCTGTTCTGGCAAATCAATTAGCAAACTTTCTAGACCCTCTTTGCCTTACTGGGTGTGCAAGTGCCCAGGGGCAAAGTGGAGCTGGTGTGTTAGACTAACTCTTTGACTGTTGTCCTTGTTACAGATACAAACAGGTACAGTGACTGCTGCAATGATGTACACAACTGCTTTGAGAATTCTTGTTATGCGGTAGTCAGTTGTGTTTCCTGCTCTTATTTGTGTGTATGCAAACAGTGTATGCATGATAGAAAGGCTGCACCTTTCAGTGTGTGTTTGTTCGGGTGTGTGTGTGTGTGTGTGTGTGTGTGTGTGTGTGTGTGTGTGTGTGTAGGGTAGACAATTATTTGCGGTGTACCTAAACACCACATGACTGCCAGCAAGCTCACATCAATCAGCTATTGTACAGGACTGCACACTTTCACAGTGAGCCCTTCAGTACGTTAATATCCACTGTATAGTGTACTGTATGTCTGCACTGGTGCTTGTATCTGTGTTGCGAGTGTCAGTCACATCAGTGGTGTGGGTGGAGGCTAGGTTTGTATCAAGCAGCTATTACTACATATCTCTCAAGCTGTATCTTGGTGATGGCCCATTGCTGATGTCCTGTACGTATGTGTCCTATCACGTTGTTCCATCAATGGCCCGCCAGCTGCCACTAATGGACATGTGTCCACCTCACACCTGTCCTGCAGTGGGCTCTCCCACTGTCATCCCATTACCTGTGTATACATTATATGCCATGGACACCTGTACACTTATAGTGCAGATTATACGCTTTTGCTGAGTGCGTGTGATGTGCAAACCTTCCATGTACAGTGTACATGGGGTACTCATTGAGTGTGTGCAGTCCACTGTGAACACAGTGTGGGAATGGAGAGGAGGGGGGAGGGGGGTGCAGTCATGTATGGTGCAGTGATAGCAACAGCTGGCTATGATTCTCACGACAATGATTAAGGGTACGTAGCTGAGTCAATTTGTGTGCCACCACATAGTGTAGGTTTCACTGCTTTTTTGTGTATTAGGTTTACATGTAAGGTCTACTCACGGTACTTACACCTAGATACACATATGTATGTACACTGCCCCTTCCAGCTGTCAATGTGAGTAGCTAGTGTTCTTTATTGAATGTGTTTCCGATCAGTCTTGCTGCATGCGTAGTCCCTTCCTTTTGTTGCTTGTTCGCATGTACTGTTTTGAGTGCTTTGTGAAGCAGCCTCTTGGCTAAAAGCCTCCCAGGTGGAATACAGTCCTCCCCACTACCCAATACACAATGTTTCTCTTCCTCTGTGTGTGTGCACATGCATCAGAACTGAGAGATGGGTCAAAGCAGTGACAGGGGTTGAAAGCGGACAGATGTCCTGCGGCAGGTAATGCTGTATGGAGAGCCTGTGTGTGAGTGCCTGTGTCAGACTTCCCACTGCCTCACATTTCAATAGCGTGGTGTGAGAGCGAGTCATGTGTCTGGTTTGCATACCTGAAGGGCTGGTAAACACAGTGTGTGTCTCATTTCATGCATACCATCCTCGCCTTCACACTGCCAGCTTTCTAAATTTGCTCCATACCATAGTTAAGTGCCTTATACCCACTGGTGTTAAGTTTACACAGGCACTAGTCTCATGAACAAAGAGGATATTGTTTGCTGGTCCATCCACACCATGAAGGAGACACGGTAGATGAGGCATTTTCATCGCTAGTGGGGTTATACGTTAGCATTCCAACCTCAACCTTCTCTGTGCCAGCTCACTGCAGGAGAATGTATTGTATGGGTCCATGTGTGTGTGTGTGTGTGTGTGTGTGTGTGTGTGTGTGTGTGTGTGTGTGTGTGTGTGTGTGTGTGTGTGTGTGTGTGTGTGTGTGTGTGTGTGTGTGTGTGTGTGTGTTAATTGGATGCATACATGGAAGCCTGTGAGGGGCTGATTGAAGCCGTTGCAGTTTACGTTAAGAGGCTTGTGTAGGCATACTTGCTCAGTACCTCTGTCTGTGGTTCACATACTAGTTTGGTTATCTGGTTGAGGCTCATACTGTAGCTTTGTCACCTCATTCCCAGACGGTTCAGTAGAGGGAGGGAGAGGAAAGGTGTGGTGAGAGTGGGTGGGTTTGTTCACACATTAGAATGTACATCTCCTCGATCCCCTCCTGTCCTATGTTCCTCAGCGTTCTAACATTCCGTATCCCTACCCTAGTGTACACCCTTCCCACTCTGCTACTGCTGCTGCCTATCACCATCTACAGTACTTATGGGCTTACTGCATATTGACGGATTAAGTCAGTTGTTGGAAGACTTGCCAAATTTGTCTATGCTTCAGACAACCTCCTTCACTACCCACGTACAGTTGTACTATTTGTCCTACGTATAAATCCCGTTGCCATGGTAGTATGCATCTGTTGTGTGTTTCGAATCATCGTAGCATTGTATACTGTCACGCCATGGTGTATTTCATCTAGCCGTCCTCTAATTTCACCACTTGGTATTTCGTGCCTGTGCTCTAAACACGTCCAACCGTGCTCTACTTTCAATGCATGGTCCTCTCGCCTGTGGTCTGTAGCAGAGCAACTGCAGCTGCACAGTACAGCTGATTTACACGTGAGCCATCACTTGTGAATGCGTAGTGGTACACTTAGTGTATGCATAGACTGCTAACACTGCTCAATCGCAAAATGAAAGATGATCAGATGGACGTATGATGATGTACTTGGCTGTGGCTATTGTGCACAGGTCACCCGGCTTACTGATTCATCGCACAGCAGGGCAGAGCACATACTGGCTATGAAGCCATGCTGAGAAAGAAACTGGTTATGATCTCATGCCGGGAATGGCTGTGCTTACAACAACACACAGCAAAACACTGTGGCCAACGTGGCTGTCAGTGAGTAGCTGACACACTGCATCGGATGTTCACCTGTAGGAAACCTTTATTGAGGGATGACCAAGCCAGGCTGAAACCCGAATCATGCTAAGGTTTCTAAACCATTGTTGCGAGTAGCTAACTAGTAACTATGTACCGCTGCAAGGACAAACAGATAAACTGATCCGCTGTCCAATCCTTTATAACCTATAACACTTACATGCTGACCAATCGGTGTCTGAAGACCTGAGACCACTTGGCACTCAGGCACTTTGTGCATCAAGCCTTGTGATCTGTATCTCTCTCTCGGAGGCACCTCTTGGTCAACATTTTACTATCACACAGACAGCTCCATCCTAGCTTTAAAACTGCTGTTAACGTCTAAGTGGCTGCACTTAGCACTTTGACCCACCCTGAGCCTCCTCACGAAATTGTGCGATATTATGCAAAATAGCAACCTGTTTGGTTCTGCCAACATTCCAGCAGCGGTTGTGAAGCCTTCCCATTTTCACCACACACTTCCTCCCTTCGTTCGCTCCAGAAGGGTCTGGAAGCAACAGAAGTTACATAACTATGTCAGTGAACAGCAATGGCATTTCTTAGCATTGTATTAGTTTGAAAATGAATGCAGAAGAATGTTTCAAGTATGTATGTCAACTACACAGCAGAAGTACACGTACTAACTGAGTGTACTGAGCGTACCACAAAATGTGTCATAGGTACAATATCCAGACATACTGTACTGTACTGTTGGTTGCAACTTGACCATTCAACAGTTACTGTACTTGTCAGTGCTGTATTTAGAAATTCCTTCAAGGGGATGGGGGGGGGGGGGGGCAAGGTTAAGGTTTCAAGAAATAAGGTGGGGCAAACCTAGCTAGATGCAAAATCTTCTAAGTGATCTAGGTTGGCTATCATTAGTGGCATACGGCTGGATAAGTTTTCCAAGGGAGAGCAAGAATTTAGCAAGGAGGGGCGAATGCCCCCCCCCCCCCTAAATGCACCCCTGCTTGTATTTAGCTGTACAAGAATTGAGCCTACCAACACTGTAGGAGGGTATTTGTGTGTGTATGGTGCAGAGCCTCCCATACGTACACAAGGACACCTTCCTGGAGTTGTGCACCTCTCTAATGGGACCAGTGCCCACTGTAATGAGGCAACTGCCTGCTGTCCAGCAATGCACACTAAAGTACGTATAGCAAGCCTGACTGCGTGCATATGCACACTTCCCAGTCAAGGCATTTATCATACATACACGCATAGGCCAGAATATTGCGTTCCCTTGTACACTTGGTGTTATGGCCATGGCCAGCAAAGGGATACATCCCAGAGCCAACGCAACACCACTTTGGCGTGTTCAACAGTGCGTCTCTTTCTGACTACCTACCTTGTCTCTGCAGTGTTTCACAATTTGTACACATGTACTGTGCACGGCTCTTAGAGTGTGTTTACTGCAATGTAGGGAATGTGTGTACTTATCGAAGGGGTAGGGCCAATGGGATGGTATGTGATAATATTGTGTCTGTGTTCATTCCTCTTTTAACTAATGGTGGTAGGGAAGGAGAGAGTAAGGTGTACTGTGGTAGGATGGATGTATATGGGTGTGTGTGGATATGTGTGTGTGTGTGGGTGTTTGGATGTGTGGGTGTGTGTGGGCATTGTGTTGTGTTGTGCGTGTGTGCTGCACATGTGTGTACACATGTGTATGTGTGTGTCTGTGTGCATCTGTGCGTGCATGGTGTATGTGGTGTGTGTGTGCGTTTGTGCGTTTGTGTGTGTGTGTGTGTGTGTGTGTGTGTGTGTGTGTGTGTGTGTGTGTGTGTGTGTGTGTGTGTATACATCTGTGTAGGTATATGCACATGTAAGTACATACATATGTTTTTGTGTCATGTAGTGTCCACAACCTAATGCCACTCTTTATTCTCACTCCTTGACTCTCCACAGAAGCAACCCTCTCGTGCGATCAGCGAGGTGGATGTACCTCCCGAGGACATGGAGCTAGCCTGCATGGAAAGTAGTGACAGTGCGTTGCCGGAAGACTTCCCCACGACCACTTCAGAGAGCCAACTGTCAAACACTGCTTCCTCCAGTACATGCCTTCTTTCCGACGAAGTGTACTTGTCCACGTCCACCAGCACTGCCACCACTGTAGTGGACATGGCTGACTCGTATCAGAAGCTGCCACCCCTCAGGGAAATTGCGTGGCGCCCCACTAGGCAGAGGATGGAGTTAATGTCGCACCTGCCTCGTTCACACTCTGTACCGGACTTGAAGTCAAATGTCTATGAACTGGAGCAAAAGCATAGTGTGTCACCACCCAGCGAGGCTGCTCAACTTTACCCTGTCCGGTTTACAGAGAAACCTCTTCTCAAAGCCCATCAGCCCAAAGTGTGCACCTCCCCTTACGTCATGCCCAACAACGAAGCACAGATGGAGCAAAACCGTCTTCCTCATGTTAGCACTGGAAATGGACAGCTTCTCGTTAAGTCACAAGTGTCTGCATTTTTCACACCACAGAAGCAGGGCGCTGTCGGCAACACTTCACATGGCTTGCCCAATCACAGGGATGGAGTGAGGTTCATGCAATCTGGGCCCTCTCCTTCTCTAACTGGCTCACCGCCAACATGGGCGATGTCCAACAGTGCCACTGTTACTGTTGCTTCTCGCAGTGAGCGTGCTGCAATCGACATTGCCCGCCTTTCCTTACACTCCAGCTCACCCAGCCCAGTGGCCAATCCTGACGTACTGACACCTCCATTTACACCCTCGCAAGTTTCAGCCCCGCCACTGCCCCACCCCCTAAGTATGGATGGCACTGCCACTTTTCCATCCACAGCGGCAAAGCGGAACGGAAGTTTTCCCAGACAGGTCAATATTGCGCCAAAAAGCTCGTCTTTTGATATGAGTGCCGCACAGCAGTTGTCAATGAGTAACACTTTCAAGAGGAAGCGTGCTCGCCCATCGGCAGTCATGGTGGAAGACAACCAGTATACTGTAGCATGTGCCACTACAGTGGAGCGGGAGTTGCCACCAATTCCACTGCAGCCAAAGTTGTACAGGTAAGTATGATGGGTGCACACACACACACACACACACACACACACACACCACACTGGATGCACACACATACACACAACACACACACCACACTGGATGCACACACACACACACGCACACTACACTGGATACACAGACACACACACACACACACACACACACACACACACACACACACACACACACACACACACACACACACACACACACACACACGCACACACCACACTACACAAGACACAAGAGCTGTTACTGTTTTGCGTTCCATCAACCCTTTTTCTGCTTGCTCAGTTGCCGAAAGAACTTTCCAAAGCAGAAGGAGAAGTGGTGTTCTGGTTGCGAGAAGAAGAAGGGAGGTTGTGTGAACCTAAATGCAGGGAAAAGGCGTTAAAAGACCACCATTATGGAGCTGGTGCTTTGGTCCAGCTCCATAGCGTAGCGTCTTGCTTGTTAGTGCCATTGTTATCTTAGAACTTTCTGCTCATTCATTTTAGCTTTGAATTTTTTGAAGTGAACGCAAATGTAGCGTTATTTGTAATCCCCGTATACCCTGTCAGAATTTGCGGTCACATGGTAGTCATGTGACATATTCACGGAACAATTATTCTCTGCTGATTCGTGTGCTAGAGGCAGAGTTCCTTGCTTACTGTACTGACATACCCAACTGTCCTGTGCTTGTGTGTGTACGTACTGTATATTGTGTGTATGTGTACCTCAGTGTTTTTATAGCCACTTTTCTTTTTTTTTCTGTATCCGGCCAACTGGCATCTCTGTACCCCCCGTATATCTCATGCCATTGATTTGCTGTATTGTGTACTGATGTGTAATGAAGATATTGCACTTTGTAATGGGCGGGGCGGGGGGGGGGGCTGCATGCATGGGAGGAAGGCACTGATCATGAAGTGGTTGATATTGTAGAGGCTCATAGTTGCGTTGATAATACAATGATACGAGATTCTTGAGCAAGACACGACTGATAATGATAAATCAATCAAATGCGGGACGTTTCAAGCTGAAGGTCTTTGTCAACTGCGTACAGGACGTTTCGACCCAAAGGTCTTTGTCAACTGCATACAGGACGTTTTGACCCGAAGGTCTTTGTCAACTGCGTACAGGACCCTGTACGCAGTTGACAAAGACCTTCGGGTCAAAACGTCGTGCATTTGATTGATTTATCATTATCAGTTGTGTCTTGCTCAAGAATCTCGTATCATTGTATGAAGTGATTGAGTAAGTCTCGTGCACCAGACATTCCAGGTGTATGCACAAGAATATATTATAGGAGCAATCCTTTTGCATAAACTATACAATCTCTTCCGTTAATTATTATTAGCAATGTTGACTCTTTCAATGTACATATAGACTCTGGCACGTTCTTTTGCAATCGATCCTTTTATAAGGATGAAATTCCATTGTGTTTGTGTCCGCATTGCAAACAAACTATCACCTCGACATATCTTGCAAGGCAGTTGTGTAACTATGCTTATATAGCTGCAGCATACATGCTATAGTGGACACACTCCAAGCTACGTAGTTTATAAGGTTAACTGATATTTCGACAAGCTCACAATGCATGCATGCTCGTTGTAATTGGTGCATGTTGAAGCAACACATGCAATTGTCTGGTTAGCACAGATGCATGTGCTGCGTGCATCAGGCAATTACAACGCTCATGTGTTTAAATACATGTCCTATGCACAGAATCAAATGTGTTCACATTCAATTCAAAGTGAATGTTGACAGTCCCACTGATATCGATTCCAATGAATGAGTTATGTACTGGAAAACAAAATGGATAATGGCATGCAGTGGAATGTGAATTAATGCAGCATACATGCACTGTACATATATACGTATCAAGCAAGCAGGTGGGGCAAAACTTGTGAGCAGCAATGGAAGGCAAATATGTACAATAACACACACACACGAAGTTGGAATGCACTTGATCCACACACAAAACAATAAAATTAAGTTGCAGTCAAAACTGTAATGATGGTGGAATAAAACTCAATGCTTTTGGGTTAATAAACCACATACAATTGCACATAATTCAGTCATTGGTGATTAGAGTGGTGGTGCAATGAAGGCATCATTGCGACAGAACCACTGGTGTGGTGGAGAATTTGTTGTCCGATTTGCCATTTTTACGCAGGAAATTTGGAGTGGGCCGCCTCTTGAGTGAGTTTGAGGGCACAGAGAGTCGGCGCTTTGTTAGGTGACTAAGGTGCTTGGATTCCACTGTGGGAGGGAGGAGAGAAGGAGGGGAGGGGAGGAGAGGAAAGGAGAGGAGAGGAGAGGGAGGGGAGGGGAGGGGGGAGGGGAGGGGAAGAGAGGGGGGAGGGAGAGGGGGAGGAGAGGGGAAGAACAGTATAAAGGGTAAACAACAAAACAGCTATTCAACGTTTAGCTACTGTATGTCCAACCCAAGTACCAAGTCACGCTGCCTTTGACACTTTGGACCAGACACACAACATGAAGATACGTACAGTGGACACCTTCAAGGTCTTAGTGTACATACAATATATTATGAAGCTGTTGTGGGACTGTCAGGAGCAGAGTACGTAGAATTAAACCTCATCATCAATAGAGAACTCCCAGTGTACTCCAAAACTGTGAATAAAGCTTTCAAATCTGCCTCCATCCAATTCACCACCAGTGCTTTCAAATCTGCTTCCATCCAATTCACCACCAGTGTTTTCACTTTCACACAAGCTAGAGGCAAGCCGGTTCAATTCATAGCCCAAGGCAAGTTGAGTCTACGTAAGTCAGTTTGGACTAAATCGATGTCAGTGCAAATGCAACAAATGGTTTCGAACCCTTCAACCAAATCAGTTTGCCATGCCCATAATATGAACACATTGCTGTAGTGTAGTACAGTGACCCACCAGTTAAAGTGATTGCCTTACTCTCTACAAGCACACACACACACTAACCTGGAACGTCAAGACATATGTCATCCACAGATGCAGGGGCCGGTGAGGGGGACAGTCTGTCAAAGCAAGGAGAGGCAGACCTCTCACGCATAAACGCTCGAGCAACATCACTGCTGTCCAGCTTCCTGTCCACAGTGCCTTGAGCGGGGGGAGTGTCAGCCCTGAAAGGCGGTGTCCTTCGACGGGGAGGATCAGGGGTTCTGGATGTGTACTCTTGGTTCAAGTCTTTTCGAGGTTTAGTTCCATAGTTGACCCTGGGAATGAAGGAAGAGAGTTACAGTAACACAGTAGCGGAACGTCAGAGTGATGATGTAGAGGGTCGTGGCCACATGGGGCAAAGAAAAAGAGAACTTCTGATCAAGGAACACAGCATAAAAAAATCAGAAACAGAACGTTTTGATCATGAAGGCCCTTGTCGGCTGTTAGAGACTGCAAGAAATCAGTCTTCTTCAGACTTCAATCCCTAGCTGCTGACGAAGGCCTTTTTGGTCCTGTTTCTGATGTAATAGTCCGCTACATACATATGTTTCTTACTCAGAAATTCTCTGTCTGTCACCAGAGACGATGTACACAGCATAGCGAAGAACAAGAGCCCCGTTTACACTAGCAAGTTAAACCGGTTTGGAATGCGAATTAACTAAATCTGGGTTAAGTGTAAATGCGCTAATCCAGGTACCAAAACAGTTTAACTAAACCACCTCCTGAGGTGGGTTAGAAACCAGTTTAACTAATCCAGTTGTCAGTGTAAACACAATAATCCTGTCTGCGGAAGTGTCTTACCTCTTTTATCATTCAGCGATGCCTCCATCAACGGAGGAAGCGCCTTGAGTACAATTTCGTCGCACGGGGAGGACCACTTTCTTCCAAGGCTAATCCGTCCAGGCGGCTCTAACAGTTTTACATATTCGAGTGTAAATGCTCGTAACACTGAGTTGAAAGCGGCTTAACTAAATCGGTTTTGACCCACTTGCGCTAGTGTAAACGGGCTAAGATGGTTGAATAAAAAGAGAAAATGTGATACCAATCATCTGGCAGAGACACTGGCCAAAGAATGCTGCAATGTACAGGATATGAAACAGA
The DNA here is from genome assembly GCA_964019415.1 of Ianthella basta. Lineage (NCBI taxonomy): Eukaryota > Metazoa > Porifera > Demospongiae > Verongiida > Ianthellidae > Ianthella > Ianthella basta. The sequence continues at coordinate 8,942,848 of OZ025868.1, read as the reverse complement.
TGCAGAAACAGCTACTCACTTTGGTGGTGAGGGTGACTTTGACGATCTTGCGCGGTCTGAAGTGGGAGTGGTGGGGAGAGATTTGGACACTTGCTCAAAAGCTTGCTTAATGCTGCCAAAGTTTTCACTTCGCTGGCTGGAGTCAAACAGCACGGGAGCTCGCGCTAGTGACACTGGACCTCCGCTCATCTTACTGCAGTTGGTTGAACAAAGGAGGGAGGAGGAAAGGAGAAAGGGAAAGGTTGTCATTAGAGGACTCAGAGCACACAAGCAGATTGCCAGTGGAGGAGGCTAACAATCAAGATACCTCACTCAACTCTATAATAACGTAGAGACCCTTTCCCACCAGCACATCATGCCACAGATGTTGCTCATTACAATGAGTTCCACACATGCTATGCATACACAAGCATCTGAGTCCAATAAAATTAACAGCCAGCACGCCAGCAATACAAATAATCAACATAAAAATATCACGAAATAGCGTTTTTCCTTGCGTCTCACGCAGAAATAGCATACGTACGTTCGTCTCTGACAATTGGGTGTAAACACGTATGTACAGTACATACACTGTGTGTGGCCTGGCGTTTTATCACTACGCATTTCAGTGTCAGAGAATGCCAACAGATTCCAGCATCCAATCTATGTACTTCTGTAATGTAACCACCTGTCTACATCATGTATAGGCCAACAACGTGTACAGTATGCACAGTACAGGTGGTGGCCCAGAGTGACTGGGTGCAGCGAATGTAGTCTAGCTAAGTGTACACAGTAGAAAGGTCAGATACTTGTCAGTTTCATCATCATCAGTCACCTTGCTGACGTCAGTGGGTGTGGATATTCATAGTTAGTTCATAGATAACAATAATATTGCAAGCAGTGGCCTGAGCCCTTACACAAACTGGACCTACATGGAGTGTTCACAGTTGAATAAACCTCACGCATATCACAAGTGTACAATAAAGGTATTGGACAAGCCATGGGCTTGTGCTACATGAGTGAGGAATGAGCTCTACCTATAGCACGGGGTAAGAGATTCTTTCAATTTACGCACTTTCCAGAAGGAAACCGAGATGTGTCTCTAGAAACTGCACAACACACACACACACACACACACACACACACACACACACACACACACACACACACACACGCACACACACTGTACATGCAGTGTTTACTAACAGAAAGTGTTCACAAACAAACAAGGAGGGGTGGAGAGTGGCTCAGTTAGACTACACTGCTTTATGTTTGAAAGATGTTACAGACATGTCCCTACTGTAGTACATGTACGTACAACTGGTAGCATCTGGCATCTGCTGACCCAGAGCAAAGTACAGCGACTTACTGTATGGCAATCAGGTACAGTACATACGCAACAGCTGTGGTTTCTGTTACGCACACTCACACCTAAATAAGTAGGTAGGCGCAGTGCAATGTAACGTGCACCGTGTAGAAAATAGTTCATGACGGGTGCACTGGATCGTTAGCCAAGTGAGGAGTGGCTAGTGAATGGTTGGGTGTAGCAGAGGGTGCCATTTGAATTCTTCTTTGCACAGTACAGTAGCTGAATAGGGAGAGCCTCGTGACACATTGTGAAACTATAATGCATGTAAATGCTAACAGTGCCATGTTTACAGCCTCAGGAAGGGTTCTTATAAGGGAGCAAGAAGGGTTCTGTGCCCTACAACAGTCTAGAGAGAACACTGGTACTCTGCTGCGGTGGCAGGAAATATCATGTTGTTGTGTCTAGTCATGAGATGAAGAGGTCAGTGGCAACATTGCAATTTGCTACCAGGAACACATCTACACTTCTACACACTGGAGTGGAGGTGTGTGTGTGTGTGTGTGTGTGTGTGTGTGTGTGTGTGTGTGTGTGTGTGTGTGTGTGTGTGTGTGTGTGTGTGTGTGTGTGTGTGTGTGTGTGTGTGTGTGTGTGTGTGTGTGTGTACAAAATGACAAACTTTAGTCAAGCAGCAGTTTAGCATTTTGGAGCACAATCTCGAAATAAACATATGAAACAGGCTTTATAAACAGTACTAATGGAAGTAATGCACTCAATTAGGGTTCCATTATGACACCAGGCTATTTCTAGTAACTGAAAATTGTTACCATGGCAACAACACACCATCCTATTACTTACTCAATGCATAATTATAGACAGGAAGTCACCCGGCACAATGTCACGACACATTAGCTGACAGCACACAGTGCAATAGATGACATAAATAGTAACACAATTCTTGTGTGGACAAGTCCTCATTGCATGAGGCCCTTCCTAGCCACACAGGAGCCCAAGAACACAAGAAGTACCCACACCCGTACTATTGGAAGTACATAGACAAGGTGAACAGCATCACATGTATGAACATACAGTACAACCAAAACCCATTACTGTATAATAGGTTTAATAATAGCACACCAACACAGTGAAACCTGTCTGCAACGATCACTGAACAAGGTATACACATACTGTACATAGACGTAGCAACTTCTTCAAAACATCCCCCTCCCTGGTCCCAAACAGTATTAACACAGCGCAATAGCGATACAGTCCACCTCTGTGTCCAGCTGCACTAGTACTCCTCTACAAAGGTTCCAAATGCTTAGTCCTACCTAAAATCGGAACAGATTATGGTAGGACATCACAATAACCAGATCTTTTACTGCACAGTCATGCAATTTTACACGCCATGTATCAGTCCCTCATCCTGTCATCTACTTCACCGTATCCCTATTACATTGTAAGTGCTCTATCTACTCTTCCTTTTGCCTATCTACGTATGTACGTATGTGTTCACCCTCCATCCTCTAGCCATCACTTTTTTCATCAATTGCTGTATTACACTTGATCTGGGCTCCCTGAGAAGTAGCCCATTGGGCTAAGTGGAGCTACAGTATAATCACTACTGATACTCCACAAAGACCAGCCACACACTTGGACTACAGGTGGCTGGCTGCCTCATGAAAGGTTTTGCAATGGGTTGGTGGTCCATACAGTATGTGGTACCAACAGGACTACTACTGCACACACCACAGGCAACATGTACAGGTCACTACAGTATGCATGTACGTACGTATGTACACAACCCTACACATCAAGGATGAAGGTTAGTATATGGGTATACGTACTCGGTGAGTGTGACAACCACATCCATACAATGTATTCAATTGAGTGTCACACCACGCCATCACCTGCCCGGATGACCTACGCAGTGTAATCATGTTTAGTTCACAACACAATAGACACAGGCAGAGTGACTAGCAGTGCACAGACTGGAAGGGAGTGAAGCAGAAACACACAACAAGGAAATTTTCCTTTTCAAACTCATTACTACAAATACGCCGAGCTTGTAGCAGGAAACCCAACCTCTAAGTCATCCCTTGGCACCTCGCAATTATTAAGGGCATATATATGTATTTCTCCCTCCACCTATCCATCACTCACAAACCTGTAGGCTAGGGTAGGGTACGAGCAAGGTGAGTGAGTAGGCATAACCAGGATGTCAGCACTCAATGGAGAGCCAGGCACTTTGTCATTCACAGACACAACACCATTCCCAGTTTTGGCTCGGGCAGGTCCATTCTCATCACACCAAACAGCCTCTCTGCACTCAAGGCCACCCACATGGGGATGGGCGGACTCCTTGTACCAAAACACACCTCACAGCTCACACAGCATTAAGCGAGAAGCCAACCAACACGCACCAAGGGAATGCATTGTTGTAAGGATGACCATAAAAGGAAAATAAACTGCTCATGTTGCACTTACAGACAGGAAACATGACATCACAGGTACCCACAATTTGAGGTAAAGGGAACACGGGATACTTCCCACTGCGAAATTGCAACAAAATTACACTGAATAGAACACATTCATTGCATTCACTGCATGCTTGGACATGCATATTGTAGGGTTGCACATCTTTCCACACACAGTACATGACTGTGTGCACTGTGTGCAATGGGGTTATGGTTGGAGTAGCACGTCTGCAAATTACCATATGAATGAGTGAAACATTCACTTTGATGTACTGGTCTTCAGTGCCAGAGTGCTCCTCTAATTCCATGAG
>OZ025868.1:8898775-8928775 GCA_964019415.1 Ianthella basta | reverse complement strand
CTGTATGTTTAGGTTAGTCAGAGGTGGCGTTAAAGAGGACAGTGACTAGGAGACACAATTCGCCGAACACACGCACACAAACACACACACACACACACACTACATAAATGTCAGTAGACTACGTATATACGTACATACATACAGAGTAATTTCTCAATAGATCTTCCATCCGCATTCCTCCAGCATTCTCATGAGCTGGGTTGCTGAAGTCTCATCGTTTTGTTCCATCATCTCCTCTATAGCTTTCAGCATTCACTGGTCAGCGTAAAAGGCCTGCCACTCCTGGGAGGCGAGAGATCGTCTCACACTCCCTGCATGCACTTGGTGACAGCTTCCCACACAGTCTGCTCGGGTACACAGAACCCTCTGCGGCAAGGACCTGGGAAACGTTCCCCTAACCCTCCTCTTGAAGTGAAGTTGAACAATTCGCTGCTTGCAATACACTGTTGGAACCATCTCCAAGTCAATCACCGAACAGAATATCACACGTGGTGGAAAATACGTTCATTAACAGCAGAGAATCATACGAATTACAGTTAACTGCTAATTGATAACCGTTAAATTTTAACGGTTATCAGTTACCTGTTCCTCGGTAACCGTTAACTGTTCGCTGGAAGTTTTCAGATAACATCAGGTATTTACGATGTGTACTGTAGCCCCCACACACGCAGGGACAGATACGTAGACATGATACCATGAGATATGAATGTGTGGGGTACAGAGTGACGTGGGGTGCATACCTGAGCAGTGTAGGTGTGGATGCCATAGCGAGACAGGTCCTTGACAATCCCAAGGAAGGCAACTTCGCACTCCTCAGGGTTCATGCCACTGCAGAGACAGGGAGAAAGGTACAGAGGGATCTCTAGCCAAGGATGTCTTGAAGTAGAAGATGTCTTGTCTTGACAACTCGATGACTGTCACTGTCAGACAGTGCCTACTGTCCCAGCTACTGCACACTGTACACTACTGTACACAGAGATGAGTACGAAACTACCTCTGAAATAAGGACACTTCTTGAATGTGGACAGAACCTACTGTCCCAGCCACGTACATATAAACTACATAACTCTGAAACAAAGACACCTCTCTAAACAGGACACTTGTGTCTGTCCCAAATTGTCCGAGGCATTTGTAACAGAGAGGCAGTAACGCAAGTACGTATGCACGTATGTACGGGAGTGGGGTGGACAAGAGCAGCTACATACTGTAGATACGAGGCAAAGGTTAGGAGCCAGTGATGTTCATGCATGCGATCAAGTACATGTGTACGTACGTACATGCAAGCAGTAATGTACTTGTACGTGTGAGCAAGTATTGTACATACTGTAGAGGGTGATCTTAGTTTGAATATGTGTGCGTGCATGAGCGCATGTGTGCGTTGTGTGTGTGCCAATTGTGCTGCCATTTGCACTCCCCACCTCTTCGTCTTGTGTACTTCTCTGATTTTTGCCTCATAATCTTCAGCCTGCACAAACACAAACATGCAAGGACAAGTCAACTAAGCAGTGTACGCACACGATGAAGGGTGCAAGGCAATAATGTGAAAACATGCAGAATACATTTTCACATGCCACCAACGATAGCAGCAATAGGCAGCAAGCAGGTGCATGTACTGAACACTACCAAAGTATGTAAGTTCTGCCTACAAACATGCACAGTACCGTGTGGTTAACACATCTGGGGCTCAACTAGGTATTCATGTACACAAGATTATCACAGCTTTTATCATAAGCATGCAGAGCTCATGTGTTAGTAAAAAAAGAACAGGGGCAGATAAGTGCTTGCAGGGAGACAGCAGTTCTGCTAAGCATTTCATTTGATTCGAACCGAAACACGTCTGCACAAGGAAAGGGACGCAAGGCTTGTGCTTTGGACAAGAGTCGTAACAACCGTGCTGGCCTGGCATTCCCCATGGGCCACGTCCATGGGATGCTGAGAAGTGGTCACTTCGTCGAAAGGATCGGAGTGACCATTGCCCAGGGCGGCGCCATGCCAAACATCCAGGCTGTCCTGCCCAAGAACTCCGATGGCTACGTAGGTCACGCAGAGCACACGCACACACGCAAACACAAATGTACGTACATACACAAATATACCAATGTGATTACATATGTATAATGTGAACATACACAGCACGTACGTACCAAACTATCTGGTTTGGCGTAGAGGAACTTGACAAAGTCGGCAATGTATCCATCTGTGTGGTCAGTGGGATCGTAGTCTCCAACAGAGGCTGTGTTGTCAGGAGAGGATGAAGGGCAGAGAGAAGCAGAGGGAGAAAAGTGAAAAAGAGAGTAAAAGGGAAGAGGAGGGGAGCACAGGAGAGGGAAGGAGAGAGAGAGATGTGGAAGGTGTGATGTAGAGGAGAGGAAGATTAAAAGTGACAGAAAGGAGAGGTGCAGATGAAGACAGGAAACAATGGAGAGAGAAAGGGCAGAAGGAGTGAAAGGAGAAACAAACTCAAGACATGTACATATGTACGTATGTACACAACTACGTACGTACATGTGTACAAAATAAATGCCCATTATTGCTGAAGAGGAACCTGCATGCACTGTGGCAGCTTCAGTAAGGGGAAACAGAAAGATACACATGTCCTGAGTACGTACGTATGTACGTACATGTTAGTGCTCTACACTGTGTTAAGTACCATACCAGCAACAACACTAATGGTACTAAACGGCAGCTTGGCTTCGACTGTGTGTGCGTGTGTGTGTGTGTGCGTGTGTGTGTGTGTACCATGTACACACATGTATGCAGTGTCCTTCACACATCACTCACACTGAATGAGGAAACAGAGAAGCTCATCGAGTTGCTCCTGGGTGACTTGTACCCTAGGAGGAAGGGAAAGGCGACAGCATGAGATTACATACATACATACATACGTACGTACGTACATATAGTACGTAGTACCCAAAGGAACATCTAAGCACGAGTACAGGGCAATTGCTCACATCTCCTCAACCAGGATGCATTTCAACATTTGAAGCAGCTGAAGACTATAGAGTAACGTACGTACAGTATGTACCTTTGCATTAGTGATATCACACTCTATCATTATCGATGCATTAGCAGGGGTGCATTTAGGGGGGGGGGCGGGGGGGCATTTGTCTCTCCTTGCTATATTCTCGCCCCCCCCCCTTGGAAAACTTACCCAGCCTTATGTCATTTTTAAGAGCCCCCCTTATTATTTTGAAACCTTAATCTTGGTCCCCTTGAAGACATTTCTAAATACAGCATTGATTAGTGATATCTACCACAGGTCAAAGTTAGAGAGTGTACGTGCTATGTCCCTTAGCATCCACCACATTTGTGTGTGGTTATAAATCATGTGAAGTTAGAATGCGAGATATGACATTTATCATGCCTAGACATCACCCAGTTGCCATGGTAATGTGATATGTTGATCAAAACATCTTGTCCTGCAGTGATAGCTAGCCCTGCAGCTACGTACTAGACACTGGAGTATCAATGTACTGTACTCATTACACGATTACCACTACAGTCAACACATTTGATGAGTGGTACCCTCCCTTACGTATCTACACCCTCCCTCACCACACCTGACCTCCTCCCTCTCCCCCATCTCCACTCCCTCCTCCCTCTCCCCCATCTCCACTCCCTCCTCCCTCTCCGCCATCTCCACTCCCTCCTCCCTCTCCCCCATCTCCACTCCCTCCCTCTCCTTCATCTCCACTCCCTCCTCCCTCTTCTCCATCTCCACTCCCTCCTCCCTCTCCCCCATCTCCACTCCCTCCTCCCTCTCCCCCATCTCCACTCCCTCCTCCCTCTCCCCCATCTCCACTCCCTCCTCCCTCTCCCCCATCTCCACTCCCTCCTCCCTCTCCCCCATCTCCACTCCCTCCTCCCTCTCCCCCATCTCCACTCCCTCCTCCCTCTTCTCCATCTCCGCACCCTTCCCCTCCCCAATCCCCTTACCTCTGTTCCTTGATGTCTTGGCAGAGCTGCAGCACGTACTGGTACCGGGTGATGTCCTCCTTGAAGACAGAGGGGTCCTCAATGTAGTACTTGACACCAAAAGTGACTTGCCAGACACCGTCTTCATCTGACACACAGGAAGGAGAGATACATACAGTGTGTGGAGCTCACACACACACACACACACACACACACACACACACACACACACACACACACACACACACACACACACACACACACACACTTGTACACCTCTCCTGTCCCCCACACACTTTGTCAAAACACAGGAGCAGTTCTTCTCCATTTCCCACACAGCTTGCAGGTGTTTCTTATCTACTCTTGCCAATATATACATACGTACATACATACATGCATACCTACATACCTACATATCTACATACATACGTACGTACATACCTACATACCTACATACATACGTACGTACATATACGTATACACACTGTACATATGTATGTATATTATATGCACACACTCACCCGCAGGAATCTGCCTCTTGGCTGTCTTGAGGGGGTCAATGTACACCTACACACACATTGCCCATCACATAGGAGGGGAGGTGAGGGGGAGACAGCACTCAAGGAACACAAAACTGAATGAAGAAAAACCTGATGTTTGAGTCACACTTTCTAATACAACGTACAACATATGTGCAATCAATGTGAGAATAAAGTAAGGGCTTCTCAGCTGGCTCAGGCATCAGAAAGGGTTGGTTCTCCAATACCAGCTTTACAACAGGGTTGAAAACCTTGCTGACATTTCGACCAGATGCTCTGGTCTTCTTCAGGGCGAGGAAGACCAGAGCATCTGGTCTAAACGTCTTGGAGAACCAACCCTTTCTGATGTGAGAATAAGTACAAGTATGCACAGGTGTGTGCGTGCGTGCGTGTGTGTGTGTGTGTGTGTGTGTGTGTGTGTGTGTGTGTGTGTGTGTGTGTGTGTGTGTGTGTGTGTACGTACGTATTCAGCGTACAACACCCCCTAACTCACCCTCATGCTGCCATCCATGTAGTAGAGTCCAAAGAAATCCGTCTCAGACATATCAAGGTGCTTGTACACTTCATCGAAAATGGCACTTGCTTTGCACTTGCGCTGGATGAGTGGAACAACAACAAGGACACACGTAAAGAAGGAAGCAAATAGGGCAGGTGGGTGAGTTTATTAGGGGCTGGTACACAGTTGATACAGGCGATTGTGAAGTGTGCTCAAAGGCTAAAACAAAGGCAAGAGACAACAGAAACAGCATCCTCAATCCAATGCACTGGTCTGTGTGTTGTGTACATGAACGTACATATATACAGTACATGCGTTTGTATGTGCTACATACATACGTACGTATGCATGTGTTGTCTTGTTCCTGTGTTCAGAGATGGGATTGCTATTGAGCACTCACGTACGTAGCAAAGAAGGAACAAATTACACAGTGAGGCACCTTGGCATTTAGGGTCTTCATCATTCAAACTGCTCTGTGGCTGGTGAAGACCCTAGATACCAAAACACCTCAATAATTTATCCTTTTTGCTACGTGATTGCTTAATTAACAAACCCATTTGCGTTCAACACAGTAATACGTATGAGCCTCCACACTTTGTACATCATTCCCGTACGTACAGGCTGTGTGTGCATCAGTGTGTGTGTGTACATGTGTGTTGTGTGTGAAACCACCCACTGCACATACACATGCACAGACGTACGTATGTAAGTATTACAGTGAAACCTGTCTAAGACAGCCACCTGTGGGCCAGTTATAATTTGCCCTTATAAAGAGGTGACTGCAATGTTTTAGTGCTATGTTAGTGCTACTTGGGGCAAGGAGGCTGGCTGTTCTAGAGAGGCGGATGCCTTGTGCATACAGTGACCAATTAGGCAGGTTCCACTGTACATATCATTAGCATGACCTTTGCACTACAATCGTCCAAACATCTGGAGCAGCATGTCAAGGACAAGGAAACAGACACAGACAAATTCCATCAGGCCTAAAACTATACACCCGACACATTCCTCCGTCTCCAGCGAGCCCAGATGCCAGACACACCCACACCACACTCTAGCTCCTGGCAGCCTACAAATGACCTCACCAGCTGCAACAGTACCCACACATTCCATGAATCCCCGTTGGTCACTACATATCATGGAAAAAGGGACAGTACAGCCAAGCCTGTCTAAGACAGTCACCTATGGGGTAGATGTACTGTAGGTACGTGATTGGCCCATTTACAGAGAGTTGGTTGCATTATAGACACTACTGGTTTGGTGGGGGCCAGGGTGGCTGGTTGATTTAGAGAGCAGACTACGTACCGTATACAGTGACCATCTTAGAAAGGTTCCACTGCACTAATGACATGGAACACGCAGAGCACACAGTGGTGTGTGGGGAAAGCACTCAAGTGCGCTCACAAACACACCGCTATACACTACACACACACACATACACGCACACACACACACACACACACACACACACACACACACACACCACCACCACACACACACGCATACACACACACACACACACACACACACACACACACACACACACACACACACACACACACTTTGTACAGTAGCTCCACGCTACAGTAACCATGACAGCTTTCCCACTGGAATCAAAGGAAAAGTGAAATTGGGTACATTTTGAGAGTGAAATAGAACACATTTTGACTGCAGAAATGTACATATTTTGAGAGAGTGGAAACAGGCACATTTCAAAAGAGAAAATTAATACAATTTGAGAGAATAGTCACGTGTTGTCATGTACATTCCAGACTCTGGTTGGGTCCAGGTGGAGACTCCACTCACATAAGAGAATAATGGTGTATGTATGTACGTACGTATGAACATTTTAGACCAGTCCCCTTCCTGGAGTTCTGCTATTGTGCAACACTTAAGGGTAATTGCGCAATATGGTCTACATTGTTGCTACATAAACACCTACATATGAAATACACAGCAACCTTAGCTCCTTAACCAGAGCTGAGCAAAGTGGGCTATTACAAAGAACTGTCAGTAAATGATCACCAAACAAAACACCTGGGGGGCAATGGTGGGTGCAGACCAGAGGTCTGCCTCCAGTTGGAGGTTGCCTAGCAACAGGAAACCACCAGCCAACCACAGTCTTATGTCATCAACCAATCACAACATGAGGGAGGGGCTAGCAACCCACAGTGTATTCATAGCCTGCTCCTTAGACAATGTGTTTGCATGTTTGTCTGTGTGCGTGTGCGCGCGTGTGTGTGTGTGTGTGTGTGTGTGTGTGTGTGTGTGTGTGTGTGTGTGTGTGTGTGCACCCTGATCACTTCTAGGATTTGTTGGGTCCAAAGGGTACACCCTATCAATCCAATTTTTACAGTTGTAGCAGTAGTGTTATTGTACAATCAGTTGTTGCATTGCTGCTCCTTGGCGTTGAGGGCGATATGTAAGTGCAGGCATTACAAACGCTTGTGTGTGAAGAGTAAGAAATGATGGGAAGGGCATGTTAATAACAGATGTCAAGGGACACCAAAGAGCAGATGAGAGCTGCAAAGGTACTGTGCCCTTTGGACAGAGCCTAAAGGGAACACACTGCACATGTACAAACGTACATATTTATGCCCACGTGTGCGTGCATGCACAGGATAATGCGAACAGGTGTGTGTGCATGGTTACCACCAGTCACTGCTTTGCAGTGGTAACATGACACCCTACCCTACACAAACACAGCGCCAGCAGAGTGCCCTCAGACGTGGAGGGGGTGTCTGTCCCCATTGACTCCTCTCTCGTTAGTACTGTACCATGCACCTAACATGCCACAGTGAAGGCATGCAAGCAATACCATGACCGCCTCAGACAAAGGAAAAGGACATGGACTGACTATATGTGTGTGTGTGTGTGCGTGCGTGCGTGCGTGCGTGTGTGTGTGTGTGTGTGTGTGTGTGTGTGTGTGTGTGTGTGTGTGTGTGTGTAGCAATGGGGTGTACCCTTAGTGACACATAAACAATTAAAGCATTTCAAGTATTTCTATCAGTGAAAGCCAGTGCCAGTGACCAGTGAACAACCACAAGAGCTGCCACAAGAGAGCTGTTATGTATACACAGACAGAGTGAAGATCATGCTTTTCACCACTTCCACCACCCTGATGGCGACTCTGTTAGTGACTGCTGTCAATGCTATGTGAACTGTACATAATTACACAGCGACACCTCATTATTAGACACTTTAGGAACAATTTGGGATGAGTCAAGTGCTGATGCCCTGATTAGAAAGAGGTGTCCTCATTTCAAAGATACGTACATACTTAATCATTGAACATTGCCGGAATAATCCACTCTACATTGAACATGCATATATGCACTATGTGGAACTACGTACAGACCTATCGTCTACAGCATGCCAATTAATTGATTTGTATACGTACAACTCAAATTACATGGACAGAGGGCACTGTCCTCAATACCGTGGGTGCGTTACCCGGGTGACCAATGAATGCACATACACTGTACGAGCTACACGTTTTCAGCCTTCTGCACCTTTCTATACAGATGGAGATACAGATACATACGTAGAACACAGTCCTCACTCACTTATGCACAAGCAATCCATTGTACACTGAGACACAGAAATACATTTGTACACCACATCCCCCTCGTGTCACTTCCACAACACATCACAGTGTACCACACATAAGTGTAGGCAAGTACATGTGTGTGTATAAGAAGTTACAAAACCTTTACATCCCAAAAGAAGTGATTCTAGTCATGTGCGCACGTGTGAAGGGGCACGGCAGTGTGACCACATTATGTCACCAATTTGTTGGGATCTCATTGGTGAATGTGACCCAATTCCCTGGTTTACGTCCCAAAGACTTTGGGATCACTTTTATGTTATGGCATTAGTAAAACTAACAGTCCACAAAGCTTACATCACAGGTGACAAGTCTTTTACCTTTATCTACAGATAAGGGCCCTTGAAAATGCCAGCCTATGTAAACAGGCTAATAAGAAGGGTCACCACCTCAGCTGTACCGCTGGGCAAGGGACTGTTTCTTGTGAAAGTCATGTGAACACAGTATGACCCCAGGAGGTGACCCACCTCTCCACTAGACACAGAAAGAAGGCTCCTAGCAAAGGGTATTTACCTGTAAGAGGGCACCACATTCACACACACACACACACACACACACACACACACACACACAAGTTCATGATCAATACGTACGTACATATGCACACATGTACGCACACTGTACTCAAACACTATGCAGTGGAACTTGGGCACTTTGAATTCAGGGCAATTTTCCAGAAAAGAATGTACGTATACAAAACTACCTCTAAACTGAGGGCACTCTCTAATGTGGGCAAAGCCTACCATGTGCAGTTGCACATGTACTGCACACAGAGATGTGTACAAACTACCTCTAAGATAAGGACAGCTCCTTAACATGAACATTAGGGCAGATAATGGACACAAAGCAGGAGTCAAGAACACAGAGATGACACTGTAAGCAGCACAAGAGAACACAGATGGAACTGACATGTACGTATGAAAGTACATACATGCAACATAGCCCAGTACATACATACATATGTATGTATGTACGTATCTACGTACTAGAGGTCAGTGTAAGTGGAACAAGTGCACATTAGTGCAACACGCCCAAGCCCGATAGCGTGCACTACCACCGCTACATGTACGAACGCACAGTCCAGAGTGGGCAGCCGCCAGTCTGCGTGTCTGCACCTCACTCCAGCGGAACAGTAACACATGAAAGAGGACCGTCCAAACCTGACTAACCAGCCACTAATGGAGTACGCAGGACCGTGTTAGCGAAACTCTACTAGATAACAGGCACATAGGCTAAGTAGAGCACTTCCCATACTCTGGTACGTATAATTAATGTGCACTTGACCGTTAGTCATGTGAGGAGTGGCCAATGGATGGCTGAGTGGGGGGGGGGGGGGGGGGGGGAGGGCGTCAACTTCCTACAAAATGTGGTACAGCTGAATACAGGGAGAGCCTGGTGACAAACTGTGTAATTGTGTAACGCGTGCAAACGCTATAGCGCCGCCCACACCATATGACTAGTGGTGCACTATATCCGCTCTAAAAATTTGTCACCCGCTGTGCATAAAAAATTTCGTCATTCGTAGCCACTAGCACCCTAACCGTGGAAGGCGGCTAATACATAGTTAAGAGTTTATGGGCAAAGCATTGGAAGGAAGGTGAATCACTGGAGCATGCTTTCATATGGGCGTTTCCTGCTGAAAAGGGCACTTTTAAAATTACCGCACTAAACTATATTACATACATACGTACCTTTTCAAGAAGAGCACAGTGCATGGTTCAAAGCCCTTAATTAGAACATTCCTTAAAGGAGCAAGAAAGGTTTAAAGCCTCTAAAGCAGCCTAGAGAGAACACCACCTTACATCCCAAAGCACCTTACGTAACCAATGGAGGCCACACACATGAAGTCATGACTCCCTGAAACCTAACACACCGACCCATTCCTTAAGTTCACATAAGAACATACTGAAGATGCCCCAACCACTTTGTTATCTGACACAGACCGGGAAAGAAGCCACACTCACTAGATTCCATACTGTGCCTCAAGTAGACTCACGTTGCTTCTTCACACACTTGTACAGGCATACGTACACACATACAAGGGTCCTAAAATCTGCTACTTGACATTTACGTATGTACTAAAGTGTACAGTAGTGCTTATCACAGTGTTTGACTGGCAAACTGCCAAGCTGGACTATTTTGCGATCTTACACGAGGAATTAAGCCCAGCATATTACACTCCACCCCACTCCTTCTCTCCCATTCTTCTCTGGTTCTGACGTGGCCGTAACGTGTCTGCTCCACCAGACACCACTTACTCTAGCCAGTATGTACGTATACCAATGCCATACATTGTGCACAAGGGAACACTACCACTGCAAGTTGCGGAACGTAGGGACCGCCAAATGGTGTGCACAAGTTGGAGGGGATGCAGCGTTAACACACTGGCATTCACTACCCAGTGGAGCATTAAAGTTACCTAGGTGACTTTCAGACAAGACTGTGAAAACAGGATGAGGCATGACAACCATAAAGCTCTCAGGCTCCAGTTAACGCCAGGAGTGATAAAAATAGACACATACACACCAAGGGGATGGCTTCTGCATTCCTACACACTTGCACTTACAAAGTGTGAGGTGAAGAGAAATGGCTTCTGCTGTGCTGCTCCCAGAGCAGCTGGTACATAACACACCCAACAGCAACACACAAACAGGATACAGCGGTGTCCACTGTGTGCGTGACGTGTATACACGTACAAAGTTACGTAGCTACACATTTCCCCTACAGCATTGGAGCACTGTTTTGAGTGGTGGATGGGCTTACTATGTAGCTGTGAGGTGGCTAAATGGGAAGATGCGTCCAGCCACCATCACACACACAAGGGGCATATCTCTCTCTAACTATCATTGCAGATACACCCACCCACACCCACCCACACACCCACACACACAGCCTTGTAAACGCCACACAGGTATCACATGTCTGCTAGGTGGGGCAACCAGAAAGGCAACAACCAATGCTGGCTGCTCTCCAGCAGTGGGTGAACAAATGGCTTCATGAAGACATACAAGAGCAATTGCTGTCCATATGTCACAGATCATTCAGTGTGAGTACAAGGGTGGGTAGGGTTTAATGTAGGGCACATGTGTCTGTGTCTGTGTGTGTGTGCGTGCGTGCGTGTGTGTGTGTGTGTGTGTGTGTGTGTGTGTGTGTGTGTGTGTGTGTGTGTGTGTGTGTGTGTATGCTCGATACAACACAACCATATATTACACAGTGGTCACAGTTAGCGAAACAGCTTTTTTGTGTCCTTTATGTCCCAACAAAGCCAAAACCTAAAGCCAGCTTAAACAGACTACAAGCCCTCCCATCCATCACTCTACTTCCTACATAGCTACACAACAACTACTTGCAGTCTTGAATCAACTACATACATAACACAGACCCTACTATGTGGGCACATACTCTAGGGTCAAAAGGATCCTCCCCATTCAAGCCACCTTGAGTCCAGACACACAATAGTCTTGCTAGGCGAGATGTCACTCATTCAGGGCGTGCCCCCCTTATGTAAAGGACATACACTAGGTAACGCCCAATGGGGTTGGCATGCAACTAGAGCATTCCAACAATGCAGTGCACTGTGACACTCTGTGGTGATAGGTGGGACACAATTGCCACACTATCACATTACACATTCAACATGAAGGAACTCGAGGGAGTCAAAACACTGTAGCAAAAGCACCAAGGGCAATAGGGCCCACGCCACGAACACATCCAGATATACATCTATAGCACTATGAAGCTATCAACCATTCCCGCCCCACCCGCTGCCACTCCCCCTCTCACCGGCACTGTGAAGGAGTGCTTCGCTCCATCGAGGAGAACAACCTGCACGTTGGCCACTTTCTTGCTCTGCTTCTTCCGCGCTTTCTCCTCTTTTGCTAGCCGTCTTGCAGCATCCTTTGCTTCCTTCTCCTGTTGCTTACGTTCCTTCTCGGCTTCTTTCTCCTTCAATTTTTCTTGCTTCTTACGCTCCTCATCTGCCTGTTTACGCTCCTTCTCCTTCTTGGCATCTTCCTTTGCTTTAGCAGCTGTGTCAGGCTCTTTCGGCTCCTCTTGAGGTGTGACTTCAGCCTCTTCCGGCTTTTCACCATTCTCCTGGGTGTCGGCAGGTTCACTACCTTCGGCAGGTGTTGCTTCACTTGGAGGTTGTTCATCTCCCTTGGGTTGCACCTCAGCTTGTTCCTCTGTCTGCTCTGCTTCTGGCTTACCATTCACTTGAGGCTCCTCGTCAGCAGGAGGGTCTGTCAGGGCTACAGGGATCTGTTCATCAGCAGTAGCCATCTCAGAGTGTCTTCACACCTAAGGGGAGGGGCAATAGGGACAGGGGTGCTGTGAGGAATAGGTTTGGCCTGGGTAGGGCGAAATGAAGCACACACAAGCTTAGCTGCATGTTAAATACGAAGTACACTTGAACTCCACAAGCAGGAAACCAACTTGGGGCCCCGAATAGCTAGCTATAGACGTTACTCCCACCATCAAAAGACTCTGCATACAGTATTGTTCACAGGCTGTCCATTCGCCATAGAATTCAGAGCTTCGCTACACAAGCACGCAATCTTACGAAGCAGACTTAATGATTACTAGTAATCGATTCACCAACCGTCGTACCAAACTCAAAACGAAACTACAAACACGTACAGAATAAGCTTACGAAAGTCCAATCCACAGGATCCACGAGACGCAGATCAGCCCGCCCGCCTCCTTGCAATGGGAGAGACCGAACAAAGGAAGTTAGATAACCGTTCACCGTCAGCTAAAGCGGGGAGATGTTACAAGGGGTTGCATGACGTCATAATGCATCATTGGAATGTGCAGGAGTGACGTTCCAACTTTGTCCCTCCTACATTGGAATGGGACTCCTATGGGTCACGTGCTTGTGAAACCCAGTTTGTTTCGAGGCTGCCTGACTCTTTACCTTGAGCCGTGCCAAGCCACCAGCGGTACGTGTAATGTGTGTGTAAGTGTATACATGATTGAGAAGGAAAGGATAATAAGCGTAAGCACAGCAAGGCCCGATGTAAGGAGCCACGTCCGAAGACAAGGAGCTACATCCGAAGACCTTTAAGGCAACCGTCAAAACAAGTCACGAAGCGTAGCTATACATGTTCTGTGCGTGGATATGAACACGTGCACTCTTTAAATGGGGGTGAAGTTAGCTTTCGACCAGGTTGAAGGACAATTTATATAGGCATGTCCATGAAATTGCAACACCCCAACAAATATGGCTACGAATGTGTTGAAGGCAAACTACTTGTGGCTGCTGGCACCTAGCTAACTAGCTAGTGGCTGCTGGTTTCAGGTCCAAGGTCCGAGTTGCCAGCAAGGGGAAAATATATGATTGCTTTCCTGCAGTCAGTGGAGGTCTACCTTACAAACTGTCCATTGCCTTTATCAGAGTATGATCTTCCACAGATAGCACTAAACACCAAATTGTAACTGGTACTGCTGCGGGGCACACCAATGCAATGATGGTCATTGTTGACAGAAGGGTGCCAAATACTAATCATGTCATGATCAGTGACGTCTCCTTTACAACTTGTCTTTAACTGAATAAGTGCAGGCACTGCAATTGGTCAGTCCAAGGCACTATAAAATGGGTTTCCTTTAGTCTGTTATTGGCCTTACTCGTACCGTAGACTAGTCCAGCATGTGTAGAAATTGCTGTATAGTCAACAGCAAAATATTGTATCGTGATTAAGTAGTGAAATTGGTACAATATCTGATTGCATTGTAGTAACATCCGGGGCTGCCTGACAGTCTGTGTTCACTCCGCTATAGATCAATCGTGCACATTACAAAAGCCTGACTTACACCCAAGTCACTTTTTATGTACCTACATACTTTTGAATTCGTATACGAAAATTTTGTTGTTATGGATCCTTCTTGTACTGTATACATATGCAGATAAACAGAAATGGCAAATCAGAAACTCCCCGACATTCTCGAGTCAGACGAGGACAGGTCCAGTGTGTATAGCGAGGAAACACCACTGCTGGATCACTCTTCCGAGCCCCAATCTGAATCTGGGACTCAGAGTCACACGGGACAGCACCAAAGCCGCCGTGCCTTTGATTGGTGCAGCTGCCTCGGGTGTGTTGCCAGCTTTGCTGCAGTCCTCTTTGTAGCCACTGCTGTCGCCGTTCCACTGGTGTGTGTGCAACTGATTGCTCGACAAGCTGAAGAAGTGCAGCTATACTGGCATCCGAAGGAAATAATGAAAGTGGATGTTGACCCCTTATTGTATACTGGATTCCATCTGAACTATAACAGCCATGATGAGCGCTACATCGCAAAAGCTTACCTATTTGAGCAGTGTCCGCCACTGATACCTGTTCAGTTTGAGTTTTCAAACAAAAGTGCAACAATTTCAAACACTGAGGCGTATGTTGTCTACTATTTTTTGCAGAAAGGCTCTCAAGTGAATGTCAGTGTCTGTACATTTCATGACTTTTTCCTTGGTGGTATTGACATTTATGTTCTGAAAGGGGACGAAAATTATGAAAAGTGGCTAAGTTTTGCACAATTGAATTATGTGGAACATTGGTTTTTCAGTGCTCAGTGTGGGTCTGGTAGTCCCAGCAACTTCACCTATGATGTTAGCGACGATGATTACTATTTCTTCCTTATGATTCTGAAATACTTTTTTATACAACCACTTGTTACGGTATACGCCAATTACACTATTCTGTCCATGCAATACAATACAAGTGCACTTGAACCCAAAGATCACTGCACTATCAATAGCACTTCGAGAGAGTGTGCCATCAATGTACCTTCAGGGTTTGCGTTTGGCGACTGCACTGTGGTTGCTCTGGAGGACAGGAACACCACTGGCCTCTACAAGTACACAGACGTTGACCTCACTTATGATAAAACTCTCAACGTGTGGTTGTTGGTGCTCATCTCTGTGGCCGGCTTGGTGCTGGTAGTGGTAGTCTGTGCGTCCATCTTCTGCTGTGTCCGGTGGTATCGTCGGAGGCAGGCCTTGAAGCGCAAGACAGCACGAGATCTCATCATCCAGTAGGACCTGCTGCATTGACAACCCCTAGCTGGTGCATGTGCGTGTGTGCATGTTTTTCAAACGTAACATTTCTGTAACTTTTTTGCATGACATTGTACTGTGTAGTATATGCTAACGTTAAACTTACTTGCCTGTAATGTGAATACATAAATGTTCATGCAGTATATACTCCTGTATTCCCTCTGTATGTACGTATGTACGTACGTAGCACAGCTCCTGTGCATACACGACACACAATACATTCAACATGCTTATACATTTACCTATTATGTGTATAATTGTCTTGTATATCGATATCATTGCTGCATAGTCTTGCATATATATATAGCTATCTGGATGTAATATTTTGTTCAAACTCATGCATGCAGGAATCTGAAAGTAATTATATATGGCCGGCAGTCGATCTATACACCTGGCCATCAATCTATAGCTACGCATACGTAGAAATTTAAAATTATGTGGGATTAATATACATAGCTAATTATATATAATGTAGCTATGCATGCATATGCATGCAACTCTATAGATCTTGTGCATGCTTTGATACACGTACGTATACGAACATGCATGTATGATCTTATGCATGCAGGTTGCATAATAATTATAGTGAAATTAAGGGGGTGGAACTTCAATCACGCACTCTCAATTGTGAACACATATGCACGTGTGCATGCATGCACTATTCCAGGTCCACCATATGCCATAAAAAACTTAATTGCAATTATTGCAGTAATGTGATTTCCTTATTATTACATACGACAGTACCTCTCAATCATGCAAATTGCATCAATCAGCTCTCACGATGTAATTATATATAATCTCAGAGAACCCATAACAGTATACATAATTACAACAATAATACAGTCAATTAAATTGGTAAAAGTTAACAAACACATGCAATGCCACACCATGCAATATACATATGAACAGTTAAATACAAAGGTATAAATTTGATGAATACAATTGGTAGTGGCAAAACATGCATGCAAAATCATCACACTACACAGAAAAGTCATAATTATTTGATGGATCGATTAATTTTTTGTCATTTGATGGCCAAAGTCAAATACTATTGGAAGCTTTTTGCATGTGCTGTCAGTTGAGACAGATCTTGATAGCTACCAGTGTTCTTGCGCTGTGGCCAAACAGCGCACACTGCACTTGGAGCTACACTGCTGCGGGAAGAGGGCAAGGTGGCTGCCTTGTGGATCTTGTGTGCCTGGTCCTCCCAGTTGGTACAAAACACCGCAACGGCATAGAGCAGTAACTGTACGAATGTAGCAGCTATCAGACCAATCCAGTAGCCCAAAGCCCCCATGTCTTCAACGATTGCTAGCACAACACCCAGAGGAACACCGAACAACCAATACGACCCAAAGTTGCTGACAGCGCCGATGGTCTGCCTTCCGGCGCCTCGCAACGCCCCAGCCAGGAACCCCTGTAGCTGATCAGCAAGCATCAGAACCGACAGAGCCAGCATCGGTAGGGGCATCAACTTTAGTAGCACTTGGTTGGAGGTGAAGAGGGTTGGTATGTAGTTTACGAGAGAGAGCGTGAAGGACTCCACAAGGACCAGCCACGCGACTGCAAAGTACAGTCCAACCACGAGTGCTCTCCTGGCACCCCTGGGATTACCTACATATGTACGTACGTATATACGTAATACAATTATGTATGCATGTAAACAACACAAAATGAAAATACATGTTACAAGTAATGCACAGAGCTGTGCCCACACTGTGTTAGCCATTAGCCTCAATCACTTTTTACCAAGGTATATGTGCATGCAGTGTTAATAGGTCTGGTACGTACACTGCCACACACTTGAGTTGTATACCGCTTGCAACCTAAAGTGAAACCCAATCAGATTATGCTTTGACGTCACATGGCAGTTCGTATCAACCAATGAGATTGCAGTTCCCCCAGTTATGTAAGCATGATGTAAAGCCTATGCACATTCTCATTGGTGGACGGGAACTGAAGTGTAAGTGACATCATAGCATATTTGTAATCTGATTGGGTTACACTGTGGGCGGCAACGCTGCACAACTCGAATGTATAGCAATGCATGTGTATCATCCAGTATAAATATTAATAGGCCTGGTATGTAGGGTAGTTGCCAACTATACTATTGAGCTAGACCCATCTTTTGCATATTAAGGCACAATCTTAGCTACTTCTAGTTGCGCCTTCATGTAAAAGACGGGTCTAGCAGAATAGACTATAAAAGTTACCTACATACCTCAGTACATGCGCATGTGATCTCATCTTAATGAACAGAACAGCATATGAACATTTTATGCATACAGTAGTAGGGGTCACACGCTTTGTGAGCTCACTGGCTATAAGGCTCTTTGTATTGTATGTCGGTAAGTTGAGAGTCCACTACAGAGTGGTATACACAATGCAGTGAATGGACATGAAAGGAAGACAAAGAGCAACAACAGTCAAGAATGGCGGTCGGACAAGAAGGAAAGACCATACATCAGTGCATGTAGTCTCCAATAGCCGGCCCTCTTCCCCTCTATTGCACAATACGGTAGAAGGTACCCCCTCAACTGATGACATCCTCATACAAAAATGGAGGGGAGGTAACAGGATATGTGAAACTTAAGTGCATGCCTGGAACTCCGAAATGAGTGAGTCATTACAATTGCAGGACAGGTGTCCCTTGCCCCTTGGAGGGTACCTCTCAGATAGCGCTGCAAAGCCTTTGAGAGGTTCTTTCTTTTGGCATATACAAAGTAATGTCAGGAGTTTGGAACAACCGTACTGTTGGCATGTCTGTGATATTGGGGCAACTGGACTAGACGGGAAGAGTCCCACAGAATGACTCACGGGCAACATTGGGCACCTTCAGTGCATCTGCCTATACTGTTGCCTTATTCCCCTACCTCACAGGCCTAGGGTGGCCATCCACCAACAACTAAATGAGTACGTACACAGGTAGCCGGTCAAGCAGATGAACAAGCATACTGTACTTTACATCTTCGTAGAATGACTAGCGGGGGAAGGCAATCGCTGCACGGTTGCAATCAATAGGGCTACAGCCCCCAGCCTCCTGGTGTAGAAGGCTGATTGGTGCAATATCCAGTGATAAACCCAATTTCACCCTAGCCCAGTCTGTCCTTGTAGTGGCCGACTGCAATGAACTCACCATTTAAACATACACAAGGCTTGTACAGGTTCCACACAAGGCTCACACTTGCAACAAATAAACATGCACCAAAAAGCAGGTATCATCGCTACATGATGCATAACACATTACCTGCTCCTAGTTCATTTCCAATGCGAATACTGATTGCTATTGACAGCGATAGAGACACCATCCACACCAGTGAGTTGTACGTATTAAGAATAGAGAATATTCCAGCCTGTACTTCTCCATCATCAACATACCCGGACACAACAAGGCCAATGTCGAAGCTCCACTCCTCAATACCGAGCATTACCAAACTAGGAACACCCAGCTTGAAAAACTGCAGCCAGTTCAACAAACACGCTCTATTCCAGCCTTGCCATGTCGCACGATGAAGCCCGCAGATATAAATAACGGCCACCAAACTCAGGGCCAGAGTGTACACGGACAGCGCTGTAGCAGCCGCTGCACCTCTTATACCCCACTCAGCCACAACGACAAACAGGTAGTGAGCGACAAGATTGACAATATTAGCCAATACCCCTGTAATAATGGCCGGGTAGACAACGTTTTGCACTTGGAGGTACTTTTGTAGGAGGTAGTATAGGAAAAGAGCTGGGAGGGAGACAGAGAATGTCTCCATGTATTGCGATGTCAGGAGCACTACGGAAGGTGGTTGGTGGAGGAATGCGAGGATGAAGTCGAGATTAAGCCAGATGGCATACACGGGGATCATGGTGAAGAAAAGAATGAGAATACCACGCTGGAGAAAGATACCCACCTCCAACTTATTACCAGCGCCCCATGCCTGTGCTGCCAGTGTGTCGATAGCAGCTCCCAAACCCACGGCTGTGGTGACACCGGAGATGTTGATGATGCTTAGCGAAAGAGCAGCGGCGTCTAACTCCAAGGAGGAGTCCTCGCTGATGTGACCACAGAACGTTAGCGACACAAAGAATAGAAATTGCTGAAGCACAATAGAAATGGCCGTTGGCCAAAGCAACTTGAATATTTTTGCTGCCTCTTTCTTTGTGTCTTTGGACAGATTCCACTTGGAGTCTTTACTTGAAGCGGAGCTGAAGAATTCCATGGCTGACTCATATCTCTGGGCAGTGGCACACACTTGCTAATGGCTTGGCATGCGTCGTTACGTTGGAAGCCAATTAGCTCTTCGAAATTCCACGTGACTCGACCGAAAATGGCCGTCCAAGTTACTTGCAGGATAATTCGCGGAGTACCGACGCACGTTATAGAGCTGCCCGCTTCCAGTCCTCAGCAAGGAACGCCAACCACTGTGCTAGTGATTCCAGGGAGCCCGGGCGCGGGACAATTCTACCTGCCCTTCGCCCAGCGTGTCCAAGAACTCTTCCAACACAAGGTCAATGTAGCGGTCGTCTCTCACGCCGGCCACTCGCCTGGGTGTTACAGAGAAGGGGGCGAGTTTGAAACGCCGAGTAGTGCCGTTGCTGAGGATGGCAGGCGGTGGTTCAGCTTGGAGGACCAGGTGCAGCACAAGATGGCTTACTTGGAGGAAGCTGTCTCGCCTTCCTCAAAGCTAATCATCATCGGACACTCCATTGGATGCTACGTGGCGACACAGATGTTGAAGCAGATCCGCACTGACCGTGTGAAGAAGATACTCATGCTCTTTCCGACCATAGAGAGGGTAGCAGAATCCAAGAACGGCCAAGCACTATGTCCAATCTTTTCAGGTTTATTGAAGATGCTCTTTGTATACATTGCTGGCTTCATAAGCATCCTCCCATACACAGTGCAGAGAACACTGCTTCACATGTATCTGTACATGAAGGGACTGAGCAGTTACCCGCACATTGTTGAAGGTGGTTGGCATTTGATGAGTGCCGGGAGTTGGTACAACATTCTGTCCATGGCCCACCAGGAGATGCAAGTGGTAAAACAGCTCGATGCGTCCATGTTGGAGAAGTACAGTAACAGGTTTGTTCTCTACTATGGAGAGAAGGACCCTTGGGTGCCGGATGATGCGTATGCTATCACCAAGGAAAGATTTCCACAGTGTGAGGTGGTCCAAGATGAAGGAGGCTGTCGGCATGCGTTTGTGGAGAACATAGCTGATGTTTCGTGCGTTGCAAAGTTTGTGCATTCCCGTATTGAAGTGTAGCATACAATTACTATGTTATATGTATTATACCTCATTTAGTGTAGTAACTGCGGAGTGCTACACAACACTGAAAAGTGTACAATAAATTTTTGTAGTATTTTAACAAAACTTTATATTGTTGTCCTGTATAATTTGAGTGACTCCTTGAATAACGTGTTTGTGTAGAAGCTCCTGCCTTTGATGGATGTGTGCTAGCTTCATACCCAATTCCTATTTTCATTCTCACTTTCACTCAGGAGCAGAAGTGGGAATGGAAATAGGGACTGGGTACAAGGCTAGACGTGCATATGACTGTATAATGGTTAGCTCTTCCCTTGTGTCAAGCCTCGAGCTCACTGCACATACAGGCATGTGTTGTGTGAAGATGGAGAGATAGTTGGGACTAACGGTGGCTCTGTATTTGAATTGGAGTAATTAAGACGCTGAAAGATATGTAATCAGATATGTTAGCCATGCTGGTTGGTTCACTTGTGAGTGTACACACATGCATGCAGTGCGTATGTGTGTTGTGTGCTCGTTAAATTTACCACGTGACAAGTACATCGCCATCCAAGGTCGCCCTAACCCAAAACGCAGTCACTTGGAAGCTCCCTAGTTTTTTTTCTGTTCGCAGGTGTCTAGAAGGAACAAATTAAATTCGGACTCACAAAATTCTCCCTTTAAAAAACACTGCAGCGTGACATTTCCGTGACAGCGACGTATAATCGACCTTAAGTGGTAGTTGACCTTCACAGAGTGCTGTGGTCTTCTTCGGAATTCAATTTGTTCAGAACTGGGCTACGCTTATACATGGCGGCAGCCTCGCTAGGCGAGACTAAAGTGAAGAGTATTCGCGGAGTACCGACGCACGTTATAGAGCTGCCCGCTTCCAGTCCTCAGCAAGGAACGCCAACCACTGTGCTAGTGATTCCAGGGAGCCCGGGCGCGGGACAATTCTACCTGCCCTTCGCCCAGCGTGTCCAAGAACTCTTCCAACATAAGGTCAATGTAGCGGTCGTCTCTCACGCCGGCCACTCGCCTGGGTGTTATAGAGAAGGGGGCGAGTTTGAAACGCCGAGTAGTGCTGTTGCTGAGGATGACAGGCGGTGGTTCAGCTTGGAGGACCAGGTGCAGCACAAGATGGCTTACTTGGAGGAAGCTGTCTCGCCTTCCTCAGAGCTGATCATCATCGGACACTCCATTGGATGCTACGTGGCGACACAGATGTTAAAGCAGATCCGCGCTGATCGTGTGAGGAAGATACTCATGCTCTTTCCTGTGATGGAGAGGATAGCCGAATCTAGAAATGGACAAACATTCTATCGATTCTATTATGGATTTTTGAAGATGCTTCTCGTATTCTTTGTAGGTTTCATAAGTCTCCTTCCGTACACAATGCAGAGAATGCTACATTGGCTTTGTCAGTGCATGAAAGAGCCAAGCCTTCAGCTGCCTTTGGTTGAGGGTAGTTTGCATTTAACGAGTGCAGGGAGTTGGTTCAACATCCTATCCATGGCTCATCAGGAGCTCCAAGAAGTGAAACAGCTTGATGCGACCATGTTGGAGAAGTACGGTCCAAAATTTGTTCTCTACTATGGAAAGTTGGACCGCTGGGTGCCAGATGATGTGTATGCTACTACAAAGGAAGCATTTCCTTTGTGTGAGGTGGTACAGTGCAAGAGAGGCTGCCAGCATGCGTTTGTGGAGAAGGAGTCAGATATTTCATACATTGCCAAATTTGTGCATTCCCGCATTGAAGTTGAAGATGATGATGAGTTCGAGGGTGACACACTGTAGTACCATTGGAGGGGCAATGGGACACAACAAGAAAGAAAGTAGTATGAAGTAGCTCGTCAGTTATTGCTGTACATTCAACTTCAATGTGGCTGAATATTCACTGATATAATATGCATGATCATGTGTGATGAATTATTACGTCATGTCACAATGGCGGGCGATTCCCGCGTTCAAGTCTCGCTGCACAGCAACGCGATAGTGGACAAACATATTCGTGACAGAAAGTGGAATGAGCACTAGTTTTCCGCTCTTCGCTGAAATTGAAATGAAGTGATGGACCTACAATCTCAAATGAGTCAATTCTCCTCTTCGCAAAGCTCGCAGTCGTCGCAAATTCACAGCTCAATGGACCTGTTCTCCGAGCCGCCTTGCACCAATGTCAGCAACGGCTCTTCTTGTAGTTCCTATCCCAACAGTTCGCAAATTCAGTATTCAAGCAATAACAGTGGAGAAGACTCGGGTGTGCTCTCAATGAAGGTGAGAGGGTGCGGTTCTTGTCATGGCACTATAGCTAGCGCCATAGCTGTAGCTACCTCTGTACTCAGTGAACTCTTCTTTGCGGGCACCTTTGAGCGGTTTGAAAAGGCCCTAGTGTCCTGAATAGAGAGGTGTCCTCGTTTCAGAAGTGGCTTTTATACTTCTCTCAATTTGTGTAGCTGAGACAGTACTTACTTGTGGGCACTGTTCTGACAAGTTGTTAGAGACGGACCCCTGTGTTCAAGGTGCCCTTTGTAAGTGGGCTCAGCTACTGTACAACAGTTCAGGGCCGTACGCAAGGGGGGGGGGAGGGGGCAGGTTCCTTGGGTTCAGATGGACCCCCCTCCAGGATTTGTGTTGCATAAAATTTAGTACCTATATCCGTTTTGTAGTAGTTCAAATCCTTATTTAGGGCCAGAAACAATTATCTGAGCCATTTTTTGCCAGAATGTAACCCCTCTTTCAGAAGTCTGCGTATGGCCCTGAATACAGTATTTAAACACTACACAGCATATGCTAGAAACTCTATGTAATGCAAACTAGGCGGTCACGCAACTCCTCTGGCTATAATTAAGTTATCTTTCAACAACTAGTCCTACATTCTGATTCTTGTTAGTGAAGCTCTGTAGTTTGCCACCCACTGACCAGTGATACAACATGCAGTGTCCAGGGTGTGTTGTAAGTTTACCATCTCTGTTCCACATATGTAGGTGACCAGAAGGAGTAATGACAAGTTTTATTTAAAGTACTTGTCAGCTGCTGGTGTGTCCTCTGGTGTGGCTGAACCAGCTGGTGCGAAGACAGGGAGGCAGCAGAGGCAAGGAGGAGGACAGACCTTACCTGGAGGTAGAATGGAATACGACACGTGGAAGACCAAGGCTGAAGACTGCAATCACAGGTAGCACTGTACATACATACGTATAGATGGTGCTCCATTTGTGTACAACACACAGTGAGATTATTCATGTATAAGCACACACATGCATGCATACATGGCCAATACATACACATGCACAATTATACACTCAGCTGCTTGCCTCCACATGCACGTAAACTCTGTATGCTCTGTAGTGATATTGTTTGCTGAAAGCCATGCACACACAACCGAGGGCTGGTGTCACTTTAGTGCACGTACACACATTCTTTACCTCAGAGCACAATTATCAGAAGTGGTTGCAATGACTAAGGAATGCAAGAATGAGGCAAGTTCTGTATATCCTTGCAATTGACCAATGAATAATTCATGCAAAACTGCATTTCCATTGCATTGGCTAGTAGTGTGTTGTTCAATCATTCAAGATCACTAGTGCAGTCTTGCAATATGTTATTTTCTCATACTCTTGATAACGTGGAGTCCCTGCACATCTACAGATGGCTGAGTCTGCTTCATCAGTGAAACAGGTCCTCCAGAGTGTAGCCGAGTCTCAGAGGCAGTTTGCAGACGCTGTTCACTCCAGAGGTGTGGTCTGGCTGCAATGGGTTTGGGATTTCATCTCTGCATGTATAAAGGAGCCTTGTTTCAAATGTGCTACAGTTTAGCGCTTTAAATTTTTTGGTCAATCAACTGTGTCCCACAATTTGAATCCAGTTTGTTTATTTCCTGGAGTATGTGTTGTATTGTGTTGTTAGCCTGGTGTGCTAGACCATATACGTAGCTACATATACAGTGGAACCTGTCCAGATGGTCACTGTATAAGGCAGCCACCATTAGAGCTGCCACCCATCCTGGGGCAACCCAATGGCACTAACAGTACACTGAAACTGTACAGTCTACCTCTGTAATGCAACCACCTCTCTATAAAGGGCAGTTATAACTGGCCTACAGGTTCACTGTATATAGTTAGTGTTGGGTTGTTAGTGTTGGCTGGCGATGACTATTGAGTGTACTGCTCTCCCTCCCTCCCTATTGGCAGTAACTGAAGAGATTGCGGGTCAAGGCGAGGTGCTTGCCAGCATTGTGCAGATGCAGCAGCAGACACTGAGTGTGCTTCAGAGCTTGAAAGAACAGACAGAGAAGGTTGGTACTTGGCATCCAGCCATCAAGCATTAAACGCTGAATGATTTTATATTATTGTACTGTTTCGGCATCTCCAGAGTGACTCGAGGCTGGCTGCACTGGAAGGAAAGCTGTCATTGCTAAAAGGGGATCAGAAAGAGCATTTGATCGAGTTTCAACAAAAAATTCAAGACTACATCTCGACCAAGGTAGACATGATTTTTCAGAAACAAAATCGCATGCACTGGAGTGGGTGGAGCCAGAATGGTGCCACGCCCACTGGCCATAACAGCGTGAAGGCAAGGATTGCCTCCCCCTCCCCTGGAACAAACTTCAAGCTCCCTCCCTCCCCCCTCCTCTGCAACAAGAGCAGTAGCAGTGGTAGTGGCAGCAAACAGCTAGTAAAAGATGCACATCTACATAGTTGTGCCTCTGAGGATCACCCAGGTGAGGAGGTCAAGGAGAACCCTATCAGCTGTGTGGTGAAATCTAGAACTGGTTGTCAGCGGACTAGCCAAGTGACAAGAGGGCTCGAGGTGTTTACTGTCATGGCTAGTCCCAAGAAGAAGACAACTGCATTACCGTCCTCACAGCCACTTGGGAAGAAGCAACCAGCAGCACCTCGAAAGAGGAGACAGGCGTCATCTAGTAGCCAGCCTGGAAGAAAGCGAAGGACACGAGCTGCAACTCGTGAACAGAACTCCAAGTGCAAAGTCCCTCGCTACTCCCCCCTAGTCCACCTGATGGACCACCCCTGCCATGTGTCACCGTCACCTTACAAGATCACCTCCCGCCTACAAAGCGTACGCAAAGAGGACTCTCCTTGCAGAAAGTCCAGCCCAGTGAATGCCCTGGACGACTCCCTGTACTCGTCTGTGTCACAGAAGGGGACACCTGACATGGACCTCTCCACCTCCACACCAGTAGGACTGGTGGCGTCGTGTGGCAGCTACTGCTCAGGGACAGCCGTCACCTCTTGGAGAGTAAGTGCACACCGGACACACATACATACACACATGGTGTGCATACCCTGTGCATGTGTGTGTAGATACTCCTATGTAATTTGATTTGTCAACTGACTATTAGTCAACGTGTACTATTTATGTACAGTTGTGTGTTTAGTTGTGTTATGTCGCGTCCACCTGCCTTTATTCCAAAATACATGTACACACACCACAACGTTTTGCAAGCTGTGTGTGTGTGTGTGTGTGTGTGTGTGTGTGTGTGTGTGTGTGTGTGTGTGTGTGTGTGTGTGTGTGTGTGTGTGTGTGTGTGTGTGTGTGTGTGTGTGTGTGTGTGTGTGTGAGTGTGTGTGTGTGTGTGTGTGTGTGTGTGTGTGTGTGTGTGTGTGTGTGTGTGTGTGTGTGTGTGCTAATGAACTGATTAGCACTGTCTTCATTCACAAGTTCTATAATCTGCTCTGCACTTCCGCCTGCTTAGGGACGCAAGCAGGAGCAGTCCAAGCGCTTCTCCCATGTGCTCCAGAGCAGTGACAGCAACGGTACAGTCCCCCCTATAGGGGCTAGTTATCAATCACATGTATTCGTAGCAGCCATGCAGTGCAGTATACACTGCCAACACCACTTAGTACATATAGGTGTATACAGTGTTGCCATCAAGACTGGCTGACTGAGGCCCAGTTTACAATCAAATATGTACATCTACATACATCTGTATAAGCAGGGAATGCATTACTCTAATGCAACCATTCCTTGATTGCATGAACAGACTCCTGTAATACTCAGTAACTCTTCCCCCCCACTCTCAGCCTGCTCGTATGTATCTCTCTCTCTCTCTCTCGACCTCCCCAGACCCTGCCGTGCAAGAAATCACAGCCACAATACTCAAGCACTGTAATTTACAGACGTCCACCTCACCAATCTGACAGTGAACGACACATGGACTTATCAAGTCGGCTGCATTGACTTCAACTTAGACACATATTGTACATAATGTGTCTTTTCATACGACATTATTGTATAATTAATTTTATGTAATATAAACTGACATTGACTCCAGAAATTTCATGCAATCCATCTTAACCAATCATTTTATCCACTCAATTTATGCAATGTATTTACACTGCCCCATGTGCACACTACTGTACATACATTGCATACATAATCAATGTCTAGCTTGCAATTAAATTCAAAATTCGTCTGGATGACGATATGAAGTGAAGCAGTCAAAATCGTGTGGCCACAGAGACATGTGCTACATGCATATATATTGATATATTTGGATCAAGGCCATATGAGCAGAGCAACTATTAATGAGCTGTATGAGTTTTGCACTAGCTGATGAGATAAACAACACCATGCATGCATGCAGGGCAAGCTGCTGAAGGTCAAGGGAGCCAGGTAACAGTATTGATCAGCACAATTTGGAGTGGGATTAAGAATTGGAGGAAACATGGACTAATCATAATGCATACAATGTATCATTAAAACGGGCACAAAGCCTGTAGCAAAGTAGTATAACAAACTGCATTTTAAGGTACAAAGAGTTAGTGGGAAAGACAGAAGCTTAACTACGACACTCAATAACAGGTTATTCTAAAGGAGAAATGTCAATACAGGGCGGTATGTTAATGTTCCTTTACTTTGCCAAAATGCTGAGCTGTAACAGTTTCAAGAATGACTGGCGGTAGATTGACCCGAACCTCTCTACTGCCTTGGACAGTTCGCATGATGACATAGCCTTCCAGGACTGCACTGTCTCCAGTTTCCAGTGGTTGGCTCAGGTACTCCACCACACCACCAGGATGAAGAGTGATCGGTGGAGGAGTCTGCACAAATGAGCAGTATTGGGGATCTACTCTCTCACTATTTACTACCATGCAGTCTTGAACTAGCTGACAGGAGTCCTCAACCGAGGCATCTTTAGATAGTTCCACAATGAGGCACAAAGCGATGCTGCAGCTATTTCGCAAACCTGTCTCACAAAGAACAGCAGTAGCCATGCGTACAGTGAAGTAGCCAGTGACAGCCTCACTCCCTGGTTTGAGGACAAAGCGCGTCAGCTGCTTCTCTTCAGCAGTGATGTAGTAGTGCTGGAGCCTGTCAGCTTCAGAAGACAGCCAGTCTGCAAAAGTGCCAAACTCAGGTATTCGCAGCCATTCATACAGCCTGTTGCGCCTCACAACGCATCCACCAGGTTGGCCGTATCCATACCTTATAGGGGTGGAGAATGCTGTAAATACATGACCAAGTGGGCAGTCTGCAGGCGCGGAGCCTTCATCACTGCTAGCCATAACAAGAAACTCCTTAGCTGACTCATCTGATTCAGCATACAACCCAAATGATGACTTTGTGGGAATGCTGGAAATGTTCTCGCCAATAGCCATAAAGTCAATGTGCACTTCAGGCCAGCGCCCCACAGGAATGGTTTCAATTCCTACGTCACGCACTCCATGCAGTTTGAAGGTCTGATGGTTGACTCGAGTCTCGATCTCCTCTGAACGACCGCGATACTCAGTCACTAGGTAGCTGACGGAACCGAGTGACACAGACAGCTTGCCGTGAAGCCTCAATGAGCACCTGTAGTCTTCAGGTAGCTGAATCTTCAACCTTCGTTCCAACTTTTTCAACTTCGCCTCCGATACGGCACCAGAAGCCATCAACTCGCTATAGGCCTGGGGACACCGCTCCTGGAGGAGGGACTCAATCTGCTTCCACGCCAACTTCACCTGAACATAGCAGGACCTGTACTGACCGAACTCTCTACACAGGTAGAGCCACTGCTCGTACCAACTCCTCATACCTTCACTAAGGACCTCATCGCACACGAAATCGCGTTGACAGTGTCTCTTCCACAGCGGACCATCTTGCGTCACGGAAGAGTACAGGAAAGAGCAGGTATGAGCGAAGGAGACTACATCGGAAGCGTTGAGGAACTGCTTGATGCGTGAGAGGGCCGTAGCCGGAAGGGCGTGGACCGCCAGTGGGGTAGCCATGTCAAGGAATCACGTGATGAGCTTTACGTACGATGTGCTAGCATGCAACTAGTACCTAGCATGCAGCTATATATAGCTGCATACAGTGCAAGTAACAATATACACCACTGATCTAAAGTAAATAATATAAGCCTGGATCTTGGATCCTGCTCTAACTTGTGCTGTCTAAATTTTCTGAATGAGTATTAGTACGTAAGCATTCATTCATGGTAATTCAAAGGAAATAATTATAAGCTGAGGCTCATGCAATATCTGGGGGAGGGGGGTCAGTCCCAGCCCAAAGCTCCCTAGTGTCTATGTATGTACACCACCACAATGGCCAGCTATAACACTTTGCACAGGCATTAATCTACATCTGCTAGCTTGCCAGACGTACGTGTATAATATGTGCATACATGTACATGTGTGTGCTAACTTTGACAACATAACATAGTGTGTACTATGCATGCAGTGAGATGCATGTTCATGCCATGCCACTGATCACCAGTGAAACATTATCACGACTAGCTAGCTATACAGCTATGTTTAGACAGTTTTGAAGAGGTCCGGTTAAAAGTCCTGATTTAATCCAGCTATGTATATAGTTTATTACTGATACCTTGGGTCAATATAATATTATGTAGCTACACAGTTTATAATAATAGTAGCTAGCTATCTTGGGTCTATATATAGCTACATTAGTAACTAAGGTCCTCATTATCAATGGCTCTATATGCATCTTGTGCTCACAGCAGATACAAGTTACTGATCAGCCATTAATAAATGTTGACAGATATCATCATCAGTATTAATTATCAGACAATTAATGTATGTCCCTTGGCCATGTATTTATCAGTATGCATTATATCAGTGACAGGACTTGATGTGTACTGCTCAGCCATCCATTATCTCGCATACGTAAATATTAAATTTTGTGATAACAGTTTTACGTAGTTT
>OZ025868.1:8856275-8891275 GCA_964019415.1 Ianthella basta | reverse complement strand
CCACACCCTACACATCCTCCCCGCACTCACCCAAACACACGCAGATACACACACACACATGCACACACACACTTGTAACTTGTAACTTGTAATACCACAGCCAAGACTTGGCTAAGTGGACCCCATTAATGGGGTGAGCCAGCAGGTGGCAACAAGACTGGTGACACCGTTGGCTGCGGAGACACCAGCCTTATCACCCCAGTTGCATGGCCCCCTCGGTGCAGTAGGGGTACTCATCTATGGGCTTGCAAGACCCATGAGATGAGAGAGGTGGGGTACGGCCTTGAGTGACGGCATCAGAGTATCCGTCCTGTGCTCCTGGCCGTAGAATTCCCCACCTACACTTGGTAATGTCTAGGTGACTAGCATACGTTGCACTACCAGCGCTAAACACTGGAAAGTGCGCTAGCACCTAACAGAGAATTACACAAGTTCCTTACTTTCCCAGTGGTTTGTGGTTCACAAGTATGATTAGACTTGTAACCAAAACAAAAACCAAGTTTTCAACCTTCCGAATGCCAGACCCGTTGGCTGCAGATCTGTCACCCTTCTGGCATACTCACACAGTTTCTGCCAAACACTGGACAACACACACACACACACACACACACACACACACACACCTCTCCCACACACCTCCCTATGTGCTTGGCGGAGTGCTCTGTGCAGCCCTCTCTGCAGTTTTGGTGACTGCAACGTTGTCTGCTTCCCTTGACCAGCCCCTCTCCCCAGACATCCAACTCCTTCAGCAGGAGATCAGTGCCTCTGAGGAGCTGAGTCAGCAACTGTACCTTGAGCTGGTGGACCTGTATTCGGTGCAGGTTTGTACTGCATCAGCCTCCACTGTGTGTAGCAGCACACTTATGTGCCAAACTGTGCAGGGCGTATTCGCCGTGCTTGGGCTGGGGTTTATAGTGACACCTCTTTAGTTCAGGCACCTTTGAGATACTGTAGTTGGAACAGACCCAGGTGTGCTCATTAAGGAGATATCCTTATTTCAGAAGTAGTTTTGTACACATCTCTATATAGGTAGCTGGAACAGTAGGCACTGCCCTCATTAGTGAGGTGTCCATTAAGAGGAGTAACACTATATGAACTCATAGCTTGTTATTTATGTGGTTTTCTGCTCTGTCTGGGAGTTTGTTCCTATAGCAATGCACAATGGGCCCCGTTCTGCAGGACAGGATTGCCTACTCCAAGACACTGAAGGGCAGGTACTTCAACATTGTGGGCCATTTCTTCTCAGTTTACTGCCTCTACAAGATATTCATGGTGAGTGCCACTGCCCTGGAGCCAATCTAAGTACTTGGGAGTGTGTGTGTGTGGGGGGGGGGGGGGGATGGGGTCTTCTCCAAACACTCCAGTTTCTCCAGTATTCTTAGATACAGTGTGTACGGTATATATTGGTCAATGCAATAACCACTGATGGTGTATGAAAAGAATGATGATGGTGTATGCTGTATATATTGTACGTAGCTAATACTGCACCAGTGGACTGCATGTACAGGTAACATTAGTCATGCATGTTGAGCTGTGCTTTATTCAATATACAGTACGTATATAATGTTATAGTACATAAGTATACACATCACATAATGTGTTTGTGTACTTGTTCCACAGTGCACAGTCAATATCTTACTGAATCGTGTTGGGAAAGTGGGTGAGTGCAGGTTACTGCAGCAATCATGCACAGTGTGCCCATGTAATTGTATTCATGACTTGACTGCGGATTGCTTCATGCAGACCCAGTCACAAGGGGCATTGAGATAACAGTGAAGTACCTGGGCTTCAGCATAGATGTGAGTCAAACACACCAGGCCACACACACACACACACCTCACCTTGTCTCTGCCTCATTGAGCCACAAACTGTCAGTCAATGTAGTCGAAAAAGGGCGAATCACCTCTTTACTGAGCTTCCGTTACTGTGCTGGATTACCACTGTGCTGGAAGGCCTTTTCAGAGAACACCACTCCTCATCAGCAGCACTGGGACAACAGTGTCCAGACGTCACCAGGCAACCACTTCTACGCGACTGGCTGGCAACCCCTGAAATGCTGATGATGTTAAATCGCGCCATTGCTTGAAATACAGAGGGAGATTCTTTTATGCCACTACGGTGGACCTGTACTGCACCTAGGTGCAGAGAACTCGCAGGGAGTAGTCTAGCCAAGTCTTTTATTGTATTTGTCAGTCAATGTTCAGCGTCCCACACAAACGTTGTCTCAGCACTGTACAGTAGTGCAGCTTTTTTGTTACTTTGTCCAACTCCCATTCCAAGTCCCATTCCCTTTTAGGTTGAGTTTTGGGCTCAGTATGTGTCTTTTCTGCTGGTGGGCATCATTGTAGTGACTTCCATCAGAGGGCTGCTCATCACACTCACTAAGGTACACACACACACACACACACACGCACGCACACAGGTACACACACACACACACGCACGCACACACACACACACACGCACACACACACACACAGAGAGAGAGAGAGAGGGAGACACCTAACACTAGAACCTTACCTTGACTGACCTGGAGACTTAGCCCTTACCATCTGACAGTCTAAGGATTCTTTACCTTTGCTCACGGCCACGATCATATCAAACTTACCAAAGAGTGCACAGAGACCACTGAGCTTCCAGTATTTCAGGTTTTGGGGCCTAGCCACCCAATGAAATTTCGAACTGAAAATGCATATTCATTAACATCTGGGATGTTTGATCTGCTTACATTTGATGTTAATTTGGGGTATTGCATGTTGTTTATTTTTACCTTGCTAGTGATAATGACCCGCACTGTGTTAAACTTGTCTTCTGCACACTGCAGTTCTTCTACGCCTTGTCCAGTGTCAAGTCATCCAACATCTTGGTACTATGCCTGGCGGAGATTATGGTGAGGTGTGGAGAATTATATTTTACAACAGTACTTAAGACATTGCACGACAGCATTGTAGTATACTCCGAAACAAAGACATCTGTGGATCAGTTAATGTAAAATCAATCTAACAATCATTGTATGTACAGAGTGTAGCATCCATTGCCACACCCTCTGTTGAAGTCCTTTGTCATGCTAACAAGCAGAAGTGCTTGTGTGGCTAAGAAAACGTTATTTGCTCTGCAGTGTGTTTATGTGGTGCTTGTCCGTATAATGTGTTGTCTTTGCTGTCTGTTATCAACTACGTGTAGGGAATGTACTTCGTGTCTTCAGTTTTGCTCATGAGAATGAATGTTCCTGTGGAGTATAGGTGAGATGTGGATATTGTGTGTGTGTGTGTGTGTGTGTGTGTGTGTGTGTGTGTGTGTGTGTGTGTGTGTGTGTGTGTGTGTGTGTGTGTGTGTGTGTGTGTGTGTGTGTGTGTGTGTATGTGTGTGTGTGTGTGCATGTGTGTCTGTGAGCGTATGTGTCAGTGTGCGTGCGTGCGTGTGTGTGTGTGAAATTTCGAGTAATCTTGACCTTTATCACTTTGTCACTTTATGTGAATTGCATAAGAAGACTTCCTTCAGTGTGCATTTTCTTTATTGTTTACAGACAAACAATAACAGAGGTGTTGGGGGCGGAGCTTCAGTTTAGCTTCTATCATCGTTGGTTTGATGTCATATTTCTGGTAAGCTGACAGCAAACATTTCAGCATTCTCAGAAGATGTGTGTAATAGACTCATGTGTCTGTTGTGAAAGGTG
The DNA here is from genome assembly GCA_964019415.1 of Ianthella basta. Lineage (NCBI taxonomy): Eukaryota > Metazoa > Porifera > Demospongiae > Verongiida > Ianthellidae > Ianthella > Ianthella basta. Next base: position 8,887,599 of record OZ025868.1, on the reverse strand, counting down.
GCGATTGGCATTGAGCGGGACCTTACCGTTGCTCTGCACTGGCCTCCTTTGCCTTCGGCTGCCACGCAGCAGCTAGTCCATTGCTGGTACAGTGGAAACATAGTGGCCCACAGGTGGCTGTCTGAGACAGTCACCTGTGTGCTAGTTACTGGTACTGGCCATTGTATGCATGTGGCTGCATTGTAGGGGTAGTCTGCAAATGCATTGCTGGTACCACTTGGTGCCGGTGAGGCTGGCTGTTTTAGAGAGGCGGCCATCTTCTACAGTGACAGTCTTAGCCAGGTTCCACTGTATCAGAAAGGGTTGGTTCTCCAATACCAGCTTCACAACAGGGTTGAAAACCTTGCCAGGTTTTGCCAGGCAAGGTTTTCAACCCTGTTGTGAAGCTGGTATTGGAGAACTAACCCTTTCTGATGCCTGAGCCAGCTGAGAAGCCCTCACTTCAGGTTCCACTGTATGTATGTAAGGTGAGGGACGACAGCTGGTCACCTCTGGGTTGGGTTAGCTCGCTGGCTGAAGCTACTATTCGTATTAGAGTGTGCGTAGGTCCTGGGTTCGATGACCGGTTTACAACTTTCCCCTCCATTCCTTTCATTGAATGGTGACGACAAGTGGGTGTTCATAGATGCAGTACACTCCTCTATACCTTTCTAAACAGGCTGAAACTAACACTGACTATGTATTGAAGTATTTCGTTTTCCTTTGTATATTTGTTGTTGCAGGTTAGTGCGTTGCTCAGCATTGGCTTCTTGTACCTTGCTCGCAAGCAGACAACAGAAAAACAACTTATACATGAACACGGACACCCAAACTATAAATGAAATTGTTTGTTTGTGAGTTGTTGTTGTTTAGTCATGCAGTCTCAGCAATGGATTGATCTAGCAACACGGTGAAGCCTGTCGGTGTAGTCTCCCATAGCCATCCCGTTTTCCATCATTGCATGCAGCGAAACTGTAATGATGGAGATAGCAGAGTGGACTAGTCTGTATGACGATGCAGGACATGGTCACTGTACATGCATTGTAGAAGGCATGGAGATCCTTCAAAGATGAATACGGCATTAATTGATGCAAACTTACTACACATTAATTGCAGTATTGTAAGTAACAAAATGGTGTCCAGCTACGTGCTGTACGTAATATTGAAGTACCAATATGGCACAATGTAATGAGCGGCAAAATAACTGTTAGAATTGCAGCTGCAACGGTATGATGGCCTAAACTGGAAGGAGGAGGGTCACTTTGTGTAGCCAATGACGAAAGCTCCGCTGACGACTCTCTCTCCCGACTGATCTCGCATTAGCTTGCTCAGTCCACACGTTTCCTTCTCATCCACTTTCTTCTTTGAAGACACGCTTACCCCATTCAGGGAGATGCAGAGGGCACGGCTGCTGCTGGCTGGAATCCAGAAATTGGTGGAACTAGTAGTGGAGTCATTGAAGAATCCCACGTTCATGAAACGCTGATGTTTGCGTCCGTTCTCTTCCTCCTCGCTGGAGAAGGTGTAGTATCCTCTACCATACTGGTCTGTTGGCCCAATCACAGTCACAAAGGCATAAATGAGCCACCTCTTGGCGTCCTTGGGAACAGTGTCAGGAATGTTAAGTGTCAAATGCTCCCCCTTCATAACAGGAAGGTGGCCAAGGTTGTTTCTGGCGTCATTTGGGTCCAGGGGAATCTCCTCCATTTCAGCAATTCAGCTCCTTTAGTTCTTTCTGTTTCTCAGGATACTTGAACTTTGCTCCTGGTCGACTGAAAGGCCTGTGAGGCTGCAGCGTAGACTCACTTGCCTTTATAAGGGGTGCTCACATGAAGCCATGCAGTGGTGGAGAGCACGTTTTTAGGGATGCGCTGCAACAATGGGGAAACTGCTTCATTAGATCACATAGGGCATGTTTACATTGTAAAGGTCTTGTCCCGCTGACGGGGTAATTGGATGTACATGTGCTGACTTAAGTGTGTTAGCTCTTGTCCCGCTGACGGGGTAATTGGATGTACATGTGCTGACTTAAGTGTGTTAGCTTGCACAACAACACCGAGGTGAGGTGAGGTCGTGTCCTCAGTTGCTTCTTTGTAAATGAATTAGTAGAAATTGGTTCATGTACATTACAGTGTTATTACATAGTGTACAATCATGTGATGTGATGCTATATATACTATATGCTGCACTGCAGGCATGGTTTTATATGTACGTAAGACATGGGCATTTTGGCATACGTATATACGTACATATATATGTCTTATATAGCCAGTGGTCATCACTGCATGCATGCATGGATGAATGATACATTTTGGTTGAGGCCGCATGAATGTGTGCAGTGTACATACGTATACATACATGCATACAGATGCGGGTGAACCCAGTAGCAGCAGCACTAGCGTGTACGTACTATCCATTGTAAACTGTGGCTCTTGATCGCTCATCTCCCCAGCTTGCACTAGCTGGCTGTAGTTCAGCCGCTAGGGAGCTATCTGGCATGAGCCTGAATAAGCCTCACGACCAGTACTGCTCCACCTGTATGCATAGCTCTCTGTACGCACGATTAGGGAGTCGGTTATACCCAGTATCTATATGAAGTGGTAATGGAAGTCATGACTTGAAGAAAGAGAGGCAAACTAAAGGAAGAGAAAAGTTACCACCAACTGGTATATATGGAATCTGGGATCTACTCTGAAACTCCACGTTAGAGTGTGCACGTGGGTCCCCTTTTTGATACCAGCTGGCCAGAGGCATTTGCCCTTCTCCTGCCCTTTCCTCTGGGTTGTGGCTTCCATTCTGCATTACCCCTAGGTCTTGAACCTGCCCTGTTTACAGACCAGAAGTGCAGGACCTCCATCACCTTACCCCTGAGCAGGGGCAGGGTGCAAGGAATGGAATGGGCCTTCAATTCGTATGACTTCACTCGATCATATGGTTATGTGCAACTGAGCAGTCCGTCAAGTCTAGATTGCTGAATGCGTATTATTGGGGCGTTTGGCACTTGTCTAATTCATGTCATTTAGACGCCCCTGCACTGATTGACATGGCTCATGCAAGTAGTGGAGAGACTGTGTCACCATCACCTGCATGGACTCCAGGCCCTCAATAAAGCCGTCAATGGTTGTGATGAAGCTGAGGTGAGGTATAATATTATACATTATACGGTATAATTATAATTATTATATAGAGTAATTTGCAAGTGTGTTGCATGTGGCAGTGTATGTACCAACTAGCCAGTTAACATGTATTAACAAGGACCAACTCATCCATGATTCATCTATGCACGTGTGTACTGTATATCTTTGGCCCATATGGGCAGTATGTATGTAGGTATGCACAGTGTAATGTACCATTGCACCAGCATGTACCTTAATTAATGAGACATGTCAGGAGTCATATATGACACTGCCATTTGTAACAATTACAGCCTGTCCTAGGAAATACACAAGGGACGTATGCAAGTTCTGACAAATGCTTGCATTCTAATTTCACAGACCATCTGTGATGTCTTGCATTACCCTACACACCGGTATAGCTTACCTTGCAATCATACAATAGCTCATATAAGTTGGACAGTGGCATGTACGTATATAATATAAGTTATACAAGCAGAATGATACATGAACAAGGGCTAATCACTGGATATTACGCCTACCAGCCTTCTACAGTGTACTGTCTCAGGAGGCTGGGGGGGGCAGAGCCCATTGACCCCTATTACTAGTCATCCTACAAAGATGGAAGAGCCACAGACGACTGTTTCGCTCTGATTGGGGCTCATCAGTGTGGCATATTGATGGAATACAGGATGACTAGCTACTCTTGTATCCACCACCAGTGAAACACTTGTGGTTTCAACAAAGTGAATATTAATGGGTGAAGGCTAAGTCATGAGCTTGACTTGCACAAGGTTGTTGAGAGGTCGGTTCATTGCAGTAAGCCACTGCAACGGCCAGGCCGGGCTAGGTTGAACAAGGGCTAGTCACTGATATTACGCCTACCAGCCGTCTACACCGAAGCGTCTTAGGAGGCTGGGGGGCTGGAGCCCTATTGATGGCAACCAGCCCAATCAGGGCGAAACAGCTGTCTGTGGCTCTTCCATCTTTGTAGGATGACTAATGGGGGAAGGTGATCACTGGTTGCCATCAATAGGGCTCCGCCCCCCCCCCCCAACCTCCTGAGACACTTCGGTGTAGAAGGCTGGTAGCTATAGACGTAATGTCCAAAGATTAGCCCTTGTTCAACCTAGCCTGGCCTGGCCGTTGCAGTAGCTTACTGCAATGAACATATCTCTCAGAATGATACATATTTATAGGAGATTGTACCTGTGTGTTAATTATAACATTAATTTGCTTGCCTATGTGACTATACCAGTTGCAACCTATGCACCTTACTGATTCTGGGATATAATTATACCTTGCTATCTTTTTGACCAGATGCATATACTCTGTATGCTATACCATGAACACAGATTGGGCTCAACATAAGTGCCAATCAGTGTGCATCCCATTACATAGCAACGAGTCTCATGATACTATCAATGCTACACTATTATGGTCTTCGTCAGGGCAACAGTGACATTCTTGCCCTGAAGAGCTAGGATCAGAGCCTCTTGTTAAAACGTTGACAAGGTTCCAAACCTGCTATTTATGTAATGGCTTTTGGAGAACTATGTACGCTTTGTCGAACAGTCTGTGAGCATTTTGGTGTGACTCTGTCTTTTGGTGTGAGCATGTACACCTGTAGATGCATGCAGTGGCATATCATCAATGCAATAGCTAGTCTCGCGTAGCCAGGTCGCCATTTTGTAGCCTCCCTAAGGTGTGGTGTTCTGGCTGCATGAGACTAGCAATATAGCCTGGTCATGATCACTTCATGGGTGCAGGTGCTATGCCATACCGATACACTGTACACAGCTATGCAGCTAGCTATAGCTGCGCACACACACATTACTAAGATCTGATCACAGCATTGTGCTTTTGTCTACCAGCTGTTGACGTTCTTTGATATGCAGTGGCAACCCCACAGTGGGGGCATTTGGGCAAAGTAAGCCAGTCAGAGACCCTGGAGTATGTGAGGGGAATGCTATATACTACTGCAAATTTGCATGCATCAGTTTGACTTGTATGTAGCTAGTAGTACGTAGGTGCCATGTTTGGGGTTGGTGCTAATGACCGACTTGAGCAACAGGCGGGCCTTCTTGACATCGCTGCAGGACCACACACACCCCTCAGCTGACACACCCCTCACTAGACACACCCATCACTAGACACGCCCCTCACCTATATCTCCTGTGATTTGAGGTGTGATACTGTTGAGGTCTAGGTGTGATACTGTTGAGTAAGTAGGCTGCTACGTATACATTTCTTACCAGCTGCAGGTCGACGTTGAAAGCACAGTTGTGCTTTCCTCAGCTGCTGTACGTGACACTGTACTACTTGCCTGAGTACAGTAGAACCTCCCTTAACCAGGCACCATGGGACCGGGCAGTGCCCGTAACTCAGAAATGTCTGTATCTTAGAAATACCAACAATACAGATTAAATGCAATGTATTTACAATAGTTGCAATTGAGCTGTAATACAGTACAAATGGTACTGTAATGCAGCACATATAGCACTGTATTGTAATACAGCACATATAGCACTGTATTGTAATACAGCACATATAGCACTGTATTGTAATACAGCACATATAGCACTGTATTGTAATACAGCACATATAGTACTGTACTGTAATACGTTACATACACATAAGTTAAAGTTTTTTTCAGAAAAAAGTTTTAAAAAGTTTTTATAGAAAAAACTTTTTTGGGGCGCCGAAGGCGCCCCTATATTGTTTTCACTTTTAGGTATTCGTATGGCTTCATGTTCGTATATATATATTATATATATTTGTCATTGCAAATGGCGGCGCTCAAGTCGTTCTTTACAAAGCTTTAAATCCTCTCTATTGACGTTTCGCTGTGTTTGAATCGGACGAAATGTGGTCATAAACATGTGTTAATAGAGTGATACTAATAAAAAGCCTAAGGAACGTCTCTTCTGCGAGATACAGCTCCAATTATCACTAAAGGACATTGTAAAATGGCCGCGCGCTCGACGCTTTCTGTTTGCTAGGCTCAAAATCATCTTTCTTTAGATCTCGCCGTGTACCCAAGGAACGAAAAGTGTTTCTAGAACATGTTTAAGTAATAGTATTGTGGTAGGAAGCTTACTTAACTGTTTTTCTGCGAGGTACAGCCCTAAATACAACAGAAGTCTAGTGACCCGTAGGCCAATAATGGGAGACCAGCGAATCATGACACATAATTATAGCCATGATTCGCTCATAGAGTCATCATAGGGTAGCCTTTCAGCCAGCACACTCCTCCTCCAGGCACAAAGTAACAATTGCTCATTCAGAATGTCATATAGATCAAAAAGCAGTAGGCAAACATTTGACAGTTTGGTAGGGGTGCTTTCACTGGATATGACTGGCTGTTCTGGAGACTTGAAACTCTTGCAAACCCAACGGTCTAGTGTGTCTTGATGTATCTTTCAGGCCAACCAATACTGTACTCCCAACTATCTGATTTACTGAACGTACGTGGGAAAATTGCTAGCAAGTAGTTCGAGGTTCAGGGGCGCCCTGGCGCCCCACGAGTATTTTAACTCGAAATACTTGTTTAGAATAATTTTTTCAGAATTTTTTGCCTGCCCGGTAGAGGGAGGTGCCCGTAACTAAGAGGTCCGGATAAGGGAGGTTCTACTGTACTGGTAAACTGTGCAGTCGACCAGTGGCATGTGCTGCTCAATGCCATGCGTGTGCATCTATAGATTGATGTTCACTTTTAGGTTTAATTACATTGATTGCCACCCCAATGGTATTGCGCAATGATCATCGACACGTGCACATGTACAAATGGATGGTGAAGGACGTTGCAGTAAAAATGGATGAACACAGCGAAAACGACAGCGAATCTACTTCAAGCGGGTCTCCATCGGCGAACACAGCGGAAGAGACGGAGTTCTATTTTAAGTCATCTACGCGAGGCCAGCCTGGACTTCCTTCTTCGAAGCGAGACCTCTCCGCGGGCGTATCCTCTTCAGAGGAAGATGATGACGGAGAAGGGGAGAAACACTCTGACAGCTCCTCAACCAGCAGCGACGGGAGTAATGTCGACAATGTATCGAAGGGAAAGAGTCTAGTAACCACCTCAACCGCTCCCAGTGATGTAGACAAGGCTGTCCTCATGGGGAATCCCCCGGCAATGAGGTCCAGCCTGAGATCCAGCAGCTCTATCGGAGGGGAAGGGGAAAGTCCCCAACATGACAGTGAAGATGATGAGTTTGGTGCCTCTTTTACACGCAAACGTCAGGCGAGTGATGGTTCAAGCAGCCCCCCGCCACCGTCCAAGCGTACCTCACATGCGCATGTGGAATACAGTGACTTTGCACAAAGAATGATGGTGAGTTGCCTTCCAAGTTGTGTGAGCGTTACTCAACTACAAGCAACCTCTTCACCCCAATCTTATGCATTCTACACATGTCTCGTATGCTTGCATGAAGAGTGCGGCTCACTGTGATTAATTGTGTACATGTAGACTGTGTGGATTCAATCTTTAGTCATGTTTGCCTTTTTCCACACTGTATTGGGTTTTAACTTCACTTTGAAGACTTCTCATTGCCTTTTATGAAACTAGGGTTTGCCCTGTGTAGTCTAGGATGAGTATAAACAGGATTTGTTGCCTTGCATTGTGTGAATACTGATGATAATGCAAGTACATAGGTGCAGTGATGAAATGCAGGTGTTTTTATTGCCGCTTGTGCACACACTTATCAAGTTGAGTAGTTCATTTTGTCTTCATCATCTCAATTTTCGTTATTTGTGTTATTGCCTTATTATGTTATCCTCAACTTACCTTCTCCCTCTCCCTCTTCCTCTCCCTCTCCCTCTCCCTCTCCCTCTCCTTCCCTCTCCCTCTCCATCTCCCTCTCCTTCTCTCTCCCTCTCCATCTCCCTCTCCCTTTCCCTCTCCCCCTCCTCTCCCTCTCCCTCTCCCTCTCCCTCTCCCTCTCCCTCTCCCTCTCCCTCTCCCTCTCCCTCTCCCTCTCCCTCTCCCTCTCCCTCTCCCTCTCCTCTCCCTCCCTCTCACCCTCTTCCTCTCCCTCTCCCTCTCCCTCTCTCCTCTCCCTCTCCCTCTCCCTCTCCCTCTCCCTCTCCCTCTCCCTCTCTCCCTCCCTCTCTCCCTCTCTCTCTCCCCTCCCTTCTCCCTCTCCTCTCTCTCTCTCCCCTTCCTCAGGCACAAATGGGTCACACAGCTGGGAGGGGATTAGGGAGGAGGGGTCAAGGAATCATTGATCCAGTGAAGGAGTCAGTTCAGATGGGCCGGGCTGGTCTCGGGGCAGCACGAATAGAAGAACTGGAGGCATCTGATATCCAATGGGAGCAGGAAGAGGTGTGTGTGTGTGTGTGTGTGTGTGTGTGTGTGTGTGTGTGTATGTGTGCGTGCGTTCATGTGTGTGTGTCTCTCTGTGTGTGTGTCTGTGTGACATGTGTCTCTGTACAGTTGTGGCTGTGTGTTTGTGTGCATATTTGTGAACATAACCTTGTCCAGTACAAATGCTTGTACATGCATTTTCAAGCATTGTGTGTGTGTGTGTGTGTATGTATGCATACACACACACACACACACACACACACACACACACACACACACACACACACACACACACACACACACACACACACACACACACACACACACACACACACGCACGCACACTGGTGTACATGTGTGTCTGTGCACCATCTCATGTTGTGTTTGTCCATATACGTACATCTTATACGAATGTACGTACACTAGTGCTGTGTTTGTATGTGATGGTGAGGGGACTACGCTGAAATGAGTGAGTGTGCATGTTTTTGTTGTTTTATAGATAAGCTGTGAGGAGAATCCTGAATGGATGAAGCCCACGTCTCAGGACCCGCCCACAGACGACGCAATGCTATCTTGGATGAGAGTTGGGCCGGTGTGTGTTGTTTGAGCTCATACATTGGTGGGATAGGCCTTGTTAGGGGACGATCAGTGTGTGGGGTGTTTCTGGTGAGGTGCTGTGGGGGGTTGGGGGGTGCTTTTGGGCTGTAGGGAGGTTTGTTTGGGAGTTTGGGAAGTGTTTGGGGAAGTGCCATAGTGTAGAATGCAATTGGCACACAATCCCTTCTATTTGGTGTGTTTGCATGTCCTGAATACTTTCTGCTTTGTCTGCAGAGGAAGAAGACAATTGCTGATGAGACCATGTTTTGTGACCCTGATATCCTTTCTAAAATTCTAAGCAACAAAGTGAGGCTAGCATCAGTAATTTGTTGATGCCTTTGCTTGCAGCTACGTACATCAAAAGCATTGCTCACTGTGCTTGTGTTCTCTTCCAATGCACACAACCTACACACACACACACTAACACACGCCCAACACACACACACACACACACCACACCCACACACACACTCCCATGCACTTATGCACACTAGACTGTCTTTGACAACCTGGACCGCAAGATCTTTCTTGATGCACGGGAGAGGTCCAACCCCTTTGAGATTATCAAAGGAGTCATCTTTCAGAACAGGTGTGTACATACATTAAGGTGTGTACTACAATTTTAGTGATTTTAGAAGCTTTTGTATATAATTTTTGCCTGTGTGAATGAATTTTAGCGAGTACAAATTTTATTGATTTTTGCATTACTCACTAAATTCTCTGACATTATTACCTGTTAAATTGGTAGCCTTATGTAACCGAGTGTGGTGAACAACCATGTTTTATGGCACCACTGTGCAGTAGTTGTTAGTCTAGCGTGCTAGACCCTCTCCACCTTCGGGGCACTAACACTTACACACTCTCAGAATGGCGTAAGCGCCTCTGGGAAGAGTGGGACCAACAAGCTGGACTAAGTCACAGTTCATACACAACTCCTTCAGTGCCTTACCAAACACCATTGCTGCACACGATGCAATCTTAGCTCTCATTCTTCTTCATGTACTGATGATCCAGATGTCGCTATCAAACCATTGTATATTTCACAGAGCTGCAATGAAGATGGCTAACATTGATGCTGTATTTGACTTCATGTTTTCACACCCAAAGAGCAAGGATGGGGTAAGCCACACTGTGAAGGCTTTGTGTGTTGCATATAATGTAATGGATAACATAGCTCGGTAGCATTTGTTTGTTTGTTTGTTTGTTTGTTTGTGTGTGTGTTTGTGTGCTATCAAATGATGCGTGTTGTAGAGAATCCGTTGCTGACTTCATGTGTACGCAAGTCGTAGGCAAACATTGCAACCTCCTATTTGTACACAATACATGGTCCATGTGACAGTAATAAATGTTGTTTGCTTCACCTTGCAGCACAGTATCATTGGTCCCAACGATCTCCTGTATTTTGCTGACATCTGCGCTGGTCCGGGAGGTTTCACAGAGTACATGCTATACCGCACCAAGTGGCACGCCAAGGGCTACGGGTTCACACTGAAGGGTGAGCACACCACAGAGTATCTGCGTATGAGCACCCATTGGGACCCCATGCTGGTGTGATAAATTGATTTCAAAATGGCAGTTCCGATGATAACTTCCTGTTTTTGCGGAGCTAACATTTTCTGAAATTGTTGATTTCTCTTTAAATGGGACTCACCTTTGGGATCCAATAGTCCTCATTAGAGAGGTGTCCTCATTTCAGAGGTACATAGCTTTACACGATCTCTATGTAGCTAGGACAGCAGGCACTGTCCTCATTAGAGAGGTGTCCTGAATTGGATGTCCTTGATAAGGTGGTTCCACTGTATTACGCTGAGTATATAATCACTGTTCCAGAATGGCATCCCAAGATGTTCTGAGATGTTTGTCTGCTGATCCATTATTTGGGTCTTCTTGTGTTTGTTCATTGTTCAGATCCTCCTGACGGCTCCGATTTCAAATTACATGAGTTCCATGCCTCAGATTGTGAAACATTTGAACCTTATTACGGTAGGTACAGTGTGTGTGTGTGTGTGTGTGCACGAGGAGTTCGAGAGTTGTCGAAACGTTTTACTGGAACCAGACCTACAGCTCATCAACGCTCCATAAATCTGTGTGTGCGCGCATGTGCGTGTGTGTGTCATGATCAGTGGAGTTTGTTTTGTGAATGTGTGCACATTTCTGTCATTATTCCAGTAGCTGCTTCACTCCATTGCCTACTCCCAGGTGTCCATGGCGATGGTGACATCACAAATACAGAGAACCTGCTAAGTCTACAAGAACATGTTTTTAAGGGGACTGAAGGTCAAGGGGTGCATTTTGTGATGGGAGACGGGGTAAGCAGGAGGTGTAGTGGGGGTGTGGCAGGTGTGGTGGGGGTGTGGCAGTTGTGGTGGGGGTGTGGCAGGAGGTGTGGTGGGGGTGTGGCAGGAGGTGTGGTGGGGTGTGGCAAGAGATGTGGTGGGGATGTGGCAGATGTGGTGGGGTGTGGCAAGAGATGTGGTGGGGATGTGGCAGGAGGTGTGGTGGGGAGTGGCAAGAGATGTGGTGGGTGTGTGGCAGATGTGGTGGGGGTGTGGCAGGCGTGGAGAAACTATGAAAGTTTCCTTCATTTTATTCATCTTATTGCGGCGACCCCCCTCAGGGCATATCAGTGGAGGGAGAGGAGAACATACAGGAGCTCCTTACGAAACAACTTGTCATGTGCCAGTTTGCTTGTGCCCTGTCCATTCTGAGACATGGTGGCCACTTTGTCTGCAAACTGTTTGATGCGTACACCCCCTTCATAATTGGCCTGATCTACCTTCTTCACCGCTCGTTTGAGAGGGTTTGCCTCTTCAAGCCGGTCACCAGTCGGCCGGCTAACTCTGAGAGGTCAGTTGTGGGAGTGGTCTGTTTGCTGCCTGCCCGTGTTAGTGGTGGTCTAGTCTCATGTAGCCGAACAGTCATTGTGCTAAGCTAGCTATACACAGTCAAGAAGGTCATTAAATGCCTCACTTGTGTAGTATATGTCACTGCATATTGCAGCTGCTACAGTATGTACTGTAGGTATTGTGTGTGTGTGGTGTGTGTGTGTGTGTGTGTGTGTGTGTGTGTGTGTGTGTGTGTGTGTGTGTGTGCGTGTGCGTGTGCGTGTGCGTGTACGTGTTGTGTGTGTGTGTGTGTGTGTGTGTGTGTGTGGTGTGCGTGTGCGTGTGCGTGTGCGTGTGCGTGTGCGTGTGCGTGTTGTGTGTGTGTGTGTGTGTGTGTGTGTGTGTGTGTGTGTGTGTGTGTGTGTGTGTGTGTGTGTGTGCGTGTGCGTGTGTGGTGTGTTGTGTGTGTGTGTGTGTGTGTGTGTGTGTGTGTGTGTGCGTGTGCGTGTGCGTGTGCGTGTGCGTGTGCGTGTGCGTGTGTGTGTGTGTGTGTGTGTGTGTGTGTGTGTGTGTGTGTGTGTGCGTGTGTGTGTGTGTGTGGTGTGTTGTGTGTGTGTATGTGTTGTGTGTGTGTGTGTGTGTGTGTGTGTGTGTGTGTGTGTGTGTGTGTCTGGGTGTGCATTGTTTATAGTGTATGAATGGTGTATGGACATGTACGTATGTGTGTGCATTGTGTATAGCATTAAGCTGGTTGTTACCATGGCAACGGCATCGATATGACTATTTTCTATGCTGTGCATGTGTAGGTATGTTGTGTGCAAAGGGTACATTGATTCGGACCGCAATGTCTCTCGTTACCTCTTGGATGTGAATGACCGACTGAATGAGTTAAGCGGCACCGATGAGGATGTCCTGGAGGTGAGGAAGAAAGGTTGTGTGTACAGGTGGTGCTTATGTACAGTATGCGTACATGCTGCGCCTGATTTGTGGTTGTGACACTGTCTGAGTGTGTAATGTGTGTCCTGTCATATTAATGTGTTTCTGTTATGTGCTTCTTGTCAGGTCGTGCCATTGAGCATTTTGGAGAATGATGATGACTTTATGGATTATGTTTATGGCAGCAACAACAGGTCTGTGTGTGTGGTGTGTGTACGTGCGTGTGTGTGAGTGCAGGCATGTGTGTGTGTGCGTGCGTGTGTGTGAGTGCAGGCATGTGTGTGTGTATGTGTGTGTGTGCGTGAGTGCGTGTGTGTGTGCCTGTGTGTGTGTGTGCGTGAGTGCATGTGTGTGTGTGCATGATTGTGTCCACTAACACAGTGCTACTATACTGTACATGTACAGTATGTACGTATATAACCCTCCCTGTTTGCAGTATTGGCGAGCAGCAGTGTGTTGGTCTGATAAAGCTTCAGTACTTCATCAAGAACAGGTCAGTGTCAGATGTGCTCCTCCACAATAGGTTACATGCACAACAGGCATATATGCTGTTGGAGCGTGTACGACTAAGCCATGTTATGTAACACACACCCACACCTGTTCACAACACACGAGTCATACAATCACTTGCACATGGGGACACCATGCACCACACCCGCACTTATGTAGATATGCATGTACACATGCAGACAACACACATACCAAGATACTTCTACCACCTACCCACCCACACACACACATACCCACAACAAACAAACAAACACATCCCACACAAACACATATGCACACACAACACACACACACACACACAACACACACACACACAGCACACACAGCACACACATAACATGCATAACACACACACACACACACACAGCACACACACACCACACACACACACACAGCACACACACACCACACACACACAGCACACACACAACACGCATAACACACACACGGACACACACACACACACACACGGCACACACACACCACACACACACACAACACACACACTACTAGTATACTAGCCACCCACAATTTGCAGTGCAGCTCTTCATCCAACTATTTTCACTGACAGGAACCTTCTTGATAAAAGGCAAGCAGATATTAAAGATGAATGCCTCAAACTATGGAAGGTACGTACACACAGTAAAGGTCACCATGGTGACCATCTGCGTAGTACAATTGTATGTCTGTTATGTACAGTAATACAGTGAAACCTGTCTAAGATAGCCACCTGTAGGCCAGTTATAATTGGCCTTTATAAAGAGGTGGCTGCATTACAGAGGTAGGCTGCAATGTTTTAGTGCTATAATGTGCTATTTGAAGTCTGGGAGGCTGACTGTTTTAGAGAGGTGGCTGCCTTATACAGTACAGCGACCATCTTAGACAGGTTATACTGTACATATGTACATTCTGTATATATAGAGCAGTACACATTGTATGTATGTCAGATACTAAGAACAGAGGAGAGCTGACGTAGTTACTATATATAGCTTATGCTTAAGCCTAAAGCTAAGAGGTCAGGTCTGCATGTGCTTGTATGCTGTGTTGTCTGTTTGCAGATTCCTAACAACATTCGCACTACTCGTAAGGAGCCAAAGCACGACGTGGTTTTGTCTGAGTTCTGGAAGGTGTGGAGCTATGGTTGTGTGTGTGTGTGTGTGTGTGTGTGTGTGTGTGTGTGTGTGTGTGTGTGTGTGTGTGTGTGTGTGTGTGTGTGTGCGTGTGTGCGTGCATGCGTACGTGTGCGTGCGTGCGTGTGTGTGTGTTTTGTGTGTATGTGCATGTGTACGTGTGTGTGCGTGCATGTGTGACCTTCCTTACTCTAATCTAAACTGACCTTGAAGTCAACTAATCAGCTCTAAGTTCCATTAAGCTGAGCAGACTTCAAAAAATGTGTATTAGCATTTCTTAATCTTCCTTATTACATTTCACAGAAGGTCTCTGGATCGGTTGAAGACTATGAGCTGCTACAGCTGAAGACACTCACTCCCGACAACCTGCCCCAAGACGTCCATACATGGAAGTGGTACTTTGCATGTGGAATCAGATACCTCGTTGTCGGCACTGGGGTGAATGGACGAGGGTACCCAGCATGAGGGATACATGCACAGCATGTACACACATGCTGTATACAATACAGTGAATGGTAGTGTCACTGCATATACTGTATCAGCAATGCTGTACAGATCTCAAACATGCTGAAGTAAATGTTGGCATTGTCTGGTTTTGTTTGTAAACGCTAGTCACATTTGAACTTGATACTTCAGATTCAATTCTAGCTATTACGTTTACAAACAAAATCAGACTACGTATGAGCCTTTCTAGCCACTCAGGACATTAAATTTTACTTGTGAAACAAACTTACTGTAGATTTAGTAGCTCAGCTCGATAGTTGAAGTGATCTGTTCCTTCCTTCCATCCACCCCCCCCCCCCCCCCCACACACACACACATTTTCCACTCTCACTCTCTATCTGCCTCAGAGGTCTCAAGTAAAAGGATGGAACATGAGGAGCACTAGACCCAGTCTTGGCACTGTTCCAGGCCTAAACATTGAACTCCCTCCGCAGACCATCCTGGACATTGAAGTAGTTGAAGAATTTACAGTGAGACTTGATGTTCTTGTGTGTTGTTGTTGCTACCAACATATTTCTCTTGCTGTGTATTGTTGTTGTTGTTGTGTATTGTTGTTAGATTCAAACACACTCACAAGTCACTTCCCCCTGGTATTGTTTGCAATTGAAAGGTAGATGCAGTGCAAGTTATTCAATAGAAGGGAGTTGGTTGGAATTTGCTGTTTTAAATTGTTGTGAAATGTTGTTGTGCCGTTATCAGACTGGAGTGTACCAATAGAGGCTATGTTGCAATTCAATGGTTCACTTTAATCAATTGTACAATTTGTTATTGTGATAATAATCAATTGCTAATTGAGTACGCTGTAGTCATGGTTACCCTCAGAAGAAGTGAGACCTTATCTGACCCAATAGCCAAGGGGCTGCCGTATGTGGTCCAATGTAAGATTAGGCATATATAATTACACAACCCAATATATAATATATACAATATATACAACCCAGCTGGAGTGATTAGTGATAACACAATTCCTGAACTTATGAGAGCGCTGTCGGCAAACATGGAATGAAATATGCCATATTGTTGCAGCTGACATGTTTATCTGTGAGTGGAAGTAGTGTGTGTAGTGTATTGCTGTCTCATGGAACTCTTGCACCGCTCCAATATA
Source organism: Ianthella basta (assembly GCA_964019415.1). Classification (NCBI taxonomy): domain Eukaryota; kingdom Metazoa; phylum Porifera; class Demospongiae; order Verongiida; family Ianthellidae; genus Ianthella; species Ianthella basta. The sequence goes on along the minus strand of OZ025868.1, from coordinate 8,871,595 downwards.
GTGTATTGTGCCAAGTTTTAGCTGCAAGTCTTCTAAATTTATGTAATTATGTTCTTTCTCATTTTGCCTTGTAGCCGAGGAAGAGACAGGTGGTGGTGTACGTGGTAGATGTCATCGCCATCAGTGGCGAGTACATGGGAGATCAACCATTCCCTGAGAGGTGTGTGTGTGTGTGTGTGTGTGTGTGTGTGTGTGTGTGTGTGTGTGTGTGTGTGTATGTGTGTGTGTGTGTGTGTGTGTGTGTGTGTGTGTGTGTGTGTGTGTGTGTGTGTATGTATGCAGATGTATGTATGTATGTACGTACATACGTTGAACAGTGTGTGTGTTGGGTGCAGGCAAGCAATGATCACAAAGTTAGCCAAAGCTGTCAATAAACTTGGAAAAATACCACTCAAGTAAGTTATGCTAGTGTGTTTCTGTTTGTTTATGTACGTGTAATTTACTTGTTGTGTTTATTTGTTCGTGTTTGGAGTGTAGGCACTTGTGTATATGTACTAGTATGGGTGTTTGTATTGTGTTCTCTGTGTAATTTGTACATATGTCTGTGTATGTGTGTGTGTGTGTGTGTGTGTGCACATTTGTGTACAGTATGTGTGTACATATGTGTGTATGTATGTGTGTACATACTGTATGTGTGTATGTATGTGTGTATGTATGTGTGTGTGTGTGTGTGTGTCTGCCAAAGTGTACTGTATTTGTCCAAATAGCTATTTTCTTCAAGAGGTCTTTGACCCGACCTCTATTGAAATCTGTACAAATGAACTACATAATTCCTAGCCATGTTTCCTACATCAATCCTACAATCTGTGATAACACATGGCTGCTGTCAATGTTCGCACGCGCTGAGCTCTTTCTAGAAGGCACACGTCCTCAGAGGTCGCCAATATGACAATTTGGCCTGATCTAGCGACACCCATCTCCATCACAGCGGCTTCTTTAGTGCGCAGCTCTTCTGCACTTGCTCCTTACATTTAGCTGCAAGAAGAAGCACGTGGTGCGCCTTTCCTTGGGCAACGCTGCTGCAGAGGGGACTCCAAGTAGTCACCGCATTGTGCTGCGTTTGATTCACACCTAAAGTGTGCACCTCAGATGCTGAAGAGTGCCAGTGTATGGATTCCAGATCTGGCGTCAGTTCGAACCCAACCTCTATTAAAGAATCGCTGCTAGGATCTCCGTCTTCTATTTGAGCCCCGGCTTCTATTCAATCCCTGATCTCTATGCGGGCAAATGTGGTGTGTGAGTACTGTACACAGCAGACTGTCAAGCTACTCATTCTTTCCAATATTTTGCTTCAGGTTGAAGCAGTGCCACCGTGTCATTGAGTTGGAGCGCTCTTTCTCCAGGTGTGTCCAGTTGGTCACCCGTACCTACCTACATGCACACACACTGTACTCACATCAGTCAGCGTTGTTCTTCATCACCTTGTGTACATGTGATTAGTACACATACTATGCATTGCTTATGTATTAACAGTCTTAAACTGGGAAGAGGCTCTGAAGGGTTCAACTATTCAATTACTACATACGTATGTGTATGCTACTTAGCTATGCAATGCATATATTTCAGTATATAGTACTTTACTGTAAGTAGAACATACAGTTGTTTGTTTCAATTTTGTGTATAGTAGTGTAAGCAATGCACTTTGATGAGTTGTACTTTCCCTTCTCTACTCCTGTACAGTTTGGAGGACCAAGGCAACTCCAAGATCCACACTCCAATATTCTACATGGACAAGGAGGGAGACACCTTTGTGCAGCCAAAGGGAATCATTCTGTTTAAGACTCTTAAGGGTCAGTCAGTAATCCAGCAATATTTGTATTGGGGTGGGGAGGGTGTGGGTGGGAGGGGGAAGGTGGGAGGGGAGGGGAGGGGAGGGGAGAGGGAGCGGTGTGAGTGTGAGGGGTGTGAGCAGGAGGGGCGGCTAAGGGTGTGGGTGGGCAGTGGGAGAGAAGACACCGCCAGCATGATGTGTGCCCCTTAGTGGAGATGTACACTAGTAGTGGACAGTAAAGTTCTAATGCAAGATTCCATCAGTCTATGAAAAACTCTGTACATGTAAAGGTTATTGTCAGATGTTTCTGAGCGTGTCGCTTCCTGTTTGCACCTACGTACGTATCTTGAGTTGCTGTTGCTACCTCTGTGCTCCCTCTCCAGACCCTTGGCACCTGCACCACAGCAAGTCCAGCAGGAGATTGTACTTCTACAACCAGAACACTCGGCAAAGTGTGTTTGAGACACCACAGGGCTCAGTGGCGGCTTATCGGTGGGTGACGTGAGAGTGAGGTGGCCAGAGTGATACCGGGACGTTGTGATGATGTGAAACTGTGATGTTGATCTCCCTCCTCCCATTTCCTTCTCATTCCCTCTACCCCACCTTTCCCTCCCCCTCTCTTCACTTCCCCCTCCCCCTCCCCCCACTCTCTGTCCCCTCCCTCCTCTCCTCTCCTGACCCTCCCTCCACCCATCCCTCAAAATTCCCTATCCTCTTCACTAATTCTACCACTACCTCCCCCCCCCCCCCCCTCTCCCATATGGTCTTCTTCTTCCCTGCCAGTGACTTCCTTCGCACCCGTATGCTGTGGTTGTGGGGTCCCAGTCAATTCTCGGAGATCCTTGGACTGACTCAGGAGCAGAGTGCACCGGCACAAGGGACCATGTCACGCCAGCTCCTCACCAACCACATTCTGAAACACTCCAATCTGTGACTAATGACATGTCACTGTAGATGTGGATTGGTGAATGATGATGATGACTAGATTTTACCTACAGTACCAGTGGTGTCTGTGTAATGTTCTTTTTGTGGTTTTGTACTGGTCTTTGACGCTGCTTGGCAGCCAAATGTTACATAAAACAGGAGTGGGATTTATTACATGTCAGTGTTTGTATGCAGAGCCATGCACATTTATATGTGTAACACCACTGACATACGTATATAGTATGTATATGTAGCAATATTGAATTATTGCACAAGCATGTGAGCAACAAATGCATAATAAATATTTGTAGTATCTGGCTATGTATATATGCAATGCCACCCATGCCAGTTGCATGACTTTCTTATGCATGTACATTCGAGTTCACACTAAATTGTTTCCTGAACATGCAGCTAGCTATAGTGCTCGATTTATTGCAGCTTTAATTATAAATTGTGAACATGCAGTTGTTGCTTTTTTTACAGAATGATCGAATTGGATAACATGCACCCATGTATGATAAGTGCTTGTGTATTGATTCTTAAATTCTATGTGTGGGAGATATAGTATATCATAACGAGTTTTTGCTTGTGCAGAAATTTCATTGTAACCCTGTCTTGGATCAATGTCACCTCTGCTTTCAGCAGCTACAGGTGTTTGATGAAGATGTCCATAGCTAGCTGGGGACATCTCGAGCTGTCTCCATCCAGGTGAGTGGCAGCGGCATGTAGCTTGGGTTCTCCTGGAGTGGGATGCTGTCTGGGTCAACCATGTCGTTGTCTGTGTGGAACCGGTGCATCTGTGATTGCTTGTTAGGTGGTGAGAGGGAGGAGTCCTTACTCGTTAGATGGACATAAGCAGGGTTGTCCTCCAAGGTGACGTCGGTGTTGATGGGTTGGTCTTCTGAATCACGCAGAGAGTCTCCTGCTTCTCCACCATCATGTCCACCTGCACGGTCAGTGAAGTGGTACGGACCTTGAGTGCTATGGATGTAAGCCGGATTGTACTGTAACGCTGGGTCATCATTCTGTGTCATGTTGTTTTCAGTATGGTGCAGGCCATAGGCAGGATTAGCCTCCAATGGAGGGCTCATGTCATCCCTGTGGGCAGATACAGGGAAATTATATGCAGGGTTTGACTCCAGTGGAACATAATCATCCTGTGTCTGCCCCTCCGTAGTTGGTAGATTGTAGGCAGGGTTAGCATCTAAGTAAATGTCCTCTCCATCACTGTGGGTGTGTCCGTGAGCAATATAGGCAGGGTTCTCCTCCATGCGAATGTCCAGAAAGTCATTAGCATGTCTCAGCGAGTTGTAACCATGGCTACCAGGATAGTTATGGCCGCCCCTTTGCTGTGCATGGTGATCACCAGATGACCCGATGGTACTTGTGCTTGTGGTTGTCTTGCTGCCTGTGTGAGATGTGGTAGACCTTCTACCCTTGCCCTTGCCGTTCGGTGCAGAAAGGCTCTTTGACATTTCTGTAGTAATGGAATGTACTGCCAACTCAATAGGGCTTCGTGCCCCCCTGCCAACTGAGACACCAATACTGGTGTAGTTGGTAGGTCAGGCGTAATACCCAGTGATTATCAAAGAGCAGGAGCACACACAACACATGCACACACACACAAATGTGTACATGTTTTTGTGCAGAGGCTCATTATGGCAGTATACATGAAGGCAAAGACTTTTCGAGCAGATCACACAACATAGACAATTAAAAGGTTCAGGACATACAGTATCGGCCCAAGGATCTTTGTCAGCTGAGTGGCTGAGTGAATGAGCCATTCAGCTGACGAAGACCCCTGGGCTGAAATCTTCTGAACCTTTAATTGTCTATCTTGCATGATCTGCTCAAAACGTCTTTGCCTTTACACACATGCCCATGTACAAATTTGCTCTATGCAGCAATGCAGGTTGCATGCCTCAAGCCGACCACCTGCATGCAAGCACTAATCCTGTATGTAAGCAGCTGTAACTGTTGCATACCTTTAACTGTAGCTGTCATTTTCCTGCTTCTGCAGCGCTTTCTACAATTACACCGCTGGATGCAAGATATGCAACCAATGAGGAGTGCAGCTGCAACCACAGCAAGGAGGACCAGGGAAAGGACCACCGCAAATGCCTCCAAATATGGGCAAGCAAATGCGTCAATGGAACCTGTGCAGGAATTAAATGGTGTTCGTAGAATATATACATAGGATAATGTATGTAATTGGATCTGTACACTCCAAGATTGGATGGAAATGATTGTTATATTCCTCTTCGCTAAGCACATTCCCTCTACAGAATGGTGGAACGTACTGTATGTACGTATGTACATGCATGGCTCCCTCACCTGTTTGTATATTCAGGGTTAATGCTTCACTTCTGATACTGCCAAGTCTTCCGTCAGTACTGTACACAGTGAGACTGTAATCCTCCCCCAACTGAACACCGGAGAGGGACACTCTCCCTTCCATTTCACCACCACCCACCTCCCTGTAGGCAATCTGCTCCCCGTTGGGCTGTCTTGTTAACAGTAAGACATATGTTACATTGCTGATGTTGCTGTTAGCAGTAGTTTCCCAGGCCACCTCAATCGTATTCTTCTCTCCAGCCACTAGCACAGTCAATCCCTCAGGGAGGCTCACATCGACTGGAGCTGTGGTAGCGTTTGAAAGATTCCCGGCTGTCTGCGCATTGATCAATGTGGCCATTAAGAGAAGTAGAGAGGTTAGTAAACCAGCAGTAGCTGCTGAGCTACAGCTGCAGCACATCAAAGCCATCACAGCACGAGTGAGTAGGTAAGCCTCTTCTCCGAATTAGCTGTAGATACTGTATCTGCTGCTCTCAATCTACTTCTTTACACTAGGGCTCTACGTTAGCACAACACATAATCGCTCGCTTCCTGTTTCCCACTCAAAGATAATCACCCTTTGTATGGCATATATTAGCTGCAATTATGTAGATAAGGAACAAGTGAGTCAGGTGATATCCCTGTATGGGTCCTTATCTTCCCACTGTTTTCTGTGTCACTTTGCCTTTGTGGAATGTGCGGTTACATTTGTCGGTTATCTTCAATGTGTGTGCAGCTGGCACATATGGGGGCGATTGCATCAACCTGAGGGGCTGTGTGGCTGCCCAGTATAGCTACAGAGCACTATCACGTACTACTGTCGTGCCACTCTTTGAGGGTTGTTGCTTCCTGCTAGGAGCATGCGTATGTGCAGCCTGAGGAAGCCAATATGCATAGTTGCCAATGTGGTTTGATAAGAAAGCGCAGATTGAGGAACTCAGTCCTTTTAGCCATGGCCTGTACCATGTGTTGGTGGTTGCACGAGCACTTGTACTGGTGCTGTGTTAGGTGCAGCTGTCTGAGTGCTGGTCTTTAACTGTCCAAGTTATGTGCATTTAGTGGGGTGCCTTTTCAGTGTAGGTGGATGTAGTATTCACACTTGCTTGAAGTCCTTAAGACCTGCTGTATCCTGTGGCACACTCACAATCTCAACACAGGGAGCAGTACTGTGAAGTCAGTATGAAGTTTCTGGTGCTTGCAGGTAGTGTTTATACAGTGCACACATATGTATGTATCTGTGTATTTAACATATTCCTTAGCAGCTGCTGTGTGCGATCAGTTCCTCTGCTTGCAATTGGTTGGAACCTATTACAAGACATTCAACTGTTGCCTTCGAAAAGTACACCTTCGTAGCTTAAGCCAATCGAGGGGAAGCTACATCAAGTGTATAATATGTAATTAAGAGTTTCAGTGATCCAGCACATTTTGATGCACCTTTTTGTATAGTTATATGCATAGCTACCGTACCAATTTATGTGAATTTTAATTTACCATAAATGGACTAAATACAAGATTCATGCCTGGTGGAACTGCCCAGGCTGCCCAGGCCATGGCCTGATCAGATTTTTAGTTCTGCCCATGCTTTTCTATAACTAAAGTACTTCTTGGCCTGTGTAAATGGCCTTCTAGGGAATAGTGTTCTGACTTGGCCTGACCACCTTTAAAGTGCTTTCTCCAGGCCTGAAATTAACTATTGTGGTTAACTTTGAACAGACACACATAGCCCAGTTTTTGAATGATCTCAGCATGCTGTTTGCGTTTCTCTTGTATGCCTTTCTTACTCTTCAGCGTATACCTGTCTGTTTACCTTCATTGTATGGGGAATGACTGAAGCTGAGGGAGCCCGGGGAACCATTTCACCTACTAATATCACCATCGATGAAGCGCCATTTGCGGCCACACTCGAGCAACTTCTGGCCAGTGTCACAATTGATTCAGTAATCGCTTCCAATTGCTACCCTGAAGTAACCATTAACTTAACATGCTCATTCACAGATGCTAGCAATGTCAGCTTTTTACAACTTTGGTTTAACGATGGTGGGCTGTCTGGATTTCAGAGGAATTTCTTTTTCTTTGCCATTGAGATGAACCGTAGCACTGACAACTTCACTGTTGTCTTCCAGCAAACACTTCAATTGCGTGAGGTTGGAGGCTTTGCGGAACTTGCTGGAGAGTATAGGTGCCAGGCTAACACTGGTGAAGAGACAGCCATTGCCACTATCGAGGTGCTATGTGAGTCTACTCTGGAATTAAATTTCATGTCCAGTTACATGCGTGAAGTCATTATTGTACATATACATAATTATATACATTATGCTTGTGTAATTCCAGTCCATCAGATATTGTGTGCACAGTAGCACAGTTACCTATTTATTGAGGGAATACAGTACAAATTAAATTGAACACAATGGACTGCTGCACTTGAGTTTCATCCTTGTGCATGCGTGTATGTAATTTATACATCTTCATTATTAATAGTCATTCTATTATTGCATAATACATAATTATATAGCTTCTACAGATCTTCAACTCGATCAATCTCATGCTAGTAAATATACCCGTGGCAATCATTGCTTGTAATGCAAGCAATAACTTTCATGGCTGGTGGATTGAGCAGCCTTTACTGCTAGCCAGTGAACTTGCAAGTGTTTCTTCTTTTTCACTTACAGACCGGCCAATCTTCATTCATGACTTCAATGGTCGAAGTGATATCCCGCTCTCACCAGACTCCTTCAGTTACTACTCACTCGCTACAGTGTTTGCAGTAGAAGGAACTAGCGACAACGTGTCTCTTCCTATTGCGTTCACTGGAGCCAATCCACCTCCTTTTGGATTTGACTGGACAAACAACAATCAGTCTCTGATTACTCTTGATGGCAGCGGTATTGGTGCAGGTGGTGATAACGGAAGGCTGGTTGGGACAGGAAAAGGTCTGACGGTTCTAAATCCTCGCCGGAGTGACAGTGGTGTGTATGAGGTGACTGCAAGTAACACAGCCGGCACGGGAAGACTTAACACATTGCTGGTTGTTCGCTGTAAGTGACAGTGGATATGTAGTAATAGTAATTCAAGACAGGAGCTGCTACGTATATACCTTTGCTCCATACACAAGTATCTATGGTGCTGCACGTGTGTGTGTGTGTATGTGTGTGTGTGTATGTGTGTGTGTGTGTGTGTGTGTGTGTGTGTGTGTGTGCGTGCGTGTGTGTGTGTGTGTGTGTGTGCGTGCGTGCGTGCGTGCGTGCGTGCGTGTGTGTGTGTGTGTGTGTGTGTGCGTGTGTGTGTGTGTGCATGAGTGCGTGCATGTGTGTATATGTGTGTGTGTGCTGTTTGTATTCATGTATAAACTCTTGCTATAAGTATACACTTTAATTATGTATTACAATTAATACAATCATTTTCTCCCATCAGTTTGTGCAGTATGCATACGTACGTACCTATAATTTGTGCCACATCGATGCATATTTCATGATGTGTCTCCATCTCTTCCCCAATAACGGTATATCACTTTTGTGCAGATCCTCCTGAATTTGAATCTCTTGACAGAGTGATCTATTTGCGAGCGGGGGAACCTCTTCAGCTGAACTGCACTCCAGATGCCCATTCCAGCTCGGGACAGAATGTCCCTTCATTCGACCTTGAAGACAGCAGTGGGTCAACCAGCATTACGCAACTCTCGTACAGACTGTCAAAGAATGGTGCAGAAGTGATGACTGCAGCTGCAGGCTCAAGCGGTCTCTTTAATGTTTCAAATGCGGCTAATGTGACTGACAGTGGAATGTACAGTTGTGTAGTGCAGGAAGACATTTTTCAGAAAGTAGCGAATATCATTTCTGTGGCACGGAGAAGGAGAGCTGTAGTGCGATTGCCTGTGGTTTCATTTCTTAGTACAGTTCTGCTGAATCGTGTTATGGATACAAGTCTTTCAACAGCAGTAAGCTTCTCTGTAGTTGTTGGAGGTGAGTCAATCACAAACACTATAAAGTTTACAAAATATGGGATATACGTATTGTATGCGTAAGTGCTGTACATGTGTGTCATGCAGTATGCGTGAAATGATCAAATGAATCATTCTACTCCTATTACTGCTGTTTTTGCATGCATATCTTCTTAGTGCATGGCCATAGGACTGGTGGATACAGTGGAGTATGGAGTGGGGGGCAGGGGTGTGGGGGACAGGGGTGTGGGGGGCAGGGGTGTGGGGGACAGGGGTGTGGGGGGCAGGGGTGTGGGGGGCAGGGGTGTGGGGGTAGGGGTGTGGGGGTCAGGGGTGTGGGGGGTAGGGGTGTGGGGGGCAGGGGTGTGGGGGGTAGGGGTGTGGGGGGCAGGGGTGTGGGGGGTAGGGGTGTGGGGGACAGGGGTGTGGGGACAGGGGTGTGGGGACAGGGGTGTGGGGACAGGGGTGTGGGGGGCAGGGGTGTGGGGAGCAGGGGTGTGGGGGGCAGGGTGTGGGGGGCAGGGGTGTGGGGGGAAGGGGTGTGGGGGACAGGGGTGTGGGGGGCAGGGGTGTGGGGGACAGGGGTGTGGAGACAGGAGTGCGGGGGGTGATCTATTTGCAGATCTAGGTGCACATGTACATATACACAGGCGAATTGTTAACACAAGATGCACCATAATAGTATAAATTACGTACATGTGTCTTTTCATTCTCTTGTACGTATAACCTCGATTCTTGTTTCAGATATTCCCCCAGCACCGCGGGCATTGATTGTTGCTATTGTGTCACTAAACTCAGTTGAAGCATCCTGGTTGCCAGCCCAAACAATACAAGCAGGCTCACCAGAGCCTGTCTTTCATCAAGTAACTCTCACTGATCTCGGAACAGGACAGGTTCTAAGACGGAACGATGTCATCAGCAGTGGTATTGATGGAGACACTCAACAGAGGCAGCACTACGGTGATCTGATGCCAGGGTCGTATCGTGTAACAGTTGCAGCTGGGAATGTGTTTGGCCTCTCAAGGAGTCTGTCTCAAAGTTTTGACATTGCAGGTAAGTACATAACTTTGTGCATGCACTAGCTCTATACGTATGTACTGTATAATGTGTCATAATAATTATGCACATTCTTCTGATTATGGTGATGCATATTATGTTCAGACATGTGCACGCACATATATACACACACACACAAACACACACACACACACACACACACACACACACACACACACACACACACACACACACATACACATGTACACAGATTATAAATTATCTTTAGCTTAAGCAGCTGGACCACTCACCGAGAGAGCATGGGAAGACAATGACAATGTCCTACAAATTGCTGCTTTGCATTCGAACACATGCGCATGTGATTGAACGCTACACTGCATGGCATGCATGTACTTTGCATTCACACATGCATGTCCACATCTCACACTGCATTCTTAAATTTTATGCATGTTCTGTTCCTTCATTCTCACACCTACAGTCAGTGAGTGCTTCTACTTCTATGCACTTATTGCAAGTGCTATTTTCCTCCTTATTGCACTGCTGTTTGTGAGTGTACTGGCAGCCTGCCTCATGTATGTGATCAAGAGAGCAAGGGAAACAGCTCCTGTAGCAGGTACGAAGGGCATTCTCTAAGGCGGAGTGGACTCAGCAATCTAGACTAGTTCGCTCTATGCTGGATATAAACCATCCTTGGATCTGAACCCTAATTAGTTAAGCACATGGATGAACAGTTAGCTGTATGCAGACTTGTTTAACCTCCATTGCATCTTCTTGTGAATGTTCTTGCCCTTGTACATACGTACGTAGGTGACTTACCTGCTGTCCCAAAAGGTCAGGACATAATAGACGCAGGTGTGCATGCAAATGGACATCCCTCTGGTCCGATTTCAGAGAGCACATTTGAGGGCCAAACTAGATCAGCTAGCTTCCTTGGACCAGGAGAAGATGAAGGCGAGGATGGAGTAGAGCCTCATATTCCTTTGGAGACTAACCCAGCTTATCAGACAACTAGTGAATCGTTCACTGCTGAAGCTAATGCGCACAATGTTGACACGCATCAGTGCACTTCTGGTTTGGTGTCTGAAGTGTATGACACTGCTTCCTCAACTGGTGGGCATGACGGTGGCCAGAATGCCAGTGATACTTCAGCTGCAGTCCAGGAGGAGCCCCTGCCCAATGATGGAGCTCCACCGCTAAGATCTGGAGCACCCTCACAGAATGCTGGAACACCTCCACCAAATAATGAAGCCGCCACAAGAGTGTCTGGAATATACGAAAGTACTGTAGATGCAAATGAGATTTACGATATTGTGGTTTAATCTTGAGTGACGCCCTGTACTCAGGCATATATCCTTTAAATAGCTATGCTGCACAGTGTTATCTGAATTAAAATTTTGTTGCTCTATTTAAGAACTAGACTGCACACATATGGTGCACATACCCCATGCATGCAGCAGTAGAGAGTGATAGCATACGTACATGTTGTCGTAGACTAGTGTGAACTGAAAGTGTGTGTGGATTGGACTGATGAATCGCTATATGAATGCGTAATGTGTAAAAACCCCTGAATGCATGTAGAGTTTTATCATGACTGTGGATTTAGTGGAAGTGCACATAGATTCTCACATGTCCACATGCATATATAAGTGTGCAGTGAGAGCTAGTGATCTGAAAGAGCAGTGTACCATATGCAGAGCTGATAATTGCCCAAAAAGCTCATGCACCTCGAGCCCCTCTGTTCTGAACTGGCGGCCAATACACACAGGCCAGTTGACACACTGCACGCATAACATGTACATACAGAGCAATACGGACACATGGCAGTTGTATTATAACCACTTGCAATTATATTCTCTCTCGCCAGTCCTCTTCCTTCTCGCACACACAAGCATGCATTGGCGACTACATCGATGTTCAGGACCATCACTGGCAATGTTCTGGGCTATGTATGTAGCTATGCATGTCCAGTTCTGAATGGAGCGGAAGTGAACCACTAGTACTTGCATTGATCTGAAACTGCTGCTTCTTATGACATATATGAGTCAAGGAAGGGAACAAGATTTTGCTCAGACACACAAGAAATGCATTAGGAGAAAAGTAAAGAATGTTCAGCTATAAATTAATGCTATTGATACAGTAGCCAATCTAGCTCGCTAGACCTAGCCTAGTAAGCGCTCCGGGGCGAAGAGAAAGGAGGGCGGAGCTATATAGAGCGTTTACAGACGCTTGCGCAATAGTTCAAGATGGTGGGTGTTGCATATGGTCTTGTGTACTGTTGTTCTGTAAATTGACTATTAGCCTATCACTACGCGTAACGCTGTTCTCTACCACAATAGGGAGGGTATTTAGGTGTTTTTTACGACAGACCTTTGGTGCAGGAAAGCATCATACCGTCATTTCTCTACACCGGTGAGTGACTGGGTTGGCACGTTGAGCTGATTATCATAGTGCACTGACTGGGGCCTCTTGTATGTTCATGCGTTGTGGTACGAAATAATACTTTACACCAAACAACGCTGTACGCGCACACACACACATTCAAGCACACTCAGACGCGCACACACAATCGCATGCCCTTGCACATATCATAGGCAAATACACTGTACACACACACACACACACACACACACACACACACACACACACACACACACACACACACACACACAACACACACACACACACACACACACACACACACACACACACACACACACACACACACACACACACACACACACACACACACACACACACACACACACACACACACACACACACACACACACACACACACAACACACACACACACACACACACACACACACACACACACACACACACACACACACACACACACACACACACACACACACACACACACACACACACACACAACACACACACACACACACACACACACACACACACACACACACCACACACACACACACACACACACACACACACACACACACACACACACACACACACACACACACACACACCACACACACACACACACACACACACACACACACACACACACACACACACACACACACACACACACAACACACACACACACACACACACACACACACACACACACACACACACACACACACACACACACACACACACACACACACACACACACACACACACACACACACACACACACACACACACACACACACACACACACACACACACACACACACACACACACACACACACACACACACACACACACACACACACACACACACACACACACACACACACACACACACACACACACACACACACACACACACACACACACACACACACACACACACACACACACACACACACACACACACACACACACACACACACACACACACACACACACACACACACACACACACACACACACACACACACACACACACACACACACACACACACACACACACACACACACACACACACACACACACACACACACACACACACACACACACACACACACACACACACACACACACACAAGAAAGTCTGTACAGCACATACATTAGTTAGCTAGTCAAACCACTTTACTGGAGCAGCAGTGGGCCACAACAGTATTGTCTTTGTCTATGGCTGTTTTGTCCAACCCCTCGCCCCATTTAATGTAGACCATCTCCGTTTACAGGTGTTCCTAATAGCTAAATGTATCCTTATGTAGTTCAATTGTTTGTGTACTTCAGTTGTGTTGGACCATTAGCTCCGAGTATGTGCTGTGGAGCTCTCATGTGAAGGACATCCTAAACTCAGGTCACCTTTCCAGAGAGGACAATGCGTAGTGCCACAACTACGTAGTCAGGTGTACAAACCGACCTCAGAAAAGGCTGCTCCTTAAGCCAGGACACTTGAGCTTGTTAATGATTGCATTTGAGCATGTAATTTAATTTTCTGGATGATTTTTTTAATTCAATTATTCAGGCCTCCAGTGTGCACCTTTTGTGTACAATCTCTTGGAAAATGTCTTTGCATAGCATCTCGGTTACAGTGTGCACTTGACTAGCAGCTGTTAAACCTTATTTTGACCTCAGCAGTGTTCTTGTTGCTGCAGTCAACAGTGCTCAGCTGCTGTTGACTGTCTCCTCATGTGCCATTCTGTGCAGGGCTGACCTTTGTGGAGAGGAATGGCTGGTTCCTCCTGTTTGGGGCTATCATCCTCTACCTTATTTGGAAGAAGATTGCGCCATCCATGTACGCCACGTATGAGTCATGGCAGGAAGGGAGGATGTATATGGGTGAGTTGCCATGGTAACAGCACACTCCAATGTTCTCTCTCTCTCTGTGTGTGTGTGTGTGTGTGTGTGTGTGTGTGTGTGTGTGTGTGTGTGTGTGTGTGTGTGTGTGTGTGTGTGTGTGTGTGTGTGTGTGTGTGTGTGTGTGTGTGTGTGTGTGTGTGTGTGTGTGTGTGTGTGTGTGTGTGTGTGTGTGCGTGTGTGTGTGCTGGTATGTAGGTCTACTATATGCGTGTGTAGTCTCGCGTAGCCGTCCACTTTCTTCCCTCCATTTTAATTAATGAAGTCATCGTCAGGGAGCAATAATATTTTCATGTAAAAGTGGAGGCAGGAACAGCAGTCAGACTACTGTTTTTGTCCATACACCTAGCTGACATTGGATGAGGCACATCTGAACTTATTTATTACTATAATGTGAATGTAGACATCTTCTTCTGTTGTCTGCCCCACCTCTTGACTAAGCTGAGAGGTGATCAAACATGTTTAGTGGAGGAAGAATGCTGGCTACAGTGTCTGTTCAACCATCCACTGACTACATGTAGTTGAAGCTCTCCTGTACACGTACAGTACATAGTTTGAGGCCTACAACTGTTTCCTTGTTCCTTGTTCATGAGTCATGCTTTGTCAGCATCTTACATTGTCATGCATAGTTGAAGTGCTATTGGTCATGTGATCAAGTCATGTGATCAAGTCATGTGATCAAGTCATGTGGTTTGGTCATGTGATCAAGTCATGTGACTTACTCAGTCTTGTGATCACAGTATCTGACTCAATAATGTGAACATGATCATGTCTGTAAGTGTGACTCTACATATGGTTGTGACATGTCTGTGTGTGTGGCACGCTGTGTTGACAAGACTGCTAGGCATGACCTGGCCATATATGGGTGTGGATGCTGTGGGTGCTATGAATGGGCTCTGACAGTGTGGCAGCATGCATAAGTGTGTACAGTGTGCCCCCTGCTGTTATGCCATCTTGAAAGTTGGTTTTCTGTGTGCATGAATTAATGGAACTTATACTTACACCGAATAACACTTGCAATGAACAGTCATTT
>OZ025868.1:8848775-8851275 GCA_964019415.1 Ianthella basta | reverse complement strand
TGGAGATGGTGGGGATGCGTTTACAGTGCAGCAAAAGCCGAGCGGTGAAGATGCGATGCAGGATGAATGTGCAAGTGGTGGTGAAGACTCCGGTGAGTTGGCACTAATGGTACTCTCTCATACACAGTGGCTGGTGTCTGCCCTGCTGTGTATACGTAGCAATAAAGGCTTACGTGGTTTTGATTTGTGAAGGTACAGATTTCAGTGTTGGTTTGAATTGCGACGGTTTTGTATGTTTGTATGTTCGGATGTTGTGTGTACGTATTTGACCTACAGTTACGTACATACGTAGGTGAGAGTAGCGTGGTGTGAGGTGCCACCATTTATTCTGTATGTATGTAGTTTCAGCTGGTATCATGATGTTGAGGGGGTGTCTTTTTGTGTGACTCTCTCTTTTGTGTTGTATGGTGTCTAATTGTGCAGGTGTGAATGATGTGTGTGTGTGTGTGTGTGTGTGTGTGTGTGTGTGTGTGTGTGTGTGTGTGTGTGTGCGTGCGTGCGTGTATTGTGTGTGTGTGTGTGTGCGTGTGTGTGTTGTATGTGTGTGTGTGTGTGTGTGTGTGTGTGTGTGTCTGTGTGCGTATGTGTGTGTGTATCTGTGTCTGTGTGTGTACATACTGTATGTGTGTGTATATGTGCGTGTGTCAATGTGTGTGCAGTTCGTAGCAATCAGTCTAGCATGCCCTATCCGCTATCCCATGTATTAGTATGTATTGGCTTCCACTGGAACTATTTGAATACAAGTTTCAATTTCACTGTACGGCATGCACTTAGCCACAACTTGTTCTACCCCGAGAAAGGAATCTTAATGAATAGCAGTGGGCCCCCAGACTCCTTAAATATGCACTGGTTGTGTTACATTCTAAGCTTCCCCCATTACCCTACTCGGTCTTGTGTTGTGGGAGGAGCCAAGATGATTCATGCGAGCAGGATCCTCTGCAACTCAACAAGAAACAGTGAACACATGTCACGTATGTAGGTCAAGGGCTCAGGGCCAGTTATGGTTGCTGGGTGAATGATGACCCAAGCCTGATTAGGGAGGAAGGTGGCATTACTTCATCAGGGTGATCTCACTGCCAGTGAAATCACAAGTGTATTGTCATACCAAAGCCAATAAGGGTCTTGTGTGCTCCCACAGTGGCACCACAACCAAGGCATTCACTTGCATTTCGCACGATTCTTAGGTCAAAGATGCACTAATTGAAGGGTTTAGCTGTCTCCATGACTCACGCACCCCACTGTCCCTTGGGTGAGGGAGTTGCAGAGGTAGGTACTGTGTAGAAGCCACCAGGAAGCTGTCAGTCGTGGGAGAGGCTGGGTTTGTCCCTAAATGGGCGTGTGTAATTTCATTATGTCAACATACACTTAGGTGTTAATTAGATTCATAGCCCACCTACCTACTGTGAGGGGAAGTCCTATGTCAACAATACACTTAGCTGATCAGGTGCCATAATCACGAGCTTGATCACCCGAAGCTGACAGGTGCGTGCCCTTCCTTGCCTCAATGATTGTGAGTGTACACAGTATGTATAATGCACTTAAGGTTAGTATACAAAGACTGCGGATACTGCACATCGCCATGTACATATATAGAGGACAGTCACACACACACTCACATATGTACACCCATACACACACACACACACACACACACACACACACACACACACACACACACACACACACACACACACACACACACACACACACACACACACACACACACACACACACACACACACACACACACAGTGGCACTAGACACGAGACAGACAAAGCAATGTGACACACATGACAGCTGTATCACAACCACATGTCACTTGTGCATGGACTCTCCCTCCACATGACTCCTCCCATGTACGTACCTCACGCCCCTCCCTTGACAGGACAGAGGTATCTGTACATACATATATATATACGCCACAATGGAGTGGCACACATGTATCCACTGTGTGTTTCTCTTCAGGGTCTCTTGAAGGCACCTGCAAGATCCTATGTTGTCTCTTTTTGTGTGTATGTACGTACGTACGTACGTATGTATGTGTGTGGTGTGTGCATGTGTATGCTCTAACTTTATTGGAGGCAGCTACTCAAGTGTTTTGCACGTATTTGTTGATGCAATTGCCACTGCAGTATATTATATTATGCCGGTGGTGCCAATGAACATCCCGAACATCCCCAGTTAGGTGTGAGGCATGCTTCAATGAGCTCGAATGAGCTCATTATAGCCAGTGGTGTGGAATCTGTCTAGCTATCACACTGGCATTCAACCTCCAGTCCTTTGAAAGCTCCAAGGACTTCCCCCATTTCTTTTGTGGGAAAGTTCCCTTCCTACAAATAATTCTATTTATCATGTGGGTTTGCCCTCAGGTCCTTGCATATGGGAAGGAGTGTAGCACTGAGCACACAAGGGTATTTTGCAGGCAAATTGTTATATTTGTGTGTTGTGTGAAGGGTTTTCCCAGTGTGTGTGTACCCATCTGGTTACTGGATAATATTG
>OZ025868.1:8613775-8843775 GCA_964019415.1 Ianthella basta | reverse complement strand
CGGAGTGGCGTGAGTAGGCACTTACTGCGCCCTAGTTACGTATGTACGTACGTACACGTGTATCAGCTGCATCTTACATACCATCTGTTCGTCATGTCAGTGCTCTCATGTTGGTGCCATCCCTTCCTCCTCCCACCAGACCCCACTGCACTTGGCTGTCATCACTCAGCAGCCAATGATGGTCGAAGTCCTTGTGAAGCACGGAGCCTCAGTCAACTTCCCTGACCGCAAGGGCAACACCAGCCTCCACTTGGCAGCCCAGAGGAGGGATGTGCGATGCCTGGAGCAGCTCTCCAAGGCCACCAGCCCCCTTCCTGACTACAACGCAAAGAACTTTTCTGGTGAGCTCTTGTGGCGCTTGGAGATGCAGCTCTAGTTACTTTGGTGTTGATGGGGTAGAGGCCTGTGCAACGGTGTCGATCAGGGATGGGTTTGTAGTTGAGCAAACAACTGTTTTGTGACTGACGAAGACCCTCGTGGTCGAAACATCTATGTGATTTGTCCTTCTTTGCTGTATGTGATTGCTCAACAACAAACCCATCTCTGTCTTCTGGTCTTATGGCAATCTCAGTACATGATGGAATTCTTCTTTGATAATCTCTGTTCTAGTCTGCACCAGGCATGTTTCATGTTCAGTGTTGAATCTAGAGCTTTTGTCAGTGTCACTTCCAAGTCCATCCACTCCACACACACACACATGCACTCACATACGCACACACACACGCACTCACACACACACACACACACACACACACACACACACACACACACACACACACTCTCACACACACACACACACTCACACACACACATGCACACACGAATAAATGCCCACTCCCTCCCCCCCCCCCCCACGCAGGCCTGACCCCCGTCCATATTGCCACCCAAGAGGCCAGCCTCGATGTCCTCAGATTCCTCTTTGGCAAGGATGCCAACAAGAATGCCATTGACACCACCAGCGGTCGCACCGCTCTGCACTATGCTGTGGAGCAGGAAAATGTGCGACTGGTCAACTTCCTCATCCAGGAAGGCTGTGATACAAATGCAGCAACTTACTCAGGTACAGCCCCTTTTAGAATTGCAGGGTTGTACTCTATACATGCGTGCTTCTCATCCTTGTGTTTGCATAGTCTTGTTCCCACCCTACATACGTACTTCCGGTCGCCATTTTTAATGGGCGTGGCCAAGAGGTGGTCTGGTGTTCATGGTGAAGTGCAAAGGATTTTTGAATACCAGTCCTCTTGGCGTGCCCATTAAATGGCAGTCAGAAGTGGGTTGGAAGGAGACTAGCGTGTGGTCTTTCGTTTTAAAACTTGAAGCAATTCCCTGCAATTATAGGGTCTCACCCTTCGGATCAGGCTTGCTGGGCTTAGGCTACCTTAGACTCTGCACACTCTGTCCCCCCCCCCACACAATATGGGATTGTATAGTTATGTGTCTATTATGTTGTGGAGCTTCTGTTTGGAGCCGAGCTGGCCTTTTCACAATGCTTTCCTTTGCTATGCTTGCAGGAAACACACCCCTGCACATTGCTGCCGGTCGCAAGATGAAGGATATTGTGGCACTCTTAATGGCGTATGGGGCTAACCCCTCAATTACCAATAGCGAGGGGGACATTCCCCACGACCTTCCACCTGCTGCACTGGTGAGTGCTGACATGGCAGTGTGAGTGAGGTGTTAATGTACAACATGTGAGGGGCACTTTTACTTCTACGTAAATAGCGATGATGTAATCTGTCACCAGTAGTGACACGACTCTCTGCGGAAACAGTACAGGGAATTTCCATGACGTTACAAAAGATTGAAATCCGGGACAGTTATGTGGACAAATCACTAAGCATGGAGGCATGGACTCTGCCAACCAATTGGTTCACATGACTGTCACACGGCTTACGGATTTTGGGTTACTTTTGCAACATCATGGAAGCTCGCTGTATGACTTACGTAGCTGTGTGTTGTGATGTGACATACCGTATTCTCTCTAAAAAATTTGTCATCCATTGTGCCCAGAAAATTTTGTCACTTGGTGGCAATTAGAATGGGAATAAACAAGATGGCTGAGGGTGACAAATAGTTGGATTATTGTGATGAAACAATAGAGCGGACGGCAAAATCTTGGGGTGCTTTGTAAGGGGCATTTCTTGATGAAATGAAAGATTTTGAACTCACCATTGGGACAGCAGTTTGAGGCTAACACAGACTCCTGGACGCTGACAACTATCCATGAGTGCGAAGAAATTGCTAGTAAACACATCAGGCCGCTGTAGCCATGTCAGAAGACGCAGATGCTGTACTTGGGCACCCTCCAAAGGAATGGAGCAACAAGCGGCTGTCTACTGAGAAGAAATAAACGATGCAATTCTTGTCTGGCGAATTATTAGAGTAATGTGATGAATATTAGAATACCTGAAATTCTTCAGGAATTAGAATACGTTTGGACAGGTTTTTCAGGGATGGTGAAAATATAGAGTGACGAATTTTAGAGAGAATAGCCTTTGACCTATTGTAGTACCCGTTCCATATCTACGTATGTATCAGTTTATCAGTATATGGGCTTCACCGAGTCTTCAATACCTGGGGGAGTGCACATTACTGCCTGATGAAGGCTGTGTGCCAGGGTGTACTATACTATACAGTGTGGTCCAGTTAATGAAATGCAGCTGGGTTGGGCTTGACAGCTTCCTGTTGGCAGTGGTTGAGTTAAAGGCTCGTGTTAGCACATGCAGCGTCCTTCACGCATTCACTCATGAATACCCTAGCCGGGCATAGGAATGCATTCATGAAGGGATGCAATGGCTGTGAAGCTTACCTTCCGAGCAGCCTCACTATTGGCACCATACAGCAGGAAACCCACAAGTACATTGTACTGTATTCATACTTTGAATTCGTCACTGCTTACGGACTGTAGCAAACCTGTCCATTTTATTGGGCATTTTTCTGTGAGATTTTGTGTACGTAAATGTCTGCAAGTGCAGAAATTTCTCATTTTTATTTGTGTCATTGTCATTCCTCCCTCCCTCTTGCTATTGTGTGTGTGTGTATGTGTGTGTGTGTGTGTGTGCGTGTGTGTGTGTAGTGTGTGTGTGTGTGTGTGTGTGTGTGTGTGTGTGTGTGTGTGTGTGCGCACCTGTTGTGTTTGCAGTACACCAAGGCCAAGCGGGTGTGAAAGAACTTTTGTTTGCAGAAGAGCACATACCCAGGAACAAGCTATACACAGCAGATATCTGTATTACCCAAAGGATTCAATATGCAATGGTTGCAATTGTTGTGTGTGTAATTTTTATACGTCGAACTTGCTTGTGTTTTTGACCCCCATGTCTGCAGCTGTAGCTCTCTTTAGCTGTACTTTGTTTCTATGTAACACTGCAGTGGCTTCTGTCTGTATTATGAAGCCACGCCTTTAATTTTCCAGACAGATCCTATATGCGCGCCGTGTATGTGTATGCAGTATATTATAACAATAATGGTGGTGAGTATGACAAAAGTGATATCTGATTGATTGTCAACCTACGTACATTGATGTTAGATTTATTATTGCATGTCGGAAGTATGTACTGTACCCTGTACTGTACTCTTGGTATGTGGCTAACACATGTGACCGGGATAATTGCAATAACTATTTGACGGATGAAATTTTGGTGGAACTTCGCTTGAGGAGATGCACCAGCTAGCTCAGCAGTTGGAGCCATCTCAACCCAAGCAACTGCTGATGAGCTAATTGCTGACTCATGCATCCATGTAACCAACTCAGCAGGATGTATGGAAGTAGAACCAACATGCATGGAGTAGTGAGATCAGATAAGATATCCTGCATGGCTTTGTAATAATTCTAAATATAAAATAGCATTGCGGTATATGATTATTTTTGCACCTTAGCCACACTTATGAAAACTTTTAAGCTTTAGTGATGGTGGTGGGGCACTTGCAAGAAGTGTGTCTGCCTGCCTTCGTTGATGGTCTTTCACTTCATATGGTGGAAATCTGCATTGTATGTGGCCAAACCCTCTGCAATGGAGATCATTTCATTACAATATGCATTAAGTGAAGCATCAAACTCTTATAGCTATAAATGTATGCAGTGGAGTTGATAAAGAATAGCTGTTTGCACCGATTGATCTGATGCAATAGTCTCGCGTAGTCAGACCACTTTCCGATGACGTCATAATATAAAGTGGAAGGAAGAAGCAGTCTGGCTATGCAAGACTACTGATGCATGGTGAAGACCAGGTGATAAGAGCTGCATGTGCAATGACATACCATGTGCAGGGGTGATATATTCTAAGTTATGGTCACATGTATGCATTCACTAATTGCTATTATCTAGCATGTGCATGGTGATGTTTTGCACCGCGTGTGTGTGCATGCGCCTGGTGCGACATGTACACTGCTTTGACGGCATGCAGTTACTAGAACAGGGGCGGGGCGCGAGGCGTGACCTTTAACCCAAGGTACATGTGATATGCATGACGTAATGTGATCATTCCTAGTTGTTATCTAGCGGATTCACACAATCTTGTAAGAGGTTCCAAACCTTTGTGCAGTGTCATTACCTATAGGATACGTACTGTGTGACATCATAGTTGCGTGTACAGTATTGGTTCGTAACCTAGGTAACAACTACCCACAGTTTAGGAACCTGTTGCAAGATTGCGTCAATCAGTTGTATTTAATAATGCAGGAACTGAGCATACAACATTTGTAGATAAATGAGTGCATCAGTCTGCAACCGCAGTAGATGAATACTTGAAATTCAAAGGTTGTGCCCCATGCAGCCCACCCTTGCTGCAATACAGCACCATTCTGTCCAGGTCTTCCACAGCTGTGCATAGCATTAATTGTTAGGTTTGAATTTCAATTTCAAATTGCAAACAGTTCAATGAAAGTGCATTACAAAATAAGGTCACTGGGTAACTCATCCTTGGTAATTAATTATAACCCATGTGTGTTTTAATTACAGTAAATGTACCGTTCAGCAATAAATATATATCAATTTATGTGCCCTGTAATGGGCTGTCCCTTCATATGGTGGAAATCTGCATTGTATGTGGCCAAACCCTCTGCAATGGAAATCACTTCATTACAATATGCATAAAGTGAAGCATCAAACTCTTATAACTATAAATGCAGTGGAGTTGACCAAGAATAGCTGTTTGCTGACTGCTTTCCGATGATGTCATAATATAAAATGGAAGGGAGAAGCGGTTTGGCTACTGATGCAAGGTGAAGACCAGGTGATAAGAGCTGCATGTGCAATGACATACCATGTGCAGGGGTGATATATTCTAAGTTGTGGTCACATGTATGCATTCACTAATTGCTATTTCTCTGGCATGTGCATGGTGATGTTTTGCACTGTGTGCGTGCATGCGCCTGGTGCGACATGCACACTGCTTTGACGCCATGCAATTACTAGCTAGAACAGGCAGTTGCCATATAAGGCACATGTTGCCACCTCCTTAAGCCTCCAGACAAAGCTATCCTTATCAGCACTCACATGTAACCTGATTAGCCTAGGGTGTGTGCATGAAAACAGTGCATCACACGCACATCCCATGCAACTTGCACACACACACACACACACACACACACACACACACACACACACACACACACACACACACACACACACACACACACAAACACACATACAGGTACGTATATGTACATATGCATACACAAACCAAAGCTCATGCTTAATGTACAATCACTGTACCACTTTGCATTGCGTGTGTTGTAATGGTTTGTTTCATATACAAATAAGGATATATGCTAGCTGAGTTGATCAGAAAGCCATGCTGGCCAACATGGTGACACACAGAGTTCAGACGTTTCTGCCTAATCTGTGGACATTTTCACTCGATCTTTGTTTCAAAGATGATAATTGACGTCTGTTAGCGTGCAGAGTTGGCTAGTGGTGTTCTCTGATTGACCCAGTCGGTGCTCTGCACTTTGCTCATAGTGAGCCAACACAGGACTGACTACAGTGAAGAAAGAAGCTGCACATTCTTGCTACAAGGACATGGCAAAGGCACGCTGATGTATCCCTACCCTACCTGGAGAGCCTTCACTGCCTTACACAACACAGCACTGCCAGTGGCGGCTGCAGGGTTCTTCAACAACCCGGTCATGGCTATAGCTAGGCTAGTCCACCTGGTAAGGCATGCATGTGTACACCCCCCCTATGCAGAAGATCATTTGCACAGATTTGTACTGGAAACAGTAGCAGTGGAGTGTAACCTGACCTTGATGTCATCTATGATGTCATAAGTCTAGATTGGAAAATGGCGCCCTGTGGGACTAAACATCCTTCTGGTTACAAACCCACAGGATGAAATAATGTAAGTGTAAGGCAGGTGGTCTAGACTATTTATTAGTTACTGCGTACCCTGTGGCTAACTTGCCCAGGCAAAGTAGGGAACTGGAGACATTGTAGCTAGCTAGTTTTAAAGCTAAACAAATTTACAAGGTCCTACAGGTATAGCCTGGGCCTGCAGCCGCCTCTGAGCACTGCATGAGGCCTCATGAAGAGTTTTCACATGCAGCCATATTGCAGCATGGAAGAAAAATGTGTTTGCAAACAAAGAAATTTACACTTTTGGTAATAATTAGTGCTACTGTCAACTATTCTCCTGGTATGTTGCACATTATGGACTGTATGGCACCATGGACCATATTCATCCCACCCACTGAAGAGGCCATACCACTCCACTCCACTCCGTTCCACTACACTCCAATTATATTTAATGAAACTCAGACACAGCATTCCCTTTGATCTCATAACAACATCACACTGCCCAACAGCTGGTGGGAATGCCGCCTGAAGATTAAAGATCTCCCATTGGCGGACTGTTTCAAACTCAAAGCATTCCTAAAGTTATAATTTTGTAAACTATAATCTTTCTTTCTGGTTCTTTACAGCCACTGTACACATCCTGCATGCGTCAACCTGCATTTTAAAGTTTGAGTGACCAATCTGTTTGGAATGTCCTTGTGCATACCAAGCGTATATAGTGCAAATGATTGACACCATTTTGGAGGGTAGGATCAAAGCAACCCGACTAGCATCACATCCCTTGTCTCTGGGACTCCTATTGCTTTTCAATAGTGCATTAGTTTGACAGCATTCTCCATGGGCAAGGACAGAACCAAGCAGGGTTGAGTAGACTTCACAAACACACAAAGTAAACTTTCACAACCCAACAGTGCGACATTGAGCTTAATGTGTAATTCTCACACAATTCACACTGTTAATCCAGTCACAACATAGGTACTGTGCAATATTACCTTCAATACCATGTCCTTTCAGATACAGTCAATACAAATTGAGCATGCATAACATATGCATGAAGTTATGTACAAGAAGCACTAGCAGGAATGTATCTACAGAAGGACACACATGTACATAGAATAAGAATGTGTAGTCAGATAGGCACATGCTACAGACCCTACGAGTGGAGAATGCAATGAAAATATGTGTGAAAATGAAGCTCTTATAAATGAGGAAGAAAATTTGTAAGAAGTGTCCATGACATGTATTGGAGCATACCACACCACACGCTCACTGTGTTGCGCACACTGGCACATCATTGTGTGCATGCCTTAAGGTGCATGGGCGGGGTCCAACACACCCACGTCCTTTAACTTTGGCACCAGTTTGCCGAGGTCGTGCATTTTCAGGACTTGATCACAGCCTCCAATGCTCTCACCATTGATAAACACCCGAGGCACCTGTGAAAAGGGAGGGGCAGAAGCGGGGGGAAGACAATGGCATGCACAGCAAACTTCAAATTGGGACAAGACTAACAGCGTGAGTAGTAGTGTGCCCTTCTAATGTTTGAAACATGCATACAGATCAAGGTGGATAGCATATTCAGTCTATTCATGAACAGCATACAATGTCATGTAAGCACAGTCGTAAACACAAACACATAATTGCATGCATAAACAACATAAGTATGTATATACACACATAGTGCATTCACTGCACACACACACACTTACACACACACGTACACACACTTACACACACGTACACACACGTACACACACACACACACACACACACACACACACACACACACACACACACACACACACACACACACACACACACACACACACACACACACACACACATTCTGTACATATACGTACTCGTACACAGCGCGTCAGCACACACACTGAACAGACCACGAGCAGCAAAATAGAACATTTGACCCATCAGTAGAACAGTGCCCCTCCCCGGTCCCTGAACGCTCACACTTCTGGCTCCCGTTTTCTCCTCCAAACACTGCTGAACATCCGACATGTCCTCTCGTCTCGTTATGTCCACAACGTGAATCGGCGCCCCGACGTCTCCAAACAGCTTCTTGACTCGAACACAAAAGGGACAGTTGGGTTTTAAGAACACGACAACCTTGTGCTCCCGAATAGCACTGTTCACAAACTCTAACGTCCTGGGTGCAGCTATCTTGCCTGCCTTTGACGAAGAACCTCCCATCTCGGCCGTGGGGCAGCGGTAAGAATCTTGTTGGACGAAACGGACCCTACAATGAATATTGATGACGGGTATGTCCCGCACGAGGTAGGGGCGGGGCGCGGGGCGTGACCTTTAACCCAACGTACACGTGATATGCATGACGTAATGTGATCATCTAGCGGATTAACACAATCTTGTAACCCTTTTACATGGACCGGTTAATCCGCATTGAAACCCAGATAAATGTGGGTTTCCGCATTCACACGGCAATCAAATACCGGTTCCGAATCCGGGTTAACAACCTGCTGGCCAGGTAATTTTAAATCAGCATTATACAGTGAATCCGCAGGTTGATTGTGTTAACACGATTTAAACAGCGTTTAGCGAAATGTTGCACGACTGAAGTCGTGGTCACTCCAACCAGGAACAATATTTTGAAAGAATGCCGCGCGACCTGTTCACTCTCGAACCTTGAAAGAGGCGTCGCGCACTCGCTAAACTTGCCCAGACCAGCATTTGCCGCTGCAACCCCACTATCGCATAGAGTGTGCTCTGTGCTGCCGTTGCCCGTCGTACTCTAGCTCCCCGCCTCCTCCCTCTCTTTGCGTGCAGCCAAAACAACACCAGGATTAAAAGCAGCTCTTCCAACGCCGGAAATTAACCGTTCACCAGCAGCGAAAATCGTCCGTGTGAACACAAACCGGATCTAACCTAGATGCGAATCCGGTTCCTTAACCCGGAATAAAGGTCCGTGTGAAATGGGTATAATAAGAGGTTCCAAACCTTTGTGCAGTCGACGTACTGTGTGACATCATAGTTGCGTGTGTACAGTATTGGTTCATAACCTAGGTAACAACTACCCACAGTTTAGGAACCTGTTGCAAGATTGCGTCAATCAGTTGTATTTAATAATGCAGGAACTGAGCATACAACATTTGTAGATAAATGAGTACATCAGTCTGAAATTCAAAGGTTGCGTTACGTATCGGTACATGTATAGCTAGCTATGAATACAGTTTCCAGTCCCTCAGAATCAAATGGTTTGTAGAGAGCCATATGTGAGAC
Organism: Ianthella basta; assembly: GCA_964019415.1. NCBI lineage: Eukaryota > Metazoa > Porifera > Demospongiae > Verongiida > Ianthellidae > Ianthella > Ianthella basta. The sequence continues at coordinate 8,834,231 of OZ025868.1, read as the reverse complement.
AGCTGTCGCACAATATCAGATATCCTATCATATTCCACTACAGCTATTGATGGTGATGGGAAACTGATATCATATCTTCCACCCATACAGCTAGCTAGCAATAGCCATAGATAAGTGACGTACTTGTCTCTTTGTGAAATTTGCTACACATGCATAGCTAGCTAAAGTACGTCATATTTAATTTTTATGTCAATAGAAAACACAAGCCCTTTGCATCAGATCAGTTCAGTTTGCAACAGCAGAGAACTGTGCTCCGTCATGATTGGGAGAGGATGCATTCGCAGGCCCTTGCTCCTGTCACCAGAGGGGGTGGGGGTGGGGGAGGGATTGCCCCATGCAGCCCACCCCTGCTGCAATACAGCATCATTCTGTCCAGGTCTTCCACAGCTGTGCATAGCATTAATTGTTAGATTTGAATTTCAATTGCAAATTGCAAACAGTACAATGAAAGTGCATTACAAAATAAGGTCACTAGGTAACTCATCCTTGTTAATTAATTATAACCCATGTGTGTTTTAATTACAGTAAATGTACAGTTCAGCAATAAATATATATCAATTTATGTGCACTGTAATGGGCTGTCCCTTTGTTGAATGCAATGTAATATGTTCAACGTAGTATGGCCATTAATCCTTAGTCAACTTTCAGGCGTTGATTGGTGCAGCATTGTTAGCTGGTTGCTTAAAGCAGCTCCTCTTGCAACAACAGCAGCAAAAAAAGCATATCCATTTCTTCACCTTCTCCCGCACTGGGCTGAAGAAAACGATGATCAGTATGTTTGTAGGGACTCGGGATAGATCGGAAATGGCAGATGCTATGACTGTGACAAGGGAAAGGTCGCCCAGACTGCTAACTCCAATAATAATCAAAAGTGGCAGGACAATCTGCACAAAGGCACTGACACCCTGAAGGACCATGAGAAAGAATCCAAACTTTACAAGTGCTTTATCTATGTCCGCGTGCTCTCCGATGGTATTGCACTTGATGTAGCATGATATTATGATCAGGAGTATAGGAGTGACAACAATGGGAATGCCACAGAGGATGAAGGAGGGCAAGCTAACATACAGTGTAGTAAGATGTAATTTTTGCGAATCATGGTCAGGATCGTCATCGGTGCAGATTATGCTGAATTCTTCGTGTACTAGAGTTGGGATTGTTACTATTATTGCTAATAGCCACACAAGCAGTGCTCCAATGATGAAGTATTTCGTGTTCTTTGGTGCAAGGACTGGCTTATTCCAACACCTCACCACTATGAAGACAGTGAGTGCATAGAATGCAGCAAAAAAGATTCGTCCAGAGCTGCTTATAACATTGAAGAAGATGACAGTATTGCACAGAGCCTTGGCTGGACCTGAAATGCCTACTGGTAGAACTGGTGAAGCTATGTGGTCCATGATCGATCCCAGATCACCATGAGTGCAGGCAATAAGAATGTTGATCAGGATAACAATGATGCTGCGTACCAAGTCAGATTTGAGGGAGAACAGAGCTGCAATAATGATGAGGTTCAACACCATGCTATGGAGAACGATAATTAGAAGCACTACATCTGTAATGACTGCTCCTAGTCTAGCAGTTGAGTCATCCACATCAGAAATATTGACGGAAGATAAATTCTTCAATTGCATAATGTCAAACATGCTGCGGATTCGCTGGAACTGATGGCCTAAAAAAACTTAGTGCACTGTTGTGGGCAAAGATTAAATAGACAGCGTGTCATGCTTTGGAGCGTACACACTATGCCTGGAGCAAGCCTCGGGAAGGTACCATGCTAGTGGCTAGGGCTCAGTCACGCATGTATGCTTATTTCTTTACAGTGCTATAATATAATCATGGGATAGTCCCAACCTATAATGTGCCATGCACATGATGCACTACTGTTGTATTGATTTTGATTGATTAAGAAGTACAGAGCATTAACTACTCCAGTATGTATATTAGCTAGGTGCTGCGACATGTGCATGTGTGTACATTGCTATGTATAGCTACGTGTCCCATGTAGCATTCCCAATGGAGCTGCCCAGGGCATGGCCTGACCTGACAGGTCAGTTGTGTATTTCTTTGCCTAAGTAGCTAAGGGCCTGTAGCTAACTCTGTCAGAGACAGCCTACTGCAAATATAGCTTTAACCACCAGCCCTTGAAGTGCTTCCTCCAGGCTGTACAACTATATTAAAACATATATATAGTTTGGCATTTGCATAAGCTAAATGTTTGACCTTTTAGCCATTTTACCTCTTTCTCCAGCAGATTATCTACTAGGTGGGATTTGTGTGCGTACATAGCTAGCTAGCCAGGTACGTTGCTACGCTAGCTAGCTACAGCGAAGGTGTATTATAGCTAGCTACCCACAACGCATACTTAGGCAGCTAGGTAGCTAGCCACAACGAATATGTAGGTAGGTGGGTAAGTAGCTAGCTAGTTGGCTAACTTGCGGCCGAGAATAAGAGCTGTACCAAAGGCCTAAAAGTACCAGCAACCACGCGAGCATTCTGCAGGACCCTAAGGAATGATATTCGTTACACACGGTCAGGGATAGATATAATCATAGGTCCTCCAACTCTGACCTAAGTAACATGCCATGGCACTGTATGTCTGCCTTGGCACAGAGAAGTCGACGCCATTTTCCTGCACAGCTTTGCGCAATTTCGAATTTCATTGGAACGTGATCACGTGACCGACCGTTGGGCAGGAATTCAGATAAGTCTTGCTAACTTCCTAGTTAGCGTATTCTGCAGCAGTCGGATTAGCGTGAAAGCGTATAGATGGAGAACTGTACCGTAAACAGCTCTCAAGGGATTTCTGTAGCTCAAGTCAGCCAGGACAGTGCACTCTTTCTTATTATCATTCTGGTTACCACGGGATTCAACCTCTTCTTCGTTGCAGCCTTGATTGCAGATACGAACACGAACCGGTCCATTCGAGTGATCCTTGTCAATTTCTTGCTCTCTGGTGTAGTTTTATCAATAGCGATCATCATTTACGACTCTTTTGTGTTCTCTGATCTATATGTAGCAGAAGGATTCAGTTCTAACACACCATGGTGGCAAGTTGTGGTGGTGATATTCTACTTTGGAGGAACGGGGTGTTCGCTGTTTGCCACAATGTATGCTGTAACCATGTTTCTCCTCGTAAAATTCTGGGACAAACCTGTTATTCTACCCAAGTACACCAAATACTTCGTCATTTCAGCAGTTGCCATATGGATTGTGGCTTTCCTAGCAGCGTCTCCGCTCATGTCGAGAGATATTGTCTATGACACTATCATAGAAAGCTGTAACTGCTTTGTGTATTCCACCAGCTTTGTTGTGCTGCACAGCGTTCTATTCTCCATCCTCCCTGCTATTATTACTCTGATTGTTCTCATTGTAACAGTCTACTATTACAAGCATTACACAATTGACAGTAAAAGCAATGACAGAGTTTCAGCAGGACTCCTCAAATTTGCCTTCTTCCTCCTGGTGGTGCAGATTATTAACATCATTGCTTATGTTCTCATCCCAATCATGTACCTTAATCTGGTCCATGCATTGTTTGATGATACATATTTTTCATTTGGCTCTCTTTCTGATGCAATTCACTTAATTGTGATTCCCACACCCATTTTCATTCTCATCTTCATCAAGCCAGTGCGTGACATTTTGTCCCGTTGGGGAACCTGCAGCTGCTTTCAAAACAAGTGTGCTGATGCTTCCTGCTGCAGAAGGCCAGATCATCCATCAACACAGGAGGACAGATGTTAGGACCTGGTATACATATTAGATATAATGATCAGAAGTGTATATATGCATGCATTCAGCCCACTTTTTTGTTGAATGTATACAATACTATAAAACCTTTCCAGCATGACTGTGTTTCTATTTTTCTGTATTCATTAATTTTGTGAACTATTTCAGCTTTATGCCTGCATGACTCAATTCTATGCAGTGGTGCTGAATGAATCGAACCAGAAGGCAACAGGTTTTATGAGTGTTGTCTGCATGTATACTGTCATAACATGTGATGTAAATGTAAAGGTTCATTGCTGCGTGTTGTGGTTTGATAAGTAGGCAGATACTGGAGCAGATCACAGCAGGTGACAGTTATTCAATTAAAATGATTCAATATCCGAAGATCTTCATCAGTTGACAACTGATGAAGATCTTCAGATCGAAGTGTCTTGATTGAATAATTGTGATCTACTGCTGCATGAAATCTGCTCCACTATCTGCCTACTTATCAGACATGTACATGTGATTAATACCGATTCAGTACTAGTATGCATGGATTGATCATGACTTTCAATTAAGTGGTTCTGTAGGCGCTCACTCATTAAAATGCAAGCCTCAGTCAACCAGGTGCAGCAATTGAAAACTGCGCATGCATGAATTAATGCATGCGTGCACGAATTAATGCATGCGTGCACGTGGTTTTGAATTCGTTTTTGCTGACAAAGTATACAGTACTTATTGGGTGGGTTGTCTCGAACGGATAGATGCAATCGGTTATCAGGTATCAATTATCAACCTGGCGACGTCATTATTTAGGCTACAAATCTAGCTGAAGCAGCGGCGTTTGGAACGAGGAAGACTGGAATATAGCGTATTCGGACAATTTAAGGCTAAGAATCGTGGGGACGTTTCCGTACCAAGAGGAAAACACGATAAGTGAACAGACAGCTCGGGGGCTAAGCAGACTCGTACCGATCGCGTGCAAGACAAGTCTGCGATTCAGGTCGCCCGCCTACGCCACATTCCTGGAATCTCCTGTACACTGTCCGCCAATAGAATTGGGTATACGAAAGATAGCGCAATAATGACGTCACTAGGTTGATAACCGATAACCGATTGCAACCATCCGGTCGGGACAACCGACCCAAAAAGTACTGTATGCATAAAAGCTGCTCTCATTCATCACTATTTGTTACCTGATCATGCATGTAGCTAGTTCTTGCACGACAGAACACCCACATAATCAGACGCCACGCTCGTGACCGTCAATTTAAGAATGTGCCCGATATATAAATGGCGTCTCCTATCTTCTTAATGTATTAGCGCGCTTCGACGAAACTAACCAAAGGGCGAACAATTGAAGGCCCATGGATAAGCTTCATTCAATGTATTCATTCAGGCGGCAGCGCAACCAAAGGCAACCTTGAGTGCACGTAAGAGAAAAGCGTCATAGGCTGCTCGTACCCCATTTAGCGCACATTTACGTACGTTGTCCAGAATATACTCCTGCATGCAATTCTGAACGGAACGTCACGAAACGTGGTAAGATTACGAAGAGGCGTAGCTAGAGTAACCCCGTTGTCCCGAAATTCGGTTTAACGTCGATCTGTCCGAGTTCTTACCACCTTTATGGTACCCGCCGTATCAAAAGGGATTTAGGAATGACCAGCAGAAAACGCATAGAAACAAGCAACAGTACCTCAACACGATGATGAACCGCATTTCCGCGACGTTCACTCTGCATTCCTAATTTCCTTGTAGCTAGATGGGACTAGCTAGCTAGACGTTTGGGTGCATGTAGCTGGACCCTATGACGTCATTTTATAAAAAAAATGGAGGGGAGAATGTGGTCTGGCTACGCGAGACTACGCCCATGCTCTATATCGCTATTTAGAGCATGGCGAACGCCGCGCGTGCCACGCCCACGCTCTAAATCGCTGTTTAGAGCATAGGCGCGAACGCCGCGCTTCGAATTAGAACACGGCTAGACGAAATAGACCATGGTGCGAAACAACACCTGGGGTGTCTACGACATTTAGAAACATCGTTTAGACGCACGTTACCATGGTAACGGGATCTATACAGTAGTTTTATAATTATAGTATAGTATTACTTTGTTTGATCTGCATTACTGAATAACTGTATGACAATATACAATGTATGTAATAATAATTTCCTAAGGTGCTCATTGAATAGAAATATTATGGATAATTTAATCCCGTGCATGCATAAGCTTAAAATTAAAAGGCATTGCAATATCGGTGCATGCATGCATCACGATGGTGCATATAATTATAGCAATCACGGAATGTCAGCTGTGGTAAAATGTTATGCATTTTGCATTAAAACACTGCTAGTTTCCAAAACATATTGAAATTGCAATTGGGCAATACAGTAAGCCCTTAAACTAGCATAAGCACACTTATGTAAGTACGTATGAGATGCAACAGGAACACACACCAGGGGCGTAGGAACACTTTCAAAAGTAGGGGGGCCGAAGATAGCAGGTACACCAGAGGTAGATTCGCGAGCGGAGCGAGCGAAAAAATTTTTGAGGCTAATTAAATTTAGTAGGGAAATGAGAGTGCGAACCTCACGAGCTCAGTTACAGATCTGCATACTCCTCTATTATATAGTAATTTACATTTCATTAACAGCTATGATGCCAAAAGCAATGCCACCTGTTGGTTGCATTGCTTTTTCTTCTCTTTGCTGGCTTTTCCAGAAAACTTAGGAGAGATTGCTGAGACAAACAAATATTATAGCGCGGTAGGATATTATATTCATACTAGCAGAGTGGCCCGCCATCGGCGAGCTACGGCATCCAATGCCTGTACCCCGATGCTCTCAGCAACCATGTTACTGCTACAGCTAAAAAATAATGATTATCGGTTTAAATTCGAACGTAGGACGACAGCGAATCAACTGGTAAAAACCAGAAATCGGTAACAATAATTAGAAAATGGCCGTCGTCCGCGAAGGAAAAAGCGGAAATGGACGGATAACTCTCTGTCAACCGCAAGACGAGCGACGTCAACCCCGCTATAACCTGACCCCCGATGCCCCCAGAAACCACAGCGAGTTTGAGGGCGACGGAGCAAGAAACGCGCGCGCGTATCGCGAACACACACAGACACGGTCGGCTCTATATATTAGATTCAGGTAATGTGTCAATTGCGCAATCAATAAAATGGCTTCCAAGCAAGCCACTAAACCAGAATTTTGAACAACAGGTTTTGTTGGATATAGATCCGAACGAAAATGCTGCGGACTCTTTCTGTATACTTTGGTGAGATGGCCTGAGCATTTACTAGCATTTACTAATCAAAGATTGCAGTGGTGAGACAGGGCTAAACATCTATGGGGGCCTGGTCCCCCCCTTGTGAAATCTGGCGGGGGCCATGGCCCCCACGGCCCCCATGGTTCCTACGCCTATGCACACACATGCAAAAAGAAAATGGCTGAGTTTCTTCAATCTTCTCATTGCACTGAATGGCAGATGAACTTGATATGATGCTTTCCTTGATATGGAAATCGCAGTCCACATCATCAGTATCAGCAGCATAGGACACTTCCACAGCTTGCTCTTCTGCATCTGTGAAAGAACAAACGAAACAAGATTATGAGATAAAGTACATGCATGCTGAAAGTGGCCAGCTAGTACATTAAATAGTACAGCATCTGAGTGGCAAGAAGTGGAGCTTGATCTTTTATAGTAGTAATAACAGACACGTACTCAAGCAGACGCTTCAGCAAGCAAGTGCGGCTAGGAATAGTACATCTCAACTTAGAGATGGTGAAGGGCTCAACGTTAGCATGAGTAATGGAGGCAGAATCGTCGCCTGAAATGAAAATTTTAGTCATAAATAATCCTCAGACAATGCCAGTTTACAGGGAACTCAACTGACATCAAATATTTCAGACCAATTGGTGCAAGATAACATGGGTGTATAATTTATACATTTCTCCACCTACTTTTCATACACCCACATCACACACACACACACACACACACACACACACACACACACACACACACACGTAGAACACACACACACACACACACACACACACACACACACACACACACACACACACACACACACACACACACACACATGCACGCACATACACACATGTGCATACAGACAGACACACACACACACACACACACACACACACACACACACAACACACACACACAACACACACACACACACACACACACACACACACACACACACACACACACACACACACACACACACACACACACACACACACACATGCACGCACATACACACATGTGCATACAGACAGACACACACACACACACACACACACACACACACACACACACACACACACACACACACACACACACACACACACACACACACACACACACACAACACACACACATGCACGCACATACACACATGCGCATACAGACAGACATACACACACACACAGTCAGTCATGTGTGCAAACATACGTAACACTCACATGATATAGGTACAGTATCTATATATCTTGCATTGGATGCCATTGTTATTGTAAAATTAAAGCAATGGATGCAAATCAAATATCACTTTAATGTGCCAAAGGGGCTGTACATTTGCCAAGTTCAATTTGCCTATGTATATTGTTCCGTGCCCAATAATGTTAGGTAGCATTTCTGTTAGTTGCACTAGTACTCTCATGTGTTCTTCCTATGCACAAGTGTTGGAAGCTGTAGTCTGCTGTATAGTGCACGAATGCTCTTGCACACACCTTGAAGTCCTTGAGAAACCAGCCTTTTCCAACAAAGAGGCAGAGAGCCACAAACAGCACCACACAGAGGTTTAGGTGGACGAAGTTAAGTGGAGTCTTCTGGCCCTTGTACCTATAGGTAATGTGGGAGAGGGAGAGTGGAGTGTAGTGTGTGTAGTGGGGAGTGTAGTGTAGTGTGGTGCAGTGAGGTGTAGTGTGGTGGGGAGTATAGTGGAGAATGTAGTGTTGTGGGGAGTATAGTGAAGAGTGTAGTGAGGAGTGTAGTGGGGAGTGTAGCGAAGGTGTATTATAGCTAGCTACCCACAACGCATACTTAGGCAGCTAGGTAGCTAGCCACAACGAATATGTAGGTAGGTGGGTAAGTAGCTAGCTAGTTGGCTAACTTTTGTAGGTGCAACTGAGGATAAGAGCTGTACCAAAGGCCTAAAAGTACCAGCAAAGCGCGAGCATTCTGCAGGATCCTAAGGAATAATATTCGTTACACACGGTCAGGGATAGATATAGGTCTTCCAACTCTGACATAAGTACATGGCACAGTATGTCTGCCCTCAGTCTCTGGTCTGCCCTGGCACAGAAGACGACGCCATTGTCGCACAGCCTTGGGCAATTTCGAATTTCATTGGAACGTGATCACGTGACCGACCGTTGGCAGGAAGTATTATACATACCCCCGCATTTGACAACTCGACTTCAGAGTCGCAGCTCCAGCCGATGTCACGGTCCGATAAGTCTTGTTAACTTCCTAATTAGCGGATTCTGCAGCAGTCGGACTAGCGTGAAAGCGTATAGATGGAGAACTGTACCGTAAACAGCTCTCAAGGGATTTCTGTGGCTCAAGTCAGCCAGGACAGTGCACTCTTTCTTATTATCATTCTGGTCACCACAGGATTCAACCTCCTCATCGTTGCAGCCTTGATTGCAGATACGAACACTAATCGGTCCATTCGAGTGATCCTTGTCAACTTCTTGCTCTCTGGTGTAGTTTTATCAATAGCGATCATCATTTACGACTCTTTTGTGTTCTCTGATCTATATGTAGCAGAAGGATTCAGTTCTAACACACCATGGTGGCAAGTTGTGGTGGTGATATTCTACTTTGGAGGAACGGGGTGTTCGCTGTTTGCCACAATGTATGCTGTGATCATGTTCATTCAAGTTAGATTCTGGGAGAAACCAATTGCTCAACCAAGCGGCACCAAATACTTTGCCATTTCAGCAGTTGCCATATGGATTGTGGCTTTCCTAGCAGCGTCTCCGCTCATATCAAGAGATATTGTCTATGACACTATCATAGAAAGCTGTAACTGCTTTGTGTATTCCATCACTTTTGTTGTGCTGTACAGCGTTTTCTTCTCTATCCTCCCTGCTGTCATTTCACTGATTGTTCTCATTGTGACAGTCTACTATTACAAGCGTTACACAATTGACAGTAAAAGCAATGACAGAGTTTCAGCAGGACTCCTCAAGTTTGCCTTCTTCCTCCTGGTGGTGCAGACTATTAACGTCATTGCTTATGTTCTCCTCCCAATCATGTACCTTAATCTGGTCCATGCGCTGTTTGATGATACATATTTTTCATTTGGCTCTCTCTTTGATGCAATTCACTTAATTGTGATTCCCACACCCATTTTCATTCTCATCTTCATCAAGCCAGTGCGTGACATTTTGTCCCGTTGGGGAACCTGCAGCTGCTTTCAAAACAAGTGTGCTGGTGCTTCCTGCTGCAGAGGGCCAGATCATCCATCAACGCAGGAGGACAAATGTTAGGACCTGGTATACATATTAGATATAATGATCAGAAGTATATGCATGCACACGCATTCAGCCCACTTTTTTGTTGAATGTATACAATGCTATAAAACCCTTCCAGCATGACTGTGTTTTCTATTATTCTGCATGTATAATCATTAATTTTGTGAACTAGTTCAGCTTTATGCCTGACTCAATTCTATGCAGTGGTGCTGAATGGATTGACCCAGAAGGCAACAGGTTTTATGAGTGTTGTCTGCATGTATACTGTCTATAACATGTGATGTTGTAAAGGTTCATTGCTGCATGTTGTGGTTTGATAAGTAGGCAGATACTGGAGCAGATCACAGCAGGTGACAGTTATTCAATCAAAATGATTCAATATCCGAAGATCTTCATCAGTTGACAACTGATGAAGATCTTCAGATCGAAGTGTCTTGATTGAATAATTGTGATCTATACTGCATGAAATCTGCTCCACTATATCTGCCTACTTATCAAACATGTACATGTGATTAATACCGATTCAGTACTAGTATGCATGGATTGATCATGACTTTCAATTAAGTGGTTCTGTAGGCGCTCACTCATTAAAATGCAAGCCTCAGACAGCCAGGTGCAGCAATGAAAACCGCGCATGCATGAATGCATGCGTGCACGTGGTTTTGAATTCGTTTTTGCTGACAAAGTATACAGTACTTATTGGGTGGGTTGTCTCGAACGGATAGATGCAATCGGTTATCAGGTATCAATTATCAACCTGGCGACGTCATTATTTAGGCTACAAGTCTAGCTGAAGCAGCGGCGTTTGGAACGAGGAAGACTGGAATAAAGCGTATTCGGACAATTTAAGGCTAAGAATGGTGGGGACGTTTCCGTACCAAGAGGTAAACACGATAAGTGAACAGACAGCTCGGGGGCTAAACAGACTTGTACCGATCGCGTGCAAGACAAGTCGGCGATTCAGGTCGCCGGCCTACACCACATTCCTGGAATCTCCTATACACTGTACGCCAATAGAATTGGGTATAGGAAAGATAGCGCAATAATGACGTCACTAAGTTGATAATTGATAACCGATAACCGATTGCAACCATCCGGTCGGGACAACCGACCCAAAAAGTACTGTATGCATAAAAGCTGCTCTCATTCATCACTATTTGTTACCTGATCATGCATGTAGCTAGTTCTTGCACGACAGAACACCCACATAATCAGACGCCACGCTCGTGACCGTCAATTTAGGAATGTGCCCGATAAAAATGGCGTCTCCTATCTTCTTAATGTATTAGCGCGCTTCGGCGAAACTAGCCAAAGGGCGAACAATTGAAGGCCCGTGGATAAGCTTCATTCAATGTATTCATTCAGGCGGCAGCGCAACCAAAGGCAAACTGGAGTGCACGTAAGAGAAAAGCGTCATAGGCTGCTCGTACCTCATTTGTTCTTTTCATAATAGCTAAATGTATCGCACATTACGTACGTTGTCCAGAATATACTCCTGCATGCAATTCTGAACGGAACGTCCCGAAACGTGGTAAGATTACGAAGGGGCGTAGCTAGAGTAACCTCGTTTTCCCGAAATTCGTTTAACGTCGATCCGTTCGAGTTCTTACCACTTTTATGGTAGCCGCCGTATCAAAAGGATTTAGGAATGACCAGCAGAAAAAGCATAGAAACAAGCAACAGCAACTCAACACGATGATGAACCACATTTCCGCGACGTTCACTCTGCATTCCTAATTTCCTTGTAGCTACATGGGACTAGCTAGCTAGACGTTTGGGTGCATGTAGCTGTACCAGGAAATAGGAATGCAGAGTGAGTGTCGCGGAAATGTGGTTCATCATCGTGTTGAGTTACTGTTGCTTGTTTCTATGCTTTCTGCCGGCCATTCCTAAACCCTTTAAATTCTAAAGGAATTTTTATACAATAGTTTTATAATTGAAGTGAGGGCTTCTCAGCTGGCTCAGGCATCAGAAAGGGTTGGTTCTCTAATACCAGCTTCACAACAGGGTTGAAAACCTTGCCGACGTTTTGACCAGAGCATCTGGGCATTGCAATATCGGTGCATGCATGCATCACGATGGTACATATAATTATAGCACTTCCACAGCTTGCTCTTCTGCATCTAAAGAAACAAGATTATGAGATACAAGTATATGCATGCTGAAAGTGGCCAGCTAGTACATTAAATAGTACGTTTTGACCAGAGCATCATCAAGGTTTTCAACCCTGTTGTGAAGCTGGTATTAGAGAACCAACCCTTTCTGAGTTTTATAATTATAGTATAGTATTACTTTGTTTGATCTGCATTACTGAATATCTGTATGACAATATACAATGTATGTAATAATAATTTCCTAAGGTGCTCATTGAATAGAAATATTATGGATAATTTAATCCCGTGCATGCATAAGCTTTAAATTAAAGGCATTGCAATATCGGTGCATGCATGCATCACGATGGTGCATATAATTATAGCAATCACGGAATGTCAGCTGTGGTAAAATGTTATGCATTTTGCATTGAAACACTCTGCTAGTTTCCAAAACATATTGAAATTGCAATTGGGCAATACAGTAAGCCCTTAAACTAGCATAAGCACACTTATGTAAGTACGTATGAGATGTAACAGGAACACACACACATGCAAAAAGAAAATGGCTGAGTTTCTTCAATCTTCTCATTGCACTGAATGGCAGATGAACTTGATATGACACTTTCCTTGATATGGAAATCGCAGTCCACATCATCAGTATCAGCAGCATAAGACACTTCCACAGCTTGCTCTTCTGCATCTAAAGAAACAAGATTATGAGATACAAGTATATGCATGCTGAAAGTGGCCAGCTAGTACATTAAATAGTACAGCATCTGAGTGGCAAGAAGTGGAGCTTGATCTTTTATAGTAGTAATAACAGACACGTACTCAAGCAGACGCTTCAGCAAGCAAGTGCGGCTAGGAATAGTACAACTCAACTTAGAGATGGTGAAGGGCTCAACGTTAGCATGAGTAATGGAGGCAGAGTCGTCACCTGAAACGAAACTTTTAGTCATAAATAATTCTCCGACAGTGCCAGTTTACAGGGAACTCAACTGACATCAAATATTTCAGACCAAGATAACATGGGTGTATAATTTATACACTCCTCCACCTACTTTTCATACACCCACATCCACACACACACGCGTGCACACACACATGTAGAAACACACACACACACACACACACACACACACACACACACACACACACACACATGCATGCTGCACTCAAACACACACCTCTGGATATTTGTTAGACAATTTATCCAATTCTTCAACCTTCATTTCCATGGCAATTGACAGGTACTACAATAAAACATATCACCACGTTAGTGCATGTGTGCAAACATACGTAACATTCACATGATATAGGTACAGTATCTATATATCTTGCATTGGATGCCATTGTTATTGTAAAATTACAGCAATGGATGCAAATCAAATATCACTTTAATGTGCCAAAGAGGCTGTACATTTGTCAAGTTCAATTTGCCTATGTATATTGTTCCGTGCCCAATAATGTTAGGTAGCATTTCTGTTAGTTGCACTAGTACTCTCATGTGTTCTTCCTATGCACAAGTGTTGGAAGCTGTAGTCTGCTGTATAGTGAATGCTCTTGCACACACCTTAAAGTCCTTGAGAAACCAGCCTCCTCCAACAAAGAGGCAGAGAGCCACAAACAGCACCACAGAGAGGTTTAGGTGGACGAAGTTAAGTGGAGTCTTCTGGCCCTTGTACCTATAGGTAATGTGGGAGAGGGAGAGTGGAGTGTAGTGTGTGTAGTGTGGAGTGGAATGTAGTGAAGTGTACTGTAGTGTACTGTAGTGTAGTGGGGAGTGTAGAGTAGTGGAGAATGTAGTGTAGTGGGGAGTGTAGTGTAGTGTAGTGTGTAGTGTAGTGGGGAGTGTAGTGGGGAGTGTAGTGTGTAGTGTAGTGGGGAGTGTAGTGGGGAGTGTAGTGGGGAGTGTAGTGGGGAGTGTAGTGGGGAGTGGAATGTAGTGAAGTGTACTGTAGTGTACTGTAGTGTAGTGGGGAGTGTAGTGTAGTGTACTGTAGTGTATTGATGAGTGTAGTGTAGTGGAGAATGTAGTGTTGTGGGGAGTATAGTGAGGAGTGTAGTGGGGAGTGTAGTGGGGAGTGTAGTGTGGAGTGTAGTGTGGAGTGTAGTGATGAGTGCATGTAGTGGGGAGTGTAGTGTAGTGTAGTGGGGAGTGTAGTGGTGAGTGTAGTGGGGAGTGTAGTGGGGAGTGTAGTGGGGAGTGTAGTGTGGAGTGTAGTGTGGAGTGTAGTGATGAGTGCATGTAGTGGGGACAAAAAACAGAAAAATGGCGGACACAGCGTGGTCTAGAGCAGCTGATCGTATTTGATTCAGGAGACTGTACAAATCTCTTATCTGTTATCTGTTTCAAGTCGATCATGTCCTGCTGTAAATGTAACAGAAATGGTACCTGTGCAGGATGCAAATGCGCCAAATCGACCAAAAGGTGTACGAGTTGTTTGCCGATGAAACTGAATAACTGTCAGAACAGAGATCGATCAAATCATCCAACGTCGCTGGAGATGCAGGAGAGTTTAGGCGGCCCAGAGAATGAAGAGGCTGGCCTTCCATTCGGTGGTAGATGCGGCAGAGAAGTTGAACCAAACGAACGACTGGATTGTCTTGAAAGGCTGCCAGAACCTGAAGAACCTAACTTTGTTTGGGGAAACGATCTGCCTGGTGACATATTCTGCGACAGAGTTAACAAAGCTTATGAGGAGGTTGTCCATTGGCGAAGGAATGTCTTTCTATTACCCTTTGGAAAAGTGTCTAAGGCCTTTGTACAAGAAGTAGCTGACCTAATGCAAGCTTTTGCGCAGAAGACCAGCTTGGAATGCATTGCTCTGAAAGCGTGCTTCCTAATGCAAACCCTGCTTTTGCAAAAGCCCGGTGCAAAGAGTAAGGCCAAAGACCATGTTAACCATCTAAAAAGACGGTTTGAAAGCTGGAAAGAGGGAGACATTGAAGCCCTACTTGCAGAAGGAAGATGCATTCAAGCCCACCTCCCAAGGAGAACTCCCTCACCAGAAGATGAATCTGTCTCCCGCACGTTCAGTAAGATGATGTTTGCTGGGAATGTACATGGAGCTCTCAATTACCTGTCGCGGAAATCCACTGGCTCCCCTTTGAAAATCGATGATGTCATAACTATCAGCAATGGAAGTTCTGTCACCGTTGAAGAGGCTCTTTTGTCCCTCCATCCTGAAGCCAAGTCAGTTGATAGTGCTGCCTTATTGGAGAATACTTTAGAAAATGCACTTCCAGTTGACCCAGTCATGTTTACATCCATCAATGGTCTCATGATTAAGGACATTGCTTTGCATTCAACTGGAACAGCTGGACCGTCGGGCATTGACGCAGCTGCTTGGCGCAAGATGTGCTCGTCGTTCAAAGAGGCTTCCTCTAATCTGTGTGATGCCATTGCAGGAGTTGCCAGGAGGATGTGTACTGCTCGTGTTGCTCCCGAGGCTTTGAGTGCCCTACTAGCCTGTCGACTAGTTCCACTCAACAAAAACCCAGGGGTTCGCCCAATTGGGGTTGGGGAAGTTGTGAGACGCATCATCGGCAAAGCTGTTATGAAAGTACTGAAGAAGGATGTCATGCTTGCAGCTGGTCCTCTGCAGACATGCTCTGGCATTCCTAGTGGGGGTGAAGCAGCAGTTCATGCAGTGAGAGAGACTTGGGAGAGACCTGACATGGAAGGTGTTCTCTTAGTAGATGCCTCAAATGCCTTTAACTCCCTGAATAGGAAGGTCGCTCTCCTGAATATGAAGCATGTCTGCCCTGCTCTGGAAGTGGCACTAACTAACTGCTATCAAAACCCATCACGCTTGTTTGTGTCCGGAGGAGGAGAGATTCTCTCAAGAGAGGGAACCACTCAAGGGGACCCTTTAGGCATGGCCATGTTCTCACTTGCTATGGTCCCTCTCATAATCAAGCTAATGGAGCAATCTGAATCTACCGTTCAAGCTTGGTTTGCAGATGATGCAACAGGTGTGGGGTCGCTCCAGAACCTCAAACAATGGTGGGATGGCCTGTCTACCATTGGTCCACTCTTCGGATACTATCCGAATGCAGCCAAGACTTGCCTGGTAGTGCGGGATGAGCAAGAAGAGGTGGCTAGGCAAATCTTTGACAACACAGATGTCGTCATTACCACAGAAGGAAAGAAGCATCTGGGGGCTGCAATAGGGTCACCAACCTTTGTTGAAGACTTCCTTTCACTCAAGGTGAAAGAGTGGACAGATGAAGTGGAGAAGCTAGCTGCCGTGGCTGGAAGTCAACCTCAGGCTGCCTATGCAGCCTTTGTACATGGCACCAAACACAAGTGGAACTACTTATGCAGAACCACTCCCAATTGCAGCCATCTGCTGCAGCCACTGGAAGATGCCATCCACCGGAAGCTGATTCCTGCCATTTCCGGTAGACCGTCATGCTCGCAGGTTGAGAGAGGTCTACTAGCGCTCCCAGCAAAGCTTGGCGGATTGAGCTTATCAAATCCAACTACTGCAGCCCAATCAGAGTTTGAGGCTTCAAAGAAGATAACAGCATCCTTGGTGCAGTCGATTATCCAACAAAGAACATCCTTTGAGAATGATCCCACTCAGGCGAACCCCAGTGTGAATGTTGTGAAGAAAAGAAAAGTGGAAGAACAGAAACGAAACCATGAGGAGATTCGCAACGAGCTTGAACCCTCAAGCCAGAGGCTGATCGACTGCGCATCAGAACCTGGAGCTTCAGCATGGCTCACGGCGCTACCTCTGGAGGAGCATGGCTTCTGCCTCTCTAAGGGATCCTTCAGAGATTCACTATGCCTGAGATATGGATGGCCTATCGTCGATGTCAGCTCGAGGTGTGCCTGTGGCACAGCTTTCTCGGTGGAGCACGCTATGACATGTCATAAAGGTGGTATACCCACCTTAAGGCACAACGAGATCCGTGACCTGACAGCTGAGTTATTGAAAGAGCAAGCATCAAATGTCTCAACTGAGCCAAGACTACAGCCACTACATGATGAGAGATTCCAGTTCAGGTCAGCAAATAGAGAGGATGAAGCAAGACTTGATGTGAGAGCAAGTGACTTCTGGTGTAAGGGACAGGAGGCCTTTTTTGACATTAGGGTTTTCTACCCAATTGCCCCCTCTTATCGCCAGAAGGATCTTACTGCTCTGTACCGCATGCATGAGCAAGAGAAGAAGAGACAATATGCTGAAAGGGTGAGAGAAGTCGAACACGGAGTCTTCACACCTTTGGTCTTTGCTTCCACCGGAGGTATGGCAAGGGAGTGTACCATCTTTTTCAAAAGAATTGCCGATACTCTCTCTGACAAGAAACAGATCCCTTTTTCACAGATCATGTACCTGATTAGGTGCCGCATCTCATTTGCCCTCTTACGTTCTGCAGTCAGGGCAATCAGAGGATCGAGATCATCCAGACGGCCAGATGACTGTGGCATTGATTTTGACCGTGCCATCACGGAAGGCCAACTGTGATATAGCCAATGTGTGTGTGACTGCAGTAACATAATTATGTATTTAGGCAATGCAACTTGTTGTAAATTTAGTATTATATGACCTTTTGTTTCCTTTTTCCTTTTTTTTTTTTTTTTTTTCTCATTGTACATTTCCCTATGTAGTGGGGAGTGTAGTGTAGTGTAGTGGGGAGTGTAGTGGTGAGTGTAGTGGTGAGTGTAGTGGGGAGTGTAGCGGGGAGTGTAGTGGGGAGTGTAGTGGTGAGTGTAGTGGGGAGTGTAGCGGGGAGTGTAGTGGGGAGTGTAGTGGGGAGTGTAGCGGGGAGTGTAGTGGGGAGTGTAGTGTAGTGTAGCGGGGAGTGTAGTGGGGAGTGTAGTGGGGAGTGTAGTTGGGAGTGTAGTGGGGAGTGTAGTGGAGAGTGTAGTGTAGTGTAGTGGGGAGTGTAGTGGGGAGTGTAGTGTGGAGTGTAGTGATGAGTGCATGTAGTGGGGAGTGTAGTGGGGAGTGTAGTGAGGAGTGTAGTGGGGAGTGTAGTGGGGAGTGTAGTGTGGAGTGTAGTGTGGAGTGTAGTGATGAGTGCATGTAGTGGGGAGTGTAGCCATGTGAGTGTGCAAGAAACAGGAAGTGTGGTATTGTGAGAGAAGGGAGGTGTCTTGTGGAGAGCATACACCTCATAACTTGTTCAGTGCCACTGCATGCATTGTTGGCGAAGAGCATTATGTAGGAGCATGTTTACTTATTTATGAGTGTTACTAAATTTCACAGCTGATCTTTTCCAACCTGCCAATCACTTACCTGAATATAGAGATAAAAAGGCAAATGATGGAGAGACCATATCCGATGTAGGACAGTACTCGTAAACCAAACTCTGTCTGTGAGGGTACATGCAGGAGGGGGGACGGGGGGGACAGGGGGACAGGTAGGGTGACAGCTGGGAACAGGTGGGGAAGGGAGGGGGGGGGCAAGTGGAGGAACAGGTGACGGGGACAGGTGGGGAGGACAGGAGTACAGGTGGGTGGGACAGTTGGGTGGGATAGGTGGGGGTACACTAAGTAAAGCTAGCATAAGCATGACCCAACGTACATGCTGGGCTCCAGCGATGTTGGTTAGCACAGCAAAGTTAGTTAGATAGCTGCTACGGCAGCACACTCCACTGGAGCAGTTCCTTTTGACAACACCTTTTGTTGACCAGCCAACAGGAGAATCCCTAACACATAGAAAAGTGTACACCCAATACAGTTTTATACATACATATAGAGTGTGCTATCATGTAATATTAAGTGCTACTTTGAACCACATTGTGTCCTAGTGCCTGTGTGGCATGATGCACCCTAGTACGTATCATTGATTGCTTGCTTGATTGATTGATTGATTGATTGATTGATATAAAATGCAATATATAGGGTGTATGCAAACTGGACATATACGTATGTACATGTATATGTACTGTATAATACTGTATACATGTGAGTAACGTGTATATACTACATACTGTAAATACATAATGTACATAGGTGTAGTTAATATATTAATATTGTCAACTGCACTCCGCCCTCACAGGTAGTAATATTAAACACTTCAAATCCACAAGTGACATTGTCTGAATCCTCCTAGGGATGGGCAACAAATAGAGACATTGGATACTGATCAATAGTGTGTGTGTGTGTTTGTGTATGTGTGTGTGTGCACACACCACACACACACACACACACACACACACACACACACACACACACAACACACACACACACACACACACACACACACACACACACACACACACACACACACACACATCCATTCACATGCACAAACTCCCCCGCACCCGTGCATGCATCTTACTATAATTCACGGGATCTAGAATTTGGATGTATGTTTGTTCAGCCATAAAATCTGTGCCTTCCCGGGAATCGGCTGGAGACGCTCCGTGCCAGTTGATAAACTCGGGGGACATGTTCTTAGCGGGGTGCCGTTCGCCTAACTGCCTTGCGGCCGAAAAGCGATGTCAATTCTCCGCGGGCCGATACGCCATTTTAAACATCATCGACCGGCCCTTCCACTACCGGTCATTGGCGTACTTGATACGAGCCATGCCAGTTAAGGGAGTGGGGGGACATGAGCTTAGAGGGGTGTCGTTCACCTAGCTTCCCTGCAGCCGAAGAAAGCGCTTCCTTTTTTCCCGCGGGCCGAGACGCCATTTTTAATTATTGGTTTCTGGGACTTACGGTTACGGAAAATCATATTCGTTATCGCAAACGTTCGAATTAAACTCTACCGTTGTTATAGCAGCCAGCCTCCGTTGCTACCTGTGCAGATAGTTCAAAACTGGCAAGGTACCGGCTCACTGGCTTGCGATAAGCTGGAACCTGCCCGTAGGGCGGGCATTCAGCTCGTATACCAAATGCATCATTCTGGCATGACTTCGATCATTGTGCAATTGTGTGTTAACGGTGTTAACATCATGTCTGCAAACAACATTATCAAGGAGTTGCCCTGGTAACTATTACTCAGTCACTTGAATATTGGCAAACTGAAGACACACACACACACACACACACACACACACACACAGACACACACACACACACACACACACACACACACTCAAACGCACACACACACATACACAAACACACACAACACACACACATGCACGCACGTACACACATGAGCATACAGACAGACATACACACACACACACACACACACACACACACACACACACACACACACACACACACACACACACACACACACACACACACACACACACACTCAAACGCACACACACACACATACACAAACACACACAGCACACACACACACACAACACACACACACACACACACACACACACACACACACACACACACACACACACACACACACACACACACACACACACACACAAACACACACACACACACATGTACACACACATATACAGAGACACACACGCACACACACACACACACACAACATGCACAACACACACACACACACACACACACACACACACACACACACACACACACACACACACACACACACACATGCATATTCAAAGATGCACATGGGAAAGAGTACCTGGGGAAGTATTTGCCTATAGAGCCAAATTCCATGGTAACCACAGCTAATGTTTCTCCTGTAAGAAGACACATGAGACAACACCGTAATGTACAGTATGGACGCAACCTTAATGCTTTGTACAAGCTCTCTCTACCGACTCTTGCTGCTTAGAATTGAGGCAACATCCACATGTGTACATGTACACAGAGCATGCCATGCACACCAGCCGCACACACCTGTGCTGGAGGTCAGTGGTCCTGCAGAGATATTGACAGTTGCGTCCTCTCCTATATCTGCCTGAAAGGAGCTGCCTGAAGGAAGACCAACTTGAAGAGCTGTGAATGAGAACAAGACAAGAGTAATACACTATAGTCTTTAACATGGCGTGCTGTTTCCACCCATATTTTCCGTACAATGCCATAATTCCTCATTGAATATGAACTGCATATGCATATCCTGTATGAGTGACCAGTGCTAGCCACTACGTACTTGCCAACTGATCACCATAGTGACAGGATGTATTGCTAGCAGCTTGTCTGCTACTGTATCACAGTTTATTCATCAGAATTTTGCCACAAACTACACGCATGAAGTTACAAGATGACGTCAAGGCATTAGTGTTAAAGGCAGGCCCACTTGATTGAGGTTACATGTACAGGAATTATGCATACGCCAGCAACCATGCAGCTCATGGAAGGACTAATGTGTACACACATGCATTACACTAACATGATTCAATCTCTTCTAATGTCTTAGTGTACGACCTCTTGTAAGTGCATGCATGTGCAGTGGCAAATTCTGATGATCAGCTTTGATAACAGACAACTGTTAGTGGTACATTCTGTCATTGTGGTGATCATCAGTTGGCAGGTATTGTGGCTAGTGGCAGTCACATACTGAGTAGGAAAAGAACAGTCAATGAAACTCAAATGCAGGACGTTTAACCCAAGGATCCTGGTCAGTTTCTATATTGGTTGGCGAAGGCTCATAAGTCAAAAAGTTGGGCATAATTATATGTATATGAGTTTCCATGGGCAGTTCTATTCCCGCTTAGTATAGAATGTGATTACCATGGGATTGTTCAATACAATTATATAACTCTATGGCCTTATCTTTACTACTAATGAGTGAATGGCTTTGAAGTTGACAATTTTACTGCCAAATAACAAGTGATGGGTACACATAAGCAGCATACCTTACCAGCAACGGATTGTACAAGGCATCAATTATACATACTGTGGTACAATTAGCAAGGAACATTTGAATTGTTCCTATGAGTCTCTTTTGCATGGAGCAGACTCTCTCTTGTGTTGGCTCACTTAGGTTGCCTTGGGTGTAGTTCTCTGAAGGCTGTTCCTGCCCAAGGCCAGGTGCAACAGACACTCCAACTTTCTCTGCCACAGTCACAAGGTCAGTCATGGCCTCAGACTCCTGGTTAGTCTGTGAGAGTTCATGAAAATGTAATAGTGCGTGTGTGCGGTCTGTGTACATACTGTATGTATGTGTGAATATCTACTTACATACAGTATGTGCGTGTACATGTGTGTATCTATGTGTGTGTATATGTACGCTAATTGTACCACAGTATGTATAATTGATGCCTTGTACAATCCGTTGCTGGTAAGGTATGCTGCTTATGTGTCACATGTGTGTGTGTGTGTGCGTGTGTGTGTGTGTGCGTGCGTGTGCATGTGTGTGTTGTGTGTCTGTGCGTGTGCATGCATATGTGCATGTGTGTGCACGCGTGTGTGTACATGTGTATGTGTGTATGTATGTGTGTATGTTATGCACATATAATGTGCGTGCATGTGCATCCATGTGTGCACAGACATATGTACAGTGGTACATAGCTTATCTCATTGCCTCCACTGAGCCTGCTGAGGGAGTCCTCTGAAAGGACCTGCCCCAGTGTCCCAACCAGTGCAGCATTCAACTCATCCTCTTCTTTAGGAGACAATGAGGTACTGAAGTTGTTCCTACTCTTTGTCCGAATGCTACATTGAAAAAAGATTGACAAAGCAATGCATATGTCACTCTAAAGGGAAGCTCCCAATTGATAAAGCTTTATAGCCCACTTTAAAGACACCTTCTAATAAGGACATTTGGCACTACAAAGGTACAAGGGGAGTTCTAGGAGAAAGAGTCTTTCAAATGAGGATAGCTGGGCTTAAAGATGTCCTGAATGGAGAGGTCTATGTAATGTTCTGTAGTACACATTGAGTATACCACATTACTTGTACATTCACATACGTACTAATACGTACACTGCTGATAAAAACTATATACGTACGTACGTATGTACACTCACAGTGCATTTGAAGGCAGCCTGATTGACCCATGCATTGGCAGAGCTATCAATCACACTGACGGTCAATTGGTACAACAACATATCCATCTCCAAAGGGCTTCACTAGGGCCAAGCTATTCACACATGCATGCTAATGCACATTGGAACATGCTTCAGATAACAATGCTACATACGTATGTTGACAGAGATCTTGCAAAACAATGAGATCACTTGCAACGTTAGTCATTTTGCCGAGTGCCCATCTGACCCTTGCCAGAGGGCGGTCTAGCCATGACCTATAGCTAGGCATGACACCTCTATTGGGCCAGTGACGGTGGAGTGTAATCCTTGGGTTTCACTGACACAGCAGCTGGGCCATCAGGGCACCTTACTGTACTGCTCCACACAATATTCAGAATATCAGTACAGAAAGGCAGCAATGTACAGATACATGCATACGTATATACATACTGTACAAAGTACTCGCTCAACAATGCTACTCAAGACCATTGTCACTGCACCAAGCAGCCATTGACAACACTCACAGCACCTTCCAGTGTCTCTGCCACCTCTAATGATACACCAAGTATCTGCTCAGCATTTTCATCAGTCACTGGTTGCTGAGTCAGCACAGTTGACAACAATTTGTTGAAGGGCAGGTGCAATATTGCAATGTTTCAAATAAACATACTTACTATTCATATGTTAGACACGTAAATGGAAATGTAACTCAATTGATCCAACTTACAAGGTTTGCAATGTCCTTAAATCCTTGCAGTTCTGGATGGCAAGCAAGAACAACATTGAAACTACGTACCTCAACAAAACCCATTGTACTTTGACATCGCTACTGATAATTGTAACAGGAAATGACTCCTTGTACATCGTGCTCCAACGGACTACTGGGAAATGTAGTTCCGGCCGGAATGGGGCGATCACAAAGACCACATGTAGAATGGGCCAAGTGAACCATACCAAACCACACCCACACAGCTCTCCAGGCAGTCAAGCTTTTAGCGCAATGGGTCTGGCTCCAGGCGGTGAGACCAAGCCTTCGGTGCACCAGTCCCCCATACTAGGAGGGTATTTTTAAAAGGGGATACATAAATTACAAACTGTAAAGCCATGCACTAAAGTATTGTAGAGCAATGTTACTGAATTAGATATGTCTCTCCACAATTTGGAGGTCAATGGTGTCCTGCCCCTAGCTAACAGTTGCGTGTTAATTGATGTTGTAGAATGCATAATTCAGGTATAACCCTTTTTGTTATGCATTCTAGAAGTGCAGATAGCTACAGAGGCAGCTGCAGCTAGCTCAAAAATGCCTAGCAAGGAAAGTTCGTGATGTTATATAATCATCATTTGCTTGCAAGTGATCAGCTGGCACATTGTTGAATGGCATATTTAACATATTCATTGACTTGTTTCCCACCCAGCTGTAGCGCATGCCCTGCATTCACATGACATGTTGTAGTATGATTTTGTCTAGCTAACTCGGCCCTTCTCACACGATCCCCTGTCAACGCAGGTGTATAGTTACAAAATACTAGGGTGAAGCTGTACAAGGAATGCGCCACAGTTAATTCGTGTGCAGATACTAATGCCTATACATATAGTTATGTATAGTTATGTATGCCAGTGTATGCAGCTGCATCTGTATTGCAATAAATAATATTATTACTGTGTGCAGTCACTTAAATAAGAACTTTAATTATTTAATTGATATGTACTGTATGATTGACATATAATTTTAATTGTGTGTGAATTTCAATCGAACATTTGAACTACAGACATGCAAGTTGCCAAGGGTAACCACCCCGAGTGCAAGTAGAGTGTTTGTGCTATATACACACCATCACCACCACACAGTGCAAGTTGCAATCTGCGCATGCAGTATACGCGCCAGTGCTTATATGAACAAGGCCACCACATTGAGTGGTATGTATATTCATTGACTTGTTTCCCACCCAGCTGTAATTCACATGACATGTTGTAGTATGTCTGTCTTTCTCTAGCTAGCCCGGCCCTACTCACACGATCCCAAGTCTCACACGATATGCCAGGATGTCCACGCGGAGAGGAGGTACTTGACTTGAGTTGCCTGGCAGCAGCACTAGTGTGGGGAACCGACGGCATGGTCTCACCGCCTGGAGCTAGATTCCGTACAATATATATCATACTCACCAAATGTGTTTGTAAAAATACTCACAAAATTCTCATTGTGATCTAGTAGAGTATAGGAGCTCCTCTAGTAAAGCTGTTTGCAAAAAAGTAGTCAAGTTTAGCCGCATTTGCGTTGCCCAGGGCTCACCACGTGGAGGTACTTGACTTGAGCCCCACAATGTGGCTACCTCACGGGGAGGCGCCACTGTATATGGTGTACGTACCCAGATCATAGCATCGTCCGTTGGGGCCCCACCGGGAAGGGACCCGTTGGTGGGGAATTCGGACCGGACCGGACCCACCTAGACGGTCGAGCAAAGGACACGCCTGGGCGGTCGACGGACCGGACCTACTACCCGGACGGAATGGGCTTTCACCCAAACAGCTCCCCAGGCGGTCAAGCTTTCAGCGCAACGGAATCTAGCTCCAGGCGGTGAGACCATGCCGTCGGTACACCAGTCCCCCATACTAGGTATGGCCCGTCACTTACGTACGGTAGCGGAACATGACCTTGAGATCAGTTACTTTTTTCACCTCTCTCACCTGGAGTTCGAACCCGAAGCGGTTACGGCAAGCACACTGGGTCTTAGCCATTACGCTACTGGGACGACCGAAGGAAGAGGTACAATTTGTTCTATTTATACCTCACTTTATTGAGCCACGAAGAAATAAAGATATGACAAAAACATTTCTATCGCAGTGCTCGAACAGGGAACTTTAGATAACAAATCGGCTACTCTAGTCAACGAGCCAATCGCCACTCTGTCATCGTGGAATATAATTTGCGCTTATGAAGCAATGTCATGTGACCACATGGGATTAGGTTAATGGTTTCACTGTATTCACCCAATCCCACGTGGCTATGCAATCCGCAATGTCATGTGACCACATGGGATTGGGTGAACAAATGGATTCACTGTGGGACCCAATCCCAAGTGGTTATGCAATCCACAATGTCATGTGACCAACATGTGATTGGGTAAACTTGGGCTTGAATGGCACTGTGTTGACCCAAATTCACCCAATCCCATTCTGATGGTTACTTTCATATGGGCACTAAATCATCATCATCTGCGTTCATCACAGGATTCAAGTCTGACCCAGGTATCTGCACTGGTCCATGGTTAATGCTCCACTGTGTAACAGCCTTTACATGTTTCTGTTCTTTTTATGCCATCCTTAAATCCTTACAATTTTTGTAGAAATGTTTTATATTATTTCTAGTTTTTCATCAAGGGACAGCATCATTTGGGCTACCACACAGACGCCATTCATGTAGTGATACCGGACAAGAGGTAAATTAAATTGGGCAAGGCAATTAAGAGTGAGCATGCATGCATGCATGTGGGGGTGCTAATATTATGTGTAATTAGCCTGGAGTGTGGACAATTACAGAGGATTAAGGTAGCCACAGTATTATTATTATAATTATACAATAAAGATGGCAGCTAAAATGGCCACATGACTGCTAATGAATACTATTACAGTGGTCTCAAAAGGGAGTGAATACTATTAATATTATTGCCGAGCCGAAAGGCGAGGCAAGTAATCTCGGTGCCAGGTCATCTCGAGTTTGTATATATATATATAATATATATATATACCACCACCAGTGCATGTAGAGTAGTTGCCATGGGAACATTGTTCGAAGGTCACCACCACCAGTGCATGTTGCTGATGATACCCACCTTAAGTTCCAGTAGAGTATTTGGGCACCATTTGAGAGAATCATGCGGCAAGCAAATGTAACTTGTACTCATTTGCAGGCACGCACGCACGCACACAAACAAGCACACATGCACAATTGCTGAGTGCCTTGAGCCTCCAGATGAGTGGGGTTTCCCAATTAAGAAAGATTACATCCATATGTAGCACACACACTGAGCCAATTATGTGTCCTTTATATACAGCGTCGAGTTTATTTTGCAACTATAGAAGTACTATGTACATTAATCTTCTGCCTGCAAAACCGATGCACAGTTCCTACATTGACCCCCTGCAGTTATGGTGGCAGTACAGACGTATGATGGTTGGTTGCTAATTCATGTTCCGACTTCAGAGAATAAGTTGCAACAGGTGGCCATCTTATCATCATCAAATGCATCATTATCTAGGATTGCCCTATAAATGATCAATTTATTGGTAAATGTGTGGTGTTATGAGGTGGGTCTGATGGCCGGAGAGTCACAGTAATCGTGCCTCATGCAAGATCTGGCATTTATGAAACAGGGCTGTAGCTCCTGGAACACGGTTGAGTTGAATAGAGAAGGTTTGGACACGTAGATATGCATTAGATGAGCTGGTTAAGATAATAAGAGTAAGAACAAAGAAATTATACACAGAATTACGGTTAGTAATACAGATAAGTAATGAGATGATCATGATAAGCATATTACCATAATTAATTATACTGGTAAGGAGAGCAGTCACAATATTACAATAATTAGACAAGCAAGACACTCGCAATCAGCTGAAACACTTCAGGTTTGCGTCTTTGTAATTATATAGATCTCTAATCAGATCTGAGTGTACATACTTCTACCAAAAGAAGCTGCATCCAACGGGTCAATGTGTCCCGCACTGGTTTGATAAAGATGAGAATGAGATTTGGAGTGGGAATCACAGTTAAGTGAGTTGCATCAAAAAGGGAACCAAGTGAAAAATATGTATCATCAAACAACGCATGGGCCAGATTAATGTACATGATTGGGATGAGAACATAAGCAATGGCGTTAATAATCTGCACCACCAGGAGGAAGAAGGCAAACGTGAGGAGTCCTGCTGAAACTCTGTCATTGCTTGTATTGTCAATTGTGTAACTCTTGTAATAATAGACTGTCACAATGAGAACAATCAGTGAAATGACAGCAGGGAGGATGGAGAAGAGGATGCTGTGCAGCACAACAAAGCTGGTGGAATACACAAAGCAGTTACAGCTTTCTATGATAGTGTCATAGACAATTTCTCTTGATATGAGCGGAGACGCTGCTAGGAAAGCAACTATCCATATGGCAATTGCTGAAATGACAAAGTATTTGGTGTACTTGGGTCGAGCAATTGGTTTCGCCTAGAATCTAACTTGGATGAACATGGTTATAGCATACATTGTGGCAAACAGCGAACACCCCGTTCCTCCAAAGTAGAATATCGCCACCACAACTTGCCACCATGGTGTATTAGAACTGAATCCTTCTGCTACATATAGATCAGAGAACACAAAAGAGTCGTAAATGAGGATCGCTATTGATAAAACTACACCAGAGAGCAAGAGGTTGACAAGGATCACCTGAATAGACTGATTAGTCTTTGTATCTGTGATCAGTGTGCAACGATGAGGAGGTTTAGTCCTGTAGGGACCAGAGCGATAATAAGAAATACCTATAGTGCACTATCCTGACTGACTAATGGCAGGAAAGGGACCTCAGTCATAGAATCATTAGCGATGCAGCTGTCCATTGTACACTGACTAACTTGTATCCAACTCAAGGCTAATGCACTGCATGTAGCTAAATACCACGAGTCACTTTGAATTCTCTAGCTCCGCTGAGGTGCACACTCCTTTTATATTCTGACTTATATGATCCATAATGTATTATTGAACTCCTGCAGCACTTCCTATGCAAGACATTGTAAGTACAGTAAACTGCAATGTGCACTGCAAGCTTGTATTCTCAAATTGTCCTTGTGTATTTACAATATTTGACAACTGTCTTTAAGATTTGTTCCACTACATTCTTTTCTAGGGCAACTGTTGTAGACAGTTCATAACAGAACAAGTATGTAGAACCACGCAACATGCATGTCGCCACGCAACGGCTGTTGCTGTGATTACCTAATTAATGGAACAAGCACCCTGCACAACAATGTACAGTGTTGTATACTGCATAGAAAGTTTAGGAGCTTAAATGAAAACTGAAATAGAACAGTAGCAGCATAATCATACATCAGGGGCAGAGACGTAGTTCATGGTACAGTGTTACACACAGTACATTTGTCTGTAGTTGTGTATGAGGCCGTGGATGGCATGCAGTCTATGTGAGATGTGTTCCCCTTCCCTGAACAGGTAATTCATGGCACACTCCACTTGTCCGTGAGTACAATTTGACTACTCATTAATACGTACTGGCAATGTTGTCACTTTGTCACTTCACTACTTGACACTTTACTCCCACCTATTGTACAACATTCTGTTTGCTCATATTGGCAGTGGTGAATGAGAAATAGTAGGGATACAAATCAATCAGAGTATGGTGGACATCTCCACTACTAACAGTTCTGACCTTGGCCGTAGTCACTTTCCTACACCAAGTGTACGTTTGAGGCTAAGGCTTGTTCCATGTATATGAGCAATAGTTGGAGGTTTGCGCAAGTTGAAGCGCGTAACATATATATACATTCCAAGTTAGCTGTCTCCGTGACTGTGTTTTATCTTGCACTCTTGACCAATTAGCATAAAATAACTGTAATTGAAAGTCACTAAATAGGACAGTTTAGAGTCACCATTAAGTATTTCCTATCTTATTTTGAAGTTCCTTGGTCCTGGCTGTAGACCATTAATATTGCTGCTTATGTTCTCCCTAAATGTACATCTTTTTGAAGTCTCCTATTATTGTCATTCTGTGTCTCCTCATCATGTCTCCCTATCACTTCTCCCCAGGTCTTCACATCTCTGCCCACTCTTTCATTCATATCACTCATCAATACTAGCCAGTCATCCTTCTTCACCGTCGCCAACACACCTCCAAGCTCGTGTAGAACCAGTCTTTCTCCTCTTTCTCACTGTCTTCCGTTGGTGCATACACTCGTATGAATGTGGTCCATTTCTCGAAACAAATTCGCACCTTCACAAGCCTTTCACTCACACACTACCACTCTTTTAGACAGTCTCTCACTTTGCCCGCAATAATCACCGCTACTCCACCTTTTGCTCTCCCTTCTGAAACCCCTGAATACATGCACCATCACTGCGTTGCCAATCTCCTTCTCCTCGCATCCCTTCAAATGCATTTCGTTCAACCCTAAGACGCTAACTTCACTATATAAACGCTAACTTCACAATAATTATAAAATAATGATAACAAGATGCACGCTCAACCAATACAATTCAGGGTTTTGTCAAGCACGCAGTTCACAATTTACTTGTAGTCCTTGATCCATGATCTGATGCTTTAGTAGTGCCAGTGTGCTTCTGCCTAAAGCAGCTGCAGGTTCCCCAAAGGGACAAAATGTCCCGCACTGGCTTGATGAAAATGAGAATGAAAATGGGTGTGGGAATCACAGTTAAGTGAATTGCATCAAAGAGAGAACGAAATGAAAAGTATGTATCATCAAACAACGCATGGACCAGATTAATGTACATGATTGGGAGGAGAACATAAGCAATGACGTTAATAGTCTGCACCACCAGGAGGAAGAAGGCAAACTTGAGGAGTGCTGCTGAAGCTCTGTCATTGCTTGTATTGTCAATTGTGTAACGCTTGTAGTAGTAGGCAGTCACAATGAGAACAATCAGTGAAATGACAGCAGGGAGGATGGAGAAGAGAACGCTGTGCAGCACAACAAAGCTGGTGGAATACACAAAGCAGTTACAGCTTTCTATGACAGTGTCATAGACAATATCTCTCGATATGAGCGGAGACGCTGCTAGGAAAGCCACAATCCATATGGCAATTGCTGAAATGACGAAGTATTTGGTGTACTCGGGTCGAATAACAGGTTTATCCCAGAATTTTACGAGGAGAAACATGGTTACAGCATACATTGTGGCAAACAGCGCACGCCCTGTTCCTCCAAAGTAGAATATCACAATCACAACTTGCCACCATGGTGTATTAGAACTGAATCCTTCTGCTACATATAGATCAGAGAACACAAAAGAGTCGTAAATGATGATCGCTATTGATGAAGCTACACCAGAGAGCAAGAGGTTGACAAGGATCACTCGAATGGACCGATTAGTCTTCCTATCCGCAATCAAAGCTGCAACAATGAGGAGGTTGAATCCCGTGGTGACCAGAACGATAATAAAGAATAGTGCATTGTCCTGCCCGACTGATGGCACGAAAGGTACACCAGCTGTGGAGCTGTTAGTGGAAGAGTTGTTCATCGTAGCTATACTGTTTCACTTAGATTCAGCCGCGCTCGGGTAGCTACGTTCAGCTACCAACTCTAGATCAACAGTGAGACGTCTGCCGCTCCGGCAATTATAAGAAAGCTTTTATATGCATAATTATACACGCGTTCATTCGGTTCTTACAAAGTACTGTAAACGGTACGTATACGTAGCATGTTCCGTCATGTATTCTCTGTGATATATAGGCCATTCAACCACGCACACAGGATGTGAGGTCACCACGAATGTCTATTACATGCACCGCAAGTGCCTCACTTATCACATAATTACATTTTATGGCTATGATTTTATAACCCTGCATGTACATGTGGGCAACAGATTCCCACAGAACTCTGCAGGTGATCATGCAGTCATGCATGCATGGTGTAGCATCTCCCCCCAATAAATCTGTAGCAATATGGTGACCTAACAGCGGAGCAGTGGCCTACACGACTGACTTTACTGTGTCATATATTCCACCACCATGCACTGCCTGCATGCCGGAATGTACAGTGTGTATGCATTGAACACGATATATTACAGAAAATTAATAATGTATATATTATAGAATATATACTAGGACTAGTGGATATTGGTCATATATACTGGACGACGCATGCAGCTGCACCTACTGGTGGCAGAACAAGCCATGTATCCATAATACATAATCATTTACTACATCACACTACAGCATCTGTAAATAATGATATTATATGCACACTATCTACCAGACACACTTTGATGACTACCAATACGCAGTTATGTGCTTGATATAGTACATGCATATGGGCATCTCCTTATCTACATTCTGTGTACAAGATTTAAGCTATAGAAAAGAGCTACTGTTTGTAACTTAGGAACTTAGGCCACCAGCAAGTAGGATGCTACGGCAGTCATCACCAGGAGTACGACACCACTCAGCTTCAGCACAGCAGCCGCAGAACTTTCAGTGGGGCACTCACTGATGTTTGATTCCACAATTGCCTGCAAGTAAACAAGCAGAAAATGGCTTCATGAACTGCATTAGTAATAAGTAGTAAATAGTTTATCGCCAAATAGGCACCCTAAAATGGGTACGTAGAGTTCGGTGCACGTTGAGAAAAGAAAGAAAGACAGCAGGCAGAAGAAAGACAGCTACTACAATTTGCTGCATGCTTGTGATGACTACTTCAATTCGTCTTGGACGGCGACTCCCTTAATCTGCTGTGGTGGACGGCTCCTGCAATCAGCCGTGGACGGTGACTATCTTAATCTGCATACGGTGTATCCCTCAGTCTGCCGCCTATGATAGATTCCTCAGTCCTCCGCCAACAATGGATTCCTCAATCCGCTGTGTATGACGGCCCCCTTAATTCGTCACATACAGTGGCTTCTGCAGTGTTGCAGTTGTGCATCCCGTAACTACCAAATCAATTTGACTGTTTACATATATGACATTTAATTTTGGTGGGTACACCCGGAGCGCTTGTGAGATACAGCACTAACTGCAGTTCAGTATCTGATATACTGCATTGGCAGCTTCTTTGAAGAATGACGTCATCAGGCAATAACTATAATACACTTCATTGTACACTCAAATTGAGAGGTCATACATAAGTTATTTTTATCATGTCAACCTGACTCTACATCAGGTCAGGCTTAATTGAGAGAATGTGCAGAAATATAATCAAGTCTCAGAGTATCAATCACCAGACTTAGACAGTGAATGCATGATTCCCTTGAGCTATTTCTCCATGTGTAGTCGCATGCACGTGATAGTGCCAGTTGTGAAACTAGCAATGTTAAACAAGCACACCCACCTGATTTACAGTGCAGATGTATTGAGTGGCACTATCATTGCGAGTGTTCATGTAGCGGTTGGAGAGAGCTGCGACCTTAGTCGCATTCCAAGGGAAGTGCTGAGTGTAAATCGCCCCAAATGCTTGCTCAATAGTAGTCAAGCTCAAGGCTGCAGCGACCTCGCTTAGCCTGAATGACAGTACGTGTAGACACAAGCAGCTCATGATCAACAAGATTATAAAGAGATGACCAGACATAGAGAATACAGCTAATGCATGAGAAACAAAAATGATTACTGTTAAACAGCTTTGTAGGCAACTGACAAAGGTTTACGAGGCTGAAACATCCTGCAATCAATTCGGTCATTGAGTCTGCTATGAATGCTCATGATCAATTAATCATTAGCCAGGTTGTGTTCACCTGACAGCTACTGAAGGAGGTTGGATCTTTTTCTGTATGTTACAGTGAGAGCTACAAAGGTGTGTTCACGGGTAGAGGGCACAAATGTTGGACAAATGGGCTGTAATACAATTGCTTTTTCATTTGGTAGTATTGGTAATTCAAAAATGAGGTCAAGCTCATATGCAGGGTATTGAAAGGGGGGGGTCCATTTAGGAGAGAAATGACTGAAGGAAATTTTCTGTGAAATGAAGTCATAACAAAATGGCGGACAGGACAAATAAATGTTCACTGAAACTGCTAAAACAGAGCAATAAAGCTTCAGAAAATAATACTTATGATCCGCAATTGGTCCTTGACTACCAAAAATGGTTAGTTTGTTAATTTTATGCACTGTAGATCCTGGGAAGGGGTTCGTACGAACCCAAGAAACCCCATGCATACGAGCCTGGGAGTAGCACAGGAGGTTCAACAAAATCGCAGTATGACATGATGCTGTTCTAAATAGTCGCCCACTTGTATGCATGCATAATTTACTAAACTCAAGTGCAATCCTTCAAACATGTGCTGACCTCAGATCAGTTGCAATGGAGGCCTCAGTAATGGTACTTTCACAGGTTGTGACATTACTTCGGGGGTAATATGCCAGAAAGCTGAGGCACATCTCTTGCAAAGTCCCAAGACCACCCTTAATAGGCAGCAAAAAAGAAAATGCAGCACTATATTACATACATAAAATCATATACTTCACATTTACAGGATAGTCGTATTATATACAGTGGAACCTGATTAAGATGGTCACTGCGTTAGCAGCCACCTCTCTAAAACAGGCAGCCTCCCTGGCCCTGAATAAAGCATTGCAATTTACCTCTGTACAGCAGCCACCTCTCAATAACAACTGGCCCACAGGCAGCTAGTTGTCTTAGACAGGTTTCACTGTACCTGCTCTACACAACTGCTCAAATGCAATAGAATTACAGTACAGGAGAATGTAATCTTATTGTCGTATTATCTTACACTGCTGGGGGACTACTGCACAACTTACAATGAGTACATTTAAAAGGACACTACCACCAAACTACAAGAAGCCTTCAAATTAAAATAATAAGTATGAAACTCTTGCTGGTGAAGTTTCAATTCTGAAATCGCTGTCGCTCATGAGATAGAGCTTCCTGAACCATGGTTTCAAAGCCATATTTGCTTAACGACACCATTGTGGTGTGACAACACTGGCATAGGACCTTTTCCAGGACGTTCTTTTCAATTCTATAAGCATTAAGCGGACTTTAGTGCTATAGTTTAGCCTGAATTGTGAAGATGTGAAGATTGTTGCATATGTATAAACTTGCATTACAATACATTAACAATGACTGACAAATACATCCTCTTACAGAGACTGTGACGTTCCTGTCAGTGCTCCTGTAATTACATTCCAATTCAAGAACATCTCCCTGGGAAGAAAGAACACTCATACTTTTATGTACAAAAGTGGACTTACTAGCAGATTTGGAGATTGGCATAATGGGTACCGAGCACTGTTAACTTTGACTCTCTGAACAAACTCACTGGCATGATCTTCCTGGGAGTCACTGATCGGTATTGCTGGTAGTTGAAGTCATAGTTCAGATCCTGGTCAAGAGCTACTGAAGAAATTACTTCAGAACCATTCTGATAGTGCCTCAAAGAAACACCACGACCTGTATAGATGAGAACCTCTTTCAGCCTATTCCATGTAGTAATGAATAACGATAAAAAGTAGTAATGTAATTCAGACAATGCATTGGCTGAATTACATTATTACCTTTTATGTAATGATGTGTGTTGCTTTGAGTTGCATGTAATTCAAAGCAACACACACCAACCAATACCTATCTTTTCACTCTCACCATCCTATGGCGCACAAGGCAGCAACAGTGAGAACACCGATGAGCAGAGCCAGTGCACTGTCATCAAATGGTGTGGAACACGTGACAGAGAAGAAGAGGGTTTTGGAGGCACTGAAAGAGAATGACTATCTGCTGAGTTTCATCAACAGGTAAGCTGTGAGCAGAACATACCTCCCATTCACTGCAGGAAGCATTCTACAGTAGTCAATGTACATGCACAATCTGTTTAATTGACATCCTGTAGTCATCTTGTTCAATACATGCCTCTAGTTGCCATGAATGATGAAAAGTATGCCGCCCAGAGTGTACAAAAACACCTGTTTCACATGTGCACCAAAACTGGGTTAACATGTAGACATGGTTGACTTACTCAGGTTGAACCTGGGTTAGGAAAGTGGGTTCAACTCTGCTAGCAGTGTGAAAACCGAGTCAGAATAAATAAGTGTGTGGAGAAGGCAAGGCGCTCTTTCAGACCAAAGGAAATGACTTCTGTGCCTCACCGAGATGGTTTGCACTGTGGAAAGTCAATGCAAGAGTGACTCGTACAGAAGCAACTATCTCATTGTGCGTATTGTTCTTTGACGACAGATACACACAATGTCACTTGCCAAATGCCAAATGCCTCCGAGCTATGTGCCATCTACGCAGCCACAAGAACAAGAGAAGACAATAACTTGAAAGACCTGGCTCCAATTGCCATCTTCTGATCATGTATGTAATCATTACCTTTCATAACAATTAATGACATGTGAAACAAGCGTTGGACCTGGGTTCAACTTGGTTAGCCAGCCCAGGTTCCAAGTGAAAATGGTAAAACGGGAATATACAAACAATAAGTAGGTGCATGAAGCTGAACACCGTACTCCACTATAGCTTACAACAATTAACATATTGGGCTAAGCTTTATGTATACTATATGCATATACGAATCTTTTACTAGTAGCACTAACCGGCCAAATGTGTGTGAAGGACGTTGGCAAATACAGTTATTCCTTCAGCAGGGAAGTTCTGCGGGAAAGAAGAAATGAAATTAGTAACACATGCCATGTGTGTGTGTGTGTGTGTGTGTGTGTGTGTGTGTGTGTGTGTGTGTGAGAGTGCATGTGGGGGATCAGCTTTTGTAAAAGCTAAGTCAGTCAGCGCCTCCACGTGTCAAGCCCTGGTCAGTTGTATTTGACTTTGATGCATCAACTGGCTAAAGCTGACTATCAGTTTGGATCAACAAGAGCACTACTGTGGGGTGTCATTCAATGGCACTAGTCAATGCTGCATGCCAAGCTACTTCCCCTCCAGAGGACTAACTTAGAATAAGCACGCATTGTAGTAAGCAGCTTCATATTCTGTCTTGCTATGCCATACGAACTCATCCGACCACAAGATAAAAGAAGCCGGCCTTTTACAATGACCTACAACAAGCATTATCAGAAATTCTATCACACAAAACCTGTGTCATCTTAGGAGATTTCAACGCATGTGTGAGATCCCACATTGATGGTGAAGAAGAGAGTGTTGACAATGATGAAAATGGCCAATGCAGTACTGTACTGGGGCCACATGAAGAACTGAATAAAGCGGGAAGGGAACTGCTATCTTTCCTTTCCATAAATGAGGCAACAATATGCAACACCTGGTACCAGAAGAAAGGAGTCTGCAAGGCCACTTGGCAGCATCCTGGGTCAAAGAAGTGGCACTGCATTGATTATGCAATAATGAAACAGTCACAGCGTAGGAAATGCCTGGATGAGTCATTCATGCACTGAGCCCAATGAAACGCTGACCACCAAATGTTGCATGTGAAGCCCGCAGGTGGGGCTAGTGAGACATCAAACCTGACAGCAGCAACCACATGAGATTTGGCATCTCTAAGCTGAAGGAGCAAGCAGTAGTCAGCCACGAGAGGATGACACCTAGTGACCACTTTCGGAAGATGCATGGCTGGGGAGAGGGGGCTGACTTGATGGAGAAGAAGTGGGCTTTGGTGAAGTCAGTACTATGTGAGGCAGCTGAAGCGACCATTAGCAGAGAAAAGAGAAGACAAGCAGACTGGTTTAGAGAAAGTGCTCCTACCATAAGACCATTGCTTCGGAAACGAGATGCATTGTACAATGAATGGCTTAGTAGTGGAAAGGATTCAAATTAAGGAAGCTAGTGAGAAAGCCCAGAAGCCATCAGGGATGCAAAGAACAACTGGTTCTTGCTCAAGGCCAAAGAAGCACAGGGAGAAGTAAATGGTGGTGGTGTGGAAGTGCATTTGAGATATTCAGAGAGGGAGTAGAAGAGGCCTAGTCCCAATGAAGATAAGGAGCATGAGGGACAAGAAGGGACACACCTGCCACATCACTCAACACCAGCATGATCGATGGCAGGGGCACGTCCCCAATCTTCTAAACATTGTGATTGAAAAATCGATATGACTGAGCTGGAGCAAGCTAGACAACAACTGATACGGGCTGAGGTGGCTGACCCACCCTCCTCTGAAGAGTTGGAGAATGCAATCTTGAAGCTGCGCACGAGGAAAGCGGAATGGTACGAGATTGCCACAACATCAGGAAACACCTGGAGAGCTATAGGCACTTGGGACTTGAATATCACATCAACACACAAGCATCACATCACGAGACTGCTCTGTCACATTATGATGCCTGCCAAAGGACCCTCTGCTGAGAAGGAAACACTGAGGAGAGGCACAAATGCATCCAATAGAGGGTCCGGCGAAACCTGCTATATAGCCAGCAGAGAGAAGCAGTGCACTGTACTATCTGCACAAGTGCACATGTGACAAATGGTTCTTGAGCTAAGGGGGCTTCAAGGTGCATGTTTGCTGACCTCAGGACCAGACTTAAACCCTTTCAGTGTGTGTGTGTGTGTGTGTGTGTGTGTGTGTGTGTGTGTGTGTGTGTGTGTGTGTGTGTGTGTAAAATTGACCTGTGTACAGCTGGTGCCACAGACCCCAAAGACATTAAATTGTTCTTGTCTCGGTGGTATAATCATTCAATATCCAACAGCATGTCCCACTTGTAGAACTCCAGCATCAGAACATCTTCCATCATCAAGAAAAGTAAACTCGAAACCAGAATTATCCACAACACCTGCATGCGGACATACAGATGATCATTTTTGGCACATCTTTAGAATTATAACAGAAATGCATAATTGATGCAACACCTGATGCAATCTAATTGACTCGTGTTAAGGTGTCCTTTGTTGTTGCTACAACACTGAAGGCCTGTGGCGTGCCCTACATGGCGACTACAAATCATGAATCAATGTGCAATCTCAGACTTCACTACTGAAGCATGTAATTCATGAATGGGATGCCAAGTTTCTATAGATACTGTTGCTGTAGTCATATTAACCGCTGCAATATCACACTAAAGATGGGGTGCCACGTCGATTTTCTGTCATTGCATAAAATTAGTCACTTACGTCTTCTTTTGGGTTACAACGACACAGTCATACTATATACAGTACTGAATCAGTACCACTGAATATTTACTTTACTTGTGCAGGCTGTGCTCATCAACTATGTGAAAACATACCAGACACTTCAGAGGGGTTGTCATAGTGCAGCTCCATGACCATGTATGGAGATGAATCAGGACCACCAAGAGAGTAACTGACATCATCTGGATAGTAAAAGTCCTGCAGATAAGAAGTGACCAATTATAAGCTACCAACAGGAAGGCAGCGAGACCTACGTACACACTACAACTTAAAGCAATACAGGCCTGCAAACGTAACCACACCCATGCACTAGACCATTTCAATGGCCAAAGCAGCTGTCATTTGTCTCAGAGATCATTTCTACAACATTTCTTCTTACAGTTCCTCCAACTGCCCATGCAGCCACTAGGCTTCCTCTAAGGCATTGTTGCTTTGGGTCTGAGTTGGAAAAGCCATTTGTGAGACATTCAGCTCCCCTCAGTTCCTCGTTGGTGAATGAGTCAACACCAGTCCCATCACAACTGTACAGCAGTATGTGGTGGACATGGGCACTGGCTGGCTCATGAATGAGAGCGCTGAACTGCAATAACAAAGTACATGTATTTTTAAATTGAAATATAATATATGCTAACTAACATAGGGAGGCAGACATTAGTGAAATATAAATCCAAGCACTGAAGTAAGACCAGACAATACAAAACAAATGGACATTTTCAAATAAAATGCATACACTATAGGGCATGCATATGAATTTTGTAAGTGCATCAAATTATATAGACAATCACTCCATTATTTATGGTGAATGGCTTTATGTTCATCCTTAATCCTTAATATAAAGGGTGTGTAAAAGTGTTTCCTCCAATAACAAAGGCAGATGTAGGGATGGTGCAGTGTGTCTCTGAGGGGCATGGCAAACCGCCTGGTGGAAAATCGTAGGAACAAGGAGGAGGGCCAGTCCATGCAAAGAGGGGGGCAGCCTGTCCACACAAAACCCATGACATTAACATTCGGTGACTTTGAATACATTTGCACCATCCCTACATCTGACAACATTTT
The DNA here is from genome assembly GCA_964019415.1 of Ianthella basta. Classification (NCBI taxonomy): domain Eukaryota; kingdom Metazoa; phylum Porifera; class Demospongiae; order Verongiida; family Ianthellidae; genus Ianthella; species Ianthella basta. Next base: position 8,794,248 of record OZ025868.1, on the reverse strand, counting down.
GTTGCACTTCCTACTACTGCACAGTCATTCCAGCTATTCAGCTTCCTCTTTATACCTACAGGTACAGCCTTACAATTTGCTCATCTCTCTGGTTTGCTGTGCTCTATCTTTCCTTTCCACCAGGGTTATCTGTGCAAATTGCTTGCTACTCAGTCTACTTTGCTGTGCTCTAGAATCTAGGGATCTTCTACTTTTCCAATTCATTATATGTTTCCATGCAAGTATCAGTTGCAGGCTCCATATTCTTTGGGTTCATCCCTTATGTAGCCATCTGGCTCTGCCATGAGACTTCAGCAAACCACTGAGCTCAACTGCAGTGTCAATGCTTACCATATCTGCTCACTACATTGCTACTTGCAAGCCACCAAACTCACTTTCATGCCCACACTGTTTAGCTCTAGGCCAGCACAAACACTGCACACTTCTCTGCCAGTGTTTGTGAAGTTCCTTCATATATGTATATCCAGGCAGCTAGTATCTTACAGTATATCAGAACACACCTGTACATATGCATGCGTCAGGGTGTACCAGATTCTGCAATAATTGCTATATAGCTGTACAGCCTTTCCTCATCAGCGCTTTAGTCATGTACATGGGTGTATGCATGCAGCTTGGTGATGTGCACATGGGAAGATGCATAGCTGGAATAAGCATGCAATTTACTTGCAAGTGTGGCAGCCCTTTAGCTTGTTATTGCACACTCACAATTGCATAACAATATGCTGGTAGAGAAATAGGGGATGGTAGCAAGACCGCTAGTGCAACAAAATGTTGCCAGATGTAGGGATGGTGCAAATGTATTCAAAGTCAGCAAATGTTAATGTCCTGGGTTTTGTGTGGACAGGCTGACCCCCTCTTTGCATGGACCGGCCCTCCTCCTTGTTCCTATATATGTTTTTTTTTTCCGCCAGCTGGTTTGCCATGCCCTTCAGAGACACACTGTACCATCCCTACATCTGCCTTTGTTTTTGGAGGAAACATTTTACACACCCTTGTTTATTGACTTTTTATGGAATGCAAATTGCACACGGGCAATGGCTGATCTACTTGAAAGGCTTACAAACAACAGTGGCAATAAAGGAATGTGCTCCAAATGCATGGCAGGGTGAGTAGCACATTGTGGGATGTGGCTGGGTGGGCAACCTAGGGTAGGCTGTGGTGGGTGGATGCAAGATGTACTACTTCTGTTTGGATAGACTATCATGTTGCAGATTTAGCTGTGACTTGATCTAGAAAATCGTGGCAGTAGGCAAGACTGGCTTGGTCACGAAGTAACTCCCACAATTCCTATCATATTTAGCTGCCATGCACTCTGACTCACTGTCTGGAGGGAATTGGTTATAGCTACGTATATACGCACACCACAGGCGGTCTACATGTACAGCCCCTACATGCATACAAAAGAGCTGCACTATATCTACTGTATACCCTTGATTGCAGAATGATTGTAGAGTGGAACCAGAAGTAACAGCTAGCTCTGCACTGCCAAACAAATGTGGAAATTGAGGCCAGAAGCAACTGCACAGTAAGTGAAAATGGCTGCCAAATGGCACGACCACCGATAACCTCCGAAATAGCATGCGGGTGAATGTCGGTCAAAGCATGTCCCGCATGCACCCTGGAACATCTGGCCGCGTTGTGGAACTAATGATTGAAACGCAACTGAAAGGATTAGGTGGCCGGAGAAACAATGTAGGCCGTTGCAACCGGTCGCCAATTATGTCATGGGAAAATGGCATATGTCCCATAGCTATGGACCCCGTAGACTGGAGAATCGCCACATGCCATACTATGCCGCAGCATTTCCTAACCTACAAAATGCACTAGCCAGGAAGGGGATCAGAAGAACTGTGAACGAGTTGTTGTCTTACTCCTTGTCGTTCGTGAGCTACAGTTGACAGAGAAGAAAAAGAAGAAGGCGAAAACAAAAAATAACAAGGACGCTTTCTGCCCGATGGCATGCTTGCACTTGGAAGTAAGGTTAGCTCTGAATACTGTACAGCCTCCCTTCTTCATAGACGGTTTCTTTCGCCAGCTCTCACTTCTGTTCAGGAGTAGCACTACTTTTCGTTTGTAATACAGCATACAAACAATTACCGCCATCCCCACATAGACAGCACTACCATTCTGTCTGATTTAATCTTTTTTTTAGTCTGTGCGTTCGTTTGTTCATTTGCTTGTGCATGGCATTATAAATGGACATCTGATTGGACGACGAATTGATGTAACCACAAACATGGCCGCTCTGGCTGTATGCATGTGCCTCGCAGTAAGCCATCTCTTAGACACTCCGCATTCCTCAGTTTGGGTCTCCCAGGCACGACTCGCACTTGTGCAGAGGTATACTATAATTGTTTGGTGCGAGGGTACTGCTCTGGCTATCGGTAAGTGGGTATTTTGTTTCACTATTTGGGTACTTTAGGTGTCAGCATTTTGGGCTGCTGAAAGCCCTTTCTCTATTGCGAAGTAAGCTATTGTGCAGAAAGCTTGCTTGGCTTGGGCACTGCCTTATGGCTAAGGACAGACATGACCACGCAATTCTTATAACATGGTGTAGCTATAGCTAGCTATATGTATTATGTGCATGCAAGTGTATGTCAGTGGCCAACGTCAGTGCAAACAAGATCAGCACTATACCCAGGCAGTGTCACCCAGCTGCAATCACCCAAATGGTGATGGATGGCCTGCATTGTCCACTGGGCAACGTGACACGGAGCGAGTGCGGCCAAAGGCCACGCGCTTGTAATTGTATATACATGTATGTATCACTGTCTATTTGCATGTGCATCTTTGGTGCTATATAAGCTCACTACTAATGATGTGGACACATTCAAAAAGATTGGTAACCAGCTTCAGTATGTTGAATTCCCAGCAGTTCTTTTGGTATCTACAATAGCTAAAATGTTGACCTATTGGAGTCTGTGGGAGTAAGTTCAGACCATTTGGCACCAGAGTGCTGCATGACCTTGAGCTATGTGGTCAAATCCCTTGAGCACCTCCTAGTCAGCAATTGTAGCTAGAATTGAGCACCATTTCCACACATGATTCTAAAGACTAATTATACACAATACAGAATTTACCAAACTAACTGCATGGTGATGGAAAACTTTAGTGCACAGTATGGCTTTTATATTGCATAATTCAGAAGTTCACCAAGTTCTGCATTGATGCCAAGGAAGCAGTGCACATTATAGGCCTTTCGCAGAAGACATCTGTTCGAAACTGATACTAGCATTGAGACATGTCCACTGCCGTTTACATTACCTGTATCCTGTGGTTTTGACACTGAAAAGCTGTGAATATCCATGTTGCCATGGCTATGCACACGATGCCATGTGCACGGCTGTTTTGTATGTATAAATGGCGGCAGCTTAGTTTTAGTTTGGAAACCTGTCCATAGTATGCAAGTTTTCACCTAGTATCGTGGAGCGAATATATTTAGCCTTTTTCTCTGTGAAAGAGGATGCAATCCATAGGAAACTCCATATCAAGGTGAGCAGAACAGTGGATAACGTGCTGTAAAGGATGAAAGCGTTGTTTATGCTGCTATGTTAGCCATATTTCGGCAAACATTTGCTCGTATTAAGCGGCTCATTGTGTGTTTCTCCGGGTTTTCCTACCAACATGCAATGTATGTCGTGATAGCCTAACCATTCTACAACATAGCAAAGGAGAGCTTGTTCTTGAGCCATTTTCTTACTTCATGTTTTGAGCGAAAATAGAATAGTCACATAGCACAGCATGTGTATAGGGTAGCTAGCTAGGTGACTACATAATGCACTTCCCCACGACCCCAGTTAGAGTGACTAAGTCTCAGTGAATCGAGAATGTCTCTGCATTGCAGTTTTTTCTTTACCTTAAATTGCTAAATTGGATCTGCAATGCTTTGACTATACAGTATAGTGTAAGCTAGCTAGCTGCATGCTTGCTATATAGACAATTGTTAGCATTAAGATCTCACAGGACACAGGGCATCAGCAGCTCAGAGCTGTAATCACAGCCTCAGGATAGTCAAATAATTACACTGAATATAAAATTATTACATGACTATAGTGATCACCTGTATGCTGTGTGACTCAATCACTTATACTACAAAGTTATGCATAACATAGAATTATTGCATACTTTTTCCCAGTAACTACTAGTCTAAGCATAAGCTTTAAATAAGTCTAGGTGTATTACATAATCTGCATGATAATTATAAGTTCAGTATGTTATGTATGTGCTAGGCAATTGCTCTGTCATTCCTTCCTTTTCTTGGTGGCTGCATGCAGTTGAGCTGTCAATGGCGAAGTTTGCATCATGTGTTCTTTAAGCATAAACTTCATGCGTTCTAGTGGATTATGCATTGCACAGTATGTTCCCTCTATAATGTGTTGAAAATATTGTGTACTGACTCTGCCCCTTGCTCACCATGGAGCCCCAATGCCCAGTGTCACCTCCTCATCCACAGTACATGTACAACATGATCCTCAAGAAGGTGCAACTTTGGTATAATGCTGGCATGTGCATGGGAAAGTTTCTCGCTACACTTTTAAAAATAGGGAGTGATGACTACACCCATAATTGGTGTGAATTGCATGGTTGCCACTGTGAGCACACATATTTGCAGTGTCATGTTAACTCCAACCATGCAGTACACAACATACCATTCATGTGAACAGTTTATAAGAAACTAAGCACTTCATGGAACATTTCACTACAGATATAGTACACAGCATACCACCAGGTGGGATGGGTGACACAAAGTACCTAATGGTACATTAAATTGCACACTAGTTTGACGAGGTCCTCCCACTGTACACAACATACCATCAGGCTAAGCTGTATCCTGAGTAGCTATAATTGTACTTAGATAGCTCGTAGGATTCCAAGTAAACTCTCATCTTTGCATATAAATTGCTTCACAGTCATCATCATCATCATCATCATTAGAACACAATCCCTGAAACACATGGAGGTCGTTCATACATACAAATGAAAATTGAGCTTTTAGTATAATTATATTGTCATAGGTTAGATACTATACAGTATTCTAAAGATTACTAATACTGGAATGTCTACATCATGGCATCAATCAGTAAGCATCGCTCCATCGCTTTCTTGGCCTCCCTCTGGGTCTTTTCCCTGGTACAACTCCACTCATTACCATCTCTGTTATAGATCCAACTTGTTCTTCTACCTGTTTCTCCCAGACTTCTCTCCTTCTGCGTACCTGCTCCACAATTCCTTCCTGCCCTAACTGTGTTCTAATGTCGTCATTTCTTACGTGATCTATTCTCTTCACTTCTGCTATCTTCCTTAGCACTCTCATCTCAGCTGCCTGAACTCTTTGTTTCTCCCTCTCCTTTAACACCCAAGATTCTGCACCATACGTCAAAGTTGGCTCTATCATTGCCTTGTACACCAGCATCTTTGCACTTCTACTCAATTCTCTGCTCTCAAAAACTTGGCTTCTGACTGCCCCCGCTGCACTTAAAGCTGCACCAATTCTCTTCTCCAACTCACATTCCATTCTCCCATCTTCACTCAGAATCACTCCCAGATATGTTTGCTTCCCTACATTCTCCAGTTTCCGGCCATCTACCTCCACACTACAATCCACCTGCTTCCTACTAAAAACCATTGTTGTTGTCTTTTCCGTGTTCATTGCCAATCTATGCCGCTTCACCGCTTCACTGAACTCTTCAACATTGTGTTGCAGATCTTCTTCTGTCTCAGCAAGGAGGACTGTATCATCTGCGAACATTAGTAGTTGCATTGTACACTTGTCCAGTCTGACTCCTTCATTAAACTGAGCCCTCGCTTCTCGGGCCACCATATCCAAGAAGACATTAAATAGGGGACATCCTTGCCTCACTCCCTGCCGCACCTCAAAACACTCCGTCAGTTCACCTTCCACTCTCACCCTGGCCTTGCTGTTTTCATACAGGGCTTTCACAGCTCTCAAAAGTCTGCCTGACACTCCATATGTAGCTAAAGTCCTCCGCATATCTTCTCTCCAGACTTTGTCATAAGCCTTTTCCAGGTCAATAAATGCAGCATACATTTTACCATCCTTCTCAATAGTCTTCTCTGCCAACTGTCTGATAACAAAGATCTGATCTCTACACCCTCTTCCCACTCTAAAACCTGCTTGCTCTTCCATCACCTGACCTTCTGTCACCTGGCGTATTCTGGCGTCCAGAATCTTCGCAAAGATTTTGCCTGGGATACTGAGCAGACTGATCCCTCTATAATTCTTGCACAACTTCTTGCTTCCTTTCTTATGTATTGCAACTATCACTGCCTTCTGCCAGTCCTCAGGAGCTTTTCCTTTTCCCACACTATATTGAAGATTATGTGCAACCATCTCACCACTGTGTCCCTTCTGGCCTTCAACATTTCTCCCTGTATACCACACACTCCAGCAGCTTTGCCCCTCTTCAGTCTTGCTATAGCTCTCCTGATCTCCTCTTCTGTAATCTCCTCCGATAGTCCTTCCTCAATCTCCCTTTCTTCCAGCACCATATCTACCTCTCCCCCATCACCTTCTAACAACTCACTAAAATGATCCATCCACCTCTTCTTCACCTCAACAGTGTCAGTCAGCAACTTGCCATCCTTTCTCTCAATTCTGGATTTCAGTCTACTTGTACTCTCCTTTTCTCTCACTTTCTTCCAAATTACCCTGCAATTTTTGAGAAAGTTCTTTTGCAGCTGCTTTCCACATCTTACCCAGTCTGCTTCCTTCGCCTCCCTTACCACACGTTTTGCCTCCTTTCTTTGCCACCTTATAATCTTCCCAAGCTCTGTCCGACCTTTCTCCTAAACCCTTCTTGTACAGGTCTTTCTTCTTTCATACTGCCTGTTTCACCTCCTCACTCCACCAGCTAGTTGCCTTCTTGATTTTTTTCGTACTTCTACCCACTACCTTTTCTGTTGCTTCTGTGATTGAGTCTCTGAACTCCTGCCACACCCTCTCCACACCATGTCCACCCACACATTTCCTCTGTCTAAATCTACTACTAAGCTCAACCTGGAATCTCCTCCTTGTGATGCTGTCTGCTAACTTGTTCACCCTCAGCTTCTCCTTAGTCAAACCTGTCTCCTTCCTCGGCTTCTTTGGTTTCAGGCACACCTTCATTAGTACTAGGTAATGGTCACTGTCTAACTCTGCTCCCCTTATCACTTTGACATCTGCTACTCCGGGCCTCAGGGCTTTCTTGACTATGAAATAGTCAATGATGGATCTGAGCCCCCTTTCTTTGTTTTCCCAGGTGTACTTGTGGATGTCTTTATGCTGGTAGGCGGTGTTCAGGACCACCAGTTAGTTCATAGCACACAAACCCAGCAGCTTCTGACCATTTCTATTCTTTACTTCCTCCCCATGCTTTCCAATTACTCCATTCCATGTTGTTGTGTCTCTTCCCACCTGAGCATTGAAATCACCCATCACGACCAGCTGGTCACTCTTTGGGACTCTGGCTAGCAGCTCCTCCAGGCTGTCATAAAAAGTGGTCTTCAGCTCTTCTGCACTATCTACCGTAGGGGCGTATACCTGCACCACTGTTAACCACCCATTTTCCAACCTTAACCTCACCTTCATCAACCTCTCGTTCATGCACCTCCATTCCTTCACACCTACGCTCAAGTTCTCTGAAATCAGCACCGCAACACCGCCTTTCACCCTTCCTTCTGTAATGCCTGAATACACCACCTCTACACTGTCTACGTCCTTCTCACCGCATCCTCTCAAGTGAGCTTCGCTGACTCCCAAGATGTCTAAGCGTACATTCCATATGCCTATCCTAAGATACTTACTCTTCGCACCGTCCTGCTCTAATGTGGCCATCACAATCGGTAAGTTGCCAGAAATCTTGGCAGGAATCTCAATGCAACGCGATCACAGCCGCCATTTTGTTCACAGGTCTATTATAAGTCACTTACATACAGTCACTTAATCTATTAGAAATGATGTGAACAACAGTGTGGACACTGGTGTCAGTGTGAATGTCACACTAAAGTAATGGTGTGACTGATCACACACTTGGTGTGAGCACTGAGTGGTGTGACAGTCACACCATATTTTTAACAGTGTAGAACAGTTAACAATGTGTCCACACTAACACGTGCATGCAATGTTGCAATTGGAAGGGATCACTATTTGATATACTATGTTTTAATCAATTTATTCAATGATACATAGCTACTATTGCTGTATGGTACTTTGCAGGCATGGATTCATGATAATATAATTCAGTGCACTGCCAGTTCATATCTATATACTTCTATGTAACTACGTATAAATATGCAAGCTGAATTATATAGTGCTATCACATAGCATATGCCTCTTTGGAAGTTCCTAGTCAGTAGTCATGCAACTGCAGTTTCCAGGCTGGAATAACAGTCATGAACTGTTCATGTCCTTTCAGATCAAAAAGCTAGCTAGCTAATAGCTATAACATGCATGCATGAAACAGTAACACATTCAAAAACTGCATGCAGATTCAATATAGCAAAGGTAGAGCAGAAACTGCAATACAGAGACATTCTCAATTCACTGAGACTTAGTGACACTAGCTGGGGTCGTGGGGAAGTGCATAATGTAGTCACCTACCCTATACACATGCTGCACTATTCATTAGCTGTGACTATTCTATTTTTGTTTAAAACATGAAGTAAGAAAATGGCTCAAGAACAAGCTCTCCTTTGCTATGTAGTAGAGTGGTTGGGTTATCATGGCATGCATAGCATGTTGGCAGGAAAACCCGGAGAAAAGCACAACCATCCGTTTAATACGCGTACGAGCAAATGTTTGCCAAAATATCGCTAACATAACAACATAAACAACGCTTTCATCCTTTACAGCACATTATCCACTGTTCTGCTCACCTTGATATGGAGTTTCATATGGATTGTCTCGGCTTTCACGGAGAAAAAGGCTAAAAAACAACTTTCCCACAGTACAGCTCTAGATCAAATCCCGATTCCCAATCTGCAACCATTTAAACTAAGCTGCCATTACGAAACAGCCGTGATGTGATGAGGGCATAATTAGGCTTGAATCATCATAAAATGTCATATTTGGTGGCTGCATGAAATGAAAGTTCAGATGACAAGGAAGAGTTTGGGTATGAAGAAAACAAATTTGAAGTCTTGGATGTTTGCAAATTGCGAGGTGATTGATGCTTAGTACTTAAATCATCCTTTGGCATATGGCAACATTAGATCTTGCGTTGTTGGAGGGCAATGCTCATTTATTTTCAGCATGCAAGGCATTCCAACTATGCAAAAGAAGCGATTCTTCTTCAGGCAGCCGTGAATGCCACAGCCACCGAACATGTTGCTGCCCAGATCAAATGGAGTAGGGTCGTGAACATGACTGGAAGACCCGGTTCCAACATACCGGTCGATTTGCATAATAAACACCTCAATCGTGCGCAAAGAGACTTCCCTTCGCTGGTAGGCAGGGATACGAAAACATCCCTTCCTTGCAGAAACTCTGTAATCGCTTTGACTTGGTCGCTCGTAGCTGCGGCGTATCCCAGATCAAAGCAGGCCTGTTTGACGGCATCTCTCACAAAGGTTCAACGCAACTCCTTTTGCTTCTAATCAGGATACCATGACTGTCACACCGTTACGTACAATGACGTTGATGATGTTTACACTTTCCGATAATCTGATTGGCCAGCTCGCTAGCGAGCTGGAGTGCCAAGTATTTCGACTATAAACACCAGACCACCTCCTGGCCCAATTAAAAATGGCGGCCGGAAGTGGGCTGGGGACGAGACTACTTTGGAGTGTCCATGTGAAAAGGGGGTTGGTTACAGTTCACTGCAGTTTGTTATGATAATTCTTACCCACATTTGGATTATGACAACAATAACATTGCAGTGCAGTATAACACCACAGATAGTGAATATATCCTCCTGTATTGATACCATGGTAATGGTGTATATAATATATTTTCGTACCTTGATCATATGTTTCGTTTTACTCCTAATTTCCTCTGGCAGCATGAACCCCTCGCACCAGTAAGTGGTATTCTTACCTGGAATAGTCACCTGAATGGAAAGTGTACAATTATTGCATGCAAGGTCATTACTCCACATTCATATAAAAATGATACAGTGCAAGGTGCGCATATGACTAATTATAGCCTACCAATTGTGCATGTGGGATGTGTCCATGTAGTCTACTCAGTTCGTTAGTTTTTGACATGAAGTCACAACGTTGTCTCCATGTTACCATGGCTACACATCTGCTGTTTGCATAGGCATGCATGTTTTTGGAGCCTCGATCAGGGTGATTGTATAGACAAATAACTCTCTGAGAACGGCCAGACGGGCGACGTCAACCCCACTATAACCTGACCCCCGATGCCCCCAGCAACCACAGCGAATTTGACAGCGATAGAGCAAGGAATGTGTGCGCGTATCCCGGACACACACACAGACAGAAACTTTTGGCTTTATATATTAGACTAGCAGAGTGGCCCACCTTCGGCAAGCTACGGCGCCCAACGCCTACGCTTCCAACACCAACACTTGCTAGTAAAGAACATGCACACAACAGTGGGTTGAGTCAGTTCAGTCCAGAAGACTGTATAATGCATAGCTAATTATACTGTTACATAATAGTTATGTACAGCATGCATTCATGCTTGTATATTCTCTTCAAGGGTAGTTGTTCATTCTTCACAACGGTTTAAAGATGGACTTGCATTTTGACGTTTGTTGTGAGTTTGAGGGCGACGGAGCAAGAAACGCTCGCGCGTATCACGAACTCACACACAGACAGACAGACACTTTCAGCTTCATATATTAGATGAGATTATAATAACCGTAACGCACATTTTCGTTGTCCGGGATATACTCCTTCAATTCTGGATGCAACGTCATGAAACGTGGTAGGATTCCAAATAGGCATAGTGTGAGGAACCTTGCCGAGCTGAAATTTGGTTTAAGGCCGTTCTGTCCAAGTTCTTGCCCTTTTTATGGTCGCCGCCATATCTAAGATATAGGGATAGCATCGTGAACTCCTCCTTCCATTTTCCACCAATCATTACCAAACGTGGAAGAGTATGTCACGGCAATATGGGGGTGACCTAAGGTGGTTAGCGCATTCACCACTGGACTCCTTTAGATGAAATGGATTAACATAAGTAAATTCTTTGTGCATGAAGTTTTACGGAGGGAGTCTATGGAATGCCCCCAATTATATTATATGGACGGTTTTGATTGGTTCAATGCTCAAATTTCAAACGATATGCTGGGAACCTACCCGAACGGCGGGCATTCAGCTAGCTCTATCAATGGTCACAATGAAAGTTAATACTGCATTAACTTACATTGTTAACACGCAGCTGAAATGTCTTGGCTTCTGAAGGCAGTGGAGGTCCCTGGTCTCCCTGGACAAAGTTAACTGCCTGGCTCCCTCTTCTGGTCATGTGATACTCCACAGTGTCAGTTGTTCCCCACGCATAGATGACAGGGTTGAATGTCTGCATGCCATGAGTTACATATGTACAAGGAGTAATACAGATATTATAACATGCATTGACAAATATAATCAGTAGTATCAGATTGTTAATGCATTGCTTGATCATGCATTATGCGCTCAAAGACACAACTGCCACCACGAGTGCCATCTGGTCCCACGAAGGGCCCTACTGTTGCGCCCTTCGTGGGACCAGATGGCACTCGTGCACCCTCGTGGTGATGTTGTTGCCCACTTACATCGCGGTGACATTCCGGCATGGTGTTAGTCTAGCCACGTCTTTTGTTACAGTTTATTTACCCATGCCACGATGCTTTCTCTGTTTTCGGGTGAAAACGACGTTTTAAACATCAACGCGGACGGATGGCACCGACCAATCGCGTACAACGTGGTTGCTTGGTGACATCTGGACGCTGCCCAGTGCTGCTGATGAGGAGTGGGATTCTCCGAAAAGGCCTTCCAGCACAGTGGCAAACCTCCAACTTTTCGTCCAATTGCAGAGGTAAGTACCTTTTTCTTGTTATATTGTTATAATATAAATTCACTGTATTACAGATTGGCTACATCTGTACACACAATAGTGATGTACACACTTAATTATACGTAAAAGTGCTCTTTGACCACGCAACGCTACTACTGGTTGGAAGATGCCAGTAGAGCACGCTTCCAACCAGTAGAGCACGATACAGGTTGCCGCGTACTGAAGAAGAACTGCTGAAGCTTTTCTGCGCTCTCCAACTACACGGTTACGCGCGAGACAAGTGGCGTGAACAGCAGCTTACGAGCGGTATCATTTTCACTATAGCGAACGGAACGGTTCTGGACCGGTTTAAGCCGCCTACCCGAGGTACCGCTCCGCCCGGAACGGTTCGCTTTGGAACCGTTCCACACCCGTTTACACTACGGTAAGAACCGTTCCAGAACCGTTCCAGAACCGTTCCGCTGAGTAGTGTAAACGGGCTGTTACACTACAGTATAGGAACCGTTCAGGCGCGTTGTGTAAACGGGCTGTTAGCTACAAACTGGTCTCACACTACATTAATTTTCACTTCGTACGCAGCTGACAGAAGGACTTGGTGGCCAAAAATGTCCGTCAATCATGCAGCTGCATATAAATCTGTTGCTCTTGATCTATTCACCTACTCACCTTTGCCAGCACGGCAGGCACTGTCTCCCTACATGCATGTGAAACACTTAATAAATAGCTATCTACACATACGTATAGCAACACACGCATGGTACAAAGAATGAGTTTGTTGCAGCCAATCGGTGAATGAAATAGCTTACACACCTTAGAAATAACTCTGTCTGAAACTGTATCTCCCGTGTCGAGGTACCGCCAGAACTCCAAAGTCGTCCACCCGTCACTCTCACTACCTCCAATCAGAAACCAGTTTTGTGTCGTGTCCGGAGAAGGGTAGCCTTGCATGGCTGCAAAGCGATCCTACAAAAGCAAAGTATAGCTAAACCACCACTGCAGTTGTAGCTATCTGTATCTATTCTCTCGTGGACAAAAGCTAACTGCACGTACCGTCAGTTCGGCATTTCCGTTCACCACTCGACCAGTTACAATGTCCGCGTTCTCCATTCCACCTCTCTCCGACACGCCCAGACCAACCCATCCCAGCGTCTTGACGCGTACAGCGATGGAGACGTTGTCGTTGGCAGGGTCGAAAGACCAGTACAGCTCGTAGTTAAGGTTACTCAGCACCAGTGAGTAGCTGTACTTTGCTTCCAGAGCTGAATGGCCGCTGCACACAGCGACGTTTGCTACGGCACTTAAACAGAGTAGAACGGGCACCAGCATCTTCCCAACAGTAGTAGTGATGCGTGGTCAAAGAGCACTTTTATTAGCGTGTCCAAACAATATTCATGCATGACCATGAATATTGCGTATCCCCAAGGAAGTAAAATAAATGTAACAATTACCTTTTGAACTTACTGGTATGTTGGTCACTCCTACCACTTGCACAACGCGTCCCTCTGGTGCACCGCAGTACGCACACACACACACAGGTACAGGTGGTACGAGTTGATGAAGGTGTGGTTATGACGTCAAAACAGTACACTACAAGGCACATGCTAGGGTGATTGGGAACGCTATTAACCACTGTACTGTCACCTCTCCTCCTGCCTTCAACATCTCACCTCAGATATCACAAACTCCTCCAGCTTTGCCACTTCTTAGCTTCCCAATAGCCCTCCTGGTTTCTTCCATCAAGATCCTGTTGTCTATCCCATTGCTAGGTTCATCCCTAGCTCTCTATCCCTTCTGCACAGTCCTCCCCTTCATTCTGGAACAATTTGATGAAGTGTTCTCTCCATCTTCTCTGTGCCTCTTTCTTTCCTGTTATCAATTCACCATCTTTCGTCTCAATATTGCCACATATCTGACACACCCTTTTTCCTCTCCTTTCAATTTCGGCCAAAACCTCTTTCTATTGCCAAGGTAGTCCCTCAGCAGCATCTCCCCCTCTCTGATCAGATCTTTCTCTTTTGCCTCCCTCACCACCTGCTTTGCATTCTTTTTTGCTTTCTTATAGAGCTTCCATGACTCATCCGTCTTATCATTTAGGGCCTTCCTGCGTGTACAGCAGCTTTTTCCTCTTCACTACCTCCTCCACATCATTGCTCCACCAGCTTGTTGTTTTCCTGTGTCTGCCTGATCTCTGTCTGCCCACTACCCTCTCTGTCACTGCCAAGATTGCCCCTTTGAATACCTTCCTTACCTCTTCTGCACCTTCAATTAACACTGCACCAACTGCCTTAGTTACAAGAGTTGTAAAAGATCTTGCTAACTTGCAACAACAGCTTACTTAACATGGTTTAACAGAGCTGTAAGTTAACAGACTTACTCAACGCTGTTAACCCAAGTAATGAATGTATAATCATATTCATAATATCAATATTGATGTTCATGGTGCTATATACAAACTGTACAAATGTACTGTAGGTTTTAGGCTAGGAACATAATGTTGTGGAAATCACTTCACCCTGGAGCAAGATGAAGGACTATGTACCCATTGCTCCTATCTTGGCTTGCATGCTGCAAGATGAATACTGTAACAGTGGAACCCCTATAATGCGGACACCCTTCGGAACAAGAGAAGTGTCCTGATTATAGGGTGTTCGCATTTCAGAGGTACGGCTTATAAGCCCATACGTTCATACGAAGTTCATACAAGTAGAATAGGGCCAATTGTTGGGACTTTAGAAAGTGTTCGCATAATCGAGGTGTCCGCATTTCAGGGGTGTCCACAAGGTGGGGTTCCACTGTAAGCACTTTGTTTTACACATACTCCCAGGCATCAATCAAATAGTGGACATTCATCTGCCTATATGCACGCCATGCATGCATGTAGACTTCAGGAAGGTGTACATGTGTGCTACTGTGTGTGCATACATACACAAATCATGTACATTGCTGACTTCCACATGCTACAGAATGAGTAGAAGAACTAGTACTAGAATGCAATACTAGAATGCAGCATGCAGTCACTACACGCATGCAAGCTCACGAATTAAACTACTATACTGCTGTATGTATATTTGTGTGCATATAGTAGAATGAGAATATACTGTGAGGTATATGCACATTTGTATGTTGTTAGTACTGTTCTAGCTATGGTGTACGTGAGGCATGCAAGCCATTTACAGGCATGAGAACAGAATGGAGGGCATTTTGTGTACAGTAAGCTGATAGTGAAGAGGCATGACAGCGGAGCCCACTCAGGAGCATACTAGTACAACTATATATGGCTGCACATATACTTGACATCTAATACAGCTACCTTACAATCATTCCGAAGTAATTCCATCCGCTGTCATGCCTCTTCACTATCAGCTTACTGTACACAAAATGCCCTCCATGCCTGTAAAAATGGCTTGCATGCTTCATGTACACCATAGCTAGAACAGTACTAACAACATACAAATGTGCATTATTTACCTCACATTATACTCTTTCTACTATATACACAAATATACATACAGCAGTATAGTAGCTTAATTGGTGCAGTGTAATTGGTTGCTAGCTTCCTCAAACTGCTTCTTTAGCTCAGTCTGGAACCTCATTCTTACGTCCCAATTCCTCAGCTACCTCAGTCTCAGCCTATTTCCCTCCACTGCACCAACTGCCTTAGTTACCAGAGTTGTAAAAGATCTTGCTAACTTGCAACAACAGCTTACTTAACATGGTTTAACAGAGCTGTAAGTTAACAGACTTACTCAACACTGTTAACCCAAGTAATGAATGTATAATCATATTCATAATATCAATATTGATGTTCATGGTGCCATATACAAACTGTACAAATGTACTGTAGGTTTTAGGCTAGGAACATAATGTTGTGGAAATCACTTCAGCTTGGAGCAAGATGAAGGACTACTTACCCATTGCTCCTATCTTGGTTTGCATGTTGCAAGATGAATGAACACTTCACTTTACACAAGTCTCTGTATAGTATTATATAATTTCATGTTTCTGCTATATATACATGCACAGTTTCTTACTTCCCTCTTGGTCACTGAGGATGTACATGCCTATACTTGTCTATATCTGTGGAACATACCTACATAATGTAATCACCTATATATACATGGCATCCTCACCTGTGTTTTAATACAGGTGCCAGTGGAGGTGTCCCTTGAAGTATACAGCAACTGTGCCTCCTAATTATCAGCTTTGTAGCATGAGCTGATCGACTGCAATGGGAATAAAGGCGGCCAGCTCTCTTATATAGCATGTCAATAAAGTAATTGGCTCATGGCTTGAGAGTGCACGTGTACATGAATAAGCTGGGATAGAATGCACACTTGGCTTCATGCGCATGCGAAAACAAATACAGATTTGTATAATGTATGGGCATAATTATAACGTACACACAAATATAGACAGACATAGTTATACACGCACATGCATATACACGCACACCTACATACATAAATGCATAGCTCAGCATGAAACCTTGAGCACATAGGAATACATAAGTAATGCTGTAGAGTGGGACTCATTCTATGCAATTGTTCAGCAATGCACAATGTCATGCACATGAAGTATAAAATTATAGCCATAGTGCAAGAGTTTAAATCCAATTATGATTCATTTGCAACTCCTGTAAAATAATAATAACAAGAAGCGCACTTAACTGAAACAATTAAGGGTTTTGTCAAAGCAGCATGCAGTTTATAATTTATTTGTAATCCTTGATCCATGATCTGATGCTTTAGTAGTGCCAGTGTGCTTCTGCCTAAAGCAGCTGCAGCTCACCCAATGGGTCAACATGTCATGCACTGGTTTGATAAAGATGAGAATGAAAATTGGAGTGGGAATCACAGTTAAGTGAATTGCATCAAAGAGAGAACGAAATGAAAAGTATGTATCATCAAACAACGCATGGACTAGATTAATGTACATGATTGGGAGGAGAACATAAGCAATGATGTTATTAACAGTCTGCACCACCAGGAGGAAGAAGGCAAACTTGAGGAGTCCTGTTGAAACTCTGTCACTGCTTACATTGTCAATTGTGTAACTCTTGTAATAATAGACTGTCACAATGAGAACAATCAGTGAAATAACAGCAGGGAGGATGGAGAAGAGAACGCTGTACAGCACAACAAAAGTGATGGAATACACAAAGCAGTTACAGCTTTCTATGACAGTGTCATAGACAATATCTCTTGATATGAGCGGAGACGCTGCTAGGAAAGCCACAATCCATATGGCAACTGCTGAAATAACAAAGTATTTGGTGTACTTGGGTCGAATAACAGGTTTATCCCAGAATTTTACGAGCAGAAACATGGTTACAGCATATATTGTGGCAAACAGCGCACGCCCTGTTCCTCCAAAGTAGAATATCACCACCACAATTTGCCACCATGGTGTATTAGAACTGAATCCTTCTGCTACATATAGATCAGAGAACACAAAAGAGTCGTAAATGATGATCGCTATTGATGAAGCTACACCAGAAAGCTAGAAATTGACAAGGATCACTCGAATGAACCGATTAGTCTTCCTATCCGCAATCAAGGCTGCAACAATGAGTAGGTTGAATCCCGTGGTGACCAGAACGATAATAAAGAATAGTGCATTGTCCTGCCCGACTGATGGCACGAAAGGTACACCAGCTGTGGAGCTGTTAGTGGAAGAGTTGTTCATCGTAGCTATACTGTTTCACTTAGATTCAGCCGCGCTCGGGTAGCTACGTTCAGCTACCAACTCTAGATCAATAGTGAGACGTCTCTGCCGCTCCGGCAATTATAAGAAAGCTTTTATATGCATAATTATACACGCGTTCATTCGGTTCTTACAGAGTAAGTACTGTAAACGGTACGTATACGTAGCATGTTCCGTCATGTATTCTCTGTGATATATAGGCCATTCAACCATGCACACAGGATGTGAGGTCACCACGAATGTCTATTACATGCACCGCAAGTGCCTCACTTATCACATAATTACATTTTATGGCTATAATTATATAACACTGCATGTACATGTGGGCAACAGATTCCCACAGAACTCTGCAGGTGATCATGCAGTCATGCATGCATGGTTCTGCATGCCAGGGGGGGGGGGGGGGGGGGCTAGTGTACACGGTGTAACATCTCCCCCCAATAAATCTGTAGCAATATGGTGACCTAACAGCGGAGCAGTGGCCTACATGACTGACTTTACTGTGTCATATATTCCACCACCATGCACTGCCTGCATGCCGGAATGTACAGTGTGTATGCATTGAACACTATATATTATAGAAAATTAATAATGTATATATTATAGAATATATACTAGGACTAGTGGATATTGGTCATATATACTGGACGACGCATGCAGCTGCACCTACTGGTGGCAGAACAAGCCATTTATCCATAATACATAATCATTTACTACATCACACTACAGCATCTGTAAATAATGATATTATATGCGCACTATCTACAAAACACACTTTGATGACTACCAATACGCAGTTATATACTTGATATAGTACATGCATATGGGCATCTCTTTCTCTACATTCTGTATACAAGATTTAAGCTATAGAAAAGAGCTACTGTTTGTAACTTAGGAACTTAGGCCACCAGCAAGTAGGATGCTACGGCAGTCATCACCAGGAGTACGACACCACTCAGCTTTAGCACAGCAGCTGTAGAACTTTCAGTGGGGCACTCACTGATGTTTGATTCCACAATTGCCTGCAAGTAAACAAGCAGAAAATGGCTTCATGAACTGCATTAGTAATAAGTAATAAATAGTTTATTGCCAAATAGGCACCCTAAAATGGGTATGTAGAGTTCGGTGCACCCAGAGGAAAGAAAGAAAGACAGCTACTACAATTTGCTGCATGCTTGTAATGACTACTTCAATTCTCCTTGGACGGCGACTCCCTTAATCTGCTGTGGTGGACGGCTCCTGCAATCAGCCATGGACGGTGACTACCTTAATCTGCATACGGTGTATCCTTCAGTCCTCCGCCAACAATGGATTCCTCAATCCGCTGTGTATGACGGCCCCCTTAATCCGTCACATACAGTGGCTTCTGCAGTGTTGCAGTTGTGTATCCCGTAACTACCAAATCAATTTGACTGTTTACATATATGACATTTGATTTTGGTGGGTACACCCGGAGCGCTTGTGAGATACAGCACTAACTGCAGTTCAGTATCTGATATACTGCATTGGCAGCTTCTTTGAAGAATGACGTCATCAGGCAATAACTATAATACACTTCATTGTACACTCAATTTGAGTTATTTTTATTATGTCAACCTGACTCTACATCAGGTCAGGCTTAATCGAGAGAATGTGCAGAAATATAATTAAGTCTTAGAGTATCAATCACCAGACTTATACAGTGAATGCATGATTCCCTTGAGCCATTTCTCCATGTGTAGTCGCATGCACATGATAGTGCATGCCAGTTGTGAAACTAGCAATGTTAAACAAGCACACCCACCTGATTTATAATGCAGTTGTATTGAGTGGCACTATCATTGCGAGTGTTCTTGTAGCGGTTGGAGAGAGCTGCGACCTTAGTTGCCTCCCAAGGGAAAGACTGATTGTAAATTGCCTCAAATGCTTGCTCAATAGTAGTCAAGCTCAAGGCTGCAGCAACCTCGCTTAGCCTGCATGACAGTACGTGTAGACACAACCAGCTCATGATCAACAAGATTATAAAGAGATGACCAGACATAGAGAATACAGTTAATGCACGAGAAAAAAAAATGATTACTGTAAACAGCTTTGTATGCAACTGACAAAGGTTTACGAGGCTGAAACATCCTGCAATCAATTCGGTCATTGAGTCTGCTATGAATGCTCATGATCAATTAATCATTAGCCAGGTTGTGTTCACCTGACAGCTACTGAAGGAGGTTGGATCATTTTTTGTATGTTATAGTAAGAGCTACAAAGGTGTGTTCACGGGTAGAGGGCAGAAATGTTGGACAAATGGGCTGTAATACAATTGCTTTTTCATTTGGTAGTATTGGTTATTCAAAAATGGGGTCAAGCTCATATGCAGGGTATTGAAAGGGGGGTCCATTTAGGAAAGAAATGACTGAAGGAAATTTTCTGTGAAATGATGTCATAACAAAATGGCGGACAGGACAAATGTTCACTGAAACTGCTAAAACAGAGCAATAAAGCTTCAGAAAATGATACATATGATCCTCAATTGGTCCTTGACTACCAAAAATGGTTAGTTTGTTAATTTTACACACTGCAGATCCTGGGAAGGGGTTCATACGAACCCAAGAAACCCCATGCGTACGAGCCTGGGAGTAGCACAGGAGGTTCAATAAATCACAGTATGACATGATGCTGTTCTAAATAGTCGCCCACTTGTATGCATGCATAATTTACTAAACTAAAGTGCAATCTTTCAAACATGTGCTGACCTCAGATCAGTTGCAATGGAGGCCTCAGTAATGGTACTTTCACAGGTTGTGACATTACTTCGGGGGTAATATGCCAGAAAGCTGAGGCACATCTCTTGCAAAGTCCTAAGACCACCCTTAATAGGCAGCAAAAAAGAAAATGCAGCACTGTATTACATACATAAAATCATATACTTCACATTTACAGGATAGTCGTATTATATACAGTGGAACCTGATTAAGATGGTTAGTGCGTTGGCAGCTACCTCTCTAAAACAGGCAGCCTCCCTGGCCCTGAATAAAGGATTGCAATTTACCTCTGTACAGCAGCCACCTCTCAATAACAACCGGCCCACAGGCAGCTAGTTGTCTTAGACAGGTTTCACTGTACCTGCTCTACACAACTGCTGAAATGCAATAGAATTACAGTACAGGAGAATGTAATCTTATTGTCGTATTATCTTACACTGCTGGGGGACTACTGGACAACTTACAATGTGTACATTTAAAAGGACACTACCACCAAACTACAAGAAGCCTTCAAATTAAAATAATAAGTATGAAACTCTTGCTGGTGAAGTTTCAATTCTGAAATCGCTGTCGCTCATGAGATAGAGCTTCCTGAACCATGGTTTCAAAGCCATATTTGCTTAACGACACCATTGTGGTGTGACAACACTGGCATAGGACCTTTTCCAGTATGTTCTTTTCAATTCTATAAGCATTAAGCGAACTTTAGTGCTATAGTTTAGCCTGAATTGTGAAGATGTGAAGATTGCTGCATATGTATAAACTTGCATTACAATACATTAACAACAACTGACAAATACATCCTCTTACAGAGACTGTGACGTTCCTGTCAGTGCTCCTGTAATTACATTCCAATTCAAGAACACCTCCCTGGGAAGAAAGAACACTCATACTTTTATGTACAAAAGTGGACTTACTAGCAGGTTTGGAGATTGGCATGATGGGTATCAAGCACTGTTCACTTTGACTCTCTGAACAAACTCACTGGCATGATCTTCCTGGGAGTCACTGATCGATATTGCTGGTAGTTGAAGTCATAGTTCAGATCCTGGTCAAGAGCTACTGAAGGAATTACTTCAGAACCATTCCGATAGTGCCTCAAAGAAACACCACGACCTGTATAGATGAGAACCTCTTTCAGCCTATATATTCCATGTGGTAATGAATAACGATAAAAAGTAGTAATGTAATTCAGACAATGCATTGGCTGAATTACATCATTACTTTTTATGTAATGATGTGTGTTGCTTTGAGTTGCATGTAATTCAAAGCAACACACACCAACCAATACCTGTCTTTTCACTCTCACCATCCTATGGCACACAAGGCAGCAACAGTGAGGACATCAATGAGCAGAGCCAGTGCACTGTCATCCAATGGTGTGGAACATACGACAGAGAAGAAGAGGGTTTTGGAGGCACTGAAAGAGAATGACTATCTGCTGAGTTTCATCAACAGGTAAGCTGTGAGCAGAACATACCTCCCATTCACTGCAGGAAGCGTTCTACACTAGTCAATGTACACAATCTGTTTAATTGACATCCTGTAGTCATCTTGTTCAATACATGCCTCTAATTGCCATGAATGATGAAAAGTATGCTGCTCAGAGTGTACAAAAACACCTGTTTCACATGTGCACCAAAACTGGGTTAACACGTACACATGATTGACTTAACTCAGTGGGTTCAACCCTGCTAGCAGTGTGAAAACTGAGTTAGAATAAATAAGCTGAACACCGTACTCCACTATAGCTTACAACAATTAACGTATTGGGCTAAGCTTTATGTATACTGTATGCATACACGAATCTTTTACTTGTAGCACTAACCGGCCAAATGCGTGTGAAGGAAGTTGGCAAATACAGTTATTCCTTCAGCAGGGAAGTTCTGCGGGAAAAAAGAGATGAAATTAGTAACACATGCCATGTGTGTGTGTGTGTGTGTGCGTGTGTGTGTGAGAGAGTGCATGTGGGGGATCAGCTTTTGTAAAAGCTAAGTCAGTCAGCGCCTCCACGTGTCGAGCCCTGGTCAGTTGTATTTGACTTTGATGCATCAACTGGCTAAAGCTGACTATCAGTTTGGATCAACATGAGCACTAGTGTGGGGTGTCATTCAATGGCACTAGTCAATGCTGCATGCCAAGCTACTTCCCCTCCGGAGGACTAACTTAGAATAAGCACTCATTGTAGTAAGCAGCTTCATATTCTGTCTTGCTATGCTCATACGAACTCCTCCGACCACAAGATAAAAGAGGCCTTTTACAATGACCTACAACAAGCATTATCAGAAATTCTGTCACACAAAACCTGTGTTATCTTAGGAGATTTCAACGCATGTGTGAGATCCCACATTGATGATGAAGAAGAGAGTGTTGACAATGATGAAAATGGCCAATGCAGTACTGTACTGGGGCCACATGAAGAACTGAATAAAGCGGGAAGGGAACTGCTATCTTTCCTTTCCATAAATGAGGCAACAATATGCAACACCTGGTACCAGAAGAAAGGAGTCCACAAGGCCACTTGGCAGCATCCTGGGTCAAAGAAGTGGCACTGCATTGATTATGAAATAATGAAACAGTCACAGCGTAGGAAATACCTGGATGTGTCATTCATGCGCTGAGCCCAATGCAACACTGACCACCAAATGTTGCATGTGAAGCCTGCATGTGGGGCTAGTGAGACAACAAACCTAACAGCAGCAACCACATGAGATTTGGCATCTCTAAGCTGAAGGAGCAAGCGGTAGACAGCCACGAGAGGATGACACCTAGTGACCACTTTCGGGAGATGCATGGCTGGGGAGCGGGGGCTGACTTGATGGAGAAGAAGTGGGCTTTGGTGAAGTCAGTACTATGTGAGGCAGCTGAAGCAACCATGTGAGGCAGCTGAAGCAACCATTGGCAGAGAAAAGAGAAGACAAGCAGACTGGTTTAGAGATAGTTCTTCTGCCATAAGACCATTGCTTCAGAAACAGGCTGCATTGTACAAACGAATGGCTTAGTAGTGGAAAGGATTCTCACAAGGAGGAGTTTAAGGAAGCTAGTGAGAAGCCCAGAAGCCATCAGGGATGCAAAGAACAACTGGTTCTCATGCACTCAAAGCCAAAGAAGCACAGGAAGAAGTAAATGGTGGTGATGTGGAAGTGCATCTGAGATATTCAGAGAGGGAGAAGAAGAGGCCTATTCCCAATGGAGATAAGGAGCATGAGGGATGAGAAGGGACACACCTGCCGCATCACTCAACACCAGCATGATCGATGGCAGGGGCACTTCCCCAGCCTTCTAAACATTGTGATTGAAAAATCGATATGACTGAGCTGGAGCAAGCTAGACAACAACTGATACGGGCTGAGGTGGCTGACCCACCCTCCTCTGAAGAGTTGGAGAATGCAATCTTGAAGCTGCGCACTAGGAAAGCGGAATGGTATGAGATTGCCACAACATCAAGAAACACCTGGAGAACTATAGGCACTTGGAACTTGAATACCACATCAACATACAAGCATCACATCACGAGACTGCTCTATCACATTATGATGCCTGCCAAAGGACCCTCTGCCGAGAAGGAAACACTGAGGAGAGGCACAAATGCATCCAAGAGAGGGTGAAACCTGCTATATAGCCAGCAGAGAGAAGCAGTGCACTGTACTATCTGCACATGTGCACATGTGACAAATGGTTCTTGAGCTAAGGTGGCTTCAAGGTGCATGTTTGCTGACCTCAGGACCAGACCTAAATCCTTTTCTGTGTGTGTGTGTGTGTGTGTGTGTGTGTGTGTGTGTGTGTGTGTGTGTGTGTGTGTGTGTGTGTGTGTGTGTGTGTATAAAATTGACCTGTGTACAGCTGGTGCCACAGATCCCAAAGACATTAAACTGTTCCTGTCTCGGTGGTATAATCATTTGATGTCCAATAGCATGTCCCACTTGTAGAATTCCAGCATCAGAACATCTTCCATCATCAAGAAAAGTAAACTCGAATCCAGAATTATCCACAACACCTGCATGTGGGCATACAGATGATCATTTTGGCACATCTTTAGAATTATAACAGAAATGCATAATTGATGCAACACCTGATGCAATCTAATTGACTCGTGTTAAGGTGTCCTTTGTTGTTGCTACAACACTGAAGGCCTGTGGCGTGCCCTACATGGCGACTACAAATCATGAATCAATGTGCAATCTCAGACTTCACTACTGAAGCATGTACTTCATGAATGGGATGCCAAGTTTCTATAGATACTGTTGCTGTAGTCATATTAACCGCTGCAATATCACACTAAAGATGGGGTGCCACGTCAATTTTCTGTCATTGCATTAAATTAGTCATTTACGTCTTCTTTTGAGTTACAACGACACAGTCATACTATATACAGTACTGAATCAGTACCACTGAATATCCACTTTACTTATGCAGGCTGTGCTCATCAACTATGTGAAAACATACCAGACACTTCAGAGGGGTTGTCATAGTGCAGCTCCATGACCATGTATGGAGATGAATCAGGACCACCAAGAGAGAAACTGACATCATCTGGATAGTAAAAGTCCTGCAGATAAGAAGTGACCAACTATAAGCTACCAACAGGAAGACAGCGAGACCTACGTACACACTACAACTTAAAGCAATACAGGCCTGCAAACGTAACCATGCACTAGACCATTTCAATGGCCAAAGCAGCTGTCATTTGTCTCAGAAATCATTTCTACAACATTTCTTCTTACAGTTCCTCCAACTGCCCATGCGGCCACTAGGTTTCCTATAATGCATTGTTGCTTTGGGTCTGAGTTGGAAAAGCCATTTGTGAAACATTCAGCTCCCCTCAGTTCCTCGTTGGTGAATGAGTCAATACCAGACCCATCGCAAGTGTACAGCAGCATGTGGTGGACATGGGCACTGGCTGGCTCATGAATGAGAGCGCTGAACTGCAATAACAAAGTACATGTATTTTTAAATTGGTATATAATATATGCTAACTAACATAGGGAGGCAGACATTAGTGAAATATAAATCCAAGCACTGAAGTAAGACCAGACAATACAAAAGAAATGGACATTTTCAAATAAAATGCATACACTATAGGGCATGCATATGAATTTTGTAAGTGCATCAAATTATATAGACAATCACTCCATTATTTATGGTGAATGGCTTTATGTTCATCCTTAATCCTTAATATAAAGGGTGTGTAAAAGTGTTTCCTCCAATAACAAAGGCAGATGTAGGGATGGTGCAGTGTGTCTCTGAGGGGCATGGCAAACCACCTGGTGGAAAATCGTAGGAACAAGGAGGAGGGCCAGTCCATGCAAAGAGGGGGGCAGCCTGTCCACACAAAACCCATGACATTAACATTCGGTGACTTTGAATACATTTGCACCATCCCTACATCTGGCAACATTTTGTTGCACTTCCTACTACTGCACAGTCATTCCGGCTATTCAGCTTCCTCTTTACACCTACAGGTACAGCCTTACAATTTGCTCATCTCTCTGGTTTGCTGTGCTCTATCTTTCCTTTCCATCAGGGTTATCTGTGCAAATTGCTTGCTACTCAGTCTACTTTGCTGTGCTCTAGAATCTAGGGATCTTCTACTTTTCCAATTCATTACGTGTTTCCATGCAAGTATCAGTTGCAGGCTCCATATTCTTTGGGTTCATCTCTTATGTAGCCATCTGGCTCTGCCATGAGACTCCAGCAAACCACTGAGCTCAACTGCAGTGTCAATGCTTACCATATCTGCTCACTACATTGTTGCTTGCAAACCACCAAACTCACTTTCATGCCCACACTGTTTAGCTCTAGGCCAGCACAAACACTGCACACTTCCCTGCCAGCGTTTGTAAAGTTCCTTCATATATGTATATCCAGGCAGCTAGTATCTTACAGTATATCAGAACACACCTGTACATATGCATGCGTCAGGGTGCATGTACCAGATTCTGCAATAATTGCTATATAGCTGCACAGCCTTTCCTCATCAGCGCTTTAGTCATGTACATGGGTGTATGCATGCAGCTTGGTGATGTGCACATGGGAAGATGCATAGCTGGAATAAGCATGCAATTTACTTGCAAGTGTGGCAGCCCTTTAGCTTGTTATTGCACACTCACAATTGCATAACAATATGCTGGTAGAGAAATAGGGGATGGTAGCAAGACCGCTAGTGCAACAAAATGTTGCCAGATGTAGGGATGGTGCAAATGTATTCAAAGCCAGCAAATGTTAATGTCCTGGGTTTTGTGTGGACAGGCTGACCCCCCTCTTTGCATGGACCGGCCCTCCTCCTTGTTCCTATATATGTTTTTTTCCGCCAGATGGTTTGCCATGCCCTTCAGAGACACACTGCACCATCCCTACATCTGCCTTTGTCTTTGGAGGAAACATTTTACACACCCTTGTTTATCGACTTTTTATGGAATGCAAATTGCACACGGGCAATGGCTGATCTACTTGAAAGGCTTCCAAACAACAGTGGCAATAAAGGAATGTGCTCCAAATGCATGGCAGGGTGAGTAGCACATTGTGGGATGTGGCTGGGTGGGCAACCTAGGGTAGGCTGTGGTGGGTGGATGCAAGATGTACTACTTCTGTTTGGATAGACTATCATGTTGCAGATTTAGCTGTGACAAGGCTAAGATGGGGGGGGCTGGGGAGTTGTAGCCCCCCCCACCCAAATTACTTGATCTAGAAAATCGTGGCAGTAGGCAATATCATATTTTGCTGCCATGCACTCTGACTCACTGTCTGGAGGGATATTGGTTATAGCTACGTATATACGCACACCACAGGCGGTCTACATGTACAGTCCCTACATGCATACAAAAGAGCTGCACTATATCTACTGTATACCCTTGAATGCAGAATGATTGTAGAGTGGAACTGGAAGTAACAGCTAGCTCTGCACCGCCAAACAAATGCGGAAATTGAGGCCAGAAGCAACCGCACAGTAAGTGAAAATGGCTGCCAAATGGCACGACCCCCGATAACCTCCGAAATAGCATGCGGGTGAATGTCGGTCAAAGCATGTCCCACATGCACTCTGGAACATCTGGCCGCGTTGTGGAACTAATGATTGAAACGCAACTGAAAGGATTAGGCCGGAGAAACAAACAATGTAGGTCGTTGCAACCGGTTGCCAATTATGTCATGGGAAAATGGCAGATGTCCCATAGCTATGGACCCCGTAGACTGGAGAATCGCCACATGCCATACTATGCCGCAGCATTTCCTAACTACAAAAGGCACTAGCCAGGAAAGGGATCAGAAGAACTGCGAACTAGTTGTTGTTTTACTCCTTGTCATTCGTGAGCTACAGCTGACGGAGAAGAAAAAGAAGAAGAAGGCGAAAACGAAAAATGACAACGACGCTTTCTGCCCGACAGCATGCTTGCACTTGGAAATAAGGTTAGCTCTGAATACTGTACAGCCTCCCTTCTTCATAGACGGTTTCTTTCACTAGCTCTCACTTCTGTTCAGGAGTAGCACTACTTTTTGTTTGTATTACAGCATACAAACAATCACCACCATCCCCACATAGACAGCACTACCATGCTGTCTGATTTAATCTTTTTTAGTCTGTGCGTTTGTTTGTTTGTTTGCTTGTGCAGGGCATTATAAATGGACATCTGATTGGACGATGAATTGACGTAATCACAAACATGGCCGCTCTGGCCGTATGCATGTGCCTTGCAGTAAGCCATCTCTTAGACACTCCATGTTCCTCAGTTTGGGTCTCCCAGGCACGACTCGCACTTGTGCAGAGGTTTACTGTAATTGTCTGGTGCGAGGGTACTGCTCTGGCTATCAGTAAGTGGGTATTTTGTTTCACTGTTTGGGTACTTTAGCTGTCAGCATTCTGGGTTGCTGAAAGCCCTTTCTCTATTGCGAAGTAAGCAAATGTGCAGAAAGCTTGCTTGGCTTGGGCACTGCCTTATTGGCTAAGAAAAGACATGACCACGCAATTCTTATAACATGGTGTGGGTGTGGCTAGCTATATGTATTATGTGCATGCAAGTGTATGTCAGTGGCCAACGTCAGTGCAAACAAGATCAGCACTATACCCAGGCAGTGTCACCCAGCTGCAATCACCCAAATGGTGATGGATGGCCTGCACTGTCCACTGGGCAATGCAACATGGAGTGAGTGTGGCCAAAGGCCACGCTTGCTTGTAATTGTATATACCATGTACGTATCACTGTCTATTTGCATGTGCATCTTTGGTGCTATATAAGCTCACTACTAATGATGTGGACACATTCAAAAAGATTGGTAACCAGCTTCAGTATGTTGAATTCCCAGCAGTTCTTTTAGTATCTACAATAGCTAAAATGTTGACCTATTGGAGTCTGTGGGAGTAAGTTTAGACCATTTGGCACCAGAGTGCTGCATGACCTTGAGTTATGTGGCCAAATCCCTTGAGCACCTCCTAGTCAGCAATTATAGCTAGAATTGAGCACCATTTCCATACATGATTCTAAAGAATAATTGTGCATAATACAGAATTTTCCCAACTAACTGCATGGTGATGGAAAACTTTAGTGCACAGTATGGCTCTTATATTGCATAATTCAGAAGTTCACCAAGTTCTGCATTGATGCCAAGGAAGCAGTGCACATTATAGGCCTTTCGCAGAAGACAACTGTTCGAAACTGATACTAGCTATAGCTATAGCATTGGGACATGTCCACTGCCGTTTACATTAGCTGTATCCTGTGGTTTTGGCACTGAAAAGCTGTGAATATCCATGTTGCCATGGCTATGCACATGATGCCATGTGATGAAGGCATGATTAGGCTTGAATCATCATAAAATGTCATATTTGGTGGCTGCATGAAACGAAAGTTCAGATGACAAGGAAGAGTTTGGGTACGAAGGGAACAAATTTGAAGTCTTGGATGTTTGCAAATTGCGAGGTGATTGATGCTTAGTGCTTAAATCATCCTTTGGCATGGCAACATTAGATGACGTCATTGGCTTCTTCCATTTTGTGCCTGGTCACAAGATTGCCATAATGACAAAAGCTGCTTGAAATGATGGCAGCAAGTCTTCTCACTAAATTGTCAAGCGGCAAGTGAGCTGCAGCATTAGGGCACAACCAAGGATGACTCTAAAAGGCAAGGAGATGTTGTAACTGTGGTGGACTGTTGACTAACACTGCATAATGGTAGCTGCTATAGTGTTATTGTGTTGCAATGTTACCATATGTAGTGGTATTTAGGATAACTATTATTAGTGACCATGCCTTTGACTCTGACTAGTATTAGTAGTGGGCAATACTAGTACTAGTAGCTCTGACTTGTATTGTATTGTTGGTTGGTGAGCATTGATCAGTGCAGAGTTCAGTGTATTCATCTAAGGCGAATATCATTGCATGACACTAACTGTTCCATATGTGTGCGCTTATGATCAGATTTTCCTGTGTAGAAATCTAGTGCATAACATCTCACTTACAAGTTATTGTGAGTGAGAAGACAATTCTGTGGCACCAAAGAAGCGTCTCTGTCTTAAGCACCAATAGAAGGTGATGAAGACCGAGAGATGAGCCGTCGGAAGTGGCGACATAGAAATCAATGCCAGGTTCTGGTTCTGGACCTAGAAACAAAATGTGTAGTATGTAAGGGGCAATGAACAGCTTTGAACGGTGGAGGAGAGCTGTAGTGAGGCTCAGAAGGAATCCGGAGAACACCTTGAAGGTCACGCATTGTCAGTTTCTGTTCTAATGCTCTTTGTAGCTCTTTGGAAAGCTACAAGTATCAATCATTGAACATGCTGAGGCTTTCAAGAAAGAGGAAAAAGGAAGATTTGGCTATGTAGCTAGTTAGCTACGTTGTTACCCTATCTATGCTAGCTTGTTTGGTTACAGTTCACAGTTATGATAATTCTTACCCACATTTGGATTATGATAACAATAACATTGCAGTGCAGTATAACACCACAGATAGTGAATATATCCTCCTGTATAGATACCATGGTAACGGTGTATATAATATATAATATTTTTGCATACCTTGATAATATGCTTTGATTTATTCCTAATCTCCTCTGGCAGCATGAAACCCTCGCACCAGTAAGTGGTATCCTTACCTGGAATAGTCACCTGAATGGAAAGTGTACAATTATTGCATGCAAGGTCATTACTCCACATGCATATAAAATTGATACAGTGCAAGATGTGCATATGACTAATTATAGCCTACCAATTGTGCATGTGGGATGTGTCCATGCACATGTGAGTTATTGCTATGTAAACAATGCGGGTGCTGCGTGCGGCCGATTTTGACCTTCGTGTTTCCGCTTATATCTCGTACAGGCGCAGCTGGATCAGAACAGGACAGGTACCACGGTAGAGGCAAAGAACCCCTTTGTAACGCTGTGCATGACTTTTGTAAATAGAGCTTTACTACAGTAAGTTATAGCGACGATAGTGAAGGCACTAAAATAGAGGTAAATGCCGTTGCCGTATTGAAGGGAAAGTCTCAGATTGAAGAAAATGGCATCATTCGATGCGCATTTGTGCTATCTAACTTTTCCATGTGGGCAAAGTTGTTAAATCATTCTGCTGTGAAGCTATGATAAGAAAACTGCGACTACTTGCCGGTTAGAAACATTTAGGGATGTGTAACTCTAGATAGGTCCCTTGCGTAACTTTTGCCCACATGGAGAAGCTAGAGAATTTAGTTGACTAACCATTTCTATCTTCATCTCACAAAAAACCTTCTCGACAGGTACGGCACAGCCGTTTATTGACAGCAGCGGTGAAGTAGCCACTTTGCTAGGCGTATCATGTGACATTATCATGAATCCCTGCTAAAACATCAAAATTTGTTCGAACAAAAGCCTCGAAAATGACTGCGCACCTTCTTCGAGCAGCGCGCGGACGTTTTGCTGCAGCGAAGAACGCTTTTCTTTGTAAATGCTTCATACAGGGAGGACAAATTCTGCATTTTTACTCAATTCAGACACTCAAATCACACGCACATCACGTCCAGTTACATGCGTAGCCATGGTAACATAGAAGAATGTGACATTACCACATGGTTCACCTTATGTAAACAATGTTGCCATAACCCACATCTTCCACCAATTTTTACCAAACATGGAAGAGTATGTCACGGCAATACAGGGGGTGACTTAAGATGGTTAGTGCCTTCGCCACTGGACTCCTTTAGACAAAATGGATTAATATAAGTAAATTCTTTTTGCACGGAGTTATACGCAGGGAGTCTATGGAATGCTCCCAATTTAAATGGACAGTTTTGATTGGTTCAACGCTCAAATTTCAAACAATATGCTGGGAACCCACCTCAATGGTGGGCATTCAGCTAGCTCTATCAATGGTCACAATGAAAGTGAATACTGCATTAACTTACATTGTTAACACGCAGCTGAAATGTCTTGGCTTCTGGAGGCAGTGGAGGTCCCTTGTCTCCCTGGACAAAGTTAACTGCCTGGCTACCTCTTCTGGTCATGTGATACGCCACTGTGTCAGTTGTGCCCCACGCATAGATGACAGGGTTGAATGTCTGCATGTCATGAGTTACATATATACAAGGAGTAAAACAGATATTACAACACGCATTGACAAGTAAGATGCCAGTATCAGATTGTTAATGCATTGCTTGATCATGCATTATGCGCTCAAAGACACTACTATATTGCTATAATATAAATTCACTACAGATGTACTACTACAGATTGGCTACATCTGTATACACACAATAGTTATGTTTTTTTTTCTGAATGAATAATAATAATCAGGCACACATGCGCACTGCCTGTGGTACAATATTTACATAAACACACAGAGAAACAATAATTATAATAACTTGTTACATGAAAGCACTTTTCATGGCAGTAGACAGTACAAGCTAATCGTCAGTCAGGTGAAGTCAATCAGACAGCCGGGCCTCACTTGCGATGAGGTCCAACGGCTGGTCCTGTCCACCAATCGTGTTGTGGGCGGGACTGTGGAATGAAGATCTGGCTCCTCGGAGGCACATGATAGTGGAATCGAGGAGAGAGAAAGCGATCTTGCACCGCATGAATCCCAGAGTTGTGCTGTAAGGCTGGGTGTGCTTGACCGATAGAAGACCAGCAAGCCTCCTGAAGGCTACAGTAGCTGACGGCCCCCATCCACCACTTGTTGACAGGACAATTGGAGTGAAAGAGCTCTACTTCAAGGATCCTCCCTTCGTACGCCCTTCTCTTCTTGAGCTCATGTTTCCGGTAGCAAGCTGCAGTAG
This sequence comes from Ianthella basta, assembly GCA_964019415.1. Taxonomy (NCBI): domain Eukaryota; kingdom Metazoa; phylum Porifera; class Demospongiae; order Verongiida; family Ianthellidae; genus Ianthella; species Ianthella basta. The sequence continues at coordinate 8,761,606 of OZ025868.1, read as the reverse complement.
ACGTTTTGCAGTTGGAGGGTGTGTGTGAGTTAAACACTCTTACGTCAAAGTATGTACTGTATTCGCTCTAAAAATTCGTCATTCTAATTTTTGTCAGGGGAAAAAATATGCTCAAGTGTACTCTAATCGTGACGAATGTCCTGTCTCTCTAATTTCCGCCATTGGCCTCTAATTTTCGTCATGAACAGGAAGCGTTCTAAATATTCGTCGGAAATGCCTGCAATATGGCTGCGACGGCCAAGGAACAAAGCCTAGGAGCAAAGCTAACAGCACTCGCTGTTGTCTTCGTCCTTCTGGCATTGTTCCATTCGTCTATAAGCCTTCTCGACGCTGTGTACGCCGTTCATTTTCCTTCTGGTGCGACAATGGAGTTCAGTGATCACGAATCGTCTCCACATCCTTCTCTTCTGGCGGTAGCCTCGCACTGCTGTTCACCCGGTCAACGTGAAAGCGGCCATTTCAGCAAGAAACGCCCATACTGAAAAACTCTCTAATGTTTCGTCTTCGCTCTAATGTTTCGTCCGAAAACTCTAAATATTCGTCATCTTCGACGGTCTTCTCCATTCCAGCTCTAATTGCCTCAAAAGACGAAATTTTAGAGCGGATACGGTACTACTCCTACTGCTATCCCAAAAGTTTTGCGCTTTCACATCCAGTCTTGCTCTATCATCCATGTTGGTGCTACTCTGCGGGAAGGTCTCTCCTGTTAGTGGCTGCAGGGCTGGCTCTATGGCCACATTCGGGCAGACCTCTGTGAGGAACTGTGCGAGCAAATCCCTTATGTGATTGTGCCGGATAGATGGCATGGCACCCTTCAAGCAGCTGAGTGCGTGGTTGAGGCTTAGGGTCTCCCCGCACGCGCAGTGAGAGGGAAGTCTCTCGAGCTGCCACCCATACCTCACACATAAGGCGTCCCTGAAGGTCACAATAGTTATGTACACACTACTATTATAATATAGAATTTGATCACACACTCACTGTCACCCTTACAGCCCGTTTACACTAGTGGAACGGTTCCCTAACCAGTTACAGGGCCGGGGGAAGGTTGGCACATTTGCTCAGGCCATTTGGAATGCCAAGACATCGTTTAAGCAATACTACATAGCTACTCATCTTGATGGTGTAGCTACACAACAGACAAAATTATAGCAAGATAGACAAATGGGGAGGGGGAACGGGTACATAGTTCAAGTTCGTGCCCCTAGGTAAATTTTGGGGTTTGTGTCCTCCAAGATTGGTTCTGGTGCACTCTGTGCAGTCCAAAAGCACTTTTCTTTCATACATTAACTGCACATTAATGTCATATTTTTACTGCAATTTGAAAACATTGGGGGAGGGGGGGGGGGGGGAGAGCCTGAATGTTTGCGGGGAAGCTTCCCTCTCCCATCCTCATGCCCTTTAGGACTACAAATTGTAAAGAATTTCAGCTTAGAAAAGCCTAAGTGCTAGTTAAACATCCAAGACGTTTAAAGATTATGGAGCACGACCCAGAAAGTGTCTTCCTAGGATATAGGGCATCTTCCTTTAAGTCTTTTGGAGTTATCCTTGGTTTTAAGCTTCTTCTGTCGCGGCGGCAGCCATTGTGTTCTCTAACACGTCATAATTCGTCATCAAAATGGCGGCGGCGACCTCGCAACATAGTTGCGCCCGCAGCTCGCTTGAATATTAGCTAATTCCCAAAGTGGTTACTCACTGCAATTGAATTACTCCATTTGAAGGCAGTTAGAGCCTTCAATTCATGATCTCTTTGGCAACTAATAGTAAGTTCCTGACGGCTAACGTTAATTTTAGCTCTAGCTGACAATTTCCTAGCTGGCTCACAAAACTTTGGTCCGGCCATGGCCGGAGTGGCCGGAGCGGTTCCCCCGGCCCTGAGTTATAAGAACCGTTCTATGGCTTGGCTCTCATCGGTTCAGCCCCTGTTTACACTATTTACAACAAAACAGGTTCGAGTAGTGCAAATAAAATGCGGAAAATGAACAACCTCCAACAGACGATTTCCATTGCTTAAGCGCCGAATTTCTGAGCGAAAGGCGTAGTTATCGGTAATTGCTGCCTGAGCAGCCCTCTCCCATACACATTTCGATCGAAAGAAGCACCTCTGCGTCACTCCAGACACCAGCCATTGTTTTTACCTGTTTATAGAGCACAATCTCTACTGAAGAATTGAACTACTGAAGCTTCTCTGTGCTCTCGAACTACCCGTAGTTACGCGCGAGATAAGTGGCGTGAACAGCCGCTTACGAACGATATCGTTTTCACTAGCAAACGGAACGGTTCTGGACTGGTTTGGACCACCTACCCGAGGTGGTATCGTTCCGCAGGAAACGGTTCGCTTTAGAATCGTTCCACATGCGTTTACACTACAGTACGTAGACAATGCATACCAATAAGTGTAAGCCATCACCCAAGCAATCACCCTAGCATGTGCGGACATGCTAAGGACACTCAGCCGGCTTACACTTACTGGTATGTTGGCCACTCCTGCCACTTGTACACCGGGTCCCTCTGGTCACATCGCAGACAGGCCTGCTAGTGTACACACACAGGTGCAGGTGGTACAAGGCATGTGCCTCAGTGTATTGTACTGTTTTGACGTCACAACCACAACTACATCAACTTGTACCACCTGCAACTGTGGGCCGTGTATAATTTTCGGACCAGAACGGACCGGACCAATACATTAAATAAGGGCTTATGCGGTCGATCAAAAGCTGCTACTCACACTTTTGCCCTTTGTATTGACTTGTCTTACTCTCCATTAGTTTTCTTTGCGCTTGGTAAGACTCTCCAGTAAATTAGAGCGCTGTTCGGCTTGCGACAGGATGTTTCTACATAAAATAGTAAATGTCAGTTAGCCGAGTGGTGCTCTAACTTACTGGTCCCGTCTGGAGAGTCGTACCAAGCACAGAGAAAGCCAACCTAGTGCAGACAGGTCGATACAAAGGGCGAAAGTGTGAGTAGCAGCTTTCTGATCGACCGCACAGGCCCCTACCTAATGTATTGGTCCGGTCCGGTCGGTCCGTTTTGGTCCGAAAATTATACCCGACCCACCTGTGTGTTTAGGTGGTAGGAGTGGCCAACATACCAGTAAGTGTAAGCCAGATGGGCGTCCTTACTTACACGTAAAAGTCTCTTTGGTCACGCAACGCTACTACTGGTTGGAAGATGCCAGTAGAGCACGCTTTCAACCAGTAGAGCACGATACAGGTTGCTACTGAAGAATTGAAGCTGCAGCTTACGAGCGGTATCATTTTCACTAGCGAACAGAACGGTTCTGGACCGGTTTGAGCCGCCTACCCGCCCGTTTATTACACTACAGTATAGGAACCGTTCTGGAACTGTTCCACCGCGTTGTGTAAACGGGCTGTTAGCACGGTCTCACACTACATTAATTTTCACTTTGTACGCAGCTGACAGAAGGACTTGGTGGCCAAAAATGTCCGCCAATCATGCAGCTGCATATAAATCTGTTGCTCTTGATCTATTCACCTACTCACCTTTGCCAGCACGGCAGGCACTGTCTCCCTACATGCATGTGAAATGCTTAATAAATAGCTATCTACACATACGTATAGCAAAACACGCATGGTACAAAGAATGAGTTTGTTGCAGCCAATCGGTGAATGAAATAGCTTACACACCTTAGAAATAACTCTGTCTGAAACTGTATCTCTCGTGTCGAGGTACCGCCAGAACTCCAAAGTCGTCCACCCGTCACTCTCACTACCTCCAATCAGAAACCAGTTATGTGTCGTGTCCGAAGAAGGGTACCCTTGCATGGTTGCAAAGCGATCCTACAAAAGCAAAGTAGCTGAACCACCACTGCAGTTGTAGCTATCTGTATCTATTCTCTCGTGGACAAAAGCTAACTGCACGTACCGTCAGTTCGGCGTTTCCATTCACGACTCGGCCAGTTACAATGTCCGCGTTCTCCATTCCACCTTTCTCCGACACGCCCAGACCAACCCATCCCAGCGTCTTGACGCGTACAACGATGGAGACGTTGTTGTTGGCCGGGTCGAAAGACCAGTACAGCTCGTAGTTAAGGTTACTCAGCACCAGTGAGTAGCTGTACTTTGCTTCCAGAGCTGAATGGCCGCTGCACACAGCGACGTTTGCTACGGCACTTAAACAGAGTAGAACGGGCACCAGCATCTTCCCAACAGTAGTAGTGATGCGTGGTCAAAGAGCACTTTTATTAGCGTGTCCAAACAATATTCATGTATGACCATGAATATTGCGTATCCCCACGGAAGTAAAATGTAACAATCACCTTTTGAACTTACTGGTATGTTGGCCACTCCTACCACTTACACAACGCGTCCCTTTGATGCACCGCAGTACACACACACAGGTACAGGTGGTACAAGTTGATGAAGGTGTGGTTATGACGTCAAAACAGTACACTACAAGGCACATGCTAGGGTGATTGCGCAATATCTCGGACCGCTATTAACCAATATTAACCAGAGAAAGTCGGGGAAGGGTGCATTTTAAGCCGAAGAAACAAAGAGAACAGCGGAAAGCAATCTATTCCTCTAGAGGTGGCAACAAAATAAAGGATTGCGTCAGGTTTGCCTAGCGACGCTACCTCTTAGTCGCGACCGCCATTTTTCCTACTTCCCACAATTTTCATAAAGTGGGACAGCCATTAGGAATTCAGGTGCTTGTATTTAAACGTCGTTAAAGTGGCAAGACCAGGATTACAACCATAACTTTAACATTCAGCGAACTTCCAAAATGGTTGGTCTATGTTCTGATGGTCCTATAGCTAGGCCTAGCTACACAACAAAGATGATGCCATTAGAGCAACAGTCAGCAAATCCATGTGCACTCTTCATCAGTTCCACAGGTGGCACATACTACTCCATCCGAAGGAGTCCTGTCCAGTCCTTATCTCAAATGGTATGTCTACCTTCACTCTGCCTATCCTGAGGTCATCTCCAATGTCATGCAACTGTAGAAATTGTTGAAAATCGGAATAGCTAGCTAGCCACTGGTTCAGCCTTTCTTTAGTGCATGCAGCAGCCAAACTCCCTGGCCTTCTCATGATCAAGCTGGGATGTCACTTCAAGGAGCTTGACCACCACTTGTTCCCTGCTGCTGGTTGATGACCCCTAAATGGATTGGGACTTTTGTCCACTGCAATCAACTTCTGCACTATACTTGGCTTCCACCTGTCATGAGTGACATTCTACCCTCAGAAACGGCTGCTACAGCATCTGGTAGTTCCTTCTGGTCTCATTTTAGCTGTCTATTTTGAGCAATTGCCATTTTGCCTGCAAATCAATACAAACTTTGCTAAGCAACCATAGTAGGTATAGCTAGGTATATTTTAATTGCTGCTGTACAACAATTGGCAACAGTAGTCACTAACATAAATTGAATTGTACTAACCAATCCAAGCTCATGAAGTTACCTTGCTACACTGATATAAGCTTATCATTATAATAGTTAACCTTTGTGCTTATGATTCCTGGTGCATCCTACTATAATTCACGGGATCTAGAATTTGGATGTATGTTTGTTCAGCCATAAAATCGGCGCCTTGCCGGGAATCGGCTCGAGACGCTCCGTGCCTGTTGATGAACTCGGGGGACATGTTCTTAGCGGGGTGCCGTTCGCTTAGCTGCCTTGCGGCCGAAAAGCGAGACGTCCTTCGTCAATTCTCCGCGGGCCGACACGCCATTTTTAACATTATCAACTGGCCCTTCCACTACCTGTCATTGGCGTACTTGATACGAGGCATGCCAGTTAAGGAAGTGGGGGGACATGAGCTTAGAGGGGTGTCGTTCACCTAGCTTCCCTGCAGCCGAAGAAAGCGCTTCCTTTTTTCCCGCGGGCCGAGACGCCATTTTTAATTATTGGTTTCTGGGACTTACGGTTAGGGAAAATCTTATTCGTTGTCGGCAAACGTTCGAATTAAACTCTACCGTCGTTATAGCAGCCAGCCTCCGTTGCTACCTGTGCAGATAGTTCAAAACTGGCAAGGTACCGACTCACTGGCTTGCGATAAGCTGGAACCTGCCTGTAGGGCGGGCATTCAGCTCGTATTACTGAATGCATGGATCAAGCCAAAAGGCTGCAAGTTTCCTGGGTGCATGTGCAAACCACACAATGTTTCTGGATTCACTTCTGCATACCTCTGCTGGTGCTTACACAATATGCTTTACTCCCAAACCTTAGTTGACTAGCCGTGCTGAATGCAGTAACTGTTGTCATTATGCCAGAAAGTACAGGGAATTTAACTGCTCCTAAAATACATAACCTACCATTTTGTCCAATGTCCAGCTTGTGATCAGAAATTATGCCAATTTTTGAAATGGTGCACGTGTAGCAGAGTTACTCAACCCTGCAATCAGACCATTGGTATATAATATTAGTCATTTTCTATAGCTATAGTCATTTTCTATAGAATTAGTACCAATACACAAAATGCATTCTGTCCGTATCCATCATCATCATTCATAACGGCAATGTATCCTGAACAAAAAATTTTCAATACCCACATGTTGGGTACATGAGACTGTGCTAAGTCTCTGTATAGTGTTAATTGCATGTTTCTGCTATTATACTGTATTACATGCACAGTTCCTTGTTTCCCTCTTTGTCACTGAAGGTGTACATGCCTATATAGACTTGTCTATTAATTTTGTTGAACATGCCTACATAATCTAATCACCTATACATAGCGTACTCACTTGACCTGTACATGTGTCTCGATATATACAGGTGCCAGTGAAGGTGTCCCTTGTACTATATAATTGTGCCTCCTGATTATTGTGCCTGTGTGGCATGAGCTGACTGCAATGGGAATGAAAGTGGCTCTCCTAATTGGATAAACTGATTGGGTTCATGGTTTGAGAGTGCACGTGTAGACAGGGGTCAGAGTGCAGACATGGCTAATTGATTGCACTTGCGAATAACAGATATTAGTCCACCACCTCTGCTAACAAAATGGCCGCAGAAAAGGTGATCTGGTATCTTTAGGTCCATTCCTTGGCTCACCTTGACGCATCTCAAATACTTTTGGCCAATCAGATCACCGCTTGATCATGTGCTTACAAAACCATGCGTGAGCTTCGTATGTGAAGATATAGGAGATGACTCTCAAACGTTCTTTTATGGATCCTGGATATGCCACAGAACTGGATCCCAATTGTGGACTATCCATAATCCAAGAAGAACAGTCACTTACACCTTGAGACTGCTCCCTATTCAGCTTCACGTACGAGGTTCGTGCGTGGTTTTCAGTAGACACGTGCCCAAGCAGCGATCTGATTGGCCAGAATTATTTAGGATGGCGAGAACCAAGGAATCGGGCCAAAGATACCAGACCACCTTTTCCACGGCCATTTTGTTAGTGGAAATGGTGGATTGGAAACGAGACTATATCTGTTAGTTTGACATTTTGTAAGAGGAAGTGGTGGCCTGTGAACGAGATTATACAGATATATATTCGGTGTTATTCCTGTCCTCCATGCTACAATAAAGATTGCTGTCAACCACTGTACTGTCACCTCTCCTCCTGCCTTCAACATCTCACCTCAGATATCATAAACTCCTCCAGCTTTGCCACTTCTTAGCTTCCCAATAGCCCTCCTGGTTTCTCTTCCATCAAGATCCTGTTGTCTATCCCATTGCTTGGTTCATCCCTAGCTCTCTGTCACTCCTGCACAGTCCTCCTCTTCATTCTGGAACAATTTGATGAAGTGTTGTCTCCATCTTCTCTGTGCCTATTTCTTTCCTGTTAGCAATTCACCATCTTTCGTCTCAATATTGTCACATATCTGACACACCCTTTTCCTCTCCTTTCAATTTCGGCCAAAACCTCCTTCTATTGCCAAGGTAGTCCCTCAGCAGCATCTCCCCCTCTCTGATCAGATCTTTCTCTTTTGCCTCCCTCACCACCTGCTTTGCATTCTTTTTTTGCTTTCTTATTGAGCTTCCATGACTCATCCGTCTTATATATATATCATTTAGGGCCTTCCTGCATGTACAGCAGCTTTTTCCTCTTCACTACTTCCTCCACATCATTGCTCCACCAGCTTGTTGTTTTCTTAATTGTGTCTGCCTGATCTCTGTCTGCCCACTACCCTCTCTGTCACTGCCAAGATTGCCCCTTTGAATACCTTCCTTACCTCTTCTGCATCTTCAATTAACACTGCACCAACTGCCTTAGTTACTTAGAGTTGTAAAAGATCTTGTTAACTTGCAACAACAGCTTACTTAACATGGTTTAACAGAGTTGAAAGTTAACAGACTTACTCAACGCTGTTAACCCAAGTAATGAATGTATAATCATATTCATAATATCAATATTGATGTTCATGATGCCATATACAAACTGTACAAATGTACTGTACGTTTTAGGCCAGGAACATAATGTTGTGGAAGTCACTTCACCCTGGAGCAAGATGAAGAGCTACGTACCCATTGCTCCTATCTTGGCTTGCATGCTGCAAGATGATACTGTAACAGTGAATACCCTATAATGCGGACACCCTTCGGAACAAGAGAAGTGTTCTGATTATAGGGTGTTCGCATTTCAGAGGTACGGCTTATAAGCCCATATGTTAAAACAATCATCTAGCATGCATGAAAAGTATCAAAATAAGACGAATTTGTAAAGGTAGAGGTGCTTCGCTCGAGTACTCGACTTACGCACCATTGACGATTCTAAATGGTAGCTGTTCATACTGAACTTTCCCATGTTAAAGACACTTTCAAAACCCATAGTATAGACGATTTGCAGTACTCGTCAACTTCTGTGCTGTTCCTGTCGCTTGTCAGCTGTAGCGGTGCAAATCAGGGAGAGGCCATTTTCTGGCAGCTGATCGAAATGTCCGGATTATCTGGTGGGATACAGGGTTGTATAGGGCGGTACACAAGGCGCTGCCCGCAATACGGAATAACGGGGTATCCGCATTTCAAGGGGAAGTTCATACAAGTAGAATAGGGCCAATCGTTGGGATTTTAGAAAGTGTTCGCATAATCGAGGTGTCCGCATTTCAGGGGTGTGTCGTGCCGATAATAGTCCCCCCCAAAACCGGTCCCCCCGGACCGTTTTCGGCAATGTTTCTTGCCATTTTCGGACCCCCGGACGGTTATCGGCAGAATGGTCGTTGCCGAATCATGTCCCCCTCGACCGATAAGCGTCCCCCCTCACGATTTCCTCCGGGTACTACGTAGGCGGAGCGATTTCTGCTCACAAAGATCTATGATGGTACGCATGTCGGCGCACTACTCCAGCCCAGACGCAGCTGGAGAGGTGGGGGCTAAAGATGTCCCCCTGACGATCCGGCCGGACGTTTATAGGCGAAGCGATGTCTAACTGCTCACAGTGACTGACAGATGTATACGCTTAGCGGCTAAATATAATTGCTAATAACAATATTGCTAACCTTCCTTTCAAGTGAATGTATAGCTAACAGCTCGCTAGCTAATTTCCATGCAAGCAGGTATAAAATTCAAAGACATAATGGACAATAGACAATATACAATGGAATAAATTAGCAAGATGAACTGGAGATGGGCTGCCCATTGCTCCTATCTTGACTTGCATGCTGCAAGATAAATAAACAATTTGCTTTGCACATACTCCCAGGCATCAATCAAACTGTGGACATTCAGCTGCCTATATGCATCCCGTGCATGCATGCATGTAGACTTCAGGAAGGTGTACATGTGTGCTTCTGCATGTGCATGCATACACAAATCATGTACGTTGCTGACTTCTGCATGCTACAAAATGAGTAGAAGAACTAGTACTAGAATGCAAAACTAGAATGCAGCAGTCAGTACACACATGCAAGCTCATGAATTAAGCTACTATACTGCTGTATGTACGTACATTTGTGTGCATATAGTTGAATGAGAATATACTGTGAGGTATATCCACATTTGTATGTTGTTAATACTGTTCTAGCTATGGTGTACTTGAGGCATGCAAGCCATTTACAGGCACAAGAATGGAATGGAGGGCATTTTGTGTACAGTAAGCTGATAGTGAAGATGCCTTACAGCAGATGGCTAGCGTTTCTAAAGAATGCCTTAAAGTATACATGGCATGAGGAGGCAGGCATGAGAACAGAATGAAGGGCATTTTGTGTACAGTAAACTGATAGCGAATGAGTGCAAGTCGAATAGTTTGAAATCTGGATTGGAATCGCTAGGTTAGGAAAGTATAAGTAAGATAATTCACAGTCACAGTCATTACAAAACCACTGTTCGTCTGAAGTTGGTCCGCCTAATACGCCACTTTAATACACTTCGGTCCGCCTATTATGCAACTTCTACTCTACGTCGAAGAGTAATGGGCGTTATGCCGTTGTGGGCTGCTGCTACTTCTTGTACAGATTGTGCGATGGCGTCAGTATATTTGCACACATTTCCCCATACAGTTCACCACTTTCCTTTATTTACGGTGTCCCCAGCTTCGACTTTCATATTTCGTACAGGGGAACACTTTCCTGCCGTGGGGGACCGGTTACAAGCGCCTCTTGCTGAAAACGGTTCGGGGGGGGGGGGGTGTTTTTGCCGGGGGACACTTATCTGCGTGACAGGTGTCCGCAAGGCGGGGTTCCACTGTAAACACTTCGTTTTACACATACTCCAAGGCATCAATCAAACAGTGGACATTCATCTGCCTATATGCACACCATGCATGCATGTAGACTTCAGGAAGGTGTACATGTGTGCTACTGTGTGTGTGTGCATGCATACACAAATCATGTACATTGCTGACTTCCACATGCTACAGAATGAGTAGAAGAACTAGTACTAGAATGCAATACTAGAATGCAGCATGCAGTCACTACACACATGCAAGCTCATGAATTAAACTACTATACTGCTGTATGTATATTTGTGTGCATATAGTAGAATGAGAATATACTGTGAGGTATATTATGCACATTTGTATGTTGTTAGTACTGTTCTAGCTATGGTGTACGTGAGTCATGCAAGCCATTTACAGGCATGAGAACAGAATGGAGGGCATTTTGTGTACAGTAAGCTGATAGTGAAGCGGCATGACAGCGGAGCCCACTTAGGAGCATACTAGTACAACTATGGCTGCATATATACCTGACATCTAATATAGCTAACTTACAACCATGCCCTCCATGCCTGTAAAAATGGCTTGCATGCTTCATGTACACCATAGCTAGAACAGTACTAACAACATACAAATGTGCATTATAATTATACCTCACATTATACTCTTTTTACTATATGCACACAAATATACATACAGCAGTATAGTAGCTTAATGGGTGCAGTGTAATTGGTCGCTAGCTTCCTCAAACAGCTTTTTTACCTCAGTCTGGAACCTCATTCTTACCTCCCAATTCCTCAGCTACCTTAGTCTCAGCCTATTTCCCTCATCCCTTACCTCCTTCTTTCTTCAAGTCAACCTTAAATTCACCTTCATAAGGACCAAGTAATGATCACTCCCAGCTTCAGCTCCTCATATGACCTTTACATCTGCCACAGTTTGTCTAAGGGCCTTCCTTACTGCAAAGTAGTTGATGATGATACGCAAGCCTTGACCTACTCTCCCACGTGTACTTGTGAATATCTTTATGCTCAAAACACCCGTTCATGATTGTCAGGCCATTAGTAGCAAAGGACCCAAGAAGTCTCCTGCCATTGTCATTCTGTGTCTCCTCACCATGGTCTCCCTATCACTTCTCCCCATGCAGGTCTTCAAATCTATGCCCATTCTTCCATTCATATCCCCCATCAATACTAGCCAGTCATCCTTCTTCACTGTCGCCAACAAACCCTCCAAACTCGTGTAGAGCCAGTCTTTCTCCTCTTCCTTGCTGTCTTTCATTGGTGCACACACTCGTATGAATGTGGTTCACTTTTTCTTGAAACAAATTCGCACCTTCACAAACCTTTCACTCACACACTACTACTCTTTTAGACACTCTCTCATTTCGCCCGCAATAATCTACGCTACTTCGCCTTTTGATCTCCCTTCTGAAACCCCTGAATGCACCTTCACTGCATCGCCAATCTCCTTCTCCCCACATCCCTTCAAATGCATTTTATTCTTCCCTAAGACGCAAACTCCACTCTATATAAACGCTAACTCCACTATATAAAATAACAACAAGATGCACACTCAACCAAAACGATTCAGGGTTTTGTCAAGCATGCAGTTCACAATTTATTTGTAATCCTTGCTCCATGATCTGATGCTTTAGTAGTGCCAGTGTGCTTCTGCCTAAAGCAGCTGCAGGTCATCCAATGGGTCAACATGTCACGCACTGGCTTGATAAAGATGAGAATGAAAATGGGTGTGGGGATCACAGTTAAGTGAATTGCATCAAAGAGAGAACGAAATGAAAAGTATGTATCATCAAACAACGCATGGACTAGATTAATGTACATGATTGGGAGGAGAACATAAGCAATGACGTTAACAGTCTGCACCACCAGGAGGAAGAAGGCAAACTTGAGGAGTCCTGCTAAAGCTCTGTCGTTGCTTTTATTGTCAATTGTGTAACTCTTGTAATAGTAGACTGTCACAATGAGAACAATCAGTGAAATGACAGCAGGGAGGATGGAGAAGAGAATGCTGTGCAGCACAACAAAGCTGGTGGAATACACAAAGCAGTTACAGCTTTCTATGATAGTGTCATAGACAATATCTCTTGATATGAGCGGAGACGCTGCTAGGAAAGCAACTATCCATATGGCAACTGCTGAAATGACGAAGTATTTGGTGTACTTGGGTCGAATAACAGGTTTGTCCCAGAATTTTACGAGGAGAAACATGGTTACAGCATACATTGTGGCAAACAGCGCACGCCCTGCTCCTCCAAAGTAGAATGTCACCACCACAATTTGCCACTATGGTGTATTAGAACTGAAACCTTCTGCTACAAATAGATCAGAGAACACAAAAGAGTCGTAAATGATGATCGCTATTGATGAAACTACACCAGAGAGCAAGAGGTTGACAAGGATCACTCGAACGGACCGATTAGTCTTCCTATCTGCAATCAAGGCTGCAACAATGAGGAAATTGAATCCCGTGGTGACCAGAACAATAATAAAGAACAGTGCATTGTCCTGCCCGACTGATGGCACGAAGGGGGCTTCTGAGCTGTTCGTGGAAGAGTTGTCCATCGTAGCCATACTGTTTTACCCAGATCCACCCGCGCTCGGGTACGTTCAGCTACCAACTCTATCTAATTAGATATTTTGATTTCTCTGCCGCTAAAGTTATGGAAGTACGTATCAGACGTCACGCTCGTGACGTCTATCCAGGAATGTGCCTGATAAAAATGGCGTTTCCTATCTTAACGTATTAGCGTGCTTCAGCGAAACTAGCCAAACGGCGGTGGTAAAGAACAATTAAAGACCATGTGTAGGTTTCGTTAGTTGTATTGAAGATGGAAGGGTACCCAAAGAAAGCCTGGAGTACGTGTAAGAGAAAAGCGGCTCGTACCCCATTTAGTCTTCATATTTCCTCTTCCCACTGATTTTTGTGCGCGCTCCTAGCGCAAGACACAGGGCACCTACTGACCCAAGTCCTGTACGAGGACTCGCGTACGGACGTGAAGGACTAGGATCTGAGCGCCGGTGGCAATACAATAAGTACAGCGTTGGAGCGGGTAGGAAATTTGTCTTCCTTGTGTATTAAGACACCCGGGGCCGCCATTTTGTATTGGTAATATACCCTTACGGTAACACGACAGCCTTATGGTTCTTCTGGAGTGGCATAACTGTGTTCGATGTTCTGCACAATCTTCATCTAAGTTAAGGAAGGTGTATTAGTCAGCGCCGATATCAATCTGATGTAGCCATAGTCTTTTGAATATGCACAAACTGTACAAACTAGTGTATAAAAATTCATTTAGAATTAAAGAGATTTAGAAATGGCCAGCAGAAAAAAGGATAGAAACAAGAAACAGTAACCCAACACAATGATAACCACATTTCCGTGAAATTTGCTCTGCAGTCCAGTAACCGAAGGCCATTTCACGGCTATTAGTCGGGCAATTGGTCACGTCAGCGGCAATAATCACAAGCACCAACAAGATGCATGGTTACACGTGGGAACACAATTAGGCTATCTACCTATGCTATTAGCATTATTATACATATATAGGGAGAGATACCACCACCACGTACAACCACCACCATCACCACCATCACCACCACACAGCGCAAGTAACAATGGGACCATCACATGTGGCAGTAGAGTAGATGCAGTAGTTGGAGGCAGAAAAAGACCACCAGTGCAAGTAACAGACGGTCAGAAATGCGGTTCATGTGCCACTAGAGTAATGCACTCGTTGGTGGCAAAAATGACCACAAACATAAGTAACACCTTTAGAGTAAACAAATGGGAATTGGAATCAGAAATATTACTAACATGCATGTGGGTAGTCATTTTATATAGCCAGAAGGCTACTCTTCCAGCAGCCCACAATACACACAGATTTACACAAGCAATTCAGTAAGTCAGAGTAAATCAGTTTCTGTTCAGTGGACAATTTTTGTTGTTAGGGAATGCAGTCACTGAAACTCTTGTCGCCATGGCCTGGGCGTGATCCATTGCCATCCCATAATCTCTGGCTCTTGAACCTTGAATATTGTATCTTGCTCTCTTAGCCCACCAGCACCCCAAACTCCACCCAAGTAGTTGGTGGTGGAACAGACTACCAGTGCAATTAAGTTACAGAGGGTCAGGACAAGCACAAGCACCATTGGAGTGCCCAATGCAGCAAGCAATTGTTACTTGCACAAGGGCAGCCCATTTAATGTCTAATACAAGAAGTACCAATTGCTCATGCATTAATTAACACTCATCATTTTATGTACAATACACATGCCGCTGTAACCATATTGTGCAATGATTATACGCAACATCACACTACAGCATCTGTCACTAAAATTTGTATGCTCACTAGAATAAAGCTATAAGAGAGAGCTATCATTTGTAACTTATGCCACCAGCAGGTAGGATGCTATATACAGCAGTCATCATTATAGATCCCCGGTACGACACTCAGCTTCAACGCAGCAGCCACAGTACTTCCTGATGGACATTCACTGACTTTTGATTTCATGCACAATTCCCTGCAAGTAACAAGCAGAAAAGACATCATAATTAATATTTTATAAGTCACTTCAATGTACAATCTAGCTCAATTTGAGAAGTCATACATAAATTTAACATGTCAACCTAACTCTGCATCATGTCAGGCTTCATCAGGAATATTTTTATGTGCAGAAATATGATCAAGTCTCAGAGTCTCGATCACCAGGACTTGGACAGTGATCGGATGAATGTATGATTCATTTCAGCCATTTCCTTGCGTGTCGCCGTGCATGTGATATGTGCTAGTTGTGTACACTAGCAACATTAAAAGCAAGTACACCTACCTGGTATTGAGTGGCATTATCAGCGTGAGTGCTCTTGTAACAGTTGGAGAGGGCTGTGACCTTAGTCACATCCCATGCAAGGGAAGTACTGAGAGTAAATCACTTCAGTCATACCATTGGTATAATTATGTATAGTTGTAGATGTTTTCTATAGCTACGAATTGGTACTCAGTACACAAAATGTGTTCTGTCCGTATCCTGAAAAACAAATTTAAATACCCCATGTTGGGTACATGAGACTGTGCTAAGTCTCTGTATAGTATTATATAATTTCATGTTTCTGCTATATATACATGCACAGTTTCTTACTTCCCTCTTGGTCACTTAGGATGTACATGCCTATACTTGTCCATCTGTGGAACATATTACCTATAATGTAATCACTTATGTATACATGGCATCCTCATCTGACCTGTGTTTTCACACAGGTGCCAGTGGTGGTGTCCCCTGAAGCATATAGCAAGTGTGCCTCCTAAATATCAACTGTGCAGCATGAGCCGACTGCAATGGGAATAAAGGTGGCCGGCTCTCTTATAAAGCATGTCGATAAAGTAATTGGCTCACTGTTTGAGAGTGCACGTGTACATGAATAAACTGGGATAGAATGCACACATGGCTTCATGCGCTTGCAAAAACAAATACAGATTTGTATAATGTATGGACTAAATTATAACGTACACACAGATATAGACAGACATAGTTATATATGCACACCTACATACATAAATGCATAGCTCAGCAACCTTGAGCACATAGGAATACATAAGTAATGCTGTAGAGTGGGACTCATTCTATGCAATTGTTCAGCACTGCACATGCACATGAAGTATATAGCCATAGCGCAAGAGTTTAAATCCAATCATGATTCATTTGCAACTCCTTTAAAATAATAATAACAAGAAGCGCACTTAACTGAAACAATTAAGGGTTTTGTCAAAGTAGCATGCAGTTCACAATTTACTTGACATCCTTGATCCATGATGTGATGCTTTAGTAGTGCCAGTGTGCTTCTGCCTAAAGCAGCTGCAGGTCATCCAATGGGTCAACATGTCACGCACTGGCTTGATAAAGATGAGAATGAAAATTGGAGTGGGAATCACAGTTAAGTGAATTGCATCAAAGAGAGAACGAAATGAAAAGTATGTATCATCAAACAACGCATGGACTAGATTAATGTACATGATTGGGAGGAGAACATAAGCAATGACGTTAACAGTCTGCACCACCAGGAGGAAGAAGGCAAACTTGAGGAGTCCTGTTGAAACTCTGTCACTGCTTGTCTTGTCAAGTGTGCAATGCTTGTAATAGTAGACTGTCACAATGAGAACAATCAGTGAAATGACAGCAGGGAGGATGGAGAAGAGAACGCTGTGCAGCACAACGAAAGTGATGGAATACGCAAAGCAGTTACAGCTTTCTATGATAGTGTCATAGACAATATCTCTTGATATGAGCGGAGACGCTGCTAGGAAAGCAACTATCCATATGGTAACTGCTGAAATGACGAAGTATTTGGTGTACTTGGGTCGAATAACAGGTTTGTCCCAGAATTTTACGAGGAGAAACATGGTTACAGCATACATTGTGGCAAACAGCGCACGCCCTGTCCCTCCAAAGTAGAATATCACCACCACAATTTGCCACCATGGTGTATTAGAACTGAAACCTTCTGCTACATATAGATCAGAGAACACAAAAGAGTCGTAAATGATGATCGCTACTGACGAAACTACACCAGAGAGCAAGAGGTTGACAAGGATCACTCGAATGGACCGATTAGTCTTCCTATCTGCAATCAAGGCTGCAACAATGAGGAGGTTGAATCCCGTGGTGACCAGAACAATAATAAAGAACAGTGCATTGTCCTGCCCGACTGATGGCACGAAGGGGGCTGCGGAGCTGTTAGTGGAAGAGTTGTTCATCGTAGCTATACTGTTTCACTTAGATTCAGCCGCGCTCGGGTAGCTACGTTCAGCTACCAACTCTAGATCAACAGTGAGACGTCTCTGCTGCTACGGCAATTATAAGAAAGCTTTTATATGCATAATTATACACACGTTCATTCAGTTACAGGGTACTGTAAGCGGTACGTATACGTTGCATGTTCCGTCATGTATTCTCTGTGATAGGCCATTCAACCATGCACACAGGATGTGAGGTCACCACGAATGTCTATTACGTGCACTGCAAGTGCCTCACTCATCACATTACATTGTATGGCTACAATTATATAGCACTGCCTGTACATATGGGCAACAGATTCCCACAGAACTCTGCAGGTGATCATGCATTCTGTTCGAGATCTGGTACACATGCAGCTACCAACTCTAAATGTAGAGAGGTTTCTCTGCTGCTAAGGTTATGGAAGTATGACTTTGTATTGTATAGTCATCAGTTCATAATGATCTAAGCTCTAGCGCATGTGTACAGTTCCTATACAGAAAAGCTAAGTATACAGTGAATAGCAGCATGTTCTATTGTATGTATTCTATATGAGAGGTCATTCAACCACACAGGATATGACCTCATCAGGAATGTCTAGCACGTGCACTCATCATAATTTCATAAATTCTACTGTATGACTTCCAAAGCTTAAGGTGCATGCTAACACTGTATATGTGGGCAAAAGATTCACACCAAAATCTACAACTGATCAGTCATGAATGCATGATTCTCCTGCATGCTTGGGGGAAAAACTGGGGGGGGGGGGGGGCGGGAGTGAAGAGCGCTAGGGGTGTAGGCTATGTAGGCCTATTTGACTGGCTTTACCTTGCCGTGTTCCACTGCCACTGCCTTCATGCCAGCTGTATAGCATTTGTCAGACATTGTGTATGCATTCAGCTAACACCATCTAGAAATTAAAGGCATTAGCTGTACCACAAATTATGCAGCTACACCTGCACAGTGGAACAGGGATGCAGCAACTATAGGCTGCTGCTGCTGACTGTGCATTTGGCCCTACATGCAAAGTGATTCTACATGTAGCTGATATAATAGATATTAATGCATTAATTAACACTCATCTTATTATGTACAATACACATGCTGCTGTAACCATATTGTGCAATGATTATTTACAGCATCACACTACAGCATCTGTCACTTATATAATATGCTCACTACAATCTTACAATTTGATGTATACTGTTTATCACCATAATTATGACATTGAATATATACGTGGGCATCTCTACACAATCTGCCTACAAGACTAAAGCTATAAGAGAGAGCTATCATTTGTAACTTATGCCACCAGCAGGTAGGATGCTACAGCAGTCATCACCATGTCATGCATGTACAGAGCCACTCACGCATAAATGGTCAGAAGTTACATTCATGACATCAAATAAAATACCCAGTACAGATGACTACTCTAAAGTCATGTGCCCATGTGGTGTGCGTCTGTGTGTCCTGTGTTATACTGTGTAAAATCTTCTGTGACACCATTAATACTTTAATTATTCACTCGTCCAATTGGTTGTCACCTGCACCAATTAGTTGTGGTTGGTCTGTATTGATGACGAAGAATGACGCATTCCATTTCATCCTTGTAGCCTCTATAATGAGCCACCACAAACATTAGTTGTGCAGGCACGCCAGGTTATATGTACCTCTCATTCACTGCAGGAAGTTTTCTATACTAGTCAATGCACACAGTTCTTGTCTCAATACGCACAATTCTTATTGTGCATCATTGCCCACTGTTATTGATAGACAAACTGTTCATGGTGGTTTCCAAATGTCATTGTAGATGTTGTTTCTATCCAATGTTATGTTGTTTGCACCATATCAACGCAAAGGTGGATATTAAATTTACAGAGCGATGTTCTTAAGAAATTTCCAAAGTTTCATCGCCTGTGATTCATTTGAATCTTCTAAATTTTTACATGGTGAAAGTGTCATCAATAAGGGTGATCATATATAACTCAACAGATGCAGCAACATTATTGGTGAGCACCACTGGGATGGAAGGAGGAGAGATTGAGGAGACTTGCTGAAACTCTGTCATTGCAAGTGCTTTTATCATCAGTTGGGTAACACTGGTAGTAGTAAATAGTCACCACGAGTGCCATCAGGCAGACAACAACAGGGAGGATGGAGGATAGGATGCTGTGCAGCACAACAAAACTGGTGGAATGCATTAAACAGTTGCAGCTTTCTATGACAATATCTCTTGATATGAGTGGACATGCTACTAGCTACAATCCATATATAAGGCAACTGCTGAAATGATCAAGTACATATTTGGTGTACTCGTGCCGAATGAAGAAGAATTTCATGATGAGGAACATGGTTATAGCATACATTGTGGCAAACAGGAAACACCCTGTTCCTCCAAAGTAGAATATCGATCACCACTTGTCACCATGGAACTGAATTCCTCTGATGCAAATGGATCAGAGAGCACAGAAGAGTCGTAAATGATGATCACTACGTATGAAACTACACCAGAGAGCAAGAAGTTGACAAGGATCACTTGAATGGACAGATTAGTCTTTGTATCTGCAATTAAGGCTGCAACAATGAGGAGGTTGAATCCCGTGGTGACCAGAACGATAATAAGGAAGATTGCACTGTCCTGACTAAATGATTGCATGAAAGGGACACCACGGCCAGCCGTGCAGCTGTTATGGGAAGAGTTGTCCATTGTGTACTGTTTCAACCAGACCCAGCTATGCTCAGGTACATGTATATACAAAGTTGCATGCACAGTGGGCCACTTCCAGGGCCTCTAGCTATTAAATATTGCTGATTGCAATTGAATCAATCATTATGCATGATCATGACATTGTATTAGTAGCTAGTGCATGGCTTAGTAGTTGCTAGCGACCCTGGCTCTATAATGAGTTGCTAAGTGTATCGACTTTCTGTAGACAGTGAACTGTATCTTGTGAGCAGACTACATTAATTCCTTGGCCTCTTGCGTGGCTGCAGAGAATAGAACACATGGAACAGCATTAGAAATACACCTACTGTAACAGTGCAGTACGATTATCACCAGCTTACATCTCTCAAGACAACTGTGCACTTTCCTGGATTGGGAACTCCACACCTTTTCCAAATCCGTTTACCCAGACATGGTCCAGGTTGAGGACTACAAGTGGACAAGGAATCACAAAGTCAAAGACAGAGAATGCAAAACTATGGAGGAAGAGATGCCTATATTATGTGGACAAAGTTAGAATTAGAGAATTCAATGTTAATTTTAAGAATCATGCAGTTGCTTCTATGCTATAAAAGTAATTTAGTGGCTGTCCACCTATTTGCAAATGAAATATATGCATACGTAGCCATATGTGAGGGTTCACTGTGTGTGCTATGTACAGTGATTATGTGTGGTGGTTGCATTGTACAAAATTGTATATACTCACCTCAAACTCAGGTAAGATTGCAAACAGCAACCATATTTCTTAGCCGCATTTCTCACAGCCTGCACAATGTATTCAGACAGCTATGATATGTATTTCTAGTGCATGACATTGTGTGGGTGTGTAGTATATATATCTTTTGATGTATGTAAATTTAAATGATATGCAGCACTGGAGTGTACCTGACTCTGCATGAATATGCAATGGTACAAAAATGTCCTGTTGCCCATGTACATTATACAACATTGTAAGCATGAGATGTCCATTCAATTTGGTAACAATGAAAATATTTACTTTAATAGGTTCAACATGTACTCAGTTGTCCTGCATTCATGATCAGTTGTCATCAAATGCTGACTTACATTGCAGCAATCACTGCAATTGGCATTGGAAACAGCAGTGGCACAGGGAGAGAGGATGCTGGTAAACTGCACAAGAAAGGGTAGATATTCAGCGAATGACTAATCTACACACAACAGGGATTGACTCTTGTATCTCCCACTAGCAGAGTGCCCGCCTTCGGTGGGCTTCCCGCTATGATGAATCACACAGCAGCAAGTTGGGCCTAGCCAATTTTGAAGCATCTGCACTGGCAGCATAGAGGATAGCTGTTGTACCGAGGGTGATATATATTATTTTGATCATTGGATGACTGGGAATCTTATTGGCCAATAACCAGAAGTCACATGACTGCTAATAAAATAGCTGACTGCTGTGAAGGAAACCAGAAAATCTCCACATGGACAGCAAGATGGGTGATTTCAACGCAAGGAGGACACTTCACGATCCACATTTGAGAAATATGAACGTGGTGTTCTGTAATGTAGTTTATGCCCAAATCACAAACAGACAGATAAACAAACAAACTGAACCATACATCTGTCATTATAAACACAGCAATTTCACACAGTTTTAGATCTTTGTCCATATGAATATCACTAGTCACAAACTATACATTTGATAGTTGAACTAGTACTTAACCCATAGTACACAGGTTGCTCACCAAGCACGGACCTTACATCAACTGCGTGAGGCAAACTGTGTATTGAGTTTGGTGTCCATGTAAATGTGTGAACACTAATATCACTGATTTGACATCCTCTAAACTAAAGGTCCTGACACATTATACAATCTGGCATTGTTGGCCAGAGCAATAATTGCGCAGCATTTGTAACTCACATTGTCACTTAAAATTTCTGGAAAAAGAGTGCTACAGAACTGCCCATCCTTCTTGGCACAGTTAACCTTCCTTGCCATTGGCGCAATGCTCTGGTATACTTCTTGATTCACCTGCCATCAGATAAGTAATAAACGATCATGTTTTAAATGATTAATGAGTAGTATACCAATATGTCTAAGAGCGTGTTCAAGAGGTTTTATATATAAAAAGATTGTATAATAATAACCTACGTAAGAAGTGTTTTACAAATTTTCTCTACTTATTTCACTGTTCAAAATTCTAATTAAGAAGGGAATGCATTACACGAAAGCATAGTCACCGTGCATCAAATAACTAGGTATAATGGTTGATTTTGTATAGCTATAAAGAAAGTGCAAAGGACATTGTCAATGAATACTTAGTAAGCTGTTGCTACAGTTAGACAAACACATTCTTATCATAATTATTTATATTTGGTCTAAATTATTTGGGACCAACCACTAACCTATAATTATATGCATACATACATGCAGACAGTTGCTTCAGATAATGTACACTATACTCTTAATGTCTCACTGATTTCATGCCTGTGGAATTCCCTCTGGCCCCTGACACATCAATCAGGCAAACCCGGTAAGTCTTTATGTATGTATTGAAGCAGCTCTGACTGGAGCAGGCATTGGAGTATAGCTGTGAAGTGATGGACACATTGGTAGCTGCACTTATCAGTAGTTTGCCAACATTGATACCTCCAGAGCAATTTCGGTCAACACTGAAAGCTTTAGATTTTATAGCGCACTTGCTATCTGGTGGCAATGTGGGAGGAAGGCTGCCGGGTATAATCTGAAATGCAGTGAGAGAGCCAACATAATTAATATGAGTGATTTTTGGACAACTTAATGACACTCCCTTATTATACACAATTATCTTATTATACATCAGATCATGCACACAAACATTATAGTGTACTCAGGTCTCTGAGTCTCAATCACCAGAACATAGACTGTGGTCATGACAACTTGCATGCATGATTTGCTTCACCCATTTCTCCCTGTGTGTTTGTGCATGCAACTGTATGTGTGCATAAAAGTAGTTGCACTAATTAGCAATGTTATGCACACCCATCTGATTTACGTACATCGCAAATGTACTGAGTGGCAACGTCGTTCCGAGTGTTCTTGTAGCGGTTGGAGAGAGCTGCGACTTTAGTCGCATCCCAAGGAAAGGACTGAGTGTAAATTGCCCCAAATGCTTGCTGAGCATCAGACAAGTTTAAGGCTGCAGCTACCTCAGCCAACCTAAATGACAACATATAATTATATATAGATGCAACTTAATTTTATTTTTAAAACAAGATTGAATGGTGAGCAGAAAACATTGTACCAACAAACAAGCAATTGAAGGAGTGAGCTTGCCCATATAATACAATGAAAAGATTATAACAGTATAAATTTATAGCAGATAATAGTAATTATAAAACAATTCATTGTTTTAAATTTCAAGCATGTACGTACTGACCTCAGATCAGTTGCAAGGGATTCTTCTGTAATAGTGCTTTCACAATCTGTGATATGCATTCGAGGGTAATATACAAGGAAGCTGAGGCACATTTCTTGAAAAGTTCCAAGACCACCCTTGATATATAGGGAGAAAGGTAAATACAGCATTATACATAATGTCTGTCACACAATTATACCTGAATCAGATCTTTAATTAACCTTTAGGAAACTGTGCAGTACAGTATCAGACATGCTTGTGACGTCTATTTAGAATGTGCTTGATTGAAAATGGCTATAATCGTAATGTATTAATTGGCACACTTCAGCAAAACTGTCCAAATGGCAACAGCAGAGAACACTGAAAGGCCATGGATAGGCTTCCTTCAGTGTAGTGAAGACGGTAGTCCACCCAAAGCTAGCCTGAAGTAGGCGTAAGGAGAAAAGCGACTGAGGCTTCTCGTACCACATTTGTTCATATTATTCTCCTTCCCACTTCCTAGAGCACAATGTAGGGCACTTATGTGCCCAAGTCTTGGACACAAACTCACATACCATTGTGAAGGGTGAATATCTGAGCGCCGGTGTCAATCCATAAAGTACAGCACTAGAGTGAGCACAAAGTTTGTCTTCGATCCGCTTTAGCTTGGTATATATTAACATACCCCAATGCTGCCATTTTGTTGCATTTGCATACATATAATTATAACTGCTATTCAGCAGCTGGTTAATCTAGGCTGGTATAACTGTGTTCTATATATGTCATGCACCATCTTCTACTTTAAGAAAGCTAGGGCTAAATTAGCCCATTTTGTCCCAACTTTTAAATTCATATGCGTGCACTAAGAGGCCAACTAAAGATGAAAACTTGTGTACAAATCTCGAACATTGCATTTTAGTAGCTGGCCTGACCTCCTTTGTGCTGAAAAGGCCAAGACTAGCTGTGAAATCGATCATTCTGTCCCCATGCAAAGAAAGCTGTTAGATGCACCAGGTCTGCCTCTTGGCTCGATCTTCACAGGGTATACTCCACAGTAAAACAGTCTATCACTGTGCTAGGTTTAGGCTGCTTGTTTTGATGCTTTTACAATTTTCTGTTTGCCATTCCAAAATCCCAAGAATTGCAAAGATGCATGGACAAACTTGCATTACACCACAATAACAATGACAGACACAATGCATCCTCTTACATAGACTGTGACATTCCTGTCAGTGCTCCTGTAATTGCACTCCAATTCCAGGACATCTCCCTGTAAAAAGAGATCACTCATATGGCTATGTACAACAGTGAACTTACTATTACTAGATGGTCTGGCAATTGGCATGAGTGTCAAGCACTGCTGACTCTGCCTCTATGATCAAACTCACTGGCAGGACCTTCCTTGGTGTCACTGATCGGTATTGCTGATAGTTGAAGTCATAGTTCAGATCTTGATCAATTGCAGGTGTTACTTCAACGCCATTCCTGTAGTGTCTCAAAGTAATACCCTGGCCTGGAGCCAGGAGAGTCATAATAATGTATGCACATGCTAAAGATATAGGAGAAGATATACAAAAATGAGAATTTAGATCCTCATCAACTGAAAGTGTTACTGCAGCTTCATTCCTATAGTGCTTCTGAGAAGTACCATAACCTGAAGGAATGAGATGCCCCTTTAGGTTATTCCAGGAGATAAACTAAGACTACTACCACGTTGTTATGTACTTTTTCCTTACTCATATTATGCATGCACTCATAATGTATGGGACTGCATTTGTATCATATATTATATAGCAAATCTATGGCTTCATCTACAATTGTTCATGGGAACATGGACCACTGTCATTCGTTGTCTTCTTGTGGGCTAGTCTTGTGTGAGTTGTATGCTTGTGTAAACATCAGGTAAGCCAATACTGGTACTGTATGTCTCTGTTCATCTGTGGGGCATGTGTGCGTGCTGTGTTACACACACATATGCAAAATTAATGCTTAAGGCAGAAATGCATGTGACATGAAGATAGCCTGCATGTTATTCCCCACCAATAATGTGCATACATCAATGTCTTAGGCAAAGCTGTAGCTATGCATGCATGCTTGTTGAATTAATTGGTACCAACCAGCCAAATGTGTGTGAAGGACGTTGGCAAAGACAGTTATTCCTTCAGCAGGGAAGTTCTGTTGGAAAAGAAATTTGGAACATAGAAACACATGCCGTATTTATAATAATGTATGCATAGTCACACACAAGTGTGTGTGTGTGTGTGTGTGTGTGTGTGTGTGTGTGTGTGTGTGTGTGTGTGTGTGTGTGTGTGTGTGTGTGTGTACGTGTGCATGCACATGTAAAACTGACCTGAGTACAGCTGGTGTCACAGACCCCAAAGACGTTAAACTGTTCCTGTCTCGGTGGTATAACCATTCTATGTATAACATCGTGTCCCATCTGTAGAACTCCAGCATCAAAACGTCTAGGATCATCAAAATAGGTGAACTCCAGCCCAGAATTATCCACAACACCTGCACAGTAGGTTTATAGATGGTAAATAGCTGTGTGTAAATACATTAGGACACAACTTCAGAAAGTAAAATGCCAATACAATAATTCATGATTCAGTTAAAATGTCTGGCTTGCATCATTCTTCATGACCAAATTTAGAAAAGCCACTAGTCGTCTGCAACAACTCAAAGCTGCCAAATTTAAAGTCCTTTCGAACACTTCCATGTAATTTGTGTCATTAAGGTCATCTTGCATAGCAATAGCATATCATTCATGGGCGATGGCAAGTGGTGTTAAAGACATTAGTGCCCACTACACATCAATATTCTGTCCACTCATGCAGGGTGCACACAACTATGCAAATATGCAAAACATTACCAGACTCTTCTTCTCACTCTATTCACTCATGCATGCAGGCTGCACTCATCAACAAAGTGAAAACCTACCAGACACTTCAGAGGGGTTGTCATAGTGCATCTCAATGAGCCAGTATGGAGAAGAATCAGGACCACCAATGGAGAAACTGACATCTTCCGGATAGTTGAACTCCTGCAGTCATAAAAATAGAAGAGATTTACTAGAAATTGCAGAGTGGACATACACACCACCACAGCCTAAGAGCAAATAGGGCTGTGAGAACAACCACACTCATGCAACCGTTTAATGGCTACACCGGCTGTTATATAATTATATATGTACATCAAGAGAACAGTCATACTACATTTCTTCTTACAGTTCCTCCAACTGCCCATGCAGCCACAATGCGTCCTGCAGTGCACTGCTGCTTTGGGTCTGGGTTGCCATCATAGATACATTCACTTCCCCTCAGTTGCTCATTGGTTAATGATTCGACACCAGACCCATCACAATCGTATAGCACCAAGTGATGTACATGGGCTCTGGCTGGCTCATGAATGAGAGCGCTGATCTGTAGGTACAAAGTACATTGTGCGTGACATCAAGAGTACATAGAGATAAGAATATTCAACTGCGCATCCTTGCGTATATATATAACTATGGTTTTCAATAATGACACAGTAAAATGTCACGTGTAGGCATGGTAATGCCATGAATATTGTTATGTGAGGTGGCCACTCCGATGCTGAGTCCTTTAGCACCAGCTAACTGCTTATGATGCTGCCTATAATACTTTGTTTGAGGTTAAGAAAGCAGACGATTGCCAATAGCAGGGTCAATCGGCAGAAAACTATGTACCTTGTGAATTTTCAGAAGAGCTGACGAGAATGACAGCTGTGAAGTGAGACAACTTCTCTTGATAATGCCACTTTTTGGGGAGAATTTGCAGTGTTGTACGTTGACAGAAAGAGTAGTTGGCATCTGAAATTCGTTGCAGCTCACTTCTAGCTGTTAAACAAAGTTTCAGTGATGGCCCTCATACGTACAGTATCATATCCCAGTAATAATATTCATTCATTGCATAAGAATTTTAGTGTTGTTACAGTGCTCACATGTGATGTGTTACTATGCCATTTTTGAAAATTGTAGTAAGTCTTTGAGGTAAGTATACACAGTTGCATACTGTAATCTCTTGTGCACTCTTGGTAATATGTATAGCGGCAAACTATAATACAAACTAACAGAGGAGATTGAACTTATGGAATATATACGTATGAATCCAGGTAGTGCACAACATCCAGACAATATAAATTATACAGAACACATGGACATGTATTTATAAGGTGCATAAGAATTACTACCTTGATGACATGTTTCTTTTCTTTCCTAAATTCTTCTGGTAGAATAAATCCCTCACACCAATAAGTGGTATCCTTCTCTGGAATGGTCACCTAAATGAGAAGTAAGTACAATTATTGCTATCTAGATCTGATCAATAATCTACATGGGCATATACACACGTATGTGGCTGCATTACATGAGAGTGATTGGAGGGATGATCAACATGGTTATATAATAAGACAGAATTTAGCGGGGCAGAACACAAGGTGGCACAGTGATTGTTATTGTGGCTGTGCATATAATGGGTACATGGGCAAGCATGAGTTTGAAGCCTTGAGGTAGGTGATTGCATTGATCAATGCTATATAATGCAGTAATGGAAGAAGACTGGAAATTATCAATCATCCGTCATGAGTGCAATGCAAAAGCCCTGTCGTGAAGAAGGAATTAAGTCTGTGCAAAAACAAATCTCTATGCTGATGCAACAAATCAATTGGTTCACCAACCACGGCCCCAAGTGTAGTAATTAAGTGTTTATTTGTAAGTGTCTGTTTGCTATTTTCCTGTGTACGTGACCTCCTTTATCTTTTGATCTTTGGGATAGTCTCAGTTCTAGGTTGCACGTGAATCGGTGTATGCCAGAGACTTAGTGAGTTGGCAGCGTTTTGTTTGCTGCTTGTATTTTTGTATTATTGAATTGGATTGTTTGAAGTGAGTGCTACCCATTATTCGTACTATCAAGTTAGTACATTAGGCAACGAAGGTGGCCGGGATCACGGAGTATGGCAGCTCGAGTTCTCAGAAGACTGGAGTTCAACCCCAACTCTGACTCGGTCACAGAATATGTAGAGCATGCCAACATCTTCACGGCAAACAAAGTGCCCAATGATAAGAGAGTGTCCGTGTTCCTTGAAAAAACCTACACATATTTGCGCAGTCTGTTTTCACCAACACTGCCACAAGAGAAGTCGTATGCTGCCATTGTGGATACTCTGAAGAAGCAGTACGAGCCTAAACTGCTCATAATCGCAGAGAGATTTCACTTCCATCGAAGGAACCAAGCTATCAGTGAGTCCATTGCAGACTACGTAGCCAAACTACAGAGATTGTCAACGCGTTGCAAATTAGGTGAGTACCTTGACCTGGCATTGAGAGACCATCTGGTGTGCGATCTGCGCATTGAAAGTGTTCAGAAATGGCTTCTGATGGAGCCTGACCTAACGCTGAAGAAAGCCTTGGAATTAGCCCAAGGAATGGAGGCGGCCGATCACAATGCGAAGTCTCTGTAGACACCAGCAACTGAGACATCAGTCCAGAAGGTGTCAGGATCAAGCAAGCCTTGCCACAGATGTGGAAGGTCCAACCATGGACCTGATGATTGTCAATTTTGAAATGCTGAATGCGATTTATGCAATAAGTAGGGACACATTGCCCCAGTTTTGTTGAGCCAAGCAGTCACAAAAGTCAAGGGGAAAGCCCACAGGACAACTAATGGCCACAATCCTTCCTCCGACAACCAAATGGGTTGATGCCGAGGAGCCTGAAGCAAAGGAAGACAATTTGCAGTTGTTTGTTATTGGGCAGAGATCTCCTCACCCGTACTATGTTGACATGACTGTCAATGAGAAGAAGTTGTGTATGGAGATAGTGCAGATGCTCAGAGGAAGGATTTGTTTCTAGATGTCACATTGCAGAAGTCCTCGGTGCCATTTTTGAACACTTACACAAATTAGGAATGTATCCCTGTCCTGGGATAGCTGAATGTCAAGGTGCGCTATGGACAGAAACAGGCCAACCTGTTCTTAGTAGTTGTGGGAGGTGATGGTCCATGCCTCCTGGGTTGGAACTGGCTGAGCCACATTAGGTTGGATTGGAATGAAATCTTTGCCATTGCCACTGTGGAGCTGGAGAATTTGGAATCTCTCCTAGCCAAGCACTCAGAGCTATTCAAGGATGAACTGGAAAAAATCACATCCATTAAAGTCAGTCCCCAGGTCCAGCCAAATGCCTGACCGAGGTTTTCCAAACCTAGACCAGTACCCTTTGCTCTCAAGCAGCCTATTGAGAAGGAGATGGATTGTTGGGAGGCAGAAGGCATCCTCAGGAAGGTCGACTCCAGTGATTGGACCGCTCCAATCGTCTCTGTTTCCAAGAAAGATGGCCGACTGCGCTTGTGTGGGGATTTCAAAGTGACGGTGAATCAAGCTCTGGAGGCAGAGCAATATCCATTACCAAATCCAGAAGAGCTATTTGCATCTCTAGTGGGAGGCAAGAAATTCACAACCAGATCCAGTTGATCAAGTCAGTTTTCTGATGTATTGAAACCTTTTTTTACAAGGCGGAACAAATTGACCATTGAGGATGAATGTCTGATTTGGGACATGAGAGTCATAGCTTGCAAGAAGTCATGCTGACGGAGCTACTTTGTGAGCATCCAGGTATCTCTTGAATGAAGGCTATTGCCCGCAGTCATGTTTGGTGGCCGAATCTAGATCGAGACATTGAAGACCTGGTGAAGTCATGCTCAGCATGCTAGTCCAAGAGACAAGCTTCCCCAGAGGCTCCCATGCACCCATGGTCCTGGCCATCCAAGCCCTGGCAGCGAGTACACGTTGATTTTGCAGGGTGGTTCCTGGGAAAGATGTACTTCCTAGCAGTTGATGCTCACTCCAAATGGCCGAAGGTATTTGAGATGAGTCAGACCACAATTGCCAAGACCGTTGCTCTTCTGAGACATTTGTTTGCATTGTATGGTATTCCAGACCAGATTGTATTCGACAATGGACCTCAGTTCACCTTTGAAGATTTTGCCATTTTCATGAAGTCAAACGGTGTCAAGCATCTTCGTTGTTCACTATACCACCCAGCATCAAATGGGGTGGTAGAAAGGTTTGTCAGGACATTTAAACAAGCAATGCATGCAGGTGAACATAACAGATTGACACCTCAGCATCGGTTGTAGAACTTCCTCCTTACCTATCGTTCAACTCCCCATGCAACCACTAACGTGGCTCCTTGCGATCTCTTTTTGGGCAGACGTATTCGCACCAGATTTGACTCGGTCAAGCCCAACTTGGAATACAGGGTTTGTGAGAAGCAAGCAAGTTAGAAGCAATAACATGATCAACATGTTCATCAAAGGGAGTTTGCCATTGGTCAGAGTATAATGGTTGAAACCTGTGACCAGGACCATCCTGGGTGCCAGGAAAGATCACTCAGCAGTTGGGTCCACTGACTTATGTTGTTAGAGTCGCTGATGGACAGACATGGAAACGCCACGTTGATCAATTGTGGAATCTTAGCTGTGACAACCCTAGTTCCTTGGTTGACTTACGAACCAATGATTCCACAAGTTTGGAAGAGAAATCTGAGTTCATGCCAGTGGTAACTTCACCATAGTCAACAAGCTCAGAATCATCCAGTGCAGATTCTAATGCTGTTCCTGTTTGTAGCCAGGAACCTGACACTGTTTCAGCGAGTGATTCCGTTTTAACCAATTGTTATCCAATGAGGGTATGCCACCCTCCTGACAGACTGACACACTGACTTGTTACTGCATGTTCCTTTTGATTTTTCTATGTGATTGAAAGCTTAGTGGGGAGGAAATGTAGCAAATAAGTGTTTATTTGTAAGTGTCTGTTTGCTATTTTCCTGTGTACGTGACCTCCTTTATCTTTTGATCTTTTGGGATAGTCTCAGTTCTAGGTTGCACGTGAATCGGTGTATGCCAGAGACTTAGTGAGTTGGCAGCGTTTTGTTTGCTGCTTGTATTTTGCTTGTTCCTTGATTATTGAATTGGAGTGTTTGTAGCAAGTGCTACCCATTGTTCATACTATCAAGTTAATACACCGAGGAAAGTTGAGTTTGATCATGTGTATCATTCTATGCTATCTGATACACTGTCAGCCCCTACGCTACTCCAAAGCACAAGGTAGTTTTGTGTGTGCTAATACATACTCTTGGCAGTGGCAAGCGCTCAAAGAAAACACATCAGCAATGACAACTCAAAATGGCTGAGTGGACTGAGAGGAGCGAGGAAGAACACAAGAAAAACCTTGCACCTGTAAGTCACTCAAATTAAAGAAGCCATTCATGGAGGTTGAACGATGGGGTTTTGTCACCAGCGACAGGTAAGAAGAGTTGCTCTTCAAAATATATGTCAAAGAATACATGCAGATGCATCTACAAAGTGGGCTGTAGGAAATTTCATCTCTCAGGGGCTGGGCAGGAACAAAGCCTTCGCTGCTGAATAGCATGACCTGGTGCTAAAAGAGTTACTTCAGTCAACAGTAGATCCAGCAATCCTTTGTAAGTGGCTGACACTGTATGTGGTGGAGATTCAAAAGCAAGATGGAGAGATGTATCTGTCCAAACACTTTACAGCTCACTCACTGGAGTACTTTGATATGGCTGTACACTGTACCCAACTTTTCCCAACTTTCTTGACACTGGAAATTGCCACATTTCAACCCTTGCATAATGCTCTCAACAACATTTTCTTCGTTTTGTACAAGTCTGGCCTTTATTGAGAGAGCCAGTGAGCTTAAGGTTTCACAAAGGATGAAGAAACCAACTCTGGGAAGCTAACATTCTTGGAGTACACAATCTAAAAACTTAGTGGCATACATGCATGCTACTTCACGAATGCAAGAAACGTTTGTCTGTACAGTGAAGAGGACAGACATTTGAAGCTGAGTGAGATAATGAAGTGCACAAATCCTAGACACTATGTGTGCATGGAGAATTACTCAATAAAACGAAGTTGTGGATTGGCTCAAATGCAGATCATGCCAGAAGTCGTTCCTGCATGAGTATTTGATTCCAGACCGAACAGATGTACATTGACAAGGCAAAGACGAGGTCTAGATGACACTATAACTGTTGCTATTGCACTGATTGAAGTTGCGATAAGTATTCACATGCAATTGCAATGTGTGGTACAGTGAAATCTGTCTACAATGGTCACTGTGTTTGGCAACCATCACTCTAAAACATGCGCCAGCATCCCTGGCCTCATTTAGCACTAAACAATACGATCCACCTCTGTAGAGCAGCCACCTCTCTACAATGGCTATAGTTAGGACTGCCCCACAGGTGGGGTCTTAGGCAGGATTCACTGTGAATGCAGATATACAGACAAGCGTGATCTAGTTACCAATGCAACCACAAGATGACATAGTTTCATTGACCTCAGACATCAAAGGAAATGCCAACATACCATATAACTGCAGATATTTACCATACAATGTCATGCAGTTTGTTATGCAATGTCATGCTCCTATAAACAAACCTATGTTGAAAACGGCATGAATATTTCTTATTTGCCATTGCTAGGTGGTTGCTATGTTTATTAAGTTACTATAAAAGGGCTACTTGCAGTCAGAGGTGACAATTTCCTATCAGACAGCAATTATATCTTATTGGAGAGCGATTATATCTTATTGGAGAGCAAGAATATCTAATCGGGTTCATGAAAATATCTAATCAGGTTCAGTGTGATTCAATCAATAGCAACAACACTTCACATGCAAGTGCTTGCATTCTGATCAAACACAAGAACAGTTCAATGAAGCATACAGTAACTCTACACTACCCAACCATTAATATGGTTGGGTTTGAATATCTATGGTGCCACTGTAATTTCAGTCATGGAAAAGGGCGCAAAAAGCTTCATTCTATTAGAAGCACTGCCGTTTTACCATACTACGGCTGTCAAAATATGTGCGTCGATGGTGGCCGATTCTTCGCACGAGAGGACCGGGTCGGAAAGACAGCTCAAGTAGCTATAGCTAGCTACCGATCAAACACAGAGACTCAGATCATGATCAGTTCCACCGCAGCTGATCGCCAATCCATTGTGCTGTCCCACCGTCAGATTCCTTTGAGCCAGCTTGGCTCCCTCTGCCTCCAATGCTGTTGGGCGCACCTTCCACTGACGCATGATTCACCAGCCAAGTCTTATCGACACCTCCGGTCACATTGCAGATGTGGGGCAAGCCATCTCTTCTGTATAGGTTTCCGAAGGTGTAGTGTATGGACGTTTCTGCCTAACTCGCTTGGCTCCTTGTTAGCTAGCTCTCCTTAAGAATAAAAATTCATTGGATTCGCCCGTGCTCACCTAATGCTTTCTTATTTGGCATGAAACCAATTACCATTCACCCACGCTGCCCTTTGTTCGGCAAAAATCACTTATAACACCTCCTTTTCGGGATGTCGCTGATTTATAAGCACTTCCCCCTCGAGCGCTTCGCGCCCTTGGACCTTGTGCTTATAAATCAGCAACATCCCTCAAGGAGGTGTTATAACTAATACATATAATAATTATACTTACATTGTTAACATGCAGCTGAAATGTCTTGGCTTCTGGAGGCAGCGGAGGTCCCTTGTCTCCTTGAACAAAGTTAACTGCCTGGCTCCCTCTTCTGGTCATGTGATATTCCACTGTGTCAGTTGTTCCCCACGCATAGATGACAGGGTTGAATGTCTGCATGCCATGAGAACAGCTATTAACTCTGCACTCATACCTTTGCTCTATATACTCATC
The DNA here is from genome assembly GCA_964019415.1 of Ianthella basta. Classification (NCBI taxonomy): domain Eukaryota; kingdom Metazoa; phylum Porifera; class Demospongiae; order Verongiida; family Ianthellidae; genus Ianthella; species Ianthella basta. The sequence continues at coordinate 8,727,455 of OZ025868.1, read as the reverse complement.
ACTCATTTAGCTACACCAACCTTGCAAACGTATTGCGAACATACCTTAGCAATAACTCGATCTGAAGCTGTATCTCCAGTGTTGAGGTAGCGCCAGAACTCCAAAGTCGTCCACCCGTCGTTCTCACTCCCCCCAATCAGAAACCAGTTTTGTTCTGTGTCTGGAGAAGGGTAGCCTTGCATGGCTGCAAAGCGATCCTGAAAGAGAAGAGCTTGTTGTCACGCAGTGTACTGAATTTTCAGAAGATTGATAGCATAATGGTCGGCCTGTGTAATGTCATTGGACTGTAGCATTCAACACATGCACAAGTCATGCCCCACAAGATGTGTTTACAGATGAGGTCACAGGGCAAATGTAGGGTCAACATGAAGGTGTGGCTTGTGCTGAGATCTATAGCTAATCCAATGATATTGCACAGGACAACCATTATGCAAACCTCTGTAATATGTAACCTTTGCGCATATATCCATGATGCAGTCTTCCCTACCGTCAGTTCGGCGTTTCCGTTCATCACTCGACCAGTTACAATGTCCGCGTTCTCCATTCCACCTTTCTCCGACACGCCCAGACCAACCCATCCCAGGGTCTTGACGCGTACAGCGATGGAGACGTTGTCGTTGGCCGGGTCGAAAGACCAGTACAGCTCGTAGTTAAGGCTGCTCAGCACCAGCGAGTAGCTGTACTTTGCTGCCAGGGCCGATTGGCCGTCGCACACAGCTACGCTTGCTACGGAACTTAGACAGAGAAGAACGGGGACCAGCATCTCTTCTGCGGGTAGTTAGCTAGGTATTGTCTATAGCTAACACTGCTTGCGATGCGTCGCGATCGTGAACTGCTATTTATATATACTGTCTCCCGTCCAGCTAGCCACTCCCACAACTTGCGCAACGCACAACCGTGGTCATGGTTTGGTTGTATGTATTATCTGGTCTATGGGTTCATCCCCAGGGGGGGTCGGACAAGGTCCTGGGATTGCGCAATACCAGCACCTCAATAATTGCATTCCTGACGTTACAATCGCGTCTCCATATGTTAGCTGACTGTGCTCCAAGGCCGAATGTGCATACCCTGAGTCATGGCAGGGCTTTGTACTGCATTCGCGCCCCTGGTATGACCCGTACGTACGTAGCCAAGGAGCCATACGGTGGATTGGGCTTAATTGTCTGACCGCTTTCACGATTTAGTTTTGCAAGTTATCGCAGCGTTTCTTGAGGATTGCCAGCACACTTAAGCCATTTCTAGCATCCCTGCTATCGAATGTGACAAATCGTGTACAGAACCAAGACGATTGAAAGGACGTGGCTGCCGATTGCACTCCCATTGCAGAAGCAGTCAACCTATCAGTCTTGCAGTCCTGAAGTGATCAATGAGGACTCGCTACCAGCTTCTAAGGAGTCACTTCCACAGCAGCACTTTCTCAGTACTCCAGATTAGGCTCCATCTGCCTCGTAGCCAGCATCAGAGAACACTCGTACGCCGGTGTTGGAAAATGCTTGCAAAACTTACCTAGATGCTGGGGAAGGGCGGGGAAGGGTCCATTTTCTGATAGCCCTTGTCCAACTGTGTGCTCAGAAGCAAAGAAACAAGCGATGCGAGGTGTTTCTCGAAATATGTCTGCTCTTAGCTAGCATAGGTAAAATACACAGTAAAGAGCAGCCGCGTCGGCCATTTTGCGGACACACGTGACCTTGACCGACCCCCCTGGTTCATCCCAAGCCCTGATCAGGGGGTCGGTCAAGGTCACGTGCCTTCGAAAAATGGCCGACGCGGCAGCTCTTTACTGTGTGTATTATACCTATGCTAGCTAAGAGCAGACATATTGCGAGAAACACGTTGCATCGCTTGTTTATTTGCTTTTGAGCACACAGTTGGACAAGGACTTTCAGAAAATGAACCGTTCTCCGCCGTTCCCCAGCATCTAGGTAGGTTTTGCAAATATTTTACAACGCCGGTGTACGAGTGTTCGCTGATGCTGGCTACGAAACAGATCGAGCCTAATCTGGAGTACTGAGCAAGTGCTGCTGTGGAAGTGACTCCTTACAAGCTGGTAGCAAGTCCTCATTGATCACTTCAGAACTGCAAGACTGTTAGGTTGACTGGTTCTGCAATTGGAGTGCAATCGGCAGCCACGTCCACGCAATCGTCTTGGTTCAGTACACAATTTGTTACATTCGACAGCAGGGATGCTAGAAATGGCTTAAGCGTGCTGGCAATCCTCAAGAAGCATTGAGATAACTTGCAGCAACTCAATTGTGAAAGCAGTCCGACAATTAAGCCCAATCCACCGTATAGCTACTTACGTACGGGTCATACAAGGGGCGCGAATGCAGTACAAGGCCCTGCCATAGCTCAGGGTAGGCACACTCGGCTTTGGAGCACAGTCAGCGCAATCTCAGGACCTTGTCCGACACCCCTGAGCCCTGATGCACTTTCACGGTTAACCATTTTCCTTAAACATGTCGGCCGTTGACTTGTAGTTGTACAAGACTATTATACTGACCACTCTTCAACTTAATTCATACAGTGAACTTTCTTGCTTGCTCATAGTCCAGTGCGATTAGTTAGCTAGCTATCAAAGTCTTGAGTGTTTACTCAAGGATTAAATGGTAAACACCAACCGCTTCAATTGGCTGAGTCTACATTCATCATGCAATTAGCTGCAGCAGCTACGCAGTTAGGGCGAATGATAATTTCTCATGATAGAATGCAGCTAGCCATACAGAGCTAGCTACGCAGCTATGCACCTAGCTACATATGATATCAACATCTAGTTATATTAGCAAACCCCTTTTGCGAGATTTTGCGAGTGAGTCACTATTGTACATTGCACAAGCTTTGCTATTACCTATACATTGTCAAATTATGTTATAGTTACGTGTACCAGGAATTTTGTGCCTTGCACTAATGTTAAATATACTATTGCTGCAGCTATATACGTGCATTAACTTGTACTTGTTCATTCTCATTGTATATTCAGCATTTTATGCAGCTATACATTCCACATAATATTACCATATGTCACTGTACAGCCAGGAAAGTCTATATAGAGGCTGAGGGATGACTGAATACTGTGCTATCATCACATTATCAACTTAGGCCAGCAACAGGGAGGCTACTGCAGCAGTCATCACAAGGAGTATTTCAATACTCAGGTTCATAACAGCAGCCCTATTTCCAGAGGTTCCAGAAGTTCCCGGTTCAGTTGGCAATTCAAATTCTGTGTTAGTGTCAGTTGGGCCAATTCTGGTTGGTGAATCAGTCATTTCAGTGGTACACACAGTACTAGTGACATGACCAACATGCATGCACACATATACATGGGATTGTTTTGCATTGTATACTGTGCAACTACCATAGCACCCCCACATCATAGTTTGATGCACAATTTTTTGTGATCATTGCCCACTGTTGTTAATAGACGAACTGTTCACGGTGGCTTCCAAATGTCATTGTAGCCATTGTTTCTGTCCAATGTTATGTTGTTTGCACTATATCAACGCAAAAGGTGGATATTAAAGTTACAGAGTGATACTCTTAAGAAATTTCTAAAGTTTTATTGCCAGTGATTCATCTGAATCTTCTAAATTTTTACATGGTGAAAGTGTCATCAATAAGGGTGATCATATATAACTCAACAGATGCAGCAACATTATTGGTGTGCACCACTGGGATGGAAGGAGGAAAGATTGAGGAGACTTGCTGAAACTCTGCCATTGCAAGTGCTTTTATCATCAGTTGGGTAACACTGGTAGTAGTAAATAGTCACCACGAGTGCCATCAGGCAGACAACAACAGGGAGGATGGAAGATAGGATGCTGTGCAGCACAACAAAACTGGTGGAATGCATTAAACAGTTGCAGCTTTCTATGACAATATCTCTCAATATGAGTGGACATGCTACTAGCTACAATCCATATATAAGGCAACTGCTGAAATGATCAAGTACGTATTTGGTGTACTTGTGCAGAATGATAGGTTTCTTCTAGAATTTCATGATGAGGAACATGGTTATAGCATACATTGTGGCAAACAGGAAACACCCTGTTCCTCCAAAGTAGAATATCGATCACCACTTGTCACCATGGAACTGAATCCCTCTGCTACAAATAGATCAGAGAACACAGAAGAGTCGTAATGATGATCGCTACTGACGAAACTACACCAGAGAGCAAGAGGTTGACAAGGATCACTCGAATGGACAGATTAGTCTTTGTATCTGCAATTAAGGCTGCAACAATGAGGAGGTTGAATCCCGTGGTGACCAGAACGATAATAAGGAAGATTGCACTGTCCTGACTAAATGATTGCATGAAAGGGACACCACGGCCAGCTGTGCAGCTGTTATGGGAAGAGTTGTCCATTGTGTACTGTTTCAACCAGACCCAGCTATGCTCAGGTCATGTATATACACAGTTGCATGCACAGTGGGCCACTTCCAGGGCCTATAGTTATTAAGTACTGCTGATTGCAATTGAATCAATCATTATGCATGATCATGACATTGTGTTAGTAGCTAGTGCATGGCTTAGTAGTTGCTAGCGACCCTGGCTCTATAATGAGTTGCTAAGTGTATCGACTTTCTGTAGACAGTGAACTGTATCTTGTGAGCAGACTACATTAATTCCTTGGCCTCTTGCGTGGCTGCAGAGAATAGAATACATGGAACAGCATTAGAAATACACCTACTGTAACAGTGCAGTACGATTATCACCAGCTTACGTCTCTCAAGCAAACGGTGCACTTTCCTGGATTGGGAACTCCACACCTTTTCCAAATCCGTTTACCCAGACATGGTCCAGGTTGAGGACTACAAGTGGACAAGGAATCACAAAGTCAAAGACAGAGAATGCAAAACTATGGAAGCAGAGATTCCATTATTATGTGGACCAAGTTAGACTTAGGGAATGCAATGTTTGATTTAAGAATCATGCAGTTGCCTCTATATGCTTTAAAGTAATTTCAGTGGCTGTCCACCTATTTGCAAATGAAATATATGCATATGTAGCCATATGTGAGGGTTCACTGTGTGTGCTATGTACAGTGATTATGTGTGGTGGTTGCATTGTACAAAATTGTATATACTCACCTCAAACTCAGGTAGGATTGCAAACAGCAACCATATTTCTTAGCCGCATTTATCACAGCCTGCACAATGTATTCAGACAGCTATGATATGTATTTCTAGTGCATGACATTGTGTGGGTGTGTAGTATATATATCTTTTGATGTATGTAAATTTAAATGATATGCAGCACTGGAGTGTACCTGACTCTGCATGAATATGCAATGGTACAAAAATGTCCTGTTGCCCATGTACATTATACAACATTGTAAGCATGAGATGTCCATTCAATTTGGTAACAATGAAAATATTTACTTTAATAGGTTCAACATGTACTCAGTTATCCTGCATTCATGATCAGTTGTCATCAAATGCTGACTTACATTACAGCAATCACTGCAATTAGCACTGGAAACAGCAGTGGCACAGGGAGAGAGGATGCTGGTAAACTGCACAGGAAAGGGTAGATATTCAGCGAATGAATAATCTACACACAACAGGGATTAACTCTTGTATCTCCCACTAGCAGAGTGCCCGCCTTCGGTGGGCTTCCCGCTATGATGAATCACACAGCAGCAAGTTGGGCCTAGCCAATTTTGAAGCATCTGCACTGGCAGCATAGAGGATAGCTGTTGTACCGAGGGTGATATATATTATTTTGATCATTGGATGACTGGGAATCTTATTGGCCGATAACCAGAAGTCACATGACTGCTAATAAAATAGCTGACTGCTGTGAAGGAAACCAGAAAATCTCCACATGAACAGCAAGATGGGTGATTTCAACGCAAGGAGGACACTTCACGATCCACATTTGAGAAATATGAACGTGGTGTTCTGTAATGTAGTTTATGCCCAAATCACAAACAGACAGATAAACAAACAAACTGAACCATACATCTGCCATTATAAACACAGCAATTTCACACAGTTTTAGATCTTTGTCCATATGAATATCACTAGTCAGAAACTATACATTTGATAGTTGAACTAGTACTTAACACATAGTACACAGGTTGCTCACCAAGCACGGACCTTACATCAACTGCGTGAGGCAAACTGTGTATTGAATTTAGTGTCCATGTAAATGTGTGAACACTAATATCACTGATTTGACATCCTCTAAACTAAAGGTCCTGACACATTATACAATCTGGCATTGTTGGCCAGAGCAATAATTGCGCAGCATTTGTAACTCACATTGTCACTTAAAATTTCTGGAAAAAGTGTGCTACAGAACTCTCCATCCTTCTTGGCACAGAAAACCTTCCTTGCCATTGGCACAATACTCTGGTATACTTCTTGATTCACCTGCCATCAGATAGGTAATGAATGTTTTGAATGATTAATGAGTTGTATACCAATATGTCTAAGAGCGTGTTCAAGAAGTTATTATAAATATGGACTGTATAATAATAACCTACGTAAGAAGTGTTTTATGAATTTTCTCTAGTTATTTTGCTGTTCAAAATTCTAATTACGAAAACAATGCATTACATGTAAGCATAGTCACCGTGCATCAAATAGTAGCTATATTGGTATGCTTGGTTTTGTATAGCTATAGGGAAAGTGCAAAGGACAATGGATACTTAATTAGCAAGCAGTTGCTATAGTCAGACGAAAACATTGTTTTCATAATTTATATTTGGTATATTTGGGACCAACCACTAACCTAGCTATGCATACATACATGCAGACAGTTGCTTCAGATAATGTAAACTATAATTATTCCTAATGTCTCACTGATTTTATGCCTGTGGAATTCCCTCTGGCCCCTGACACATCAATCAGGCAAACCCGGTAAGTCTTTATGTATGTATTGAAGCAGCTCTGACTGGAGCAGGCATTGGAGTATAGCTGTGAAGTGATGGGCACATTGGTAGCTGCACTTGTCAGTAGTTCGCTAACATTGATACCTCCAGAGCAATTTTGGTCAACACTGAAAGCTGTAGATCTTATAGCACACTTGCTATCTGGTGGCAACGTGGGAGGAATGCTTCCAGGTATAATCTGAAATGCAGTGAGAGAGCCAACAAAATTAATATGAGTGATTTTTGGACAACTTAATGACACTCCCTTATTATACACAATTATCTTATTATACATCAGATACATCAGATCATGCACACAAACATTATAGTGTACTCAGGTCTCTGAGTCTCAATCACCAGAAAGTAGACTGTGGTCATGACAACTTGTATGCATGATTTGCTTCACCCATTTCTCCCTGTGTGTTTGTGCATGCAACAGTATGTGTGCATAAAGGTAGTTGCACTAATTAGCAATGTTATGTATACCCATCTGATTTACGTACATTACATTTGTACTGAGTGGCAACATCGTTCCGAGTGTTCTTGTAGCGGTTGGAGAGAGCTGTGACTTTAGTCGCATCCCAAGGGAAGTACTGAGTGTAAATTGCCTGAAATGCTTGCTGAACACTGGTCAAGTTTAAGGCTGCAGCCACCTCAGCCAACCTAAATGACAGCATATAATTATATATAGATGCAACTACTTCTAATACAAGATTGAATGGTGAGCAGTAAACAGTGTACCAACAAACAGCAATTCAACAAGTGAGCTTGCCCATTATAATGCAGTGAAAGATTTATAACTCCACATAATAGTCATTATAAAACAACTAATTGTTTTTAAATTTCAAGCATGTACATACTGACCTCAGATCAGTTGCAAGGGATTCTTCTGTAATAGTGCTTAAACAATCTGTGATATGCACTCGAGGGTAATATACCAGGAAGCTGAGGCACATCTCTTGAAAAGTTCCAAGACCACCCTTGATATATAGGGAGAAAGGTAAATACAGCATTATACATAATGTCTGTCACACAATTATACCTGAATCAGATCTTTAATGTACCTTTAGAAAACTGTGCAGTACAGTAGCTATCAGACATGCTTGTGACGTCCATTTAGAATGTGCTTGATTAAAAATGGCTATAATCTTAATGTATTGACACACTTCAGCAAAACTGTCCAAATGGCAACAGCAGAGAACACTGAAAGGCCATGGATAGGCTTCTTTTCAGTGTAGTGAAGATCGTAGTCCACCAAAGGCTAGCCTAAAGTAGGTGCAAGGAGAAAAGCGGCTGAGGCTTCTCGTACCACATTTGTTCATATTATTCTCCTTCGCAATGAATTTTATGTGCTCCTAGAGCACAATGCAGGGCACTTATGGGCCCAAGTCTTGGACACAAACTCACATACCATTGTGAAGAGTGAATATCTGAGCGCCGGTGTCAATCAATAAAGTACAGCACTAGAGTGAGCACGAAGTTTGTCTTCAATCCGCTTTAGCTTGTATTAACATACCCCAATGCTGCCATTTTGTTGCATTCGCATACATATAATTATAACTGCTACTTGGCAGCTGGTCCATCTAGGTATAACTGTGTTCTATATATGTCATGCACCATCTTATACTTTCAGAAAGGGCTCTATTAGCCCATTTTGTCCCAACTTTTAAATTCACATGCGTGCACTAGGGTCCAACTAAAGATGACAACTTGCGCAAATCTCAGACTTTGCATTTTAGTGGCTGGCCTGACCTTCTTTGCACTGAAAAGGCAAAGACTAGCAGTGGAATCGATCATTTTGTCCCCATGCACAGAAAGCTGTTAGATGCACCAGGTCTGCCTCTTGGCTCTTCACAGGGTGTACTCCACAGTAAAACAGTTTATCATTGTGCTGAGTTTAGGGTGCTTGTTCTGATACTTTTACAATTTTCTGCTTGCCATTCCAAATCCCAAGAATTGCAAAGATGCATGGACAAACTTGCATTACACCACAATAACAATGACAGACACAATGCATCCTCTTACATAGACTGTGACATTCCTGTCAGTGCTCCTGTAATTGCACTCCAATTCCAGGACATCTCCCTGTAAAAAGAGATCACTCATATGGCTATGTACAACAGTGAACTTACTATTACTAGATGGTCTGGCAATTGGCATGAGTGTCAAGCACTGCTGACTCTGCCTCTATGATCAAACTCACTCGCAGGACCTTCCTTGGTGTCACTGATCGGTATTGCTGATAGTCAAAGTCATAGTTCAGATCTTGATCAATTGCAGGTGTTACTTCAACACCATTCCTGTAGTGTCTCAAAGTAATACCCTGGCCTGGAGCAAGGAGAGTCATAATAATGTATGCACATGCTAAGTTACCGATATAGGAGAAGATACACAAAAATGAGAATTTAGATCCTCATCAACCGAAAGTGTTACTGCAGCATCATTCCTATAGTGCTTCTGAGAAGTACCATAACCTGAAGGAATGAGATGCCCCTTTAGGTTATCCCAGGAGATAAACTAAGACTCATAATGTATGGGACTGCATTTGTATCATATATTATATAGCAAATCTATTGCTTCATCTACAATTGTTCATGGGAACATGGACCACTGTCATTCGTTGTCTTCTTGTGGGCTAGTCTTGTGTGAGTTGTATGCTTGTGTAAACATGCAGGTAAGCCAATACTGGTACTGTATGTATGTCTCTGTTCATCTGTGGGGCATGTGTGCGTGCTGTGTTACACACACATATGCAAAATTAATGCTTAAGGCAGAAATGCATGTGACATGAAGATAGCCTGCATGTTATGCCCCACCTATAATGTGCATACATCAATGTCTTAGGCAAATCTGTAGCTATGCATGCATGCTTGTTGAATTAATTGATACCAACCAGCCAAATGTGTGTGAAGAACATTGGCAAAGACAGTTATTCCTTCAGCAGGGAAGTTCTGTTGGAAAAGAAATTTGGAAGGTAGAAACACATGCCATATTTATAATAAAGTATGCATAGTCACACAAGTGTGTGTGTGTGTGTGTGTGTGTGTTGTGTGTGTGCATGTGTGTGTGTGTGTTTGTGTGTATGTGTGCATGCGTAATATGTAAAACTGACCTGAGTACAGCTGCTGTCACAGACCCCAAAGACATTAAACTGTTCCTGTCTTGGTGGTATAACCATAGTATATCTAACCGAGTGTCCCACTTGTAGAACTCCAGCATCAAAACGTCTAGGATCATCAAAATAGGTGAACTCCAGCCCAGAATTATCCACAACACCTGCACGGTAGGTTTAGAGATGGTAAATAGTTGTGTGTAAATACACTTGGCACAACTTCAGAAAGTAAAATGCCAATACAATAATTTATGATTCAGTTAAAATGTCTGGCTTGAATCATTCTTCATGACCAAATTTGGAAAAGGCACTAGTCATCTACAACAATTCAAAGCTGCCAAATTTAAAGTCCTTGAGCACAGACCTTAAAAGTTCCACTGTCATGGTTATACAAGTTGCCTTTATATAATAGATAATCGTCTAAAACCACCGAAAATCGCTGTTAGAGCGCTTCGAAATTCCCTGGTAGAGCGATAATGGCTCACTTCCGGAAAAGCGGCCGAAGAAATCCGCCATATTGCTATGACGTCACAGTAGGCTTGCCGTACATGTGTCTATGCTTGAACGTGTCACACGCCGTGTGGGAAGACAATCGCCGACTGGCTATTCGCGTCCCTCTTGCTGATGAACTCGCCCCGATGCATCACAAATGCGTTGCTGGAGGATGTAGTAGGGCCACTGGAGGCATAGATCTATGGTGGAGGCAACGGTCGCAGCTTCATTTCACAAAGAGCGATAGTCTGAAGAAGCGGTGGACAGCAGCTCTTTCTGTGCTTGGTAAGACTCTCCCGTACGTTAGAGCGCCTTTCGGATTGCGACTGATGCCCTACCTGCCATTTCGATGTTTCTTGGTGTAAATATTCTAGCAACAACCACTTTGCTCACTCTAGTACATCCGTCAGAATCCGAATGGCGCTTTAACTTACAGGAGAGTCTTTCCTAGCACAGAGAAAGCTAATCGAGAAGACGAAAAATCGCTACAAAGGACGAAAGGGTGAGTAGTAGCTTTCGGATGACGAAAAAGGCGTCCCAGGGCCATTTCGATGCCCCCACCTCCTGGTGTTCTGCGCAGCCGTTCTCGGTAGAGAGCAGGAGACGGTTTTCCTCTGAATCTTTTGCTGTGACCAGAGCTTGTGTGTGCCCTACTACCTAGCAAGTAGGAGTGGAGAGGTGCTTACGTCTCGCGATGTGCGAGCCAGTGACCTGAAATACGTGACGAGTGCTCCGAAATATGTTTTCGGCACACTTTGTATTTCAGCTGTTACGCCTTGTAGGAGGTGACAAATCAGCTCTAGGCTAGTGTACCATCTCTGTTTCGTATGCTCTTGTAACAGTCCAAGAATGGTGCGAATCGGCGTTTGTAGGGCTGAGAACGGGCGTCACCCTATTATTGGTCGTGTCGCAAAATTGATGTCGTGCCGTACGGCTGCGCAACCCGCATGCCCAGATCTATTTCAGAATCAGCAGGGGTATCTCCTTTATTGTATCAAGAAGTTTCGCCTTCATCTTAAGATTAAGACTCGCAGGAGATAACGATTTCTTGTTCAGTCCGTTGCCTGGCCTACTCTTCTCCATACTTGTGCAAACATTCCGGCGCCTACTATGACGTCACGACGTTTTAGCATTGCTGCCACCGGAAAACCGGAAACGCCCACGCATAATTGGTCTTTTTTGCAACTTTGCGCCCTCGTAACTCCCCCATCGTGAAGCAGAGCACACTAAAAATGGGTATCATTGAAGATGTTTCACAAAGCACTATCAATATAAAAATTTTAAAAAGAATGCGACAGTGGACCTTTAATTCTGAACACTCCCATTTAATTTGTGTCGTTAAATTAAGGTCATCTTGCATAGCAATAGCATATCATTCATGGACAATGGCAAGTAGTGTTAATGACATTAGTGCCCACTATACATCAATATTCTGTCCACGAATGCAGGGTGCACACAACTATGCAAATACCATATCCTCTCTAAAAATTTGTCACCCCTAGTGCAGTGAAAATTTCGTCTTTTGACGCAATTAGAGCTGGAATGGAGAAGACCGTCAAAGGTGACGAATTATTTAGAGTTTTTGGACAAAACATTAGTGCGAAGGCAAAACATTAAAGAGCTTTTCAGTATGGGCGTTCCTTGCTGAAATGGCCACTTTCACGTTGACTATGCGAACAGCAGTGCAAGGCTACCATCCGAAGGAGAAGGATCTGGAGACGATTCGTCACGATTAGAGTACACTTGAGCATATTTTTCTCCCCTGACGAAAATTAGAATGACGAATTTTAGAGCGGATATGGTATGCAAAACATTACCAGACTCTTCTTCTCACTCTATTCACTTGTGCATGCAGGCTGCACTAATCAACAAAGTGAAAACCTACCAGACACTTCAGAGGGGTTGTCATAGTGCATCTCAATGAGCCAGTATGGAGAAGAATCAGGACCACCAATGGAGAAACTGACATCTTCCGGATAGTAGAAGTCCTGCAGTCATACAAGATGTAAGAGATTTACCAGAAATTGCAGAGTGGACATACACACCACCACAGCCTAAGAGCAAATAGGGCTGTGAGAACAACCACACTCATGCAACCATTTAATGGCTACACCGGCTGTTATATAATTATATATGTACATCAAGAGAACAGTCATACTACATTTCTTCTTACAGTTCCTCCAACTGCCCATGCAGCCACAATGCGTCCTGCGAGGCACTGCTGCTTTGGGTCTGGGTTGCCAACAAAGACACATTCACTTCCCCTCAGTTGCTCATTGGTTAATGATTCGACACCAGACCCATCACAATCGTATAGCACCAAGTGATGTACATGGGCTCTGGCTGGCTCATGAATGAGAGCACTGATCTGTAGGTACAAAGTACATTGTGCGTAACATCAAGAGTACATAGAGATAAGAGTATGCAACTGCGCATCCTTGCGTGTATAACTATGGTTTTCAATAATGACACAGTAAAATGTCACGTGTAGGCATGGTAATATTGTTATGTGAGGGAAAGGATTGAAGAATCAGAAGGTGATGCTGTCACAGTGTACCATGCAGTAGGAGGAAGACTTGTTCCAGTCCAACCAGTGGGCCAAAGTCAGCAACATTTACAAGGAATTTAGCCCCCCTCCCAACCCCACTATTTTCTTTTTCATTGGCCACACCCCCTGTACACATAACTATGTTTCTGATTGGCTAAACACATGTACACATAATCCTAGAATTTGATTGGTCACACACAGTTACCCATAGCTATATAAACCAGTCTCACACTGTACATTCTCAGTTTTGTACGCAGCTGACGAAGGCCTTCGGGCCGAAACGTCCTGCATTCAGTTGTTGATTAATCTGCTACGTATTGCCCACAAACTATTCGCCTATATACATTGAACAACGTAGCAATGAGCCTCTTCTTCTACATTATGTGAGGTTGTTATTGTTATGTGAGCCTCTCCGATGCTGAGTCCTTTAGCACCAGCTAACTGCTTATGATGCTGCCTATAATACTTTGTTTGAGGTTAAGAAGCAGATGATTGTTAATAAGCAGTGACAATCAGCAGAAACTATGTACCTTGTGGATTCTTAGAAGAGCTGACGAGAATGGCAGCTGTGAAGTGAGACAACCTCTCTTGATCATGCCACGTTTGTGGACAACTTGTTGTGTTGTAAGATGACTGAAAGAGCAGTTGGCATCTGAAATTCATTGCAGCTCACTTCTAGCTGTTAACTAAAGTTTCAGTGATGGCCCTCGTACGTACAGTATCATATCCCAGTAATAATATTCATTCATTGCATAAGAATTTTAGTGTTGTTACAGTGCTCACATGTGATGTGTTACTATGCCATTTTTGAAAAATGTAGTAAGTCTTTGAGGTAAGTATACACAGTTGCATACTGTAATCTCTTGTGCACTCTTGGTATTATGTATAGCGGCAAACTGTAATACAAACTAACAAAAGAGTTTGAACTTTATAGAATATATATGTATGAATCTAGGTTGTGCACAACATCCAGACAATATATACAGAACACATGGGCATGTATGTATAAGATGCATAAGAATTACTACCTTGATGACATGTTTCTTTTCTTTCCTAATTTCCTCTGGTAGTGTAAATCCCTCACACCAATAAGTGGTATCTTTCTCTGGAATGGTCACCTAAATAAAAAGAGTATGATACACACGTATGTGGCTGCACTACATGAGAGTGATTGGAGGAATGACCAACATGGTTTTTATAACTAGTGAATACAAAGCATTGTGGTGCGAGCCGGAGGAAGCGCAAAGCAGTAACTGTGTTAGTGATGCGTGCAGGAAACAGTAAACCGCCGCGCTCGTATATTATATTCGAGTGCGTACTTACCCAAGAAGTTCTGGCAACATCTGTGCTACAGGCAGCATGCCTGGATTTGTTGAGCGCTGTAGACTTCTCTCATCTGGCAACGTCTGGCATTACTCTCCTCTTCTGTTTCACCTGCACGCCTCTCACTCTGAGACTCTCTCATCCGGCGACGTCTGGTCTCTTTCTCCTCTGCTGTTTCACTTGAGCGCCTCATCCATTGAACTTCACTCATCTTATGCAGTTTAGAGACATCGCACCAATCTTTGTCTTGCTGCCACCACAAGCGCAACTGTTCTGCTTTCTGCAATGCCGATTCAGCTTCACGGCGGTTCCGGTTCCTTTCTCTTTTCTTACGCAGACGCTCTTCTCTGTCCATTCATTAGAAACTGAAGGTGTGACTTTAGAAGAGACCCATAAAAGCTTGAACCTGATCAACACTCTGTACGCGGCCATTAGTTGTTGTCTTTTACTATATGTTACTTGCACTGTATATATATACAGTTACTTTTCTTGCCACGCCCTCTCTTCGACCGCATAAATAAAAATTTCCGGAATGACGTATATTACAAACATACAAACATACAAACATACATACAGAGCCGACGACGAACCGACTAGTGTGGGGCTTGCTCAGGCTCGCCCCAATAAAACGGAATTTAGTGGGGCAGAACACAAGGCATCACAGTGATTGTAGCTGTGCATGTAATGTGTACATGGGCAAGCATGAGTTTGAAGCCTTGAGGTAGGTGATTTCATCAATGCCATATAATGCAGCAACGAAAGAAGTCTGGAAACAATGAATAAGGTAGCAAACTATATCAATCATCTGTCATGAGTGCAATGCAAAAGCCCTGTCATGAAGAAGGAATCAAGTCTCTGCAAAACAAATCTCTAGTATGCTGATGCAACAAATCAATTGGTTCACCAGCTGTGGCCCCAAGGAAAGCTGAGTTTGATCATGTGCATCATTCTATGCTATCTGATACACTGTCATCCCCTACTCTACTCCCAAGCACAAGATAGTTTTGTGTGTGCTAATATAATGCCATACTCTTGGCAGTGGCAAAACTCATTACTGAAAACATTATTCAACAGAATTAAGGTGTCATAATTATACAATAACACTGGTTCAGTACCTTGCATGCCTATATCTGCCGTACCCAGTGGCATCTGTTCCTTAATAGAAAGCTCACCTGCGAGAATGGCCGTGAACACATCTAGCATATATTGTCCCCCCTTGTACATGGGCAGACAATTACATGGATACACAATAAGACAAAGACACGGAACAAAGACTAGGTAGCAGGTAGGGCCCTGAAGTGTTAGTAATCAACAGGTGGTCTACCACCACATCTTCTTGCCTCTTCCAGCAAGCGCTCAAAGAAAACACAACAGCGATTTTGACTCAAAATGGGTGAGTGGACTGAGAGGAGTGACGAAGAAGACAAGGAAAACCTTGCACCTGTAAGTCACTCAAATTAAAGAAGCCATCCATGGAGGCTAAGCGATGAAGTTTTGTCACCAGTGACCCCGGTAAGAAGAGTTGCACCTCAAAATATATGTGCTTTGCTGGGCACCTAGAACAGTAGCCCTGTGGGCTAAAGGTTCCCCCAGCCAAAATTAGTTTCCCTGACCCTGACCTTGATATATATATCAAAGAATACATGCAGATGCATCTACAAAGAGGGCTGTAGCAAATTGCAACTCTCAGAGGTTGGGCAGGAAGAAAGCCTTCGCTGCTGACTAGCAGGTGCCAAATAAGCTATTTCAGTCAACAGTAGATCCACCAATCCTTTGTAAGTGGCTGACACTGTATGTGGTGGAGATTCAAAAGCAAGATGGAGAGATGCATCTGTCCAAACAATTTACAGCTTACTCACTGGAGTACTTCGACTTGGCTGTACAGTGTACCCAACTTTCCCCACCTTCCTTGACACTGGAAAATTAATGCCACGTACATTTTAACCCTTGCATAATGCTCTCAACAACACCTCCTGCATTCTGCGCAAGTCTGGCCTTTATTGAGAGAGCCAGTGAGCTGAAGGTTTCACAGAGGATGAAGAAAACCAACTCTGGGAAGCTAACATTCTTGGAGTACACAAACCAAAAACTTAGTGGAATACATGCATGCTATTTCATGAATGCATGAAACTTTGTCTGCACAGCGAAGAGGACAGACGTTTGAAGCTGAGTGAGATAAAGAAGTACACAAATCCTAGACACTATGTGTACACAGCATGCAGAGAGTTCCCCAATAAACTGAAAATGTGGATTGGCTCAAATGCAGATCATGCTGTTCCTGCATGAGTATTTGATTCCAGACCGAACAGATGTACATTGACAAGGCAAAGATGAGGTCTAGATGACACTATAACTGTATTGCTATTGCACTAATTGAAGTTGTGATAAGTATTCACATGCAATTGCAATGTTTGGTACAGTGAAATCTGTCTACAATGGTCATATATGTTTGGTAACCACCACTCTAAAACATGCACCAGCATCCCTGGCCTCAATTAGCACTAAACCATACAATCTACCTCTGTAGAGCAGCCACCTCAGCAATGGCTATAGTTAGGGCTGCCCCACAAGTGGGGTCTTAGGCAGGATTCACTGCAGACAAGCGTGATCTAGTGACCAATGCAACCACAAGATGACTTGGGTTCATTGACCTCAGACACCAAAGGACATCCCAACATACCATATAACTGCATGCAGATGTTTACCATACATTGTCATGCAGTTTGTTATACAATGTCATGCTCCTATAAACACACCTATGTTGAAAACTGCATGAATATTTCATATAATAATTATACTTACATTGTTAACACGCAGCTGAAATGTCTTGGCTTCTGAAGGCAGTGGAGGTCCCTGGTCTCCCTGGACAAAGTTAACTGCCTGGCTCCCTCTTCTGGTCATGTGATACTCCACTGTGTCAGTTGTGCCCCACGCATAGATGACAGGGTTGAATGTCTGCATGCCATGAGAGCAGCTATTAACCCTGCACTCATACCTTTGCTCTATATACTCATCACTCATTTAGCTACACCAACCTTGCAAACGTATCGCTAACATACCTTAGCAATAACTCGATCTGAAGCTGTATCTCCAGTGTCGAGGTACCGCCAGAACTCCAAAGTCGTCCACCCGTCACTCTCACTCCCCCCAATCAGAAACCAGTTTTGTTCTGTGTCTGAAGAAGGGTAGCCTTGCATGGCTGCAAAGCGATCCTGAAAGAGAAGAGCTTGTTGTCACGCAGTGTACTGAATTTTCAGAGGATTGATAGCATAATGGTCGGCCTGTGTAATGTCATTGGACTGTAGCATTCAGCACATGCACAAGCCATGCCCCAACAAGATGTGTTTACAGATGAGGTCACAGGGCAGGACGTGGCCTGTGCTGAGATCTATGGCTAATCCAATGATATTGCACAGGACAACCATTATGCAAACCTCTGTAACACGTAACCTTTGCGCTTGTATCCATGCAGTCTTCCCTACCGTCAGTTCGGCGTTTCCGTTCATCACTCGACCAGTTACAATGTCCGCGTTCTCCATTCCACCTTTCTCCGACACGCCCAGACCAACCCATCCCAGGGTCTTGACGCGTACAGCGATGGAGACGTTCTCGTTGGCCGGGTCGAAAGACCAGTACAGCTCGTAGTTAAGGCTGCTCAACACCAGTGAGTAGCTGTACTTTGCTGCCAGGACCGATTGGCCATCGCACACAGCTACGCTTGCTACGGAACTTAGACAGAGAAGAACGGGGACCAGCATCTCTCTAGCGGGTAGCTAGCTAGCTATTGTCTATAGCTAACACTGCTTGCAATGCGTGGCGATCGTGAACTGCTATTATATATAGTATTACGGTCTCCCGTCCAGCTAACCACTCCCACAACTTGCGCAACGGCACAACAGTGGTCATGCTTTGGTTGCACGTCTCATCTGGTCTATGGGTTCATCCCAAGCCCTGATGCACTTTCACGGTATCGGCCACCATTTTCCTAAAACATGTCGGCCGTTGATTTGTACAAGACTAATACCGACCACCCTTCAACTTAAATTCATACAGTGAACTTTCTTGCTTGCTTATGGTCCAGTGCCATTAGCTAGCTAGCTAGACCTAAAGAGTATTCACTAGATGATGAAATGGTAAGCACCACCAGCTCCAATTGGCTGAGTTTATATTCATCGTGCAATTAGCTTGCGGTAGCAAGTATGTAGGTAGGTGAAGTGATGAATTTCTTGTGATAGAATGCAGACATATCATGCAACGTCTAATTATATTAGCAAAACCTGAAGAATCCTATGAATGTGTCACTATTGCACATTGTTCATGCTTTTGCTATTGCCTAGCTACATTGTAAAATTACGCTGTAGTTACATTTATCAGAACATTTGTGCCTTAATTGCACTAAATGTTATTTATATTATTACTGCCATGTATGTGCATTGACTTGTATACTCTTAGTGTTTTGTTCATTCTCATTGGTATAATTTTATTCAGCATTCTATGTAGCTATATACATTCCACATAATATTAGGGTGTGTCTGTACAGCCAAGAAAGATTACGGGAAGGTCGGAATACTGTGTTATCATCACAATAGCAACTTAGGCCAGCAACAGGAAGGCTGATGCAGCAGTCATCATAAGGAGTATTTCAATACTCAGGTTCATAACAGCAGCCCCATTTCCAGAGGTTCCAGAGGTTCCAGGTTCAGTTGGCAATTCAAACTCTGTGGTAGTGCCAGTTGGGCCAATTCTGGTTGGTGATTCAGTGGTACACACAGTGCTAGTGGCAGTCACTGCTTCAGGTTCATTGCTGCACACTCTTGTAAAATTTGCTGACAGAACAGCCTGCAAAGGTAAGAGTAGCAATGGAAGCATGCAGATTTGCTTGTTGCTATTATCCATTACATGTGCATTTATTTTAATTCACTGTTTATATCTGGAAGATCACATCTAGGAGGTAGGTCGAGGCTATTAATGTTTCCATTGGCAAGCTCTACGATGTAGAGTCTGTATAATTTTAGAGATTTTTTAGTGTTTTTTGATTACTTCATTATCTATCCTGTGTTTGCATGAAGCCTATGGATCTGATGTACATCAGATTTTAGCTACATTTGCAAAGACATTATGTTTACATTGTGAGTGATGCATGTATACACAACGTTACTCATTTACTTCAGGTGAAACAGTGTCATGCAAGCAACCCACCTCATTTATGTCACACACATGGTGAAAAGTGTCATCAAAACGGGCACTCATGTACCGGTTTGAGAGAGCCATAACTCTAGATTCATCCCAAGGAAAGTCTGGACGGCTCAGAGCTCCCACCGACTCCAAAAACAGTGATAAATCACTCTGGTTTAGGTTCACACCAACCTCATCCAATCTGCATGAGCAAAATTTAATGGTACTCAACAATAAGCGTGAATGAGCAATGAATGGATGGAATTATGCATTGAAGCTTGAATGTATGCACATTATCATGCCAAGTTGGTGCAGCTAAACCTTTCTTTGAATATAGCTACCTGTGCTGAGCGTGTATGGATGATGCAAATATTTGTAATTTGGATTACTCTCTCATCATCCACTACCTTTTTCAAAATATTCAGCTACAAACTCACTGACCTCAAATCTGCCACAAATGGTCTCAATTCCAGGCTACTTTCACATCGTGTGACAGCACTCCGAGGATAGTAAGACAAGAAGGAGAGGCACATCTCATCAAGAGTCCTGAGGCCTCCCTAGATAGGGAGAGAACAAGAATACTCCTTTACAAGCAGCAGCTCTTCTTCACATTTTCTTATCATTTGCAGATAACTCATTAATGTGCATATAAGTGAATGTGTTTGGACATTTAAACGTACTCAATGTATAATATGCACCTCTACCTCGTGGTGATGTTGTTGCCCCCTTACATCGCGGTGACATTCCGGCATGGTGCTAGTCTAGCCATGTCATTTGTTACAGTTTACGTTGAATATATTCTGACTGCGCATGTTCGCATAGGTATAAACATACATCCTTACCAAAATCGTGCTATTCCTGTCAGTGCTTCTGTAATTGCATTCCAACTCAAGAACATCTCCCTGAGAAGTGTATCGAGAATGGATGACTGCTTCGAATTGTAAAATATGCAGTGACCAGTGCACTGGTTGTATCAGTCACTGCTCTTTTTCTACTCAAGCACTCACTGGAAGGATCTTTCTGGGTGTCAAAGATCGATACTGCTGAAAGTTGAAGTCGTAGTTGATATCTTGGTCAAGTGCAGGTGTTATTTCAACACCATTCCTGTAGTGCCGCAAGGAAAGGCCATGGCCTATATAGAGTAAGGAGAGATAATTGTATAAATAGAAATATAGGAGGCGTTCTGAATGGTTCATTTGTATAACCTTATTACTATGGTAAGTCCCCAAGAATACATCCAAACCATTCTTATGTTGCAGGAACGTAAACTACAAGTTTGCAGGTGCATGGGGGCTATACAGCATGTGCATGCATGTAACAGATTTTTCACACTCTTATTCAATATTTAACAGTTACGAGTAATTAAATTGCATGAAGGGGCTTCTGTTTGTCAGTACTATAATTATGTGTATAGTATAATGTCTCATGTAATGTATACACTTCCTATAACGTGTATGTACAGAAATCTTGCGTACCAGCCAAATGAGTGTGAAGAGCATTGGCAAAGACAGTTATTCCTTCAGCAGGGAAGTTCTAAAGGTGAGAGGTGTATTCATCAAGAGATATGTAGTTACATCACACTAATATTAGAAGCCTACACATGTGTGTGTGTGTGTGTGTGTGTGTGTGTGTGTGTGTGTGTGTGTGTGTGTGTGTGTGCTTGTTTGTTGCTTGCATGTGAGAACTCAGCTCACTTGAGTGCAGCTGCTGTCGCAAACTCCGAACACATCGAAATTGTCCAATCCAGGTGGTATGACCATGGTAGGAAAAACCAAATTTCCCACACTCATGACGCCAGCATCAAAACATCTTGCATCGTCAAGATATGTGAACTCAAATCCAGAATTATCAATGACACCTGATGAATGGGCGAGGGCACAGATGAATTTGAACATATAGGAATTGATTGCAGTTTTAGTGTGAAGCTAGACAGTGCAAAACAAAAAAGCTGAACCTTTCCTATACCGTATGGCCGGAAATTTTGGTGGGAATTTATTTTGGCGGATTGCTGAAATTTCTGTATTTGGCGGAATTTACTTTGGCGGTTTGGCAAAAGCCTGTGCCATAATGATATTTATAGCAAAATGGCTAACCCGGACGAACAGTACTAGATTGCTGAGGAGTCTCTGAGGAGTACACGCGCTGTTGTTTGACCATAATTGGGTTATTTTCGCTCCAATCCTTAGCTTTTCGCTCGAGTGCTGCAACGTACAAAGGCTTTTAAGCCTTCTTTTGGTCCATCTGCTGACGCTCGCCTGCAGCCTGTGACCTCGCACAAAATTGTACCGCTCCAACGCAGAAACAAAGAGCAGGCTGTCGAAATCTGCCGAAGTAAGTTACCGACAATGATCTCAACGTCAGTCTTTACTGCGACCGCATATACGATGCCGTTCGGATTGCCTTCGGCTTCCTCGCGCTCTTCTTCCACCTCCGGTGTGCAAAACTCTTTGGAAACGTAGTGTCCTCGCGCTGCTGTCATTTGTGAACTCCATGCTGACAATCAATCTATAGACCTGGTGCAACCAGGCTTGTTAAGCGGAAAAAAACTTACGATTGCACAAATTTTGGCGGAAGAAATATTGGCGGATTCCTCTCAAAACCGCCAATCCGCCAAAATAAATTCCCCGCCAAAATTTCCGGCCATACGGTATTGCAGAGTATGTTCTGGTAACCAGCAACTTTGCCAGCCAGAATCTTTCCAAGGAAGACTTAGCATGGTACCAATACTATTGATATTACTGAATTAACCCTAGGCTTCTCTGTACACAGAATCCAGTGTACGATGTTATGCATGTGTGACAGCAATAAGTCTTGGCGAGAAACAGTCATTGACATGACTTTACAATTATATGAAATTGTGCACTGCTGCCGACTGCATAATTATACATATTTACATTCTAGAGTGTTACGCATGTACATGTAGGTATTATACACAAATGCATGCATGTGAAAGAATGAACTTAGTCTAGGCTACGTTAGACCATGCCATCTACTTTGTACAGCCAGGTGATGATTGATAACGTACCAGACGCTCCAGTTGGGTTGTCATAATGCATTTCCACAACCATGTAACGAGAAGAGCTAGGTCCACCAATGGAGAAACTAACATTCTCTGGAAAGTAAAATGCCTGCAAATGTATTATAGATAGAGTACAAATGAACGACCACCACAGCTTAATAAAGTTTTGCATTGAAATATATAATATAATGGTATTCTTCCCTATAGTATTGCACATATAGGGCTTACAGAAGCTCCAACTGCCCATGCAGCCACAAGGTTTCCTCCAAGGCAGCGCAGCTTTGGGTCTAAGTTGTTACTACCTCCTGTGAGACATTCAGCTCCACTCAGTTCCTCGTTGGTGAATGAGTCAATACCAGTCCCATCACAAGTGTACAGCAACATGTGGTGGACATGGGCATTGGCTGGCTCATGAATGAGAGCATTGTACTATATATAGCGACAGAGAAGATAGACAATGCTAAGATATTACCATGGAGACATACAATATAATTCGCTGTAGTTTTTGTTGTTCACTGGAATGAACTGGACTTAATAAATTACATTTAATTGTATGTGTGTAACTTTTCCTGTAAATTGATATCCATTTAACAAGCACAAAATATTATATAATGAGCCTGGGCATGATCTATAGATGTGGAAATGTTAGCCTGCGTTCCATAACAATTATTTTTTTCCATAGAATACATACCTTAATAATGTGCTTTGTTTCACTCCTGATTTCTTCTGGCAGTATGAATGCCTCACACCAATAAGTAGTGTCTTTATCTGGTATGGTCACCTGAATATGATCCAAAGAGTAAACTTGTAGTTGCACAAGATTATTGGCCAAATTGTAAAGTGAGGCACTGACAGTGAGTGCATGGCATATAATGTTGCTTTGTGTCTATGTGACTAATGGTATATACCAGGATGATGCTTGAGATCTGCACCATGCACAGAGAAGATGCATGCCACACATTCAACAAATCTATCATGCATATTGCTTTAAAACGCTGAACCTTGACATCACAATACGTCATTAATGAGTAACGTGATAAGCCAAAACCGCAACGTACACTGTAAAATTCCAACATTTAGTACGCGTGAAGAGGCGTTCCAGCGTATGTAAATTATCATTTGTATGGTGAAGGTTGTGACATCACGATTTGTCACGTACCGTTCAACATTCAACGTAAGCGTGGATCTAAAACTCTCTACTGACAATGCATGTTAATGAATAATGTAGATTCTTGTCTAAGAGAAGTATGGAGCTATTATACCACAGTAATAAATGGAAGCAATAAATGACTATAAGCCAATCGCGGAACTGCATATCATAAACCTTTTACACATAATTAGTAGTTATACAATAACTATGTGCATGTGTGAGAGGAGTTTGGGGAAGTGACCATGCTGACTCTGGGCAATACATGAACATATAATAAACTTAAATATAGTAAATCTTTCGGCATTATACTAACACAAGTGCATGTGTTTACTTACATTCTTAACATGCAGCTGAAATGTCTTGGCTTCTGGAGGCAGCGGAGGTCCCTGGTCTCCCTGGACAAAGTTAACTGCCTGGCTCCCTCTTCTGGTCATGTGATACTCCACTGTGTCAGTTGTTCCCCACGCATAGATAACCGGGTTGAAAGTCTGCATGCCAGAGTTAATTACATGCATTTATAAATTGTGTATTATTATACTGGTTGTTGAAGACAAATAACTTTACAAGTAACACTTTAAACTCCACCACCCATTATATCAACGTTATTGGAGTGTAGTGAATGGCCGATACACGCATGATATATATACCTCCCCTGTACTATACCTCAGTAATAACTCTGTCCGTGTCTGCATCTCCCGTGTCAAGGTACCGCCAGAACTCCAAAGTCGTCCACCCGTCACTTTCACTGCCTCCAATCAGAAACCAGTTTGGTGTCGTGTCCGCAGAAGGGTAACCTTGCATGGTAGCAAAGCGATCCTACAAAGGAAGTGAAAGGAACGTCGCGATAGATCGATCGGCATCTTCACCAGAGCAAGTAATTATATCTGCGGTCACCCGCTAATTACCGTCACTTCGGCCTTTCCGTTCATTACTCGGCCAGTTACGATGTCCGCGTTCTCCATTCCACCTCTTTCTGACACACCAAGACCAATCCATCCCAGCGTCTTGACGTGCACAGCGATGGAGACATTCTCTTTGCACGCATCGAAGGACCAATACATTTCGTAATTACCACTGCTCAGCACAAGGGAGTAGTTATATTTCTCTTCCAGGGTCATGTGGCTGTCGCACACAGCGACGCTTGCTGCGCAGCTTAGAATGAGCAGAAAGGACAGCAGCATCTTAGATAGTGATTTGGAACGTCAAAACCTGTACTTAGCCAAACTCCTCACTTTCTGCAAAGCTCCGCTGTAAGTGCCCTTTATATAAGCCGCTATAGCAGAGCTCGTCCACATGTTTAATGCGGGTTCCTATACTGCTTATTTTGGTCATATGACTGTGTGACCGGATGTTGAGGACATCTCTCTGGGCATGGGTCAGACACGCAAAGTCCTTGTCGGCGCTGCTCTAGAGTGTGGTCATGCATGCAGAAACTCACGGTGTAATCACGAGTTCCTGCGTGACCTCACTCTAGAGTATAGCGACATCAGATTATGTCACTACTAATTGCAACAGGTACTAATTATAGCACTCGAAGTGCTGTCTATATGTAGGGATGGCAGGGGGTGTTTGTATGCTGTAATACAAACGAAAAGTCGCGCTAAAAGTCGCCCCCCTGAAGAGGACCGAAAACGGATAAACAAAGCTTACCATGAGGAAGCGGGGACTGAACAATGCGCATGGCTAACCTTACATCCCAGCGAAGTTACGCCTACATGTAAAGTGCGTCCTCGAGTTTTCACCCACGTTTCGTCTTCTTTTGACAGCCGAAGCGCACGAACCAGAGGGACCAGGAGAATACTTCTCACACCGTATTGCACCATTTTTGGCTGGCTGCCTTACTTTGTAGGTTAGAAGTCAGCGCAATTTAGTGCGAAAGACGACGCTTGCCACGACTCCTGCCGTGCTGCTTGGCCATTTCAAATTACGTAATTCAACCGGATAAAACCGGCGTGACTGGTGCCCCTGCGTTACCATATGCGCGTAACATAATATAAATAATATCATAAGGAATACGTATGCAGCCAATTGGTGGATTGCTTCTTGGATACACACTACATCCCCACTGCATATGCATCTTCAATTTGGACTGCCCATCATTTATTGTGTACATATTTTTAGTGCATGCACCTTTTAATGTAGGTACAGAAAGACACTATTATAATTACAGTGCCTGTACTCAGACACTATATTAGTATACATACTCACAGTAATAATAATATGCTGTACGACAGACAGTGAGTTAGACTGTGTGGCTGTACGTGTCATATTATTATTATGGAGTTTTGTGGAATTTACCAAACCCTCTATAATACTTGGCTACAATTGTACATGCCCATCGAAGTATAGCATCACACAGTCATTTCACACAGTGTACAATAAGGTATGCATAGTATAAACACACTACACTTCACTGCAACCACAATTCACTCTGCTCTGCACAGATATAAATCATCACAACATGATGCATGTATGTACATCATGTGCATGCATGCACTGCCATATCATGTATTCAATGTAGCTACATTATTCAGTGGCCAATTGTACCTGTGTTTACATGACTGTGTTCATATCTAATCTCGCCCTAATATCTACTGAGCAAACAAAGATCACCCCTGCAAGTTATAGAGATTGAGATTAACATAATATGTAGACACGAGCACAATCAAATACATGTACACAGAATGACAACATACATACATACACAAAGATGGGGACAATGCCTGGTTCATTATATGTGTGGTTGGACACGTGGTGAACTGCAGATGATGTCATGCACTTACCATACAACAGACAGTTGAAAGCACTAACTAACAATGTATAGCATCCAACAGAGTAAACCTTACATCAGTTACGTTGCCTGCATGATATATGCTATACCATTACAACTTAAGGCACTGGATTGTTGTCACACACATGCACGCACAGCACACACACACACACACACTACACACACACACACACACACACACACACACACACACACACACACACACACACACACACACACACACACACACACACACACACACACACACACACACATACACACATACGCACATGCACATGTGCATACATATACACACATGCACACTTACAGGCTATCTAACTTCCATATGTGCATGCATATTGGCATGGCTTGTTGGCATATGTCCAGATACTGGCATGGAAACATTACGTCTGATGATGTAATGCGTGCATGTGTGTACATGCCCATGATAGTATAATAGATCAACATGTGTACGTGTGATAATCATGACGTGGCAGTGTCCAGATGAAGTGGTATGTTCACTTGTAGTTAGCTAATTGCCAACTCATTGGGCACAGATGGGATTCACTTGCCACTTCAGCCAAATTCATGAGGTTTCCAACCACACCAAAGTGTGTTATACTAGACAGAAAGGCCTTGGACACATGTTGAGTGCACTCATGGAGAAAAGGTCACCTAAGCCCCTGGCTATAAATACTTAGAATAACTTGGTATATCCGAACTGATCTTGTCGGTGACCTCGATCTGAAGACAAGAGACGTGATGAAGAGCCTTACCCTACTCCTTTGTACTGCCCTGGCTGTCACTGCTGAAGTTGCTGTCAATACCGATTCAGAGCATCTGAGGAATCTTGCAACTCTGCTGCAGGAGCACCATCGCTTTGCTCGTCAAGCCACCACCCCTCCTTCCACTGAAGGAGCTATTTCATCTACTGCCCCTCCTCCTAATAGTACTGATGTAACATCTACCAC
Source organism: Ianthella basta (assembly GCA_964019415.1). Lineage (NCBI taxonomy): Eukaryota > Metazoa > Porifera > Demospongiae > Verongiida > Ianthellidae > Ianthella > Ianthella basta. Next base: position 8,700,022 of record OZ025868.1, on the reverse strand, counting down.
TGGACCTAGCACTGGATTTGGTCAGCCTGCTTGTCAGCGTGCTTTAGAGACCTTCATACAGGACTGTTTGTCTGCCCATGGATTGAGCACTGACATCATATTTCAACTGACCAGTGATAACAGTACCAATGCTCCAACCCTGCTTGATGTACTTAGCAGAATCTACTGCAGGGATGAACGTTGCCTGAATGCTTTCCTTAAGTATTACGAAACATGCATTGGAAATGGGGTAGGATGAAGAACAATCTTTGCATTGATATCATATCAATTATATGCATACAGGCAACTAAACCAGTATTCCATTTCCTCTTCCAGGTAGTACTTGAAGTTGTGAAGCAGACTGTCCATGCTCAGTGTAGCATTGATGAAAATGGTACATTTTGCTATGAAGCTTTCTTCAATTCCTTTGCACCAAAGTCACTGGTAAGACACAAAACAGTGTCTCTGCTGTGATTGGTACATGGTTGCTACACCCATGCTAAATTCCCTAGCCATTGACTTCCAATTGCCAGATATACCTACCACATGATGTGCTGTCATGTTTTATAGTTATATATTATTAATGAGATGTGACTTTATGAAAGATTTGCTCTCCATGCAGTATAGTTTGGTATCTTTAACTTCAGTTTCAAATTCCATCCTTGTATAAAATTATAGAAATCTTAGGTATATTCTTGATTGGTGCAATCAAGGTAATAATAACATTTTCATAGAATTAATTTCATTGTATAATCATAATAGTGACATATCTTCTGTACTTGACATTAAATTTACACATAATTACAATATAACTGCTTGCTTTCCCTTACTATACAGCCTGTGCTTAACACTACAGTCCTTGTCTCATGTTTCACTGAAGGATGCACCCAAGACTGCCTTAAGGTATACATACATACTAAAATATCAATACATAGTCATTACTGTATTGTAATAGCTAGTGTATAATAATTCCTTTAGAATTAAAAGAGATTTAGGAATGGCTAGCAGAAAAAGCATAGAAACAAGCAACAGTAACTCAACACCACAATAAATCACATTTTTGCGAAGTTTGCTCTGCTGTATGCAGCTGCTTGCACTGACACCAGTCGCGCCAGTTTTATCCAGATGAATTATGTAATTTGAAAATGGCAGCAAGATGGGAGTTTTCAACCCTTGGAGGACACTTCTGGAGCCCTACTTTAGAATTCCTGAGAGTTTGGTGGCATCATGTGCAGTAGTTTTTGCCTGAATCGCGAACGAACAAACAAGCATGTAGTACTAGAAATAATAAAATAATTCTACAAAAATAGCAAGGATGTAGGTATGGTGCAAAAAGGACAGGAACAAGTAAATGCCGCTACACAATGAAGCATTAACAATGGTCCCTACATGCAAGAATGTAGGGACCATTGTTAATGCTTCATTGTGTAGCAGCATTTATTTGTTTCTGTCCTTTTTAGCTATGCCATCAATATAGGAAGGCGCATGAACATGCTGGTGACAGGAAGCCCGTCCGTAATTAAGACTATTTGGAAAGTGCAACTAGGTGTCTTTCCCATTAAATGTGAAGATTCCGAGACGGCTACAGAAGTTCCATTATAATTACTTGAAACGCAGGAATGGTACAGTGTCCCAATGTTCCTACTTTTGCATACTTATCCTCTTTTAGGCTGTCCGCGTTCAAGTAGTGTGGGTCCATAATTAGCGTGAACGGCCTGTGAATGAGGCTATTATTGCAAGCGTATGTATATTCATTGTGTATATTCATTTGCCCTTGTTTTAATGCATCACATTCTGCTAGATGCCCTATCCATGTTTTCCTATTCTCATTTGCTTGCTGACATGCATTACATATCTTTCATGGACAGCTTCTGCTTTCTTTGATGAACTGTGTTATGTCTAGACCTCAGTGACACAGCTGCAGCTCTCTCACTTGACCTGTGCAATGGTTGCCATGGTAACAGGGTATATATAATAATGTTTACTATCCCACCACCATGGCTAATAGGTATTGACAGACCTGTCCGCATTTGGGTGTTGTATCAATGAATACTTTAAGACTTTGGAGAGTTTGTTTACATCCAGGTGAGCTCCCCAGAGCTGAGCATCTATATATGGAGCACACATTCCCATATATGTACGTATCCTTAATTTATAGAACATAATTATATTCATTAATGTGTCAATGTATGTTCTGCACCGCAATGTAGTAACACAAGCCTACTCCAAGGTATATGGGACATTTGTGGACTCCAGGACCCTGGATTCTGTGAGGGAAATGTATGTAGTAAGCATTGTCCATCATGCACACATGCAGATAGTGCATGCATCAACTCACCCCATGCATGCTGGGCCATGGCCTTGCACTGCAGAAGAGCTAGCTATAGTGCACACAACTCTTATATAGCTGGACAGCATGTGTGTGTATGACGCACTTTAAATTGACATCCTTAGATCACCACCGGAACACCATCAACTGGCACTCCTTCTACTGTACCTACACAAGGGCCAGTAAGTTTACTGTACCAATATTATTTTGTCTATATCTATACATTGTGTGTCTCACAAAGTGGACCTTATTCTGAATAATAATCATGCATACTACAATGAATATTAGCATTATGTGTCTGCTAGTATTAGCTTCATAATTATTAATGACAATGTATGCACAATAATGTTTCATATACTGGAGATACATGTACAGTTATATACTGACCTTCCGACTACATTGCAGATTATAGTTACAAATACCTCTAGCAGCATTCCTCCCACAATCCCACCTAATGGCAAGTGTGTTAAGAAAGCTAGAAAATTCAGTGCCGATCAAGCCTGCTCCGGAGGTGTCAATGTTGTTGATATCCTAACAAATCAAAGTGCAACCTCAGATGTGTCCATCACTTCACGGCTGCAATCCAGTGCCTGCTCCAATCAGAGGTGCTTTAACACATATATAAAGATTTATAGAGAATGTCTGATTGATTTGTCAGGGGTCAGAGGGAACACCAACGGGACAAAATTGGTGAGAGTGTATGTAAATTAATGAAGTAGTCAGTACTTCCATTCAACCAGTTTTCACAAGCCATTGCTGCATGTCACTTGCTTAATGATTGACCAAATATTCCGCGTTCAATAAGTTAAACAGAGTAGTTACTCAAATGATGATCTTTCCTTCTGACCTACTGACCTTTCTGACTGCAGATTAACCAAGAAGTATACAAGAATGTCATGCCTCTTGTCAGGAAGGTTTACTGTGCCAAGAAGGACGGGCAGTTCTGTGTCAAAACTTTCCCAGAAATGATAAGTGTTAATGTGAGTTGCTTACAATTGTTGCAGAGACACTGCAGTGAACTTTACGTGCATGACCGTTAATGGCTATAATAGTGTGCGACTGCTAATTGTTAATTCTTTGAAGAACTGTGCATTCATTACATGTGTGCACACTCGATCCCTTGACTCGTGTGCAGTTTTCCAGCATCCTTGCTCCCTGTGTTACTGCTGCCTCCAGCGCTAATTGCAGTGATTGCTGCGAGGTAAGTTGGCGCAGTTTCTAAAATGACCACTTTCAGGTATATGCTGTGAAATAAGTATATATACTTGATAGCATGCTACATGATAATCACCATGCATGTATGGGATGTGCGTACATTATTCATGCAGACATTCACATGTACTGTGGGCAAGTGTATATACATTTGTCAGTGCATGGTTAGTGCGTAATGCAGACTGATGTCAGGTAACAGTGCCTTATACGTAGCTTTAGCTATAATCAGGTGGTTTGTAAATTTGGTAACATTTTACATTAAATTCAACAAGAAAGGAACTGCATGTGCATGCATGCATGACTATTGTGGCTGTGTATATCTTTGCTCGCACCAGAATAACATAGTTCTAGTACTTGATATAAACAGCATTGGTGAGACCATGGAGTGTAGTATATAACCTGGGGACTTGAGCATGACTGTTTATATCGCCCTTTGATTATGACGGATGTATTGGTCATCCCATGCATGGATGATCACTTGCTGTTGTACTTAAGCTGTACTGATAAATATGTGATTAAGTCTGCAGTGTCCAGTGAGTCAAGGTTGGCTCGTTGCATGCACTAGAAGTGTAGGCTTCATGGGCCAGTTGTAACATGGGATAAAGATAAATACATACCTGCATTGATCGTTATGCATCATGATTGTCAGAATAATGCATTTGTGCAGGTATTGAGGACAGCAGCTGAGAAGTATGGCTGCTGTTTTCAGTCTTACCTGCAGGAGAGCATGATCATGAAGTGAGTTTAATGTCCATATTATTCAAAGAGCACAGTCAAGTACAATGTACACATAAATTATAATATTATACTAACAGAAAATTCATTCTTTGGGAATTAAGGATCCCAGCTTGCTGTCTGCAATGTGAGCATTTAGTTACTCAGTGCACACTGAATTTTCCTGTTGATTCATCTGATTCAGAATGAGACTAGCTAGTGCATGGTGATGACACCAGCTACCTTTGTATATGCCCTAATACAACTGACTCTACCTATAAGTTCCACATTCACCAATATTATATATTCTCTTGCTTTTTCTTCATGGCATCTTCTGCAATTGTAGTGCTCAACTTGGGCCCTGTCCGGGTAAACGGTTTTGGAAGAGGTGTGGCATTTCCAATCCAGGAAAGTGTCAAGTTGTCTTGAGAACTGTAAGCTGACAAGAATTCGTAATTTCCTTTGTTTGTAAATAAAACTGTCTAACCATCTCAGGAGAAGTTTGTCATTCTGGTGTAGATACTTTAGTTTCAACTCCAAATCATGTTTGGAGAAGTCGTTATCAGTGCATTCTTCACATGTGTAATACAGTAACTGCAGAGTTAGTACTATGACATAGTAATACTTTAGTGCCATGCAAGGGTAGCCAGACACATGCACACACTAGCTATAGTGTTCTTCAAACGAGAATTGATGAGCAAAATTTGCGTGGCACAAATAATTAACAACAGATCGTTGCAGCCTAGAAGGCCTTCTTCAGCTGTTAGACAGCAACATTATTAATATTATACATTCAAATTCCACAGATTCATTGATTATAATATTATATGCACTGTTTACACTAACATGGCACTCCTAGCTAAAGTTGTAGTCTATTAGGGTGTTTGCTGCCACTGTGACACACATTATAATTTAGCGCATCATCTGCTATTCATATACATTTTTTGGCAATCCTTGTTGTTATATATGCACAATTGTGGGAACACAATAATAAAAGTTATGGTCATTTTTATTTGCACTGTCATACTATAAATACATGTGTAGAAACATTCATGTACAATGCCATACACATAAAGCTACTTTGTGCAGTGTATGATAATTTGTCATTCTGATGATTGTATTCTTTCTTCTCTGCAGCCACGCAAGCTTCCAAGGAATTAATTGAAACTGGCCCAGAAGTGACAAGATACAGACCACTAGCTATAGAAACACTTAGCAATTCTCTATAGAGTCAGCTATACACTAGTTTCAGAAAGGGTTGGTTCTCTAATACCAGCTTCACAACAGGGTTGAAAACCTTGCCGACATTTCGACCAGATGCTCTGGTCTTCTTCAGGGCAAAGAAACGTCGGCAAGGTTTTCAACCCTGTTGTGAAGCTGGTATTAGAGAACCAACCCTTTCTGATGCCTGAGCCAGCTGAGAAGCCCTCACTTCATTTATACACTAGTTTACAATGCTGAACAACTACATATAAGCCACTTGTCACTAACACATGTCATATTAGCAAATAGAATTGAAGCAGTTACAAGGAGCTTTGTTGGTTTGCATATTCTTAGGTCATGCCTGTGTTCTTGTTCTATAGGAGTGGCTAACATGCATGTGAACCTCCTATGTACATTACACATGCCCCCATATACACAATCAAATTTGTATATACGAGCAACACACAAGCACTTGACGCACAATGCTATGCCTGTGTGAAACATTTGCACACATGCACACGCACACACACACACACACACACACCCACATACACACACACACACACACACACACACACACACACACACACACACACACACACACACACACACACACACACACACACACACATAGGCTGCCTAACTTCCCTACATTTTGGCTTGATGGTATATAATGTACTGTAACTGGTTGGAAAGTATTATGATCTGATGATGCACAAAGTATCATATCAACATGTGTGCATATGTAAATCATGCTGTAGCAGTTCATTTGTGGTTATCCAATGTGCCAACTCATTGGGCACAGCTGGGATTCACTTGCTACATCACCCAAATTTACCTGGTTTCCAACCACTGCAAAGTTAAACTGCAACACACATGCAATTGACACATGCACAGTGCTTCACCTGTGTAAACACATTCACAAACATGTGCGCGCGAACACACACACACAGTGAATAGCAGAACTGAGGGCTTAGCTGGTCCGATGGCAGCTTCACTCTGAAGTCATTGGCACACTGTACGTCTAAAGGGTGGTTTAGCGATAGATCTTTAGGTAATTGTGCCCCTTTGTGAAATTACCAATGCACACATGACCTTTCCTTTGGGAAGACGTACTCACAGAAACTCAACATGCTGCACAACAGTCAGTGAGCTAGACAGCTGTGTGGCTATGTCATGTATGAGTATTGTGGAATTTACCAAACCCTCTATAATACTTATCTATACACACCCATTGCAAGTATACCTTCACACAGTTATACTACGCATGCATGCATAATAATATACTAAACACACTATACACTTCACTACAACCACATTCACTCTGCTCTGCACAGATATATATCACCACAACACCATGCACATGCACATGCATTACCATATCATTGCACTCAATGTACATTATAAATACAGTGGCCAATAGTGCCTGTGTGTACATGTTTATATCTAATCTCGTCCTAATGTCTACTGAGGGAACAAAGACCATGTGTACAATTAAGTCATAGAGATTGAAATTAACATAATTATGTAGATATGAGCACAATCAAACACATGTACACAGAATGACAACATACATACATACACAAAGATGGGGACAATGCCTGGTTCATTATATGTGTGGTTGGACACGTGGTGAACTGCAGATGATGTCATGCACTTACCATACAACAGACAGTTGAAAGCACTAACTAACAATGTATAGCATCCAACAGAGTAAACCTTACATCAGTTACGTTGCCTGCATGATATATGCTATACCATTACAACTTAAGGCACTGGATTGTTGTCACACACATGCACGCACAGCACACACACACACACACACACACACACACACACACACACACACACACACACACACACACACACACACACACACACACACACACACACACACACACACACACACACACACACACACACTGACACACACACATGCACATGTGCATACATGTACACTTGCACACTTGAGGCTGTCTAACTTCCATAGATATACTGTTGGCTTGTTGGGATATGTACAGTAACTGGCACAGATTCTACATGTCTGATGATGTAATGCCCATGAACCCAATAGTATCATAGATCAACATGTGTACCTGTGTTAAAGATGTTGTGGCAGAGCCCAGACAAGTGGCATGTCTACTTGTGGTAAACTAATGTGCCAGTGTATTGGGCACAGCTGGGATTCAACTGCCACATCACCCTAATTTATCAGGATTCTAACCACTGCAAAGTGTGTACTACTACACAGAAGGGCCTTGGACACATGTTGAGTGCAACCATGCATGGAATGAAAGGTCACGTAAGCCCTGGCTATTAATACAATATAACTTGGTATATCCGAACTGATCTTGTGGGCAACATCTAAAGACAAGAGAAAAGGTCAAAAGGTTGATTACTTCATTGACAGTGCTATAAATTGCCTGCTACTTGGTCTTCTGAGCCATTCATCTCTAAAGCCAGCAGCAAGAATGAAGAGCCTTACCCTACTCCTTTGTACTGCCCTGGCTGTCACTGCTGAAGTTGCTGTCAATGCCGATTCAGAGCATCTGAGGAATCTTGCAACTCTGCTGCAGGAGCACTATCGCTTTGCTCGTCAAGCCACCACCCCTCCTTCATCTGATGTAACACCTACCACTGAACCTAGCACTGGATTCGGTCAGCCTGCTTGTCAGCGTGCTTTAGAGACCTTCATACAGGACTGTTTGTCTGCCCACGGATTGAGCACTGACATCATATTTCAACTGACCAGTGATAACAGTACCAATGCTCCAACCCTGCTTGATGTACTTAGCAGAATCTACTGCAGAGATGAACGTTGCCTGGATGCTTTCCTTAAGTATTACGAAACATGCATTGGAAATGGGGTAGGATGAAGAACAATCTTTGCATTGATATCATATCAATTATATGCATACAGGCAACTAAACCAGTATTCCATTTCCTCTTCCAGGGAGTACTTGAACTCGTGAGGCAGACTGTCCATGCTCAGTGTAGCATTGACGAAAATGGTACATTTTGCTATGAAGCTTTTTTCAAATCCTTTGCACCAAAGTCACAGGTAAGACACAGAGAAGTGTCATGGTACATGGTACATAGCTACACCTGACAAATTCCCTAGCTATTGACTGCCAATTGCTTGATATACCTACCACAGGATGTGCTGTCATGTTATATATACTTATTATTAATGAGATGTGACTACATGGGAGATTTGCTCTCTATGAAGTATCCTTGGGCATTACTTCAGTTTCAACTTCAATCAAAAGGCTTGTACATAATTATAGAAATATGAGGTATAATCTTGGTAGGTACACTCAAGGTAATAATAACATTTTCATAGAATATATTTCATTTACTGTATATAATAGTGAGAAGTCTTCTGTACATGACATTAAATTAGCACATAATTATATTCCTGCTTGCTTTCCCTTATATACTATACAGCCTGTGCTTAACACTACAGTCCTTGTCTCATGTTTCGGTGAAGGATGCACCCAAGACTGCCTTAAGGTATACATACATACTAAAATATCTATACATGGCCATTACCACATATTATAATAATATACAATGTCATGTGTGCAGTAGCTTCAGTAAGGCATCATTACTATGCCTATACTACTAATAATATAGTTTATATTGACAGAGCAGTGTCCAAAGGAGCTAGGGCTTACGTTTATGTTCAAGTTTATGTGTGGTGTATGTAATATTGTCTGCCACACTTTCACTGCACACTATGTGTAAAGTATTTATCTTGCTTCAAAGACCAATCTGTACAAACCAAGCACAGTATATGTAATACCCTCAATCAAACACACAAGCAGGCAAGGCATGTAGTCGACCACTACGACGAATATGAAAGGGGACAGTGTGTCTCCTTGCAGCACGCCAGCAGTGATATCAAATAGATCACTCTGTCCATCAGGTGTGAGCATGGTGGCACTGTTGTACGAGTACATAGACATGATGGCTTTGACAATCTTCTGTGCAATGTCGTAGCTGGATAGTATCAACTCCATTCTAGCCCTTGAGAAGCTGTCAAAGGCCTTGGAGACGTCTACGAAGGCTGCAACACAGTTGGTGTTCTGCCTTGCCCTACAACTGCTCCAGAATTCTATGAAGGGACAGAACGTGCTGTAATGTGAATCAGCCTGGGCAAAAACCATTCTGGTTGTAACGAAGGAGTGGTTCTATCCCTCTCCTCTAATTAGGTTGAGCAGCACTCTGTTGTAGAGCTTCCCTACCAGGGACATGAGTGAAAACCCTCTGTAGTTGGCACAACAGCTCCTGTTACCTTTCTTGAAAAGCAGTAACAGACCTGACTGCCTCCATTCTTGAGGGATGTCCCCATTGTCTAAAGCCTGGTATAGGATAGGGAAGATGATGTCTTGAATGCCAGCTAGCTTCAGTAGTTCTGGTGGAATGCCATCAAGCCCTGGGCACTTCTTGTTTCTGAGTGTGTGTGCTGCAAGTTGTACTTCCGCAGCTGTGATGGAGCAGGTGTCAACATCCAATTATTCTGAGACAATTGTCTGGGAAATAAGAGGTTCTGTTGCACCTGCAGCAGTGAGTAGTAGTTGGAAGTGGCCGGTCCTCCATTGGCTAATTCTAATTGCAGAATACCATCAAAGTCTCTATTTGTACTTACATTTGATTGTCATATTTACATGTTGAATAATATTCATGTGTGCAATTATGCAATTAATTACATATTTGATATCCCACCACCATGGCTAATAGGTATTGACAGACCTGTCCACATTTGGATGTTGTATCAATGAATATTTTAAGGCTTTGGAGAGTTTGTTTGCATCCAGGTGAGCTCTCCAGAGCTACATAAGCATCTATAGATGGAGCATACACATGCCCATGTATGTATCTTGAATATAATACTACATAATGATATTCATTAATGTGTCAATGTATGTTCTGCACTGTAATGTATACCACAAGCCTACTCCAAGGTATATGGGACATCTGTGGACTCCAGGACCCTGGATTCTGTGGGGGAAATGTATGTAGTAAGCATTGTCCATCATGCACCCAGCTATGTATATAGTGCATCAACTCACCTCATGCTTGGCCATGGCCTTGCACTGCAGAAGACAGCTATTTCACACATCTCATATTTAGCTGGACTGCATAGCTATGTATGACACACTTAAATTTGACATTGATTTCTTAGATCACCACCGGAACACCATCAAATGGCACTACTTCTATTGTGCCTACACCCACCACACAAGTGCCAGTAAGTTTACTGTACATTCAGTCAGTCTGATAGTTATTTTGTTTGTATCTATACATTGAGTTTCTCATAAATTGAGCCTTCTGAATAATAATCATATAATATAACATACTTCAAAGAATAGCATTATGTGACTGTCTGCTAGTATATTATCTTCATAGTGTATAAAAATTCCTTTAGAATCAAAAGGGAATTAGGAATGGCTTGCAGAAAAGCATAGAAACAAGCAATAGTAACTCAACACATTGATGAACCACATTTCTGTTTGCTCTGCATTCCTAATTACCTTGTAGCTAGCTACATGGGACTAGCTAGTTAGGCATTTGGGTCTATGAAGCTACAAGGAAATTAGGAATGTAGAGTGAACTTCACAAAAATGTGATTCATCATGATCCTAAGTAATGTTGCTTGTTTCTATGCGTTTTCTGCTGGCCATTCCTAAATCCTTTTTAATTCTAAAGGAATCTTTATACACTAGTTTGTACAGTTTTTGCATATCCAAAGGACTGTGGCTACATCAGATTAATACCTGCACTGACTAATACCCCTTCCTTAAATTAGATGAAGATTGTGCAGAGCATCGGGCACAGTTATGCCACTTTAGATGAAGCGGTTGCCGTGTACCATAACAGTATACCAGTGCAACAAAGTGGTGGCATTGGGGTATATTTAATACTCGGGAAGACAAACTTCCTACCCAATCCAGCACTGCACTTATCAGATTGCCACTAGCGCTCGGATTTTCCCTTCACGTCATATGGGAGTCCTTGTACATGACATGGGTCCGTAGGTACCATGTATTGTACGCTAGGAGCATGCAAACATTCAGTGGGAAGAATATGAAAAGAACAAATGGGGTACGAGCAGCCAGTGGCGCTTTTCTCATACCTTCACTCCAGATGGACTTTGGCTGCACTGTTGTCTTCAATACGTTGAAAGACGCGTATCCACAGCCTTCAATTGTTCTTTGCCGCCGCAGTTTGGCTACTTTCGCAGAAGTGCTAATACCTTAAGATACGAGACGCCACTTTCATTGGGCACATTCCTAAACAAACATCATGACCATGACATCTGATAGTAATGTGACAATGTATGCACACTAATGTTTCATACACTGATGATACACGTGCAATCATACACTCAGTCTCTAACCTTCCTACAACGACGCAGATTACAGCTACGGGTCCCGCTAGTAGTACTCTCCCCACATTCACTCCTCCCACGATCCCACCTAAAGGCAAGTGTGCTAGGAAAGCTAGAAAGTTCAGTGCTGATCAAGCTTGCTCCGGAGGAATCAATCTTGCTGATATCATAACAAATCAAAGTGCACTCTCAGATGTGTCCATCACTTCACGGCTGCTATCCAATGCCTGCTCCAGTCAGAGGTGCTTTAATACATATATAAAGACTTACAGAGAATGTCTGATTGATGCATCAGGGGTCAGAGGGAACACCAACGGGACAAAATCGGTGAGAATGTATGTAAATTAATGAATCAGCTGTGTTACAGTATAATCACATAATTATTCATTTTTATTGTGTTAGTAACCACAAGCTTTCAACTAGCTGCTAACAAAAACCATTGAAGTGTGTATTTGACAACACTGAACCTTCTTAATCTTCAAAGGATGGTTTGGATAGAGCATGCCCCGAATGGTACTTAAGGAGGGAATGAATCAATGGCTGTTGGCAGCAAGAAGTGGTTCAGCTGCCAAAGAGCCGTCTAAAGATCTAAAGATCGTTGGCCCTGGTCCAGTTTACTGCCATTTTTCCCTCGATCCTATAGCCCTCTTTCCTAACATGCATATGTGTAGTTCGCAGCATGCCTTTCGTTTACATAACCATGGTACATACACCATCGCCATTAGCATAGTAATTGTCAGTATGAGTACTCAATATATTTCATTCAGCCAGTTTTCACAAGCCATTGCTACATGGGACTTGTTTAACAAATGACTGAATATTCTGTGTCCATGCAGGAAGACAGTAGTTATAAGTCTAATTATTATAATTATGATCTTTCCTTCTGACCTTCTGACCTTTCTGACTGCAGGTTAACCAAGCAGTATACAAGACTATCGTGCCTTTTTCAAGGAAGATTTACTGTGCCAAGAAGGATGAGCAGTTCTGTGCCACAGCTTTCCCAGAAATTACTAGGGCTAATGTGAGTTTTTACAATTGCTACAAGGATTTTGCTGTGGTCTAAGATGCCGGATTGTTTATAGAATCTGCCAAAGCTTTCAGAATATGCCACACAGCAATTTTCACTAATAATTATGTGCCCACCAAACTCACTTTACAGGATGACTGGTGAGAAGGATGAGTAGGTTGTTCAGTTGTTCACATAAAACATAAATTTAGGCTTTCGACAGCTGCATACAAAAATTAATGGTTCTGTATGCTGCAGCTGATGAGCTGTCTGCCTATAATATAGTAATGAGCTTGTATACAGCATTACTATTATATATGTACTTGCAATAATTACAGTTCAACAAGATATCTTCATGCACTGACATCACGAATCTTTGTAATTTTGCCAAATACAGCTGAAATGCATATGTATTGTATAATTATCTGGCTTTGTCAGTTGTCAAAGGTGCTGCAGTGAAGTTCACTTGCTTGGCCATTAATGTCTAATAATGTGCAACTGCTGATGGTTAATTCTTTTAAGGAATTGTGCATTCATTAGATGTGTGCACGCTCCCTTGACTCATGTGTAGTTTTTCAACACTCTTGCTCCCTGTGTTCCTGCTGGTTCCAACACTAATTGTAGTGAATGCTGCGAGGTAAGCTGCCACTGTTTCTAAAATGATTATCACTGACAGGTATATGCTGTGAATGATTATCACCATGCATTAGGCTGTGCATTATGCAGACATTTCACAAGGCATTGCACTGTGGGCAAGTGGACATTTCTGTGTCAGTACATGATTAGTGAGTGTCGGTTATGAAAACTAATGTCAGGTAACTGTGCCTTAGCTTTAGCTATAATCATGTGGATTTTAAATTTGGTACATCTCACATTTATTTATAGTTTTAGCAAGAAAGGAACTATATGTGAGTATTGTGGCCGTAGTACGTATCTTTGCCCACACCAGAATAGCATGGTTCTGCATATTATACTGGATATAAACAGCATTGGTGAGATCATGGAGTGTAGTATATAATTAACCTGGGGACTTGTGCATGACTGTTTGTATCTCCCTTTGATTATGACGGATGTATTGGTCATCCCAGCATGGTTTAAGTGATTTGTACTTGGTCATGCATGGAACTTTCTGGATGATCACTTGCTGTTGTACTTAAGCTGTACTGATGAATAAGTGATTAAGTCTGCGGGCATGCACTAGAAGTGTAGGCTTTATGGGCCATGCAGTTGTAACATGGGATAAGGATAAGTACATACCCACATTGATTGTTATACATCATGATTGTCTGAATACTGCATTTGTGCATGCAGGCATTGAGGAATGCAGCTGAGACGTATGGCTGCTGTTTCCAGTCTTACCTGGTGGAGAGCATGAAGTGAGTGTATTAGCAATAGAGCACATGTACAATGTGCACATAAATTATAATTACTACTGTATATACTAACAGAAAACTGTCTCATTCTTTGGGAATTAATGCTCCCAGCTTGTCATCTGCAATGTGAGCATTTATTTACTCAATGCACACTGAATTTTCTTTTTGATTCTGTTCATCTGAACGAGACTAGCTAGTGCATGGTGATGACACCAGACACCTTTTATTATACCCTAATACAACTGACTCTACCTATAAGTTCCACATTCACCAATATTACATAAGCACTCTCTTGCTTTATCTTTATGGCATCTTCTGCAATTGCAGTACTCAACTTGGACCATGTCTGAATAAGCAGGTTTGGAAGGGGTGTGGCATTCCCAATCCAAGAAAGTGCGAAGTTGTCTTGAGAGCTGTAAGCTGGCAAGAACTTCTTTGTTTGTAAAATTAATAGCACTGTCAAACCATCTGGAAAGGTTTGCCATCCTGTTGTAGATACTTTAGTTTCAACTCCAATTCATGTTTGGAGAAGTTATCAACACATTCTTCACATTCTTCACATGTGTAATACTGCAGATTTAGTACTTAGTCAAAGACATAGTAATACTTTAGTGCCATGCAAGGGTAGCCAGACACATGCACACACTAGCTATAGTGTTCTTCAAACGGGAATTGATGAGCTAATTCACGTGGCACAAATAATTAACAACAGAACATTTCAGCCCAGAAGGCCTTCTTCAGCTGTTAGACAGCAACATTATTAATATTATACATTTAAATTCCACAGATTCATTGATTATAATATTATATGCACTGTTTACACTAACATTGCATTCCTAGCTAAAGTTGTAGTCTATTAGGGTGTTTGCTGCCACTGTGACATTATAATGTAGTGCATCATCTGCTATTCATATACATTTTTTGGCAATCCTTGTCATTATATGCACAATTGTGGGAACACAATAATAGTTATGGTCATTTTTATTTGCACTGTCATACTATGAATACATGTGTAGAAAAATTAATGTACAATTTTATGCACATAAAGCTACACTGTGCAGTGTATGATAATTAGTCATTCTGCTGATTGTATTCTTTCTTCTCTGCAGCCGCGCAAGATTCCAAGGAATTAATTGAAACTGGCCCAGAAGTGACAAGATACAGACCACTAGCAATAGAAACACTTAGCAATTCTCTATAGAGTCAGCTATACACTAGTTTACAATGCTGAACAACCATATAGGCCACTTGTCACTAACACATGTCATATCAGCAAATAGAATTGAAGCAGTTACAAGGAGCTTTGTTGGTTTGCATATTCTTAGGTCATGCATGTGTTTTTGTTCTATAGGAGTGGCTAACATGCATGTGAACCTCCTATGTACATTACACATGCCCCCATATACACAATCAAACTTGTATGAGCAACACACAAGCACTTGACGCACAATGCTATGCCTGGATGAAACACACACACACACACACACACACACACACACACACACACACACACACACACACACACACACACACACACACACACACACACACACACAAACACACAAAACACACATGCACACACACACACACACACACACACCACACACACACACACACACACACACACACACACACACACACACACACCACACACACACACACACACACACACACACACACACACACACACACACACACACAACACACACACACCACACACACACACACACACACACACACACACACACACACACACACACACACACACACACACACACACACACACACACACACACACACACACACACACACACATGCACACACACACAAACACAAACACCGTGAGCAGCATGCAGGCTAGCTCCACAAAGGGCATCATGAAGTCATGCATTGACCATGAGTATGCAGCACATGCCTAAGGAGCCAATTCATACTTCAACGAGGCATGCAGGTTAAGAGGACATGACACTGCATTCTCTATAGGAAGTTCACACAAATGATCGGTATAGGTCAACTATACAACCTGGTGGGAGACACTATGGATGGTTACAAGCAGGAGCCTTTTGAAGTCCATGGATACTGTATATGCATACACAGTCATTGATTGTAGGCCAATAGTTTGTGGGCAATAATGAGCCTCTTCTTCTACATTACAGTCATTGATTGTGAATTCTTCTGAACATCTTTTGACAGTATACATATATCGAGATCACTTCCACTAATCACTACCTTTAGGTACAGTTATGAAAATGTTGACAAGTTGGAAAGAGTTAGGAGGATTCAGTAGGAACAGAGAAGTGAGGATGAACACAAGCCCACTGATACATGCACGTGCACCATAGCCACACCAGTAATGGGCTTGCATTGAATGGACACATGATGAATTTTGGCAAAGGCACAAGAGAAGCCATGCGGTAACATATTGTCCAAGACCTGCTATCCCTCTGTGAACCACACCTTCCTTTGGGAAACCCCATAAGACAGTTAACACATTCGAATTTCCAGTGCTACTATACTTGCCACCACTGTGTTGTAACAATGCATCTCCAAGTAAACAGCTTTGGAAGAGGTGAAGTTGACTTGACAGATGTAAACTGGTAGACATGTTTGTAGAACATTGTGCTGCTCTTTAGCTATGTGATACTCTGCTGGGGTATTCTGTTTTCAAATTCTCAGCAGCCACATAGTTATGCAAGAAACCAAGGAAAATTGGAGTCCATCCTAGCTGGATATCAAAGATACAGCCGCACTATATGTTAATCGATACTCTTCATTTACATAATGTTCATGATGAAAGCTGGAAGGAATGTTTTGTGGACTGTCATACTGCACTGACTTATGTGATGTATTAGCTAGAAGTCAAACGATACAGCTGCAGCTACCCTGTATGTTAGCTATAGCTATGTGATAACAGATAATATAACAACCATTCTCTTTAGAGGCTATGAGTTATATTATATGCAGAGTAACTAAGCCACTGGCTAATAACACACATCATATAATATCCATCATTTGAGTTCAATTCTATGCAATAGTGGCAATGCTGTGAACTGTTCTGGATCAGGTATAATGCACTAATAGTACCACTGGGTACACCGGATCAGGTATAATGCACTAATAGTACCACTGGGTACACCAGATCAGGGATATTGTACTAATAGTACCACTGGGTACATCGGATCAGGTATAATGCACTAATAGTACCACTGGGTACACCAGATCAGGGATATTGTACTAATAGTACCACTGGGTACATCGGATCAGGTATAATGCACTAATAGTACCACTGGGTACATCGGATCAGGTATAATGTACTAATAGTACCACTGGGTACATCGGATCAGGTATAATGCACTAATAGTACCACTGGGTACATCGGATCAGGTATAATGTACTAATAGTACCACTGGGTACATCGGATCAGGTATAATATACCAATAGTACCACTGGGTACACCGGATCAGGTATAATGCACTAATAGTACCACTGGGTACACCGGATCAGGTATAATGTACTAATAGTACCACTGGGTACATCGGATCAGGTATAATGTACTAATAGTACCACTGGGTACATCAGATCAGGTATAATGCACTAATAGTACCACTGGGTACATCGGATCAGGTATAATGTACTAATAGTACCACTGGGTACATCGGATCAGGTATAATGCACTAATAGTACCACTGGGTACATCGGATCAGGTATAATGTACTAATAGTACCACTGGGTACATCGGATCAGGTATAATGCACTAATAGTACCACTGGGTACATCGGATCAGGTATAATGTACTAATAGTACCACTGGGTACACCGGATCAGGTATAATGCACTAATAGTACCACTGGGTACACATGCCCTATTGGTTTAAAGGTTTTAACACCTAAGAGATCATACGACCTAAGTGGCTGACACGGCACTTTTCAATGGCTTCACATGTGTCAGTATGTACTCGTACACTTTGAAGGTTTGCCCTTGCCATTCATACTTTAAAGGCTTAAATTAGTTGCTGCATCATGCTTGAGGTGCGGGCCCATGCTGGCTCTGACCCAACGCTGCAGCCTAGGATCATCATCATCATAATCATCATATACATTTTTACTCGTGCTGTGATAACAAATAGTACATCTAAGCAGAGTATATGTGCTATATTGTTTCTTCCCACTTGTCTTTGTCCTCTGCATGGATACGTAACTGCTCCAGCCCACTTGCAGTTCTAAGGTTCAGGCCCACTGTCTCTAGCTCCAATCTTAGGGTGCTCAGTAAACAAGTCCTGGGCCTGCCTCTAACAGCCTTAGGTATTGAGTGCACAGTCAGGTCTAGAGCCTTTTGGGCCGGTGCATCTCTAGGCAGCCATAAGAAATGACCAAGTAGCCTTAGTCTGGCCCTCTGTAGGTCATGGGATAGTGGTCTTGTCTGTGTCAAGCGGTAGATAGCCTCGTTCCTGATTCGCTTGGGCCCCGATAGCCTGCTATCACTTGTAAATGTTGGCGGTGTAGTGCACACAACGTCTCGGTTAGTGCTGCTGTGAGCCCCCAAGTCCCACAACCATATAATAGGACTGGGCGTACCAAGGCATTCCAAACCCTGACCTTGAGTGCCAGTGATGCGCCTATCCCTGCAAAGAGCCCGAACATTCTGCGAAAAGCCAAGTCTGCAAGCTGCATCCTTCGCTTGACATCACTTTCCTCCCCTAACAGTGCAGCCTAGGATGGAATAGACAATAATAATGTATGCATAAATATGCATGTGTAGCAATTATATCACACACACATGTACATGCACATATACACGCACACACACACACGCACACGCACACGCACACACACACACACACACACACACACAAGCACACATGCATGCACACATGCACACACACAGACACACACACACACACACACACACACACAACACACACACACACACACACGCGCACACACATGCACACACGCACACACACAGACACACACACACACACACACACACACACACACACACAGACCAGGGCAAAACAGTCTTCCTAGATACATGATGAATTTGGTAGTGGCACTAGAGAAGCCATGTGGTAGCCTATTGCACAAGCTATACTACATCAGTTGTGAACCAAGCCTTCCTTTGGGAAAACGTACCACAATATATTTATGGCCTCCTTAAATTTGTAAGTGCTGCATGCTATGGCATGATGCTGAGGTCACTGATGTGGGAATCACAGATGTGCATCCAGCCATTGAATCAAACAATGGTCGATATTTGCTGGCAGTGCTTTAAAGTGCCCGCTCTCTGCTCTTCTGAGCCATGCATTCACCTTTGAAGACACGAGCAAGAATGAAGACCCTTACCCTACTCCTTTGTACTGCCCTGGCTGTCACTGCTGAAGTTGCTGTCAATCCCAATTCAGAGCATCTGAGGAATCTTGCAACTCTGCTGCAGGAGCACCATCGCTTTGTTCGCCAAGCTACCTCCCCTCCTTCCACTGAAATGGCTAATCTAACTACTGATCCTATTCTGACTACAGTAACTTCAAATGACAGTGAAGTACCGGCTACCATTGATCCTAGTACAACCATTGCTGTGCATGCTTGCCAGAATGCAATATCAGCTGTTACACAGAGCTGTTTCACAGCCCATGGATTGAATCTAGAGCTTCTGGTTGCACAACTTACTGGAAGCAACAACCCTGACTTGTATACTCAACTTGGTAAGGCCTACTGCAGTGATGATCATTGTCAGGATGATTTGTTGACATTTTATGAACAGTGCATAGGACCTGAGGTGAGATGTACTTTGGTCAATCATGGCCTATATACATTGACTACACTAATGATGTTCAATCATAAGCTATATATTCTTCTTCCAGATACTGCCAGTTATTGAGCAGGCACTCCAAGCTTTTTGCAGCATCCATGACAACGGCACATTTTGCTATGAATTGTATTTGAATTCCGTTACACCTAGCTCACCGGTAAGAAGTCAATGTCTTTAGTTGTCATATTTGTGAATGTTGATAGCATTATTATGTTATGCCTCATGCCAAGCAGAGGCCAAATTATTATTCTACACACTGTAAAGAGGCACATTTGATACCATAACTGCATTTTAAAAGAACTTTGCCTTGTTTTCTCATTACTTCATTAACTTACTTTCTATTCGAAGCTCTTTGCATTATAATTATAACAAGCTGCAATGATGCAATACATTATAATAATAGTAACATTACACTTGATGGTATAGCAAACTAAAAATGGTTGTGTTCGTGGCCTTTGTATTCCATCTCAATAAACTGTGCCATTCCATTGTTTGTATGTCCTGTGTTGTGCATGCAGACTGCGATTGATGTTAGGCCCATTACCTCCTGCCTTATTGAAGGATGCACTCAAGACTGCCATGGGGTAAGAACTTATTTAAAGTTTAAATGCTTTTATAATACTAGGTTTTGATTAGGATATTTGTATAATTGTGCTTTTTTAGTTGCAAAATTTATAGTTTGTTTACACTATGTAATTATACTACCAAAAGCAACAGTATAATAATAATAATAATGGATGACTGTACAATTAGCCATATATATAAGATTGTGCAGTTTATCCACAACACAACTGTACAATGTCACTATAAATATAGTATTTTGTGTTAACTATGAATGCTTGCAGTTTAATATAAAATTTCAGTGTGCATTTTCATGGTTCACTATTAGGTGTTGCTATGATCATACTACCACAGTTGCTGTGTGCAAATTGCATGTCCCCAACCTATACCTGCATTATATACAGGGCTTGACAGACATCTCGTCCTCATATGGGTGCTGTGCTGTCGAATTCTTTAAAGTGATAGATCACTCTGTAACAAAGTAAGCTTGAAATGCAATTTCTTAAACTGCATGGTTGTATGGTGTGGGGTGTATATATACGTGTAGAAGCATTTGTAGTAACCATTGTCACTGCTAGCAATCACGGCTGTGTTAACACTTCATTCATACACCCATTATAGCAACACAAGATATCAAGACCTTTGGGATGTCTGCAGCCTCCAAAGCCCTGGGTACTGCACAAGAATGGTAGGCACCACATAAATAAAGCATAAAGCAACCCATCAACCAAGAAATGACATAATTTGCAAGCAATATCTTGAATGCACATTGTGTCCAAGAGACACTCCTCTTTCTATCTTCAGCCCACCATCAAAACACCACCAACCAGTATACCTTCTGCTGCAACAACACCCGCTACAGAGGAACCTGTGAGTTCACACACTATAAGTCCTTTACAGTTTCACTGAGCATAAATGAGCACAGAATTGAGAGCCATTTAAAATTAATTGGAGACGGTATAATCAATCAACTTAATGGTGCACATACCATGGACCATTTATACTGTGGCCGTGCAAGCATGCTATGTGTTTGTTCATGTATAGTTCGCTGCAAACATAATTATAGACTGTAGCTAGCCAGAAAGTTGCAAGAGAATGATCTGTAATCCTTATCATTCTTTGCAGGTTGCTGAGATGTGTTTATGAAATATTATAGTTACATAAAAGTAATAAATACCCTTGCATCATTTTGCTTAATCCTTTATTACAATGCAGACTGGTACCACCACCAGCACCACTCCTCCCCCACTGACTCCTCCTACAATCTCACCTAAAAGCAAGTGTGCTAAAAGATCTAGAGCTTTCAGTGCTAGCCAAGCCTGCTCTGGTGGTGTCAACGTCGGCAAATTACTGACAAATGCAGCTACCAATGTGTCCATCAATTCACAGCTGTACTCCAATGCCTGCTCCAGTCAGAGCTGCTTCAATGCATATGTGAAGACTTACCGAGATTGCCTGATTGATGTGTCAGGGGTCAGAGGGAACTCCACAAGCAAAAAATCAGTAAGAAATTCAGTGTGCATTTTCTGACAACTGCATGTCTGCACGTACATACGTACAGGTCAATGTTGGTCCCACTAACAAACATAATCATCAAAAGGAAGACTAAGCATGGTTTGTCCGCCTGCAGCTAACAGGTTATGATGTAGTTTGTATCCTTTGCACTTTGTCTGCAGCAGACAAAGTGGGTATACCAAAGCAGACGGACTACTTCCACAAAAATGTATATTGATAGAAGTTATAATGTATAGATTGTATTGTCTTCATTAAATTATTAGAACTCAAACATTAACATCATCAAAACCTATCAATCTACAGGTCAATCAAGAAGTATACCAGAGTATTGTGCCATTTGCAAGGAAGGTTTACTGTGCCAAGAAGGATGGGCAGTTTTGTGCCAAACTCTTCCCAGAGGTTCTAAGTGTTAATGTGAGTTGCAAATGATGTACAGTTAGCTACTCCACTAAGAAGCCAGCTGCAGGTTGTTGCATCATGTGTGCCACTGTCAGAACATTTTCCAAGTGTGTCGATCATATCAGTGATAATAACCCATATTTATGTTGCATTATTGCATATGGTGATCGAGCACAATGCATTACTTCGGAATACGTATACCCCAATACAAATTCCAAGGCCCCTAAGTGGCAAAATTAGCTTTCAGTAGGATACTAATAGCAACAATCTCCCCACCTTTGATATACAATATTATGTTTTCTGATATTTCTTATATATGGCACAGTCAGTTGTGTCCATTCTACTTCACATAAGCACCCTTAAATGTTCCATTTAACTATTGCATTATTTTAGCTATTAAGAATATAATGTTGATGTACTATATTGTGTATTATTATGAGAGATACAGTTACTGTAACGTACAGTTAATCCCTGCATATACTTGTGCTGATTCAACACATGTGTTTACACTCCTTTATGCAGTTCATCAACATCCTCGCTCCCTGTGGCATTGTTGCTTCCAACACTAATTGCACTGATTGTTGCAACGTAAGTCAACACTACTTCCAGAACTATGTATTGGTTTCTTATAATTAAAATATTATGGTTTTAAGATTTTAAGATTACACTGTGATGCATTATATGGAATATTACCAAAACCATGGGTACTGGACAGTTATAATAATATTATTTATGAAATACCTTCTGCATACACCTAATATAACATATTTGTACTAACACTTTCTGAATATGTTTGTGTAGACTGTGAGAAAGGCCGTTGAGAAATATGGCTGCTGTTTGCAGTCTTACCTGGGTATGGTCTTGGGGTGAGTATTGAATAGGGTACAGCACACCAACCATACATTCACTTTACCATATATATCTTCATATCATGGCATTCATAATACTCATGAAGACGTGCACAACTGAAGCCAACTGCCAATGAAATTATGATCACTGCCTTACTTTGCACTTGTAGTCCTGAAAGTGTGCCCTGTCTGGGTAAACGGTTTTGGAAGAAGTGTGGCATTCCCAATCCTGGACAGTGTCAAGTTGTTTTGAGAGATGTAAGCTGGTGATAATGATTTGCAGATGACAATCATAATGCATTTCTTAGACTAGCAGTATGTAGTTGAGCATAATAGCAATACTTGTACCATTGCATCACAATCTTCTGTCTTTTCTGCAGCCACGCAAGAGGCCAAAGAATTAATGGAGCGATCAATGCAGGCCCAGAATCAGAACAAATCACAAGATCATGCAACATAAATAGCTATGGAGAGACAACTTAGAACATAGAGTCATGATCCACTACTAGATAACAATGATGAGTAACTATATAGGTCACTAACACGCATCTAGATGGTGATTAGAATCTGATGATATTCCATATTCTCATAAGACTGCATGACCGATGTGCATGCCTATAAGCATGCAACTATGCATTAACGCATACTTGCTAGACTTGCACACAACAAACAAAACAATTATAGGCACAGTGCTACAAACACACACATAATAAACATGTACAATGCGTGCACACACACACACACACACACACACACACACACACACACACACACACACACACACACACACACACACACACACAGACCAGGGCAAAACAGTCTTACTAGACACATGATGAATTTGGTAGTGACACTAGAGAAGCCATGTGGTAGCCTATTGCACAAGCCATACTACATCAGTTGTGAACCAAGCCTTCCTTTGGGAAAAAACACAATATAGTTATGGCCTCCTTAAATTTGCATGTGTTGCATTCTATGGCATGATGCTGAGGTCACTGATCTGGGAATCACAGATGTGCATCCAGCCATTGAATCAAACAATGGTCGATATTTTGCTGGCAGTGCAGTAAATTGCCCGCTGTCTGCTCTTCTGAGCCATGCATTCACCTTTGAAAACAAAAACAAGTATGAGGACCCTTACCCTACTCCTGTGTACTGCTCTCACTGTCAATGCTGCAGTTGCTATCAACTCCAAGGCAGAGCATCTGAGGGGCCTGGTAGCTCTGCTGCAGGAGCACCATCGCTTTGCTCGCCAAGCCACCACCCCTACTTCCACTGAAATGCCTAATCTAACTACTGATACTATCCTGACTTCAGTAATTTCAAATGACAGTGAAGTACCAGCTACCACTGATCCTGACCCAAAGCAAAACAATTCAGCCTAGGATGGAATAGGCAAAAATTATCACACACACACATACACACCAGATACATGCACATCTGGTGGCAGCACTGCCAAAGGCATCTTGAAGTCACTGATCACAAGGATGCTGTGCCTGAGTAGCCAATTCATAATGCCAATTAACCTCAAAGAGGCAAGCAAGTTTAGGGAACATTACACTACATTGCATGACACCATGTAGGTTATATTAGCTCCAATAATTTGCACAAATGCACAGTTTCACTCATACAACCTGCACGGTGAAAAAATCTATAGATATATACTGACAAGCAGCAAGCTCTACAGTCCTATAATGCGTGCAGTCATGAATTAATTCCTCTGAAAATTGTTTTGGCAGTATTGGAATCACCTCTGCTGCTTGCAATGAAATATTGACAGTTAAGGTGGAAAAAGTGAGGAGTCATAAGAAGGCACAGAATTGGGTCTGAACACAAGACCACTGACAAATGAGTCATCCCTGTATCTGCTCCATAGGCAGACCAGTAATGACAGTGCTGGTTGCTGGACACATGATGAATTTTTGGTGATGACACAAGAGAAGCCATTAGATAACCTATTTCATTAGACCTGCAGAACCAATCAACCAATCAGGGAGCACACTGCCTCTTTGAGAATAGCCATACAACAGCTAACAACTTCCTTTTGCAGGTGCTTCTAAGAGGATTGCAACACATACTCAGCAGTGATGCAACTTTCTCTAATAACCACTTATGACATAATGACTTAATAGGGACACAGGATGAGGTTACTGACAGGGAAATCCTGAAGCATATGCATCCATTGAACTTGTCAAAAGTTCGATTACTTCATTGACAGTGCTATAAATTGCCTGCTACTTGGTCTTCTGAGCCATTCATCTGTAAAGACAGCAGCAAGAATGAAGACCCTTACTCTACTCCTTTGTACTGCCCTGGCTGTCACTGCTGAAGCTGCTGTCAATACTGATTCTGAGCATCTGAGGAATCTTGCAACTCTGCTGCAGGAGCACCATCGCTTTGTTCGCCAAGCCACCACCCCTCCTTCCACTGAAGGAGCAACTTCATCCACTGCCCCTCCTCCTACTAGTACTGATGGCAGTGAAGTAACACCTACCACTGAATCTATCATGGGAAACTCTTCTGCTTGTGAGAATGCTTTAAGTGCCTTTGTACAGAGCTGCGTTTTAGCCCATGGATTGAGTTTAGAGACGCTGGCTGCCCAACTTAATGGAAGTAATGCAATTGACGTGTATGCTCAACTATATGCAATCTACTGCAGTGATGGCCGTTGCCAGGCTGATTTGTTCAATTATTATGAGGCATGCATTGGATCTGAGGTGAGATGGCTAGAACAATTCTAGCCTACCTTGGGTATTTACAATTATTGCTTATCCACTTTGCATATCCATCCACCATTTTTTTCTTCCAGATATTGCCACTTATTACACAGACATTCCAAGCTTTATGCGGCATTCATGAAAATGGCATGATTTGTTATGAAGTGCTTCTTTACAATTCTGCTGTGTCACAAGTAAGATATATAGCTAGTGTTGGTTAACATTGAAACTGTTATTAAATGCTAGTAACACAAGGTAAGTCTTATATAGTCTGCATAATTTGGGTTCCATCTCAATTGAACAGTGTCCTCTATTGTTGTGTGTGTTCTGACTGTTATTCACGCAGCCTGTAATCGACATTGCACCCATTGCCTCCTGCATTTCTGGAGAATGCACTCAACAGTGTCATGTGGTAAGTGGAAAAGTGTGACATTGTACATACATACATTATGTACCTACAACTGCAGACTAATATTAAGTTTGTGATAATTTTTATGCCTAGTACATACATTCATAAAGCTTTGCCTATAGTCTACATAACTTTTCAACTTCACAGACACAATTGCAATGCACTAAATATAGACTAGTAGCCATGCATGCCTGGATATCAAAATATGGAACAGCAAATTAAAGGGAACAAGAATGCTAAAATCACTAGATCGTGACACTGAATGTAATCAAATGACATTGATCAGGTAACAATCTAAACTGTGTAACTTTGTTTTCTTCACTACTTGATTGGGGACCACATTGTCAATCTTTGTGTGCAAATTACATGCATGTACGTATAATTATACATTTGCCCCACTTCTTGCATAGAGTCTGACAAATTTCTCGTCCACTTATGGGTGCTGCGCCAGTGAGTACTTCAACCTGCTAGATGCTGCATCCAAGTGAGTTTTGAGATCCAATCACTTGACAAATGCTACTTGTGGAGCAAAGACATGCAGAACTTTATGTGGTATAATTATGGAGTAATCATAGCTGTGTTAATACTCTATCCCTTTATCCCATATAATATCTTCATAGCAACACAGTAGTATTTCAAGATATTTGGGATGTCTGTGGGCTCCAAAGTCCTGGGCTCTGCTCAGCAATGGTAGGCACCACACCCACCAACTGAAAAATGACCACATAACCTTGAAGGTATACTGTGCACATAGTTAAAAGCACAGTCTTCTTTCAATCTTAAATTAGACAACCACTGAAACACCATCAACCAGTCCACCTTCTACTGCTACAACATCCACCACAGAGCAACCTGTGAGTAAACACATACAAAACGCAGCAGCTATAACTTCACTATATGTGTATTTGTATAAGGAGAGTGAACAGCAAGTATAGATAACATATGCATGGCCTACTAAGGTAGCCTTGCAGTGATGTGCCTGCTCATATAAAATTCATCTATATTTACTAAAACACTGACTACAGTAGAACAATAGTTCATACTAACTGCAGAAGTTCTTATCAACATTTCTGATACATTATTACATCCTGCGTTGACTCCCTCGCTGCAGACTGGTACCACCACAAGCACCACTCCTCCCCCACTGACTCTTCCCACAATCTCACCTAAAAGCAGGTGTGCTAAAAGATCTAGAGCATTCAGTGCTAAACGAGCCTGCTCAGGTGGCGTCAATGTTGGTGAACTGCTGGCAGACCTAAGCATAGCTACGAATGTGTCCATCACTTCACGGCTGCACTCCTTCGCCTGCTCCAAGCAGAGATGTTTCAAACAGTATACACAGACTTACAGAGAGTGCCTGATTGACCTTTCAGGGGCAAGAGGGAACTCCTCAGCAGTAGAATTGGTGAGGATACATGATTGTGCACTTCTGAGCTGTCTCAGAACATGGTAGATACAGTAACAGCTATGTACTGCGTAATTAACATGTTATCGGGCATAAATATACTTTCATGCATATGTTCCCCCACTACGTACATGTGTGTATCATTTTGTAGCTACATTGTTGACACCCTAAGCTTTTTGGCATGCAGGTTGATCGAACAGTTGATACTTTTGTGCCATACGTACGGCAATTTTTATGTGCCAAGAAGGACGGGCAGTTTTGCAGCACACTGTTCCCGGAGATTCTAAGCGTTAATGTAAGTTGTTTACAATAAAGATGCATAATAATATGCATGCCGTGAAGTAGTAATGAAGTTTATAGACTTCCCACTTCATATGTTATTTGCATGCACCAGCAGTGCACATGTTTGCAAGCCTGCATGCTAGCTATTTATCATAAATGGTACCCGGTCATGTTTTATAGCTGTGTATTGTATGAGGCTTAAGAAGGCAGTTGCATGCATGGTTGAGTGTCCATTTATCAGAGCTGTTTGATGATGTCACTTTATAGTGAAGTCACATCCACACTCTCATGCATGGGCACTAAAATTGTTATTCATAACGCATTCTACAAATTGCACAGTCTTGCATTAATGGACACTATATACTACATCGTGTATTAGGTCATCATTAGATCATGATTGATTGCAAGACTTTCATCTACTTGATAACACTAGGAAGATCAGGAGGTTTAACTGTTACGTCATCTTGTACGCTTTTACAGTCAGCACTATATAGTTACTTGGGTAGGTACCTCTACTTTAGGCTCACTTCACTACTTGTCAACCTTACCTCGAGTTTCAAACTGGCTAGCTAGCCCATCCCTAATGCCAATTAAGGGAGGGGAGGCTGATCATGAGTGGGGACTTGCTGCGACAGTCTAGCTAGCCAGACTACCTTAAATAAGTACATAGCGGGTTGTTGCCCTCATTTACATGCATGACTTGCAGTTAATCTGATGAAAAAATACCACAACTTGCTCCTACTCAGTCTACACCCTTCTGCATGAGTATAAAAGTGCAGGACATGAAGGAAAGTACAATAATTTTATGCTAGCCTGAATACATCATAGCCATGTATATAGATTGATATGTACATGTCATTGCAATGTGCTAGGACTATCATAGGCTATAGGCTAATTCCTGTGAGGACTCTTGCATTCATTGTGAAATTATAATGTGTACACTTGATCCCTGTGCAGTTCACTAGACTGCTCTCCTATCCATCTCCTTGTGCCACTGCTGCTTCTAACGCTGAATGCAGTGATTGCTGCAATGTGAGTCACACAACATTACTTCTTGGAATAATGCTTTCATGTACTGAACACATTTCGACACTGCTACAGTACTATCTATAAAGATACGCAAGTTAAGATATGCAATGAATGATAATGCATTTGTGTAGGTATTGAGGAATGCAGCTGAGAAGTATGGCTGCTGTTTCCGGTCTTACCTGAGCTTGAATGAGGAGTGAGTGTTTAAACTTTGCACCACACAACCCCCACACAATCACTATGTGGGCATAATTATAGCACTCACGAGTATTCAGGTACACACACACAAGCAAGCAAGTTGACCACTGAAACGATGCAGAATCAGAGGAAGACAGCAGTTACTGATAGTCTATATAGCCATAATCTCAATCATAGACATTATTATAATTATAACAGTAATATTAGGCATTGTTGCATACAGTACTTGCAATCATGCAGTGTCTTTTACCTAATGGATACTTGTGCTCTTGCATATAGTACTCTACGTGGACCATGTCTTGGTAAACGGTTTTGGAAGAGGTGTGGTATTCCCAATCCAGGAAAGTGTCAAGTTGTACTGAGAGATGTAAGCTAGTGATAATGATTTGTAGCTAGCTAATCACATAGCAACAAGGTGTGTTATGCTCTTCGTGCAATGTTAATCAGCAAGAGTGTTATAGACAATTATACACAATAAGTATGAAAGCATGACATATGATTAGATAGGCTTTGCACACTACTGTGCTGTCTATGCAGGGATTGCTGCAATTGCTTGATTTTGTTTGATAAGTAGCAGTGCTAGATTTGCTTACTCTTACTGAGGATGGTACACTATTTGAGTGCAGCTACCGTAGTAATGGGTATTGATTACAACAGTCACATGACTGGAAACACCTACATATCTGACTATAATAGGACCTGAGTACAATGTAGAGTATGACTGTACATTCTGCCTTCTCTGCATGCAGCCACGGAAGAAGCCAAAGAATTAATGGACTCTGAACCAGATCGAAGTCACAAGATACAGACCACTAGTTATAGAAAGGAACACCATTATTAGTTATTAGTTTAGACTCAGCTATAGCCAATATAACATGCTGAATGACAAAGCTGCACACATCACAGCTATTCAGATGTATGGCAATAAATTGTGCCATTGCATTACACATATGTCTATAAATAGTCTCAAGCACCAGCCAGATCCGCCTACATTAGGGTCTGGTTGCATTGCATGGGGGGCAATTGCTTTTGCAGTTAGCCACTGTGAGGCAATAGATTGAAAGGATAATCATTGGGTATTACGCCTGACCTACCAACTACACCAGTATTGGTGTCTCAGTTGGCATGGGGGCATGAAGCCCTATTGGATGGCAGCCAGTGATCGCCTCCCCCAGTCATCCAACAATGATGGAAGAGCCACAGACAGCTGTTTCCCTGATTGGGGCTCATCAGTGTGACATACCGATGGTTGATGGTTGGATGACTGGCTGCTTCTGTAGCTACCACAATTTAATCACTTGTGGTTTCAACAGAAACAGACAAGGGAGGCTACAGTCATCACAACTGAAGCGTTGTCGAAGGGGGGGGGGGGGGGGGGGGACAATTGTTTTTGCAGTTAGCCACTGTGAGGCAATAGATTGAAAGGGCAATCACTGGGTATTATGCCTAACCTACCAACTACACCAGTATTGGTGTCTTAATAAGCAATAGGACTTCGTCCCCACTACCAACTGAGACACCAATACTGGTGTAGTTGGTAGGTTAAGTGTAGCTTGAAAACAATGAGGATCAAAACTGGGGTGGGAATTATAGTTAGGTGAATTGCATCAAAGACTGAACGGAAAGAGAAGTGAGTGTCATCAAACAATTTGTTCAGAAGGTTGACGTACATGATGGGAAGGAGAATGAGGGCAGAGACATTGATGGCCTGAACCACAATGAGGAAGAATCCGAACTTGAGAAGACCTTTCAGAATATTGTCACTGCCTTCATCATTCAATGCCTTATATCTGCAGTAGCAGACAGTCGCAATCAGAAAAATAAGAGAAACAATTGCAGGAGCAATGGAGAAGATTATGCTATGCAGCAAAACGAAACCAGTAGAATAAGGATAGCAGTCGCAGTAATCTGCAGGTTTTTCAAAGGTAATGTCCCTTGAAATGAGTGGGGAAGCACTGATGAAAGCCACACTCCTTATGGCGACTGCTGTGAAGATGAAGTACTTGGCACTACGAGGCTTAGTAACAGGTTTATCCCAGAATTTCAAAAGAAGGAAAATGGTTACAGCATACATTGTGGCAAATAGAACATGGCCTGTACCTTCAAAGTAGAAAGGTGCAATAACAACTTGCCACCACATAATTGACATCAAATATTGACAAGGTGGAAAAAGTGAGGAGCCATAAGCAGGCACAGAAGTGGGTCTGAACACAAGACCACTGACAAATGAGTCATCCCTGTATCTAATCCATAGGCAGACCAGTAATGCTAGCGCTGGTTGCATGGACACATGATGAATTTTTGGTGATGACACAAGAGAAGCCATTAGATAACCTATTTCATTAGACCTGCAGAACCAATCATGGTGCACACTACCTCTTTGAGAATAGCCATAAGACAGCTAACAACTTCCTTTTGCAGGAGCATCTAAGAGGATTGCAACACATACTCAGCAGTGATGCAACTTCCTTAACCACTTATGACATAATGACATAATAGGGACATAGGATGAGGTTACTGATAGCAAATAGTAGAATCCTGAAGGATGTGCACCCATTGAACTTGTCAAAAGGTCGATTACTTCATTGACAGTGCTATAAATTGCCTGCTACTTGGTCTTCTGAGCCATTCATCTGTAAAGACAGCAGCAAGAATGAAGAGCCTTACCCTACTCCTTTGTACTGCCCTGGCTGTCACTGCTGAAGTTGCTGTCAATACCAATTCAGAGCATCTGAGGAATCTTGCAACTCTGCTGCAGGAGCACCATCGCTTTGTTCGCCAAGCCACCACCCCTCCTTCCACTGAAGGAGCAACTTCATCCACTGCCCCTCCTCCTACTAGTACTGATGGCAGTGAAGTAACACCTACCACTGAATCTATCATGGGAAACTCTTCTGCTTGTCAAAATGCTTTAAGTGCTTTTGTACAGAGCTGTGTTTTAGCCCATGGATTGAGATTAGAGACGGTGTCTGCCCAACTTAATGGAAGTAATGCAATTGACGTGTATACTCAATTAAGTGTAATCTACTGCAGTGATGGCCGTTGCCAGGCTGATTTGTTTAGTTATCTTGCGGCATGCGTTGGATCTGAGGTGAGATGGCTAGAACAATCTTAGCCTTCCTTGGGTACTTACAGATGCTTATTCATGAACCAATTTTTTCTTCCAGATATTGCCACTTATTACACAGACATTCCAAGCTTTTTGCAGCATTCATGAAAATGGCATGTTTTGCTTTGAAGTGCTTTACAATTCTGCAGTATCAAACTCACAGGTAAGATATAATTATAGTGTTGGTTAACATTGAAACTGTTATTATATTATGCTTGTAACATGAGTAAGTCTTATTCTGTAATTTTGCATAATTTGGGTTCCATTTCAATTGAACAATGCTCTTCTACTGTTTTGCGTGTTCTGACTGTTATTCACGCAGCCTGTAATCGACATTGCACCCATTGCCTCCTGCATTTCTGGAGAATGCACTCAACAGTGTCATGTGGTAAGTGGAAAAGTGTGACATTGTACATACGTACATTATGTACCTACAACTGCAGACAAATATTAAGTTTGTGATAATTTTTATGCCTAGTACATATGTACATTCATAAAAGCTTTGCCTCTAGTCTACATAACTTCTCAACTTCACAGGCACAATTGCAATGCACTGAATACAGACTAGTAGCCATGCATGCCTGCATATCAAAATATGCAGCAGCAAAGGGAAGAAGAATGCTAAATCACTAGATCGTAACACTGAATGTAATCAAATGACATTGTTCTGGTAACAGTCTAAACTGTGTAACTTTGATGACGTTTTGTTCACTACTTGATTGGGGACCACAATCGTTGTGTGCAAATTGCATGCATGTACGTACATATAAAATTATACATTTGCCCCACTTCTTGCATAGGGCCTGACAAACATCTCGTCCATTTATGGGTGTTGCGCCAGTGAGTACTTCAAACTGGTAGATGCTACATCCAAGTGAGTTTTGAGATCCAATCACTTGACAAATGCTACTTGTGGAGCAAAGACATGCAGAACTTTATGTGGTATAATTATGGAGTAATCATAGCTGTGTTAATACTTTATTTCCTTTATCCCATATGATATCTTCATAGCAACACAGTAGTATTTCAACGTATTTGGGATGTCTGTGGGCTCCAAAGTCCTGGGCTCTGCTCAGCAATGGTAGGCACCACACCCACCAACTGAAAAATGACCACATAACCTTGAAGGTATATTGTGCACATAGTTAAAAGCACAGTCTTCTTTCAATCTTAAATTAGACAACCACTGAAACACCATCAACCAGTCCACCTTCTACTGCTACAACATCCACCACAGAGCAACCTGTGAGTAAACACATACAAAACGCAGCAGCTATAACTTCACTGTATGTGTATTTGTATAAGGAGAGTGAACAGCAAGTGTAGATTACATTGCATGGCCTACTAAGGTAGCCTTGCAGTGATGTGCCTGCTCATATAAAATTCATCTATATTTACTAAAACACTGACTACAGTAGAACAATAGTTCATAGTAACTGCAGAAGTACATATTATCAACATTTCTTATACATTATTACATCCTGCACTGACTCCCTCGCTGCAGACTGGTACCACCACAAGCACCACTCCTCCCCCACTGACTCTTCCCACAATCTCACCTAAAAGCAGGTGTGCTAAAAGATCTAGAGCATTCAGTGCTAAACGAGCCTGCTCAGGTGGCATCAACGTTGGTGAACTGCTGGCAGACCTAAGCATAGCTACGAATGTGTCCATCACTTCACGGCTGCACTCCTTCGCCTGCTCCAAGCAGAGGTGTTTCAAACAGTATACACAGACTTACAGAGAGTGCCTCATTGACCTATCAGGGGCTAGAGGGAACTCCTCAGCAGTAGAATTGGTGAGAATACATGCATGATTGTGCACTTCTGAGCTGTCTCAGAACATGGTAGATACAGTAACAGCTATGTACTGTGTAATTAACATGTTATCGGGCATAAATATACTTTCATGCATATGTTCCCCCACTACGTACATGTGTGTATCATTTTGTAGCTACATTGTTGACACCCTAAGCTTTTTGGCATGCAGGTTGATCGAACAGTTGATACTTTTGTGCCATACGTACGGCAATTTTTATGTGCCAAGAAGGACGGGCAGTTTTGCAGCACACTGTTCCCGGAGATTCTAAGCGTTAATGTAAGTTGTTTACAATAATGATGCATAATAATATGCATGCCGTGAAGTAGTAATGAAGTTTATAGACTTCCCACCTCATATGTTATTTGCATGCACCAGCAGTGCACATGCTTGCAAGCCTGCATGCTAGCTATTTATCATAAATGGTACCCGGTCATGTTTTATAGCTGTGTATTGTATGAGGCTTAAGAAGGCAGTTGCATGCAAGGTTGAGTGTGCATTTATCAGAGCTGCTTTATGATGTCACTTTATAGTGAAGTCACATCCACACTCTCATGCATGGGCACTAAAATTGTTATTCATAACACCTTCTACAAATTGCACAGTCATGCATTAATTGACACTATATACTACATCATGTATTAGGTCATCATTAGGTCATGATTGATTGCAAGACTTTCATCTACTTGATAACACTAGGAAGATCAGGAGGTTTAACTGTTACGTCATCTTGTACGTTTTTACAGTCAGCACTATATAGTTACTTGGGTAGGTACCTCTACTTTAGGCTCACTTCACTACTTGTCAACCTTACCTCGAGTTTCAAACTGGCTAGCTAGCCCATCCCTAATGCCAATTAAGGGAGGGGAGGCTGATCATGAGTGGGGACTTGCTGCGACAGTCTAGCTAGCCAGACTACCTTAAATAAGTACATAGTGGGTTGTTGCCCTCATTTACATGCATGACTTGCAGTTAATCTGATGAAAAAATACCACAACTTGCTCCTACTCAGTCTACACCCTTCTGCATGAGTATAAAAGTGCATGGCATGAAGGAAAGTACAATAATTTTATGCTAGCCTGAATACATCATAGCCATGTATATAGATTGATGTACATGTCATTGCAATATGCTAGGACGATCATAGGCTATAGGCTAATTCCTGTGAGGACTCTTGCATTCATTGTAAAATTATAATATGTGTACACTTGATCCCTGTGCAGTTCACTAGACTGCTCTCCTATCCATCTCCTTGTGCCACTGCTGCTTCTAACGCTGATTGCGGTGATTGCTGCAATGTGAGTCACACAACGTTACTTCTTGGAACAATGCTTTCATGTACTGAACACATTTCGACACTGCTACAGTACTATCTATAAAGATACGCAAGTTAAGATATGCAATGAATGATAATGCATTTGTGCAGGTATTGAGGAATGCAGCTGAGAAGTATGGCTGCTGTTTCCGGTCTTACCTGAGCTTGAATGAGGAGTGAGTGTTTAAACTTTGCACCGCACAACCCCCACACAATCACTATGTGGGCATATAGCACTCATGAGTATTCAGGTACACACACACACACACACAAGCAAGCTGACCACTGAAACGATGCACAATCAGGGGAAGGCAGCAGTTACTGATAGTCTATATAGCCATTATCTCAATCATAGACATTATTATAATTATAACAGTAATATTAGGCATTGTTGCATACAATACTTGCAATCATGCAGTGTCTTTTACCTAATAGTTACTTGTGCTCTTGCATATAGTACTCTTCGTGGACCATGTCTTGGTAAACGGTTTTGGAAGAGGTGTGGTATTCCCAATCCAGGAAAGTGTCAAGTTGTACTGAGAGATGTAAGCTGGTGATAATGATTTGTAGATAGCTAATCACATAGCAACAAGGTGTGTTATGCTCTTCGTGCAATGTTAGTCAGCAAGAGTATTATAGACAATTATACACAATAAGTATGGAAGTATGACATTATCAGATAGGCTTTGCACACTACTGTGCTGTCTATGCAGGGATTGCTGCAATTGCTTGATTTTGTTTGATAAGTAGCAGTGCTAGATTTGCTCACTCCTACTGAGGGAGGATGGTGCACTATTCGAGTGCAGCTACTGTAGTAATGGGTATTGATTGCAACAGTCACATGAATGAAAACAACTACACATCTGACTATAATAGGACCTGAGTACAATGTAGAGTATGACTGTACATTCTGCCTTCTTTGCAGCCACGGAAGAAGCCAAAGAATTAATGGACTCTGAACCAGATCAAAGTCACAAGATACAGACCACTAGTTATAGAAAGGAACACTTAGCAATTCACCGCCATTATTAGTTTTTTTATTTAGAGTCAGCTATAGCTAGTATAACATGCTGAATGACAAAGCTGCACATATCACATCCATTCCTCAGATGTATGGTAATAAATTGTCATTGCATTACACATATGTCTATAAATAGCCTCAAGCACCAGCCAAATCCGCCTACATTAGGGTCTGGTTGCATTGCATAAGCCAACAATGACATAGGAATGCAATGCATTATTGTGGTCATCCTATATGGTAAGCTATCACTGAAAGACCCGAATATACAGTAAGGACATTTTGCTGTAGACACGTCTTGTTGTAATGAACCATCAATAGATCCCATTGCCATGGTAACGTGCATCTAAATGATGTTT
Organism: Ianthella basta; assembly: GCA_964019415.1. Classification (NCBI taxonomy): domain Eukaryota; kingdom Metazoa; phylum Porifera; class Demospongiae; order Verongiida; family Ianthellidae; genus Ianthella; species Ianthella basta. The sequence goes on along the minus strand of OZ025868.1, from coordinate 8,663,023 downwards.
CTAAATGTCGTAGACACCCCAGCTGTTGTTTCGTGCCGTGGTCTATTTCGACCAACTGTGTTCTATTTCTATGTGTGGCGTTCGCACCTATGCTCTAAGGTTGCCCGGCTCACTTGTTTCGTCAAGAAACAGGGAAAAGCCACAATCCGGCTACGAACCAGAGCCAAGAAAGGAACTGGTTAGCTATGAGCTGGGAACAGGCTTTGGTTAAAGACGCTGTTCTGGAAACGCTGTGGCTGACGTAACTTACGCTTAGCTGACGCGCCGCATCCACTGCCAACCAGTAGGAAGCGTCTGCTGCGAGATGAACAACCCAACTTGAGACCCGAATCATGCACACGACGTTTTCTCTGCCACTGTCAGGAGTAGCTAACTACTTCCGGTAGTCACGTGATGACGCAGGGATGAGTAGGTAAACTATTTGCTGCCAGCTCCTCACCCAATCATTGGGATCTATATATAACACTTAAATGCTGACCAATCGGTGTCTCTGAAGATTTAGACTACTCAGCACTCAGGCGCTTTGCGCCCTCGTGCCTCGTGCTCTAAATCTCAGAGACACCTCTAGGTCAGCATTTAACTATTACATAATACATAGCACAGTGTGGAATACAATAGAACAATTTATACATGAGATCAAAATACATTATCAATACATCAAATTGTTATCACCATAATTATAAGTCAAACTTTAGACAGTACAGGTTAACTGAATACTGCAACTGCCGACAGCAAAATCAGAAATCAAACACTGCTATAACTAAATACAAATTTTGCTGCACATTTGTGTATGTATACTCATGTAATGACTGTTTATGCAAGCAGTGTGCATGCTTGTAAACCTAAATGTAGTTAAAATCACACCATACAATTACCACACTGACAGTCAGTTCCGTTTATGTCTCATTTGACTTTAATTCAAAGCTTCAAATATACGAATTTCCAGTCACACTGGAAGTGGTAGGTGTACACTTCTCACGGGCACAGCCACAGGTCATCCACCTTGTCAGAGTATCACGGGATGGCTTGAAAAAGATGAGGATCAAAACTGGGGTGGGAATTATAGTCAGGTGAATTGCATCAAAGACTGAACGGAAAGAGAAGTGGGTGTCATCAAACAATTTGTTCAGAAGGTTGACATACATGATGGGAAGGAGAACGAGGGCAAACACATTGATGGCCTGAACCACAGTGAGGAAGAATCCAAACTTGAGAAGACCTTTCAGAATATTGTCACTGCCTTCATCATTCAATGCCTTATATCTGCGGTAGCAGACAGTCGCAATCAGAAAAATAAGAGAAACAATTGCAGGAGCAATGGAGAAGACTATGCTGTGCAGCAAAACGAAACCAGTAGAATAAGGATAGCAGTCGCAGTAATCTGCAGGTTTTTCAAAGGTAATGTCCCTTGAAATGAGTGGGGAAGCACTGATGAAAGCCAAAATCCATATGGCGACTGCTGTGAAAATGAAGTACTTGGCACTGCGAGGCTTAGTGACAGGTTTATCCCAGAATTTCAAAAGAAGGAAAATGGTTACAGCATACATTGTGGCAAATAGAATACGGCCAGTACCTCCAAAGTAGAAAAGCACAATAACAACTTGCCACCACAAAGTGGTAGAGTTGTAGCCTTCCAGCATGACAAAGATGTCATAAATAACAAGTGCAATTGATGAAACCACACCGGAGAGAAGGAGGTTGACGAGGATCACTCGAATGGACAAACTAGTCTTCCTTTCTGAAATCACAGCCATGGTAATGAGAAGGTTGATGATGGTAGTAATCAGAAGGATGGTAAGAATGAGAGCGTTATCTTGACCAACATATTCGGATGGACTGCTGGTAGTGCTGTTGTTAAGCATTCTGTTTTATCTCTCTGAAACTTCTCGCATGCAGAGCACACGTGGGGTCACCTTCAAGGAATTGCCAAATGCTACTGCTACAATGTTGCAGTGGCAACGTTTTAATGGTTTAATTGGTTTCGAAGCAAAACAAAGTACAAAATTACGTCAACCTTGTTAATTAGTTGCTATAAAATTAAAACACTAATTATGTTGCACTGTGAAATACAATGCCTGTATATAAACATTGGCAGACTGTGTTAACATTAACAATAACAATGATTCTCAAAATAATAAGCAGTTTACAAGCTTGTAGCCATTGGAATAATAAACTAAGCACATAAACACATGCCTACAGCTGTCTCTTTCTTGCATGAGCAATGGAGAACTATAGTCTTAGTAAGTGGTAAAAAGCCAGTATGCAGTGGCCACACCACAATCAAATGTTTAGAACACTAAGTACAGAGCATGAGCACCAATGCAATGCCTAGCTGTCACTGCCCTCACACCAAATTAGCATGGGAGAGTTATGACAGTCTGCAGAGACACACCACCACCATGTAGCACAGTCAATACACTAGGCTAACATCATTCTCACCACAGTGCCTAACTGTCACTGCCCTCACACCAAATTATCATTGGAGAGTTATTCTTAGTAGGGATTGTTAAGTGCACAATACCAGTCTGCAGGGCCACATCACAACCGCTTAGCACAGAAAGTACAGTGAGTTAACATCATTCTCACCACAGTGCCTAGCTGTCAGTGGCCCCCACACTAAATTAACATTGTAGTGTTATTCTTAGTAGGGATTGTTAAGTGCACAATGTCAGCCTGTGAGCTACACCACAACCACTTAGCACAGAAAGTACAGTGAGTTAACACCATTCTCACTACAGTGCCTAGTTGTCACTGCCCCCACACTAAATTAACATAGTAGAGTTATTCTTAGTGGGGATTGTTAAGTACACAATACTAGTCTGAGCTACACCACAACCACCTATGAGATACACTGCAGAGCGATTTCTACAGAAATTATGCACATACAATTGTGTTAAATTTAAAGTGCTGAGTTAATATAAGTTTGTTCCTATTATACTTCACAGCTACTCATTCCTAAGAATATTCTCACTTTCAGGAAATGGTTTTAGTCTGATTAACCTTTGTAGCAACTGGAGATAAAAGAAATCAAAATTATTAGAAATGGCACAGCCCATCTACGTATGAATCAGTGCTACTCATAGGCAAGACTACAATACTATAGAAGTGGACTGTCTATGCTAGCTATGGTATCCAACTGTGCACTTGACTAGTTACCACTGTAATGGAGAATGAACAATTCTAATATGCCGCGTTTACACTAGCGCAAGTGGGTGGAAACCAATTTAGTTAAACCGTTTTCAACTCGGTATTTACAAACGGATACGTAATACTGTTTACAGCTGCCCGGACAGATTGGCCTTGGAAGTAAGTGGTCCTCCCAGCGCGACGAAATTGTACTCAAGGCACTTCCTCTGTTGATGGAGGTAATGCTGAACGACAACAGAGATAAGACACTTCCGCAGACAGGATTACTGCATTTACACTGACAACTGGATTAGTTAAACCAGTTTCTAACTCACCTCCAGAGGTGGTTTAGTTTAACTGGTTTCGTACCTGGATTAAGCACATTTACTTTTAGCTAGTTAATTTGCATTCCAAACGGGTTTAACTTGCTAGTGTAAATTGGGCTATAGTGACAAAAGCCATGTTGGCATAAGTCCAACAACACTTCATAGGTGACACTGACACTGCTCAAGCAAATAACCACTACATGTGCCATTGCCTTTAAAGGAGGACTGAGGTGGCTCTTGTAGGAGAACTGTCTTGCAAATTACTACAGTGCCCAGCAATCGAAAAGCACCAATCCCTGCCAGAATGAGTCTTACCTCATTTATCCTTCTGGCCATCTTGCCTTTTGCAACACCAGTCGAATGGAAGGAAGGGTACCAGAACACAATGGATGACCCACTGTGTGTTACCTGCCACAAGTTTGACACTACAAAAATTGCTGCTGTAAGCAGAGTGCAATCTGAGCATCAGAATTATGAGGAAGATCGCTTCTGGAAATTTAGCTGCTCAGATGTTCTGAATTTTGACAGCGAATGGTTTGAATGCTTTTGGAGCGACTATTTTGCCTACCAGTCAAATTTTAAATACCACTGTGGGACTGACAAAACAACCTACAATCAATACGTGATAACAGGAGCCAAGAGCGAACATGACAACAGTAAGGAAGATAGGCAATGGAGTTTTCGCTGCTGCAAAATGGACGGTTACTGTGTAAAAAACTGTGAGTGGAGTTCCTACACATCTTACGATAAATACTTTGACGTCCAGGCACCTTCTGGGAAATTTCTGCAGGGAGTGCAAGCACATTGGGATGGCTACTACAAGTAAGTGCCTACAGTACATAGGTTGATAATAATAGATGCGGAGAAGGAGCGGATTAGCATAATTTACTTAATCACGCATTCAAGGTATATTTTTTTGTTGAAAGAATCTGCATAAATAGACTTTCTCTGTTGTAATGTGCAGGGATAAAAAGTGGAGATACTATTGGTGCAGTTACCAGAATCAAGACCTCCAGCACTGCACCTGAATGGAGAGCAAGGAATATATTCTAGAATTAAAACACAGCTTAGAATAGAAGAACTTTTACCTAGGAACAAGCTATCTAGCCACTGTAGGTAATAAGCACATTAACATACTGTTATTGCAATCGATTGCTCTCAAAATAATTGTATCAGCCATTTATCAGCATCACTGTGACACTATTGAGGATGCGTATAATACTGTGTGTTGCAAAAATCACAATGAATAATGTTTGTGATTTTCGCAAATAGAGCTCAGTCGCAAATATTACTATTGCAAAGATTTATGCACAGGATATAGGCATGGTAAAATAATAATATGTACTATGATGTCATAAGAAGATGGCCAACTAGCAAACATCAACGGAAGCACCACTCCAAATATTGGTCATGGAACCCTTACTTGCCAAGTATAGTTTCCTTGGCAAAAGTTTATTTGCTAACATTTCTGACCTGCAGTTTTATAGTGATTCACAGAATTTTCAGTCCAAAAATATTGAAACATATGCCAACAGATACGAGTCATCACTAAGTCCAAAAGTGTATGAATGGATGATAGGAGAGGACAAGCTTACTTATCATTTAGCAAATGGAAAATAAAATTTGAATTGAGCCAATCATGTGTACAATGCAGCCAAGAGATGAGCTCCACTTCCTCTGCTTGAAATCACACAATACTACCTACCTACTTCCTGTATTATGTAATAGATTCCGTTGCCATCGTAATGTGCATCTAAACAATGACTCTAAATCGCAGAGAAGCATTCCAATTGCTTCGCATGTGATTCTAAATCCCATAGGCATATGTGGCGGACAGAGTGCGCGAGAAGTGTAAAATGACATCATCACAGCCATTTTGTATCTGCTGTGATTTGAGCTTGTCGCTGCGAATTATTCCTTCAGTTCACGTCGAATGGCCTCCCTACAAAGCAGGAGTAAAGACAGACTGCAAAGGAGTGTAATGAGAAAGATTATGGGTGCTGTAAATTAAAGTTCTTCTATTGCATTTCGCATCATCATCCGTTGCCAATGACGCGGGCGACGTCAAGAAGAGTTAGTGGAGACGATTTTCATTGGATTAGTGAACAGTTTTTGGATCTATATTACTAAATTGCTGCATGCCCAATCAGTGTCTGCAAAGATTTAGAGCACTCAGCACTCGGGCGTTTGGCGCCATAGAGCTTCGTGCTCTAAATCCCGCAAACACCTCTTGAGCAGCATTTAACTATTACTTATACGACTCATACTTTAATTCAAATTTTATGCACATACGTCATGTAAGATACTATGATTATATTAGATTGGTTGAAGATCATGAGACAAGCACTGATTAGTTCTCCACAATATAAAAGATTAATGTCATATAAGACTGCATAGGGGGGAGGTTCTTGTACCATGGCATGCAGTAGAAAGCATGGGTCAATGCAGCAATGACTGTAACATGCAGACTTTGAAATTAGAATAACTAATGAAAGACTATAAGCTGTAACTCCACATGTATTTAGGTAGTTTGGTGATTGCATTATGTTACCACTGCCAATAATAGCCAAAGAAACCTTAGTTGAAAATATAGTACAGTCTATTCATTCGTGAAAATTTTTGCTCCTCTATTGAAAGTAATTCACAAAACATTTTGGTTGCAAACATTTTGCGATATATACTGTATCCATAATCTTTGGACATTAGGCGGCGCTTTGCTCCGTAGGTTAGAAATTCACGAACAAACAAACTCACTGAATGTACAAGTAGTGCTGGCTTTATGTGCTGTGGTGTATTTGCATAGAATTCGATGGTAAATGTTCACCTTCAAACATTTGCTACCTTCAAGCGAATCTTCAAATGCTTCTACATTCATTCATGCCTGCTTAAATGAAGAGTACAAAGAGTATGCTGCACACATACATCTCTTGCAGCTTAAAAACACATTATGCAGTTATGTGCTTGAAGTAACCATACAAGATAATGATGTAAACAAGCAGAGGTTCCTTTGTTGACATAAATCCTTGCACATAAATACATGACAGGTCATTTGCTGACATAAGCAAGGCTGTCGTGAGTGGGAGGCTATGCTCTGTGATAGGTAGTATAGTATGTGTGCCTTTTTAACTTTTCTGCAGGCTCACTGTAACTGCAGATTTTGTACTTTACTGACTAGATGTGTTTGAAGCTCTTTGCTGCTATAGCTAGACCCTTAAAAGATTTCAATGCTTCAACTTAGCGGTTGAATTCAACCTTGAACCTAGCTATGGCCATGCATTCAGAATTCCACTCCAAACTACTGCCTCAGTGAAGAAATGAACTCTGCTTGGAGAGAAATTCTTAGTAGGCTACTCATTGACAAGTGTGTGATACCAGTCTGTGAGCCACATCACAACCACCTAGCACAGTAAATACACTGGGTTAGCACCATTCTCGCAACAGTGCCTATAGTTGTCACTGCCCACACACCAAATTAACATTGTAGAGTTATTCTTAGTAAGGATTGTTAAGTGCACAATACCAGTCTGCAGAGACACACCACAACCACTTAGCACAGAAAGTACAGTGAGTTAACACCATTCTCACTACAGTGCTTAGCTGTCACTGCCCCCACACTAAAATAGCATTGTAGAGCTATTCTTAGTAGGGATTGTTAAGTGCACAATACCAGTCTGCAGGGCCACATCACAACCACTTAGCACAGAAAGTACAGTGAGTTAACATCATTCTCACTACAGTGCTTAGTTGTCACTGCCCCCACACCAAATTAGCATTGTAGAGCTATTCTTAGTAGGGATTGTTAAGTGCACAATGTCAGTCTGTGAGCTACACCACAACCATGCAACATGATAAGTACGGTGTGTTAGAATTATCATTACACACGACACCTCTCTGCCGTACGAATGCCTTCTGGACAACTTGGGACAGGTTCAAGTACTACATGGTCATGATTAGAGAGGTGTCATTTTCTCAGAAGTACTTTTGTGCACATCTTTATGCAGCTGTGACAGCTCATCAGAAAGCTGTCCTGAATTTCAGAGTGTCTTTGTATGTAGGTTCAACTGTGCATGTTTGGTCTCAGACCCAAGGAGTCCACTGTCAATGCATGCAATTTGCAGACACAGGGCTTGCATGGGACAGAAGGCTATACCAATGCCCTACACATACTCACATACACTCCAAGAGACACATGCACTTGGTACACATAGGATGCACTACTGCAAACACATACAGCTCCAGCTTTTAATCCATGCACTACTACCAGAGCAATATATTACATATAATGACATTAATCTTTTATATTGTGGAGAATTAATCAGTGCTTGTCTCATGACTTTCAGCCAATCTAATAATCATAGTACCTTACATGACTTATGTAAGTTTGACTTAAAGTATGAGTCGTATAAGTAATATGTAGTTAAATGCCGCCCAAGAGGTGTCTGCAGGATTTAGAGCACGTAGCTCAAGGGCGCCAAACACCCGAGTGCTGAGTCCACTCTGCATCTCCATTCAAACTCATCATAATTATTGTTATAATATCCATTAGAAAGCGTTTGCCAACAAATAAACCAACCACAGCCTATGACTAATAGTACCAGGCAGTTTGCTAAGCTGCAAGATATCCTGCTTGCTTCAACACTTTTAGGGGTGTAGTAGCTTGTTAATATCAGGACATAAACAATTGCGGAATTTCACCATTCAAACAATCATTTGGAAGAGCAAATGAATGTTCAAATAATTCATTCATGCCTGCTTAAATGAAGAGTACAGAGTATATATATATGGCACTTGAAGTAACCATACAAGATAATGATGTAAACAAGCAGAGGTTCCTTTGTTGACATAAATCCTTGCACATAAATACATGACAGGTCATTTGCTGACATAAGCAAGGCTGTCGTGAGTGGGAGGCTATGCTCTGTGATAGGTAGTATAGTATGTGTGCCTTTTTAACTTTTCTGCAGGCTCACTGTAACTGCAGATTTTGTACTTTACTGACTAGATGTGTTTGAAGCTCTTTGCTGCTATAGCTAGACCCTTAAAAGATTTCAATGCTTCAACTTAGCGGTTGAATTCAACCTTGAACCTAGCTATGGCCATGCATTCAGAATTCCACTCCAAACTACTGCCTCAGTTAAGAAATGAACTCTGCTTGGAGAGAAATTCTTAGTAGGCTACTCATTGACAAGTGTGTGATACCAGTCTGTGAGCCACATCACAACCACCTAGCACAGTAAATACACTGGGTTAGCACCATTCTCGCAACAGTGCCTACAGTTGTCACTGCCCACACACCAAATTAGCATTGGAGAGTTATTCTTAGTAGGGATTGTTAAGTGCACAATACCAGTCTGCAGAGACACACCACAACCACTTAGCACAGAAAGTACAGTGAATTAGCACCATTCTCACTACAGTGCCTAGTTGTCACTGCCCCCACACTAAAATAGCATTGTAGAGCTATTCTTAGTAGGGATTGTTAAGTGCACAATACCAGTCTGCAGAGACACACCACAACCACTTAGCACAGAAAGTACAGTGAGTTAACATCATTCTCACTACAGTGCCTAGTTGTCACTGCCCCCACACTAAAATAGCATTGTAGAGCTATTCTTAGTAGGGATTGTTAAGTGCACAATGTCAGTCTGTGAGCTACACCACAACCACGCAACATGATAAGTACGGTGTGTTAGAATTACCATCATTCCCTCTGGTGCCTACTACACGTGTCATGTGCATGATATGCAGGAGTCACAATACAGATGATCACAGTTGATGCAACAGTTGGACTGTGCCATTCAGTGCCATTTGCAGCAGAGCACCTCCTATATTTCTGATCAGTTGTCCTTGTCAGGTTGTATACGAACGTTCTACTCAGTGATAGCATCCCATTAAACACATGCACACACTCTAACTTTCTTTCAACACACACAGTGTGCCTTAGTAGTAATTTTCTCCAACCACAATAATATACAGCAAATAATTCCACGAAATGAAAGTGCATACATACAAGCTACCAAAACCACATGATCCACAGGTGTTCCTTGTTGCATGTTTGCATGTGGCTAGAAACAAGAGCCAGGTTTATACTGAACAAGATGGTTGGAAGTATTGCATAATCACGGAGAGTAATGATGCAGCATTTACAACATACACTCCAAGAGTGTCTTTGAAAAGACTTAGTGATTGTCTGACAATCACTAAGTCTACATATGTGCCGATACGTACGTATCTCAAGCAGCATGTTATTACAGCGACACCTCTCTGCTGTACAAATGCCTTCGGGACAACTTGGGACAGGTTCAAGTGCTACATGGTCTTGATAAGAGAGGTGTCATTCTCTCAGAAGTACTTTTGTGCACATCTCTATGCAGCTGGGACAGCACATCAGAGAGCTGTCCTGAATTTCAGAGTGTCTTCGTATGTACGTAGGTTCAACTGTACATGTTTGGTCTCAGACCCAAGGAGTCCACTGTCAATGCATGCAATTTGCAGACACAGGGTTTGCATGGGACAGAAGGCCATACCAATGCCCTACACATACTCACATACACTCCAAGAGACACATGCACTTGGTATACATAGGATGCACTACTGCAAATGCATACAGCTCCAGCTTTCAATCCAAGGGCATGCACTACACTACCGGAGTAACATATTACATATGGTGAACTTGCAGCCATATATTCGGCAGTACCAATGAATATAATCTATAGGTAAATGTTTTAAGCAACCCACTTACATAATGGTGCAACTAGAAGTGTTGTGGCTGAAATGGCCTAACTGTTGAGCCTAATAAGACAGCAAAGCTATAATTAATGGCTGCAGTGATATCCATGGTTCTACAAGAAGTCAGCAACATTCTTCAGGTTGATTCGCTGGGCCTGAGCTGGAATGTTCGCGCGGCCACTGTCCGTAGCAAAATCACCAGTAATGATGTTAACAGTTTTGCTTAGTTTCTTCCTCTCTTCGTAGCAAGCATCCACTGCTGCTGCATAGTGAGCGGAGCACCTATAGGCTATGTCTGGCAAGCACAAACCACTAGCTCCGTAGGCAGCCACATCAACAAGCTTGTACTCCGCTATATTACATGTGTCCCTGGCATTTTGAATGATAGGCTTACAATCGTCCTCAACCACCACATCCAGACTTTCATAGGATGGACGGTAGAAGTTGTATTTCTCGGTCCCACTTCCAGTTAGGCTGGTGACATGGGCCCAACTAGGGCGTCCAATGGGCCCAGCCAAACCGTTGTCCAAAAGCACAAAGAGACGTTGGTTACTTTCTATAGCTTCCTTCAACGTTGGCCATGTTTGATTATGTGTGTGGTAGTAAGTGCTCATCTCTACCCCACAGCCAGATACAAAGCGGGCTTCCAGCATTTCCTTAATTGCACTGGCGATTGTGCTCTTTTTATCATCATCCGTATCCCAGTTGAAATGGATCATTACAATATCATTTGGGTTTGCATTCATCCATGTTCTGAGCTGTTCTAAACCATCTTTCATAATTCCAGTCCAAGCGTTTCCATGACAGGATGATAGCTGCTCCCATTCCCAACAGTTGTCAATGTCCAGGAATCGGATGTCTCCATCCAGAAGCTGCTGGAAGTTCTGATCCTGACTACGGATAAAACACTGTGGAGCTACTAGCGATGTTCCCCTCCACAATGCTGGAAAACGCAAGGCACTCCCGGCATTATGAGCGCCAGCAAACGTGTACTGGTCCACCTTCAAGCCACAGAATTGAGGATCTCCATTGCATGCCAGCGCGTCAATCATGGGCAGGTCAATGCATGCCCATAGAAGCAGCAACAGAATTGAGAATTTCAGCATGTCGGCTGCTATTTCAACTACGTAAATCTTCTCCAAAGCAACAGAGCGTGCCTGACAAATGACAGTCACGGTGTAGCAGCAACAGATCCCAGGAGTTGGCTATTTATAGGAGTGTGGAGAACCTGTAGCCGCTATTTCCTGCAATACTAAAGGTACAATATCCAACAGTTGGCACATTAAGTGTTTAAGTATGCTCTGACTCTGTACAGGTCATAGACTGGCACTGTGGCAATCCCAAAGGTGTTCACTATGGTTGAAGTGTTAGCATTGTAGCATTTCACAATAGCCTCTATAATACAGAAACAAACCAAAATGGTGTATTGGTCAGCTCACTTGAGTTTAGTACGGTCACTACTTGCATGCATTCAACAGGGAATGCAGCACCCTTAAAACCAAGCCGGGCTCCGGCCTAAAGCCAGTTCCCTGGAGCTAACGCATTGTAGGCATAGGTCTAGGCGGATTTGTATAGTAAGTAATGTATAGGTCCTGTAGCCGGGTAGAGGGGTGGATAGCACCGATAGGTAGATGCAGTTAGGGCGATAGCAAGGAGAATTAATATGGTCCACGAACGGGAGATGGCAGACATTAATATACACAGTATGTGCATACAAATGTACTATGTTTTCATAATACTTAAAGAGCTGTTTCACACATTTCCTTCACTTTGACATTACTATAACTAATGCAATACAGGTACACACAATACAGGTACACACAATACAGGTACACACAATACAAGTAAAACTGACAACATACGTATAAAGAAAGTAAAGACAATGGCATTGTAAGCATGAGTGAGCTTGCTAGAGCCAATATACAGTGCAGAACATGTCATACCATGTGTACAGTATAAACAGTGAAATGTCACAAGCTAACCATCTCACATTAGGGCATTTCTACACAGCGGCTAGTTGTTGACGACTTTTTCATCTGTTGACCCACTGCCAGATACTGGTAGCATTGCTTGCCAGCCAGTGAGCAGCTCACACAGAACAACAACATCTTGCCCAGGCTCCTCGTTCCTGCACATATTCAAGGGAGACAAGGAGAGGACTGTGTACCTATGAGCATCAGTGCAATGGATAAGCCTCTGACAGATGTACGCGTACGTACGTATATACAACTGAACTTTCAATTTTATCTATCCCATTCTGCAGCCACCGCTCACTTTACCGTAGCTCCCAACATAATATTACATGTATGTAAAAATATACGTAACAATATTGTTTCATTTCGTTCTTTTTGCAGAATGATTAGACCATTCTATTATCTGTTAAATTCTGTTCCCTTCTGTTTCTGGTTAGCAGTGAAGGAGAACGGTTGTGTGCGAGTAGGTGGGGCAACACACGAGGGGTGGCAGCTGTGGGTCCATGCGAATCTGAGGCAAGTGTGCATGGAAATAGACATGGTTAATTACATCATTGTGTCTCCCGCCGGCGCCCAATTGTTCGTAATCATTTCATTTACTGTATCACAAACTGCCTTGATCATTTATTCACCACCAAACATCTCTCATCGTATCATTCACCATTCCGGGACACTTGCACAATACACTCGTTTCGAAAATTGTATACATGTTTAAATGAGTATTCCTCCAGTACAATGAACAGGATGTTCCGTACTTTGAATGTTCCATAAAACAAAATGCTAATGTTCACATACTGTACACAATGCAAGCAGATATATTTCTCGCTACTGTTGCTCTGTGCCATGAGGCAACAGCCATAGAGGTAATGAATGTTGAACTAATGCAAATCAAGACAGTGATGTGCAGTAAGGGCAAGCATATTACTGGAGCCACTCTAACAATGGGGAAAGGAGGAATGGCAGGACTTGTGCACTTCACTAAAACACATCACCACTATCACTAGCCAGGACTTACACCGGTTGGCAAGATATTGTCATTGTGGCTTTACTCTCCCTGCCCTGAGTCAGATGCGGCGGCAGCACTCCATTCAGGGGATTCAGGGCAAAGAATTGGTGACCTTTCAAAGAAATGATGAGCATACGTACATGTGCACACAGTGAACAAACAGCAACCTACAGTACAATCACCAAGCTGTACTACTACCTGCAGTACTATTACCAAACAGCTCAAACACACGCAAACACTCACCTGCCTGTAGCCAGGCACTCCACAGGGCACTAGAATAGCCACGATTGCACACTGAGACAGATTTGGATGCTGCATGCCTCATAAAGCTGCACCCAAAGTCGATGCTCTGATGAGACAGTGAGACTTGTGGCAACTGCACAACAGCAGTCACTGGCCACATCTGAGGGTGTTTGCATCACAGAAAGTGAGTGTGGAGGGGTAAAGAAGGACAAATGGTACACTGCGGATCTATGATATGTGATAGTATAATGTATAATGTTACAGTTTCATTTTAAGAAAACACTGGAAGTACAGAACAACCCTTTCCTTTTCACAGATAAAGTACAAAACAGATACAAGGGTCTAGAACAGTTCTGCAGGTAAATAATACGATTGATACGTACATTACGTTACATTAAAATGATTGAGATGATTCAGCTCCCAGAGAATGAAGTGACTACAGACGACCTTGGCACAGCCTGGAAACACGATTCAAACAGTTGGGCTGCTGCTGTATGCAGCGCATGCAAATCCCTTTGGACTGTGCCTAATTGTTTTGTGCTGACCCTCCAATCGTTGCGTTTTACAATGATTTATTCTCAGACAGAACGAAACGGACATGTACTGTAGTATGGTAGAACGGCTTAACCTTTTGCGTAAGAATGGAACGGAACGAAACGAAACATTAATGTTACATTGCCACATACTGTACTACATGTACACATGTACATCTTACACTGTACCTACTAACAAGTTGAGCGGAAGACGGTTATGGGAACAACAAGTACATTGTTGTAAGATTTAATTCATACAGTATCAATAGGTCACCAACAACCACTTAGTCTATAATATACTGTAGGAATGGCAATGCTATGTAAGCTACCGGCATACGTACTGTAGCTTACTCCAAGTCACGCTGCAACTATTTGGCTATTGCCACATACCATTTGTAATTACAGTTTGCGCCACACATGCCTCATATACATACTGTATACAGCATACTGGACGTAGCTACAATCAAACCTGTGTGGCCCCTGTAATGTACTTCACGGTCAGCTCTCCCATCACTCCAACCTCGCTGGGGATGCCACCTGTATTAGTAGGACTGCTTTGCTTCTTTTCAATCAACTCTTGTACAAAAGTGGTTGTCAATTTGAGGAGTAGTTTCACCTGAATCCAGGGAAATAAAATTTCAATATTTCAAAATACAGTGTTTACAATGCTACCAAACAATGATAAATTTACAGCTTCAGTAGAATCAGTACAAATTATCTTTCCAAAGCCAACCACGAAACAAAGGATTCGAGTTGATGCTTTTCCTGATCCTTCTAGGAAGGAGTCAAAATTTCCTTACTGTACCTCCCAAGTGAACAAGCATCAAGAAGGCAACAAAAATCATCTACACATTCTCGTATCAATATGCTGCTGGCTTATACAAACATAGCAAAATCTATTCGTGTACACTGTACCTGCAAAGACTTCCTTGGCTTCAGCAGTACACTGTCAGCAGAAACCCCACTTCTCCCAGTAGCAGGGTCCACCAAAGCAAGGGAAAAGGGCTCTGAGACACTCAGACTGAACTCCAGTTCCCCACTGTTGGAGTTCCGCAATAGGTAACAACTCTCCACTTGTACTGATGGAAGAACCTGCGGAAACCCAGTGAACATACCCTCATCCACACCACACTGGCAGGGAACACAAACAACTGGACAATGCGTAACAAGCTAGCAACTACAGTTCTTGGCAATGTGTGTGCACACATACGTATGGGAGATTGGGTTGCACAGTAGGTACACATGGGTATGCACATGTGTATATCTGTGTCTTCCATCATGCGTGTGTATGTGTGTGTGTGTGTGTGTGTGTGTGTGTGTGTGTGTGTGTGTGTGTGTGTGTGTGTGTGTGTGTGTGTGTGTGTGTGTGTGTGTGTGTGTGTGTGTGTGTGTGTGTGTGTGTGTGTGTGTGTGTGTGTGTCTACATAAGCTGTAGGCACACTCAATCCCTTACCTTAATACCTGGTCCAATCAGCACGTCAGCTCGTGTATGCAGCATCATTGACTCCACCTCATCATTGTCATCAGAAGTAAGCGAGAGCTGGGCATGTTGGATCAGGGCCATGAGGTCGAGGCGGAGAGGCACCACTGCATCACCACTTTGACGGGACACAGCTGGCCCAATCTAAAAAAATGAACAAAACTTAGCACACATGAATTCACAAACATACACCATACTATATTGTGCAGTATGGTGTAGTACAACCAAAATTAGTGGAAATACACAATTTTATAATACAGTTAATGGTACTTGTACGCTGTACGCAAATATTGCCATGCACACACATTGTAGCTATGCACTGTACTAACAATATGTACTGGTTACAGTACAATGTCATATAATTCTGCAGTGCAGGCATACAAAATCTCTATAAATACAGTACGTGCAAACCTTAGTACAGCTGTCATCTAGAGTCATGAAGCCCAGCGCATAAGCTTCCTGTCGCTTGCCGTATGCTTCCATGGCCTCCAGAGAAGGCAAGAAAGTGATGGTTAACGATGCATAGCCTCTTGCTGGTAGGATCACTTGCCGGGGCTCAATCGAGTATGGGTAGCTTGATTTCACACCTTCATGTGGTACCAGAAATGATCTAATTAAAGGTTCCGCTTTGAAGTCATCAGATATTCCCTTATTCTCAGATGTCAATGATGATTGAGGAACCTCTTTGGCTGCAATATGTGACCCATTGATGTCTTTCTCCAGACCAGCACCAGTTGCCCTCTTCTGTTCTACCATGGTAGACTGTGTTCCTCTTCCTACCATGGACTTGGGGAGTAAGTTGGACTTGTAGCTTTGCTGCATGCTCAGACATTGAGAGACCGTCTCCTCCAGGAGAGGAAAGGGGTCTCCAATGCGCATGATGAAGTCAAGCAGCTTATCATCTTGGTCCTCCGGTAGAATGCAGTAGGTCTCCCAGTCCACTCGGATGTCTGAGTACAATAGACAGAAGATGCACAGATAGTGTGTAATGTGTCCACTATGAAATTTAACATTAACGTTTTGTTAAAAACGGAACACTGGGTTAGCAATTGACACATTTGGCACTGAATGAAACAATTGAGACAATAAGGTACCAAGTGAATAAAACACTTACAAAATGTTAACATCCTACTGTCACATTCCATATGAATGAGAAACTTGTACATACATGCATATATACAGTAGCTGTTTGCATGCTTGCATGCATGTACACCTACATGTACAGTACGTATGTACAGTACACATACAGTATACACTGTACAGTGTATAGATCAATAATACCATTAGGTGCTGTGTTGTGTAGTTTGATGGTCCTCCTGACAGGAATGGTGCTGGCTGGGTGAGAGCCGAACCTACAGTATACACACACGTACAGAGAGAAGTGACAGCAGTAAAAAGCAAACATACATACAGGTTTCACTTTAGAGTACAGCACATACCTACTGTAAGTTTACTAAAGATTGAGTCTCAATCGTCCCTACTAGTCTCATTCCCAGCCCACCACTTCCGCTAACAAAATGGCTGCGGAAAAGGTGGTCTGGTATCTTTGGGCCGATTCCTTGGTTCTCGCCATCCCAAATAATTCTGGCCAATCAGATTGCTGCTTGGTCACGTGTCTGCTGAAACCCACGCACGAATCTCGTACGTGAAGCTGAATAGGGAGGAGTCTCAAAGTGTAAGCGTTCTTTCTTGGATTATGAATAGTCCACGATTGGGATCCAGTTCTGGGGCATATCCAGGATCCATAAAAGAACGTTTGAGAGTCATCTTCCATATCTTCATGTACGAGGCTCACGCGTGGTTTCGTAAGCACGTGATCAAGCGGCGATCTGATTGGCCAAAAGTATTCGAGATACGTCGAGGCGAGCCAAGGAATGGGCCCAAAGATACCAGACCACCTTTTCTGCAGCCATTTTGTTAGCGGAAGTGGTGGGCTGGGTACGAGACTACGTCCCTACCATGCACATGAGGTGACATGCAGAAATGTAACTTCCACATCACAACAAGAATAGTGAAGCATGCTGACAGTAAACTTAATGCATACTGTATGTAGCTTCAAATATATACTGTACATCCTCCTGGAAGAAGACAAGATACCCACCGTAATCCAGAGGTGCCTTCTGAGCAAGTGTTGACAAACTTTACAGGGCATCCTTCCACTCCATAGGACACTGGGAATGACTCTTCATTCTCTATACCATCCACCTGCAGTACACAGATATATGTACAGCAGTGTACAAGAATAGCGCACATACGTACAGTGGACAATGTACACTATGAATGTGGTAATAAATGTAACATTAACATTCAGTTCTCACAAAATGACAGTTTGCGTTGAATAGACCACAGATTGGACTGAAGACAGAAAGCTAGCAAATATGCAATGGTTCCTTAACAGTTTTGTGACATCAGTAAACAAGAAAACAGCAAGTGGAAGAGGCTCAAATACTCAAGGCATAACAGCTTCAAAGTGGTTACTTTCCAGCCATGTATACAACTCTGAAGTCTAATATATAGTACAATTGGCTTTGTATGTACAGTATGTACTGTAGAATGGACGCTAGTACGTTATGCACAACAGGATAATTCTATAAAACAGAGTGCTGTATTGTTACATACACATAACATTGTATGAGTGTACATACAACCACCCCACACAACAAGATGGACATTCACACTCATGAACAAGCACTCACTTCAACAACAAGTCTGTCCTGGTAGTGCCCCCACATGTCAGAGATGGCTCTTAGAGTGAGAGTGCAGCTGGAGAAGGGTGGGAGGTCATCCTGCGCAGGTTCCACTGTGAAACACGCCCCTCGGCCTTCTCGCAACAGCAGCTGGTGGTGGTCTGCCCAGATGTGTAGATACATCATACATCCCACATTAGTAGTAGACAAGATACACACATACACGCACATACGTACACCACATACACTATACAGTGACACACACACACACACACACACACACACACACACACACACACACACACACACACACACACACACACACACACACACACACACACACACACACACACACACACACACACACACACTGTAAAAGCATGCACACAAATCTTGCTGCCACAGACTCTCACCTTTCACTGACTCCTTGTCCGCCTTACTCCTGGGGTCGGCCAAGTTAGTGGTGCGTGATAAGATAGTCCTGAAATCATAAGAGGAGGCCAATGAAGACCATAATCAAACAAACTGTACAATCTAGGGCTACATATATCAAGGGATCTAGAAATTGTTGCAGCGTAGATATTGCCTTACTTCTTCCTTGAGGAAATGAGTTCCCTTGCAGCATTACCTGGAGGTATCGAGAAGGTACACAAACAATACTACATACAGTAGCAGTGTATCACATTATGTACGTGTATCTATGGGTAAATGACAAAATGGTCAATAAGTGCATATAGGTACATGTACACATACACACATACATGTACATACATACAGTAGTAACAGTATAATATACAGTAGAGACATGTGTGTACTACACCAGTCAGCATGTGCACGTGTGTACATGTACATAGGTGTACGTAGATTCGACGCATGCCTGGAATGAGCTTCTAAGCTTTACTGCTACTGCATAACAGAGCATCCTTACGTACATTAAGCTTTGTTTCAGACTTTTGGATTAATTCGTACTGCATATCCATATATACGTAAATGACATTGTACTGTATGTTTGTGAACATGTGCTTACTAGGTTTAGGTTTGATTGGAGGTGCAGGAGTCACTGCAGCTGGGAAGTGCACCACACGGGCACGGAAAGAAGAAGCAATCCCGGACAGGTTGACCACCTTCAGCTTCAGTTGCTGTTCCACTCCCAAAGGACAAGATTGGCCAAAGTCAAGGTGGATGGGAAGACACCTGGCCAAGAGGGCAGTACACAGCAGTAACAAAAGCTGGCATGAAGGAGGACCTGCTCAAACAGCAAATCACCACAAACACACGTAAATGTTGGAGTGTGCAAGCTGGTAAAAAGTGCATGCAAACAGCCTCTCTAACAGCACTTATACATGCACAGACATGTACATGTATGTACCAGTAGTCTCACATGGCTAGCCCCTTCCCCACTACCACCACTGCACAAAGCTCCTGGGGTTGTGCATTAGTAGAGCCAGAGGATAGGGTCTGGCAAGACGAGACTAGTGTAGCACTATTATTCATGCCCTCTGTGCTGTTTCAAGAGAGTGGCACACTCACTTATTAGGCTCTGCTCCCCTTTGCTCTTGATGCTGCTGTTCTTCACCACTTTCCTTTAGCAGCTCAAAGTGCACAGTCATGCCTGCAACCTGGCCAGAAATGCTGAAATGCAAGGGAGACTCCATCTCCTCAATCAAACAGGTGGCAACCAAAGGAGGAAGGCTACCCTGTAAAAGACATATGTAAGAGTGGTGTGTAGACAGTAGACATCCATGAGGGGTACACATACGTACGTGTATACTGCCACAGTCACATAAAGTAAGGTTTGTTGACAGTGGACATGCACAGAGAATGTACGTACAATTCTACATATGTATGTACAGTGTATACCCCACACCACTATGTGAAAGGTACATGTACGTATGTAAGTATCTTTGCGATCTGAACTTCATACTGTGGACAAGAAATGTACTAGCAGTCAATGAATGTACATGTACAGTACAAGGGACGGTACAGCTATGTACGTAGCTGAGAACGAGAATGCTTCAAAGAGTTCACCCTCTACTATTGTTGTATGTATCTGATGTTCCATGTTAGCAACAGTGGCTGACATGCACATCATAGCTACAGTACGTACACACACTGTATAGGTGTGTAGAGTGCAGATGAAGCTATTTGGTGGTGGTATCACTGCTCATACAAGAAAATGGCCACACTACAGCATACCCGTGCTCACCTGCTTTGACCACACAACCTCATACTTGATAGTAGCCTCTTCCCTTGGTCCAAGAGACCCCTCACTGGGAGAGAGACTCAATTGAGCACCAGAGGCACTTTCACCAATGTGCTGCAAGGTAGGAGAGAAGGGCAGATTGCCGTGGCCCCAAGGAGTACACATGCGTATGAACAAGTGTATTAGTATGTTACAGATGTGTGTATGTATGAAGATGCACATACATATATACTCTGCATGTACATATGTACATGTATATACAATCATACATGTAAGAATCTGGTTACGTACGTACATGTACTTGAGTAAGTGTGCGTGCTGGCAAGCACATGTGTGTGTGAAATCCACACAGCTTATCCAAGTACTAGAGGCAGGCCCTGTGCTGTTGACAGCACTAACCTGCTTGTTCCATCTGAACCTTGTAGCTAAGAGTGTTTGGTTCCTCAGTGTCACTGCCCCTTTGGCCGGTACATTGAGGTAGACCTGGTCCAGGTGGACCTGGCAGCAGTCAAGAGACACAATGGGTCGCTGTGCTTCTCCTCTCACCTCCACATACCTACAGCAAAGAAGAGTGGCAACTGTACGTACAATTAGAAGAGACAACTGATCAAAGTGACCATTGATATGAATGACAAAGTGTGTGTGTGTGGAACTGACACACTGTACAATAACTCAGTGAACTATACCTTGCGACACACATGTCCGTGCAGTACGTGTCATAATAGCACATACACTGCATACAGTACATACAGTACATGGTCGTACGTACGTATGAACATGCTAGTTTCATGCACTTTGTGGCAGATGTTTGTATGTACATCATGCGTACGTACAGTAGGTCAATATTTGGCAAACATTCTGAACAAAGGCATACGTAATGCTACCACAGCATTTATCCTTACTCTCTCCACCCAGAGACTCACTCACCTCCCCTCTCCCTCCCACTCTGCCCACACTCACCTTCCTTCCACTCCCCTCCCTCAGTTGCACAATCACCTTACTCACCCTCCACATTCATTCACCTCTTCCCCCTCCCCATCCACCAACACTCACTCACCTCTCCTCCCCTCCCTCCACTGCACACACAATGAGACACCTAAGGTGCCCTGGTCTGCTCGGTTCAAAGGTGGCCAACAGAGTGGTCCTCCCACGAGAGGGGAGTTCTCCTGCCAAGTGACTGAGTTGCAAACACTCCTGAAACAGACAGTCAAAGACAAAGCAACCGTCAAGCCAGAAGAATCTCAAGGCATGGCAAACACAAAAACAAAATCACAAACTGAAAGAAACAAATTATAAATTGAGGAGAAACAGTTTGTGGAGCTAATTAACAAGTTGCCATAGGAGATGATACACAAGAATGCTGCTGAAGTAACACTTGAGCTCTGCATATGTAAATGTACAGTACATACACTGTACATACGTAGTACGTATGTACATACATACCACCTAGCCCACCAACAGTACAGTATGCAGAAGACTGCACTGTTCCAACAAGGGTTACGATAGGGATAAGCACCCATCTCTGTACCAGCCCACACTTGTGCTACCCTCACCACTAGATGGCCTTCGCCCCTCGGGAGAGATGACAAGGAGACTGTGAACTTTACAGGCACACGCATTCCATTCCAAACAGGGACAGCCAGCGTTGACTTGCGGCCAACTTGCACCAGACCAAAGTTTAGTGATGGAACATCAATAGACAATGAAGGGCCCTGCAGAATGTGTGTGAGCATGTGTATTGTACACAGTGTGTGTGTGTGTGTGTGTGTGTGTGTGTGTGTGTGTGTGTGTGTGTGTGTGTGTGTGTGTGTGTGTGTGTGTGTGTGTGAGTGTGTGTGTGTGCATGCACGCATGTGCACAGAAGTGTGTGGGTCAATACGAGCATTAGACACACTGCTCCAGTACAATGTATACTGTACATACGTACAGTATGGTCCGAGTAGAAGAGCAACTCTCGTCCTCTACACTTCCCCCTCAGTGTCCCACCACACTCCACTATACCCCCACCCAACCCCACCCTCCCATTACATGTACTGTATTTCACTAACCTGCACTGCAAATCGAAGTGGACAGCCAAGAGGGTGTCCAGCATGTTTGACATGGCACTGTAAAGGCACTTCAAAGGTACCACGAGCAGAAGGTGTGATGTCAATATTGCAGGTAAATTGGCGTCCAGCAACTGCAGACATAAAATTATGAATGGAGTATAAAATGAGACTTTAGTACAGGCTAACACAAAAGTGTTAATACTGATTTAGAGGTAAGGTACAACTCCATGGAGTTAGGGAAATGAATACGGTCAGTGCAAGAGAGAGCCTGCTTTATGGATGCAGACTCACAAAACATGTACGTACATGTGGACATACGTACCAACTGAGCCTGTTTCTGGTTCAACACTAATGTGTGCCCCCTCCACTGACTCCATTCCCAGCCACTCAAACTCTACATTTGAGACACTGTGGTTCACAACCTGCACACACAGAGTACACATGACTGTACAATATGTACACACACACGGCCCACCAAGTACGTACAGCATACTGGCGTTCATTGATACTGCATACATGGACATATACGTATGCACATGGTACGGTACATATTACTAGCAAACGTGTACACATACAGTCGTACGCATACACTATGCGCATACAGTAGACCCACACTGTACAATAAATTATGCATACATGTAGTATATGTGTATGTACATACGTGTAGCATCCAGTGATATTACAGTATGTACAATAACCTGTTTGAATCTTGGACGTGTGTGCAAGAGTGCAGTACACCAAACACTACATTCACCTGTACTGTCTTTTGTGTCACTGCACCGGGCTGCAAACGGCCAAGCAAGTTGAGGCGGGGAGGACAAAGCTGCACCTGGTATGGCTAAGGAGAGGTGAGGGGAGAAGTGATGTAGTGAACTGTACATGTACACATACATGTACATATGTACAACACACATACACAACACACATGCATACGTACAAACATACATACATCCACTGTATGACGTTGTACGTACAATCACAACTAAGCACACTTGTACCCACCTCACACACTGCAGAGAGCTCCAAGCTGAGAGCAGAAACGCAACACAGGGAAGACGGCGTTCTCTCATTCCCCAGCAGGGTAAACCTGGTGCAGTCGACTGCAGCACGAGGGAGGTCCTCCAAGACCAGGTGAGCCATGTCTATGAAGCGACCAACCTACAGACATACACAACACAACTATGAACACAAAAGTTGTAGTTATTACTATTGATAGCTTGTATCAAGAAAAGCACCCCTTGAATTCGGGTAATGCCATGCACATACGTACATATACGTACAGTAGCTACGGTCTCACACACAGCTGGACCGCCATCAATCTGAACAAAATGGCAGTCCTGCTACAGGGTACATATGTAAGACTAGTACATACATGTACGTAGCAAGAAACAGTCAAGAGATCAGAGGAGGTTTTGTCAGGCAGACCACAAATGAACAAAACAGTTTCTGGCAGCTGACAGGTTGGTGAGTGACAGTGGCACACAAAGAATGCACAGTCATGGTATGAGAATGTGTACACATACGTACACATGCACATACATACATGCATGTATGTATACACATGTACATATATGTATGTTCATGTACATACATACGTACATGTACTTACAGTAGCTGTATGTACACATAGTCCCATAGGCATACAGTATGTACAGTGCATGTATAAAAACTGCAACTTGTGCATGCAGATATGCACAGTAGATGCATCAGCATTGTACCTTCTGAGGGCAGAATGTAACAATGAATGTCCTTGCTTCTTTTGGTGCCAAAATGCCTTTATCAGGTAGGACAGTGAATGGAGAGTTTAATGACTCTGCAAGAGAATGAAAGACCTCTTCCCTCTCCACTTCCACCTCCTCCTCCTCCTCCTCCTCCTTCCCACTGCCACCCGTTCCACACACCAGAGGCACATACAGGACCCACTTGAAGGGCACTGCAGTGTGACTGCATGCAGGAGGAGGAGGAGGAGAAGGGGAGTAACTTCTTATTCACAGTAAATACTCACACGTACACACATCCAGTGCATTGCTTATAAGTTAAACCAGTCACGTATATTTGCACTTCAACACATTCTCCCATCCACAATATCCTGAGCATTCAGCACTTACGTAAGTACAGTATAAACACATACGTACATAGAGTGAATGTGTACATACATAATACCAGTTCATCTTCAAGGCGTGTAAGGCCTGTAGACCTTACCTATTGCACATGTACAGTGTACATACATGTATGCTTACACACCTCATGTTCTTAACTGTGACTTTCTTGTGAGCCTCCTGGTGGGGGTTGGAGTTGTCAAAGGTGGCAGTAATGTGTCCAAGATTGTTCTGGTAGATACAGTCGTCCTCAAGCCCATCATCACTTAGCTCTAGGACTGTGCAACTAGCATCTGCCTTCTCCTTCCCCGGAGAGCCCCTTGTGTCATCAGCGTTCAGGGCCTTGGCATGATCTCCTTCAGAGCAACTTTCAATGCTGGACACTCCAACACTGAGTGATTCAGCCTTACCTACAGCACAGTACAACAAACGTACGCATGTACATACGTATTGCTATACGTACACTGTATGTACGTACACCTACAGCCACATGTGTGCCATCACATGCACTGCACTACAGTAGGTAGCAACTGCAGTACTGTGAGGTACATGTACGTAGTTTGTGCATCTATGACTATGCACACATTCAAGACTGTAGACAGCAAGTGAATAGTTGCACACATCCCATGCCCAGGTGGGTAAGCAATATGAGCACAGTACAGAATGTAATGGATAAATTCACAGAAGTAGAAAGTACTGTACATGCGTACATCTATACACACACTGACATGCTGGACGTACATGTGCGTATGAAATGATCATTGATGCCAATAAAAGCAACTACACACACAAATATGTATGTACGTACATTTAGCTGTAAGTGTATGTACAGTACATATGAACAACATGGGTGGTATCAATGTACACATACTGTACCTGCCAGGGTTATGTCCACATTGCTGCAGTTGTCACAAGCCATTGTGAACCGTTCACTGCATTCACCAACCACATCAGGTCTGAAGGCAATCTGCACATACATACATGTATGTACATGTGTGCACGTACACATACATATATGGATATCCTCAGGGTACATAGTAGCTTAAGTTCACGTACATGCCACATACAGTGTAAGTGTAGGTGTGCAGTCTGCGTGTTAGCAAGCTTGCATACATACATAAGTACATGTAGCTGAATGGTTGGGGAAGTAGACGTCACAAGCATGACATCTGACTATGCTAGCATAGGATATGACAATCGTGGTTGTGTGTGAGAGCAAATACGTACATACCTGGTGTGTGTGTGTGTGTGTGTGTGTGTGTGTGTGTGTGTACGTATGTGTGCTTATGAGTGTGTGCCCAGATTTTAAGCATACAGGATAGTCTGTACGTACATACCTTCACTTCTACACTAACTCCAGGAGGAAGGTGAAAGGCAGTTGGGGCCACAGTGAAGGCACCAACCTCTAGACTTTCCACGTTAGCAGTACAACACCCCTACATATTGCAAGGATAGGAGACCATACAGGTATTGGGCGTATGTTGTATGTACATGTACATACCTACAACATACTACAATGAAATACAATACACTGCATCTGTTATAAAGAGTGCACACTGCAGGTGAGTGTCTCCTCCCTCCCTTCTGTACAAGAAACCAGTTATGTTAGCACATTCTATTTACATGTTGGACCACAAGACAACAGCAAACAACAAGTTTACATCTGACACATGACACATGTACACATACATACGTACATACGTATGTACGTACAAGTACACCCCCAGTGTTAGTAGGCTCATCCTCAAGAGCACAAGTGTCCTCCTTGTCCTCACCTTAGCATCGAGAAAGGGTATTGGTGTGTCCCCTGTGTAGAGTACAAACCCTCCCTCTCCTCCCTCGTTTTGACAGGTCACCAATATCTCCTTGGAGCTCCCAGCTAAACAAGCACCACAGTCTAGGTGCAGAGGCACTGCACAGTTGGGGAAATAAGTACAGCACACACATACGTACTGTACATGAATGTGTGTACATGTACAATGATCACACGGACTGTATACTGCTATGATGAAGTATGCATTATCTATTCTGACATGCCTAATCAAATGACCACAATTGTTGGTACAAACACACAGACTTGCACTTTTGGTACAAGCACGCAAGCATGAACACACCGCACACACACACTAAACCACAACTCAGCATGCACACGCATGCACACATACACACACACACATGCACGCATGCACACGCGCACACACACACACACACACACACACACACACACACACACACACACACACACACACACACACACACACACACACACACACAGTTAAACAGTACATACGTACAAGTCAAGTCTGGTGCTGGTCTCTGCCCCTTCAGAGGGACCACAAGGCTCTCTCCAGTGTGCAGTAGAAACTGAGGAGGAGGAGAGCAGACAAGTTGCAACACATGTACGCACACACTATATACAGAACACAAGACAGGTAGATAGGACACCTCATTACATCACACATTATTATTATAGGACACATCATTATTCTGCACTTGTGTACACAGCCAGGTGGATCTGAAAGGGGGTATGAGGAGTACAGTCTCCCTGGGTCTCAGTAGTCTCCCTGGGGAATGAACAACTGATGACGTTTGTCAGCCAAAATACGTAACAGGTAGAGCCTGTCTCGTGTACAGCAGTCAAAATAATGCTTATGAAGTGGTTGCTTGGTCAAATGTCCCCAAGCACTCCTGTCTTGCTCAGTCATGAACAATTTTGCTCAGTCACAAACACTGTACGTGTCCACAAGCACTTCTGAGTGTACGTATGTGCGTGTGCATACACACAGCCATCTTGGTGCATACAGAGTGACTAATAACAAAATATTATAGTAGCACATTGTAGTACATACATACATACATACATACATACGTACATACATACATACGTACGTACATACATACATACATACATACATACATACATGTACGTACATACTGTATGTGTATGTACAGTGTAGGTAAGATCTCAGTCCCAATACGTTCATGTATGGCCATGTTACTCAATGATAAAGTAACCCACCTTCAGTTCATCCTGGAAGTTTGCCAGTGAGTCTGGTGTGAACCTGACAGTGTAGCTACAACTCATCCCTGGGGCCACCAAACCGTCGTCAGTAGGGAATCGGCCTAAGATGTGGGCGTGTGTGATGGTGGGGGAGGACAACAAAGTGATTAGCTGGTAAAAGGGGAAACTGGCCGAACTGGACCTGTCTGGTCACGCTAGTCCCTACTCCTTAGTAGCAAGCTGGGACAATCGATCGATGTATACTTCACACACAGCCCATGATAAGTACAGCCTACATACATACGAAAGTGGATAGATTTCAGACCTTGGTGCACTGCATGAGAAGCAATAGCACTGCAATTGAAATTGCATCGATTTCACATACACACACACACACAGTAATACAGGTACACATGGTGTATGCACAGCAGGGGATCAAGTGACCAGTCTGTGCTACAGCAGGGGATCAAGTGACCAGTCTGTGCTACAGCAGGGGATCAAGTGACCAGTCTGTGCTACAGCAGGGGATCAAGTGACCAGTTTGTGCTACAATGCAGCTGATGCAATATTCAAATACCTACAGTACAGTAGGTACAGCAAGTAACCAGTTTGACCAGCTGATGCAATGTTAAGACTCCAAAGTGTAGGCCACAGATACAGTCGATTTCAGAACGGTTGGCCAAAATGGCAAATGGCAAAACGACCAAATGGCGTGACGTCACTATTAGTTTAACCGCTTGCCATTACGTCACTCCTATTGTACAGTATTGCCATTTGCTATGACGTCACGCCATTTGCCATTTACCTTTTGGCCAACTATTCTGAAATCGGCTGTATGTGCAGCCTGTTTACAAATGTCCCATATAATCAGAGGCTATCAAAACCATTCTGCAAATGAATTAATTGATTCAAGACTCACCTCTAAACCTAACTATGCCCTGCACCTCACCTGAAAAAAGCAGTAGATCTAAACTGTCCTGCCATTATGATTACCAAGTGAGGCCACAGTTCAGCAGTGAGCCATGAGTCAAATGACTTTCTGGCAAGCGCTTTGCAAACACAGTGGCAACATCACATGTTACCTCACTGACTGACCCCACCAAGTAGGTACACTCACCGTGGGACACAGAGAAGAAGGGTGTCTGTGGAGGCAGAACTCTCAACTGGTGACTAGCACTGCTAACATTCTTGAGCACCACGGTAGCCTGTTGGAGGGAGCAGCAATGGAGACAGAGGTTGTAATCGGAATGTAAGTACAGATGTGTGTACATGAGCAACACAAGTACAGCTTTGAATACCGCACCACAGTTTGGCCCATTACACAGGATTGTCACAGAGCAGAAACAACCACTGATACAGCTCTTTGTACAGTACATACATACATACACATGTACACACGTGCACATCCACACACACACACACACACACACACACACACACACACACACACACACACACACACACACACACACACACTCACTTCATGAACCTTGTCCTTCTCATACTCTGAAAACAGCACTTCAGATGGCTCAGCAACAAAGAAGGTCAACCCAACTTGTCTGGGATGGAGAATGGGAAAGAAGCATATACATTCATACATACATACATACATGTACATACATACATACATATGTACATACATATGTACATGTACATACGTACGTACATACTGTATGCACAATACTGTATGTGTACATGTACACATGTACACAGAATGGAGAATACACGTACAGCGCTGGTACAGTTGGCATACCTTTATGTGCACACCATGTCCAGTTCTTATCACTACATGTATGTATGTACATAAGTACAGTACCCCATGCTATCTCCCTCTACTGTAGTTAGGCCATACCAACCTCCCAAACTGTACATTCCACCAAACTACACTTAGAGCCCAAAGAATGCAACCTGCACATGTGGTATTCATAAACACATAACCTTCCCACAGATCCCTCCTAGGTAGCACTTCCTACTGCCACACAGGTACATAACAGCTTCCCAAACATGTGAAGGATTTCCTTTATTAGTACAATTCCATTGGTTGCTAGGTACATGTAATTGAGTAATTACAAAATGTACACAATAACAGCTGCCAGTGAAGCATGCCACCTCCTTATGAACACACCCTGACACTCACCCTCTACCAAACATAGGAAACACCTGCATTGCCTGAGAAAGAAGCCACCATCAAACTACTCTAGTCTATGGTTACCTAGGTTACCTGTACACCCACCCACTCCCACTCTGTTACTGTATACAGTCCAGATAGGAACAGCACTGTTTTCTCACCCGTTCATCCCTGCCAACCACCCATCTCTGGCAGCCCCACTGGCAGCAGTGTTGGAGAAGGCAGACGCCTTGTAGCGCGGGTTCTTCATGAACTGGGACCGACGAGCCAGCTCAGAGAGAGCTGCCTTCCCCTCCTCTCGCTCTTCAGCCGACAGCACTCCCTTCCACAGCGGCTGCATGGGAGAAGAGATGCACAAATATGTACATGTATATGTACACTACCATATCACATCATGTGCGCCACACAACACCTATAGCATAGTATAGGGACATATGTACGTATACAAAACACTGGTAAATACAGGTCTTCACTATGATATACACAATGGTAGAATGTTATAGGAGATAAGACTGTTACATCACAGAGTGTGGTAGCACTCTCCATACAAGGCTAGCACCAACTGGTACTGTATGTTGCCAGATACGTACGTACATTGTGTACACTAGCTCAGTACATTGATTGGTATACAGTGTAGGAACAACATCCCCAAAGAGCTGACTATCACATGAGCACTCATGAAACATACAGAATGTATGTACGTGCACAGTACGCACTGTACGTGTAGGTATGACAAGTGTACTGTACATGTGTACATGTTTCACACGACCTCATCCAAGTCCTGTACCTTGTCCTTTTGCACTGTGTTGCCTCTGCTGTCAGTGGCGGCAGTGCCAGGACCCATCCTGCCCTTTCTAGGTGACACCCGGGCATGCTTGCTGAAGGACTGTGTGGTAGACTGGTAGTTGGGCTCAGCAGGAGCTGAAGCAGCAAGGGGGAGGGGGGGAGAGGGAGAGGGGGAAGAGGGGGGAGAGGGGGGAGGTGGGGGGGAGATGAGGGAATTCTGAGTGGATGAGGTATAAAAACAAAGTAGCAGAGTTACTGTAACATGTTAGAGCCATGTTAGAGTACTGTAAGTTGCTACGTAAGAAAAATGGAGTACAATACTGTACCAGGATCTACAGCTTCCTGTACACACAAGCACCTGGTGCAAGGAAACACAGCCAGTTCTCATTTAAATAGGTTGATGAATGTGTGTGTGTGTGTGTGTGTGTGTGTGTGTGTGTGTGTGTGTGTGTGTGTGTGTGTGTGTGTGTGTGTGTGTGTGTGCGTGTGTGTGTGTGCATGTGTGTGCATGTGTGTGTGTGTGTGTGCGTGTGTGTGTGTGCATGTGTGTGTGTGCATGCATACGTGCATGTGTGGACAGCTTAGTTGACAATACAGTGGAATGCTAGCATTCAGTTTCTACATAGTTTTTCTGTATCATTAAGGTATTCTGCACACACAAACTCTCTCTCTCTCACACACACACGTATGCATGCACAAACACAAGCATGAAGGCGTACACAAGTTACACCAGGACAGGTGCTGGAGGTGAGAACAACAACAAGTGTGGTTTGTCACGTGTGTGTGGTCCCGCACTCTGTACTGTATGCATGTGTACTGTGTACCTTTTGGGGCTTCATAGTCATGGCGAACTTCTGGCAGATACACACCGGGCCTCAGAAGATGGTGGCGCTGAAGTAACTCTTCATCGAGGTACTTTGTAAACAGAGTAGGACCTAAACCAACAAAAGGGGAAGATGTACAGGCAAAATGGTAGGAGTCTATGATTGGTGAGTGAGTGTACATACAGTAGGTAGGTAGGTGTACATGTGCTTAGATCATCATATGTAATGTTGTGAACTGGGAGGGAATGTTAGGAATTGTGTGTGTGTGAGTATGACAGGTGATAGTACATGACTATTTGTGGTATGATCCCCTGAGACAATTTGGAGTTTGTCTCCTGTTGTTATCTTGCCATCTGAAGTGGTGTGTTTGCGTTACTAATTTGAGTTAATGCAGTGAAGTGTGCAGGGAGATACTGTTTGTGTGTGTGCGTGTGTGTGCATTTATGCACAGGGTGGCACATTCTTCTCTTCTGAAAGGACTTCCTGACAACTAAGGAACACAGCCATTGATGGCCAGGTGCCTAGCATCCCCCCCCCCCCCCTCCCACCCACCCGCTCAAGGTAGTCCAGCATGAGACCAGCCACCTCACCGGTGAAAGGAAAGGACCTTGGCTACAAAGACAGTCCCCGGGCCTAAGCCTGGGACCTGCGCTACATCCCCCAGTGGACAAAGTGTGTGTGTTCCTATGTGTGGCGTGTTTGTGGGGGGAGGTGTGAGTTCGGGTATCAACACAGTCACTGGACATGCCTATGAACACTGTACCTGAAGGCAGCCCAATCTTGTCATAATCGGGAAACTCCTTCTTGAGCTGTGCGAGGCGAGTCTCCTCCTCCACCAATGCCTCTGTCCGTGCTCTGACCAGGTGCTGCTCCAAGCAAGACAGCTCAGACAGACGAGTGCGATACTCATCATAAGCCTACGTATGTACATACATACATGCGTACATGTACATAGAGTACACCACATGGCCAGCATAGGACACACACAGCGTATAAAGCAGACAAGCACTAACATGATGCATACACCATGAAAGGGTTAATAGCCAGTTTGGCTAAGCCACATACATGTATGTACTTTAGCGCTGTATGTATGTCATGTTTTCTGTAGAGACACTTAATTGCAAGCACTGATATGCATACAGTATACTATACACCTATGTAAGAAGATACAGTCAACTGAAAACAAGACAAAGGCTATGCAAAAGTATATCACTCTCGTGAGCAAAACATGTACGTAGCAGAACAATGTGCACTTGATGGACAATGCAGACTGCAAAACATTTCAACCACAACACTCCTTGTCACTTTGGTCCAACAATCACAATGTTCTGCTATAGGTTTCATCATCATGTAGCCATATCTACCGTATGTATGTATGTACATTGTAACAATGGCGAGTTTCTACAACATTAGGACAAAGCCCTCTTGGTCAAATGTACACTATTCATTGCTCCCTACATTACGCCAGGCTTCAACGATCATGTCAACGCAAAATATGTACGCACACATATGCACTTGCATGTACATACAGCTATCCCAAATATGTAGTGGGAATGAACAACTATGACATTTAAGACTTGCAGGGTTGCATCAAGTGTGCACTTCACCACGCTACACGGTGCACAATGGAATGCGTTCAGGGGATCGGGACTGTCTCACACGCACAGCTACGTGGCTTCTCTTCGCGGGGTGGGGTTGCGCGCGCAAGTGCAGGTCAATCCTGAAGCCAACTAAATCCGAGCTAATACTTACGTACACGTACTAGCATAGGCAGAGGAATTGGAGGTATTTAACATCACCTCGCATACCTTTTGGAGTGAAGCAACATAGTGACAGTGGAACTGATCTGCTCCTGCTTTAGTGACTTTTAGGTTTTCGATCCGTTCCGCGTCCACTGGCTGACAGTCCTGTAGGAGGTCACCGAAGCAGGAGTTGAGCACATGAGCGGTTGTCTGATTAGAGGCTGAGGACGGTCTCTGCATACGCATCAAGGGTTCTTTATCCGCCTTGTTCGGGAGTCGGGACATATCCCACGATACAGTGGAAAGGGGCGGTTATTCCACTCGCACCGTGTCTACCGAGCAGTGACATCCATTTTTCGGCATTACCAAGGCAACGGAGCCAATTGGGTCACGTGCTCACAGGCATGACTAGGCGGTGAACAGCTGCAGGACACGTGTAGCCACCCAATACTGTACACCACGTGTCTGTCCGTTGAACGATTGCAACGGTGCGTAGTTATAACCGCCTTAGCAAGCTACCCGCAGGCAAATGCGGCTAGCTAGCTAATTCTAATGACCATAGCTACTAGCTATTGCTGTCACTGCAGGATCTAAGCCTGCTTTTACCTTTCCAGGTAACAAAAGGTACATTTCAATCAGGTCTGCTTAATACTTAATGTATACCTAAGTAGCTAGCTAGCCACAATCGAAAACAGCGGCTTGTTCTAGCTATAGGTATGTAACTAGCTACACTTTCAACCAAAAATGTAAACTGAGCACTTTCACTTCGACTTGCTGCAGTCATGTGTCGTGCCATTAGCTGTAACAGTGTTCACTGCCTCATCTGTCCATTTGCTTCTACTCTCTTTAGTAGTGGTACTCTGGTGAAGAAGCATTGAAAGGGGAGAGTCACCATTGAATGCAGACGGGTAGCGGTATGACTGACCAATCCTGTCCCATAACGTGAAGAACTGGCCATAGTTGTAGTTGTAGAACAAGTGGTGGTCAGTGTGATGGGCGGCCCCATTGACATAAGGCTGTACTGCAGCAGGTACTCTGTAGTCACCATCATGTATCGACACAGTCCATAGGTTCACCGCAATGAATAAGCCAAGATATAGCACTTTGTGCAGTGGAAACAGAAATGGGTATACATGGTATGGGCAGCTCTGCAGGAACCCATCCACTGGGTGGAAGGCATGGCTGGCAAAAGGGGTGGGTACTTTCCACCTGTGGTGAGTCTTGTGAATGCGCTTGTATACTGCAGGGTGGTGCAGAAAGCGGTGAATCCAGTAGATGAAGCAGTCAGTAAATATGATAAAGGTACACGCGCTTACTATTATAGCTAGCCATCCCGTCCACCCTTCGATTCCCATGTACAGTCTTGCATGGCCGCGGACTTCGAGCACGAAGATGGGTGTTGTGTACAGGGCCATTAGAGGGATCGAAGACAGGGCTGTTTGTATCTCCAATCGGATCTGATTCTTAAGGAAGAGCGGGTGCTTCATGAGACGGTGGTCGAACAGAGTGTAGTAGCTGAGTGCGGCCGAAAGAAGATAGAGAGCGGCTCCGCCTATCGTGGTAAGAAAGAATAAGCTCAAGGCTTGCCGTCTCCAGTCATCTTCCGGCAGCCAGGTTGGGAAGACGTAAGGAGTAAGTAGATAGCTGTCTGCCGCGGACAACAGGAGATCCATTCGGCCAAGCACTTGCAACTTCCTCTCCGGACACTGAGTATTTTCTGAGAGACCGGACGACCTTGGCCTCGTGCGCGGCGCGCGCGTATGCGTGTGCAAGGCCATAAAAATGGAGTGGGACATCACCCGATGCGTCACCCCATATATATGGAACACATGATCATGACTTTCGTACATGGTACACATGCCGCAGGTGCATGTAGTATGAACACATCAGGCGATCATGCAGCCTGAGGACAGCAATATACGTGTAATACACGTGGCTAGCTGTGCGTAACCATATGGCCTATAATACGCATTTCACTGTACCACACTCCACCTACAATAACTTCACACGCAGTCCTCTCCTCCAACAAACACACTGCATGGCTCTTCACTACATGCGCATGCACACCACCCTACACACCCTCACCCCTCGTGCACTCCACTCCACCCCGCATAGATACTCGACCCTGCATGCGACAATATACCCACAGCTTAGCTCTAGTTATGTACAGCGATATATTGACAACTTTTACATAATAGCTAGCTACCTATAGATAAAGCATGTGATTGCATATGTGGATGAGGCTCATGATCATAAAACACATGTACACTGCATGCCGAATGTAGCTAGATAAGTATAAACTGCATAATCTTACTATTCACGGGATCTAGGATTTTTATGTATGTTAGTTCAGCCATAAAATCGGCGCCTTGCCTGGAATCGGCTCGAGACGTTCCGTGCCAGTTGATGGACTCGGGGACCATGTTCTTAGCGGGGTACCGTTCGCCTAGCTGCCTTGTGGCCGAAGAGAGAGATGTCCTTCGTCAATTCTCCGCGGGCCAATACGCCTTTTTTAACATTATCGACCGGCCCTTCCACTACCGGTCATTGGCGTACTTGATACGAGCCATGCCGGTTAAGGGAGTGGGGGGACGCGAGCTTAGAGGGTGCCGCTCACCAAGCTGCCCTGCAGCCGAAGAGCGCGCTTCCTTTTTTCCTGCGGGCCGAGACGCCATTTTAATTATTAGTTTCTGGAACTTCCGGTTACGGAAGATCTTTATTCGTTGTCGGCAAACGTTCGAATTAAACTCTATCGACAGCAACCAGCCTCCGTTGCTACCTGTGCAGATAGTTCAAAACTGGCAGGGTACCGACTCACTGGCTTGCGATAAGCAGGGAACCTGCCCGAAGTGCAGGCATTCAGATAGTATAATATTATTGGAATCATAAGTTGCGTAGCATGCAGTACGTTGTTCCAATGCAGTCGAGTGACACTGATCCCTGCAGCCGTGTGCACATCTATCATACAGTGGGATATTGAGATTGGGAATCTTATTTTATTCTGGGAAGTGTACCTTAACAAATTAAGAACATGTATGATTGTATGGCTTCAATATTTTATCAACATTACAATAGAACTGATACAGAAAACATACACAATAATACTAACATAAATGAATGCAAACCATCCAAAAAGTATACAACCATGCACACATGAGGTGATGTCATAAATTAATACTAACTATATCCAGAGTATAAAGATGGAGAGTTAGGCTCCAAAATATGCACACATGCACACACGCACACACGCACACACAATAGAGAGTGTTATGCTTCAGAAGTTTCGTTCAATTCAGTGTTGCACAGGGTGACTGTGATGCCTGGTTTGGTACAGCCGTCTGTGGATTCAGCCGTCTCAGCTGTTTCTGCCAGGTCCATGGGAGGGGGCGGGTTGGTGGGGAGAGGGGGAGGAGATTCATCCGACTCTTCCTCATTTTGCTCACTCATGCGGGTACTTTCCCCTACAGGAACAGAGAGGAGAGAATTCTCATGTTGTTACATTACCTGAAGCTAACAGTATATGCAATGCAAACCATGCTGGCGATCTCCTTCCTCTTCTATGATAGGACACAAAGTCATGCAAAAGCAGTGATTGACACAAACTATCACTTGTACAGCATGTACCACAGACACAGGACCCCAAGACACGTCAGCGCAAGTGTACGACTAAAAAGAGGCAACCTAGAACAATAGATTCCGTTTGAAGGGCTCCCATAGCCAAAATAATACTACACATCCGCGCTCTAGAAACCAAGGCCGCCTTCACGCATGTGTCATGCTGCCATTGTTGCAATACACTCAGGCGGCAGATGTGTCAACTAAGTGATGAGGGCAGGGAGTGGGTCCTGCAACTAAAAACGCTGTGTCTCCCAACCACAGACAGCTGCATAAAAACTACCTCTGAAGTAGGGACACCTCTCTATACGGATCATACAGTAGGTCCCAATAGTGTGTTCGCCATAGAGAGATTCCAAAGAGAGTGTATAACAGTAGATTTCTCACCTTCAATAGGTGTTTCCACAGATGTAGGTGAAGTGACTTCAGTTGAATAATCAGCAAAGGAGGGAGGAGGAGGAGGGGCTACAAAGCTGGTGTCTTCTTCAAAGCTTATAACACTTGTGAGACTGGTACTGCTCTGTCCAGCCGACAGGAGCTTTGCAATCAGGCTTTCATGTGCAGAGGACTCGCTGTCTTGGGGGGGTTGAGAGGCAGGAGGAGGGGGTTGGAGCTGGGGCAGTGGCATTTCAAGATCACTCTGCGTGCCCTCAGGG
The DNA here is from genome assembly GCA_964019415.1 of Ianthella basta. NCBI lineage: Eukaryota > Metazoa > Porifera > Demospongiae > Verongiida > Ianthellidae > Ianthella > Ianthella basta. The sequence goes on along the minus strand of OZ025868.1, from coordinate 8,625,818 downwards.
CTAGTCGTTTCACCCTCTGCACCAAGTGAGGCTGAAGCGACACTGGACAGACTCTCTTCTCCTGTATGTTCTTCCTTAGCAGTGTCATCAGCGGGGAAGTCAAACACCATGATGTTGTGTAGGGTCGCAGCTCTCTCCTCTGATTCCTCCACTTCACCTTCTGAAGTGGACTCTTGACTGGAAGGAGGTGAAGCAGACAGACCTTGTACACTCTTGTGTTCTTCTGAGACTATAGCCTCTGCATCATCCTGAGCATGGGGGGATAGGGTGGGGGAGGGGAAGGGGGCCACGTACATTACACGGTTGGACAATGGTAGTGTACTAATGTCTATAGTGAGTGAGTGTATGCATGCGCAATTGCATGTGTGCCTGCGTGCGTGCATGCGTGTACATCATTATGAGAGTCTCTGGGCCTGTGCAGTTGTTAAAGTACCTGCAACTGAACAGCTTCCCACTACAACATGAACAACACACAAACCTTTCCACTTTGTGCCTCTAAGTCAGGCTCCGATGAAGGAGAACCTGGGGAGACAGTCAAAATGACACTCATAACATGAGGGTCCATCACACCAGGATGAGACTACACTAACACACGGCCAAGAGCATAACAGCAAGAATAGTGTATGCACCTAAGTAGGTAGATACAATGAACATATTGATAACTAGCACGGAAGGTATTCTCTTTGCTAGCAGTGCCCAACATGTACACACTTTAAACTGTACTTGCATTGGCAACTCACCCAGTCTCATTTCTTCCACCAAGGTGTGTGTCGATGCTCTCCTAATCCAACAACACAAGCAGAAGCAGTTTAACACACAATACTACAAACACATGTACCCAACCACCCCTCACTCCACCCCCCACACACAATACCCCCACCCCCACCCCACCCCCAAACACACCATACCCCACCACCCACACACGATACCCCCACCCCCACCCCCACCCCCACCCCGCCCACATACCATACATCCCCACCCATCCACAAACAGCACCAACTCATCTACGTATGTGCATACACTAGGAGCTACGTACCTAATCTCTTGCAGTTTGCAACATCGTTGAGCAAGAAATGGCACAAGTACAGAAGTACGGCTACGTGTAACTATGTAGCACAATGGAGCACACAGCTACTATACAACAGTACAGGGACCGCTGCATGACGATAGTCACCACTACAACAACACAACTGATGATGCAGCAAGGCGAATCAAATCGCACCACAGTTCATTCGAATCAAGGATACCAATTTAGCACCATGTATCCACAGTGCTAATTCCTAACCCCTGTACCGATAACAACACTTCCCATTATTCTATAGTTGACAGGTGAGCTTACCTCTCGTAATCGTCAGTGCCAGACAGCAGTCGCTGTGGAAGGAAGAGAGAGAGGAAGGATGTATGCAGGAGAAGGTAAGAGAAGTCCGCGCAAGCTACTGGACAGCGGCAAGCATGCAACAAAGACAGTAGGGTGCTCTAGGAAGAAGACTCTGCTTCGTGGTTAAACCACTCACCATAAGGGTCGTGAGGTATCGCTGTAGGTTGACAGCATGCTCTGCTATGGCACTCTGGAGGTGTGTCAGGCAGGAATTCACAAGTGAGGAGCACATATACATACAGTAGAACTCCATGTTAAATAGAATATGTACACATGCCCACCAATATACACAAACACACCTCATTGCACACAAACGTATAAAATACATCAAAATCTACAATTGACAATACCCACACAACCACGCCTACACACACACATACGCCTACACACACTAACACATCCTCATACCTACTTACAACACACACCTGAGCAGTCACAAAAGTAGGTATCTGAAGATCAGGAACAAGAAAGGCATTGGCAGCAGAGACCATCACGCATGCTAATGAGGTGAGAAAGGACACACAGTACACAAGTAAACTTAAACACCATTGAAGACATCTACATAGAGTGAACAACAAAACAATAGTGTAGTAAGTATACCAACTACATGCGTAGGCGCAATGATTATGGTTTCATTGCTCATTTTAGCTGTCAGCATTGTACATATACATAACTTTCAAGTAGCTGAGATCTGAAGTTGGATTGGAATCAGGAATGCATAACTGCACTCTGATGTAGTCCAAGTGATTCAAGCACTCACCTTGCTCAATTGCTGCCCTTGCCAGGCTAACTGGCGACTCTAGGAACTCATCAGGAGACTCCTGCAGGGAGTAGAGACAAGAACAAACTTTGACACATGCAGAGAGCCAGTGTATACAGTGATTATAGAAGGCAAGGTCTGATCTTGTTGATCCTGATGTTGTTACGTAGATCTTAATATACATGCATGGGATGGAGTTAAACTGTAGCCAATGTCAATAAGCTAGAACCAACATTCACGCACACACAGAGCGTGAATGTTGAGTCGTATGTGGCCAAACATTAATGGACACAACGATCACGAATATTAAGGGAATCAGCCACTGAAACAGCTACGTACACTCAGTACACTGTGAATTGTTTGAAGACTTACAAGCCTCTCTGTGCATGATTCTTTTGCGGGCTTGTCTTCAACCTCCTTCATCTACAGTAGGAATGGGGGGGAATAGGAGGAAAAACGCACTCAAATTTCTTCAAGAACAAAGCATGCACTATGGTCACCTGTACCATAACTGCAAGTGTGAGTAGCATATCTGTGTCACAATCGAATATGTCCTAAGTACTGTAAGAATGTATCTACGTACTCAGCAACTCTTTCTGTGTGAACACTGCACACATGAAGTTCTCTGGTTCTCGGCTAACCTGTGCTCCTTGAATGACACTAAGCTTCTCTTCCAGCAACTTCACTATGGTCTTGTCAATCCTCATAAGGTGCTCTAAAGTGGACCAGAAAAGCCCATAAAATTACACATTACACACACACACGGTACAGCCCTCACGATGTACACGTTGTCATACATACATGTATGACATAGCATATACAGTACACCTAAGTGTGTCACACATGAAATCACAGTCACAGTGTCACTACTCCCTACGTACGTACCTAAGAACGTACCTGGGTATGTCATCATGGACGTTGACGGTGTAGGTGACCGCAGCGGCGACAGTGTGGTGTCACTGGACAGCAGTGACACGGTGTCATCATCTCCACGGTTACTGTCATTGGACACATCTGCAGGAAACATTACGTACACACACCATCAGAACATGTTGTACACAACCACACATTTTCAGTTTGCTATTTAGTACTTACACTGTAAACATCACATGGTGGTGACAAAAAGGGCAATGAACACAGTGAAATGTCTGACTAGCGCCACATTACACCACACCACACACAGAACACCTCTCACTGCGGAGCGGACCAAATATAAATGAAAAGTGAACCACACCACACACCCACACTACAGACACCCACACACACCCCCACTGCAGACACCCACACACACCCCCACTGCAGACACCCACACACACCCCCACTGCAGACACCCACACACACCCCCACTGCAGACACCCACACACCCCCACTGCAGACACCCACACACACCCCCACTGCAGACACCCACACACACACCTCCACCCCCACCCCACACACACTATAGACACACATGCGTATACGCACACACACACCACCCACCCATACAGCCACTAACCATCTTTACAAGCTTGTGATGCTTTCTTAAATTCTGCCTCCCAGCTGAGTGGAGGAAAGGACAGTGGAGCTCAAACACTGAGGTAGCACCACTGACCACGACACATACATACACACCGACAGACACATTGCTACTACTACATACACTGAAACAGATCGTCTGGCCAAAGTTACAACTTTCAGAAGTACGTACTGTGAAGGTAACTGGCTTATCAGCTGTTGTCAATAGCCAACTTCTTCGGCAAAGGAGGGCAGCAGAAGGTATGTACGTAAGAGGCTGAAGAAGATTGCAGCTACGTAGCTGTCAAAGGGTGGATATCTACACATCTTTGGCTAGTGACAACCACAACCACATCACTTCTACTACTATGCACCGTTGCACAGTGCTGATAGAAAGTTGAGAGAGACCACGAGCAAGCATTGCACATGCACCTCCACTCACACTGCCTTCACGCTGGCAGACTCAGCAAGGAGTTCATACATCTGCGCCCATCTTATCAGGTGAGAGTTGCTGGCAAGGAAGAATGTTCGACCACCTTTGGAAGGGGATGAGAGAAAAAGGCTGACATATGTACGTGCGTATGTACGTATGTACATAACGAATTCAATCGCCAACCATCACACACACACATACACACACAAATTGCTCCCATTATCACGGCAACAGACAGCACCTTTATGGGCACTAAATGATACCCCGATCCCCTGTATGCCAACAATGAATGATTGGAGGTGGGAGCCATTTTGCTGCCATGACACGAGAATGACGAAACGTACGTACGTACCTCTGTCTGTTGCAGCATCTCTCCACAGTGTCTCACACAACGGTATGACAGGGCTCAACTGGAGAGGCAGAAGAAGATGGATACGTACATTAAAGCGCACACACCAACTCTCAACACCCTAATGTGGGCGTAGTGTCCATTCGCACACGTGTGTGCAGTGGAGGATGGAAGATTATACAGCTGTGTCTCTGGCCAAATATCTATGTACTGTGTGGTTCAGACACGTGCGTCTTTGGACAGAACAAATTCCCATTCCCACCTCATCCTTGTTGCCTTTGATGTCAGTCTGGGTGTGTGTCCGGAGTACATAGCGGTCATGGCTGACATCTCTCTCCATCAGCACGAATATGTCGGACAAGAGGAGGGCATGGAGCTCTGGACAGAAGACAAAAAAGTATATGGCGCACATACATATATACTTATATACACAGTAAACACACACACACACACACACACACACACACACACACACACACACACACACACACACACACACACACACACACACACACACACAAACACACACACGCACACGCACACGCGTGCACACACACACACACCACACACACACACACGTACACACACACACACACACACACACACACACACACACACACACACACACACACACACACACACACACACACACACACACACACACGCAAACGCGTGCACACACACACACCTATCTTCTTGTTCTGCAGTTTCCAAGTGAGCGCCCCTTCATGTAGCAGAGTCCTTCCTCCTTCAGTGAGGTCTAAACCCTGCAAACACATGAAGGCAGCAGACAGAGTAACACTAAATCGACAACAAAAGTCATCAGAAAGACGTGTCATACGTACGTAGTTTGCAGGATCCTTGTGACGAACAGTAAAATGTGAGTGCCATATGTTTGTGAATGACATTATAGAGGTATATTACAGAGCTTCACTCAATGTCACAGTTTCGAGGAGTAATTCTTCCCAGAATGAGACCTGTAATAGACACTTCATGTATTTCACATTCTCCCCACATCCATGGCTAACCTTGAACATGGATACCAGCTTGCTTGAAGACTTCTCCAGTGCACTTGTGTCAAGCTTGGACTGGTACTCCATCAGGCGGTAGTGTTTTGCTGTTTGCTTCACTTCACGATTGACGTCCTCTAGTATGTTCTATAAGAAAGGAAACATAGCATGACAAGGATCAGTAAAGAAGCTGTGCTACAGAATGGCGTTGCAATACTTCTTGAGCAATCTAAGGTACAACAATTAGACAATTTGGCCACAGAGGCTTTCTTTGCCAGTTAAAACACCTTGTGTGTGTGTGTGATGAGGAAGCATACCACAGTATACAAAGCTGAATCAGATATATACTTCTATTTCCCATGCATTTGTACATGCCTCTCACAATTATAATGCACAAGCACAAATACATACACTTGCATTTACACATGCACACGCGCACACATACGTACACACACATATATGCACCTTCACTCTGGCAAGCACCATCTGCAGCCTGGATAGCTCCAATTCATCTTCATCTACACACACACAAGATATACCACACATCAAAGATTACTGTATTGCACAGGACATAAACGCTAAGGCACTAACAAGTATAAAGACTAAGGCACTAACAAGTATAAAGACTAAGGCACTAACAAGTATAAAGACTAAGGCACTAACAAGTATAAAGACTAAGGCACTAACAAGTATACAGTAGAAGTACTGTACACAACAAACGTAAGTACATCAGAGTTAATACATTAAGACCCCATTTATATTAAAATGCTTAAGCCCATATCTGTAGCAATTCTGCTGTGTTTGCACCTTCCGTTTTCAGTAAGTGGAGCTGTTCGAAAATGGTGTCGTATCTTATGTGTGTAAATGGGTGAAAATAGGGATTCGGTTGTCTTCGAGGCTTATCAGAATGTCGCTAACTGAAATGCGAAAGACTATTTCAGTGGTCTTAGACCTTACTTCTAGCATTTTAGTGTTTTCCGCTGCTCTCGCCTCCTCGCATTCCTGCGAATTTGTATTCGTAAAAATGTTGCAAATATGGAACAAAATTACTCCGTATACGAATAAAAACGTTTTAATGCAAACGGGCCTAGAGTGGAATCCTCTGTCTACGACAGCCACCTGTGGGCCAGTTATAACTGACCTTTATAAAGAGGTGGGTGCTTTACAGATGTAGATTACAATGTCATAGCACTTTTAGGGCCAGGGAGGCTGGCTGTTCTAGAGAAGTGGCTGCCTTACACAGTGACCATCTTATACAGGCTCCACTGTATAAACAAGTTCTGTCAGTTCAGAGCTTTGTGTATATACGCGTATGTGGTACTTAATGACTGTTCTAACTAAACATTTCAGTAAATGACTGCTGCCTTCGTCCGTTATACCAAACTGAGAATGATAGAAAGTGGCATGTGTTTGAAAACACAAGATGTTTTGAACCTGAGTGCTTCTGCAATATGCAAAACTGAAAAGGGTAAAAGAGTAAGCATCATTAAGTCTATTTTCAGCTTCATTATTAATGAAGACCACATAGCCACTACGAACTGCATTCTGCAAAAGCTTGTTTAACTACATTACTGTATAAATAAACCAGTTAACTGAAGCACCATTGTGATGCAAAGTACACCAACTGTAGGTGCTATAAACACACACTAACATACACTTGCAGAAAAAAGTACAGAAGTTACAAATATACACAAGGTTTGGATCCGTGCACAGACCTCACCTGCGAGCAGAAATGAGTTTGTTGAGCAATAACATAGCAAAGAAGGACAAGCAAGTGAGAAGTTTCAACGTGGAGGGTCTTTGTCAGTCAATAACTGGTTGATAGGCTCTCACTATAGTGGAACCTGTCTAAGATGGTTACTGTGTTCAGCAGCCACCTCTACAAAACAGCCAGCCTTCCTGGCCCAAAGTGGTACTAAAGCATTGCAATCTACGTATCTCTGTAGAGCAGCCACCTCTCTATAAAGAGTAATTAGAGCTGGCACACAGGTGGCTGTAGGTTGCACTGTAATTAAATAAATGAGGTCAAAACGTCTCACTAATTTGTCTTTCTTTGCTACGTGACTCACTAACGAGCAACTCATTTCTGTTCAATGCCGTCGCATGAACCTATACCACATCAACACACCCTCACCTGTGAGGTTGTCTAGCTTTGTCCTCTGCCCCACAAACTGCTTGATGAGGCCTTCTACCAGGAGCTTGTACTTGGTGAGGCGTGACCAGGCAATGGGGGTAAGTTCCGTTAATTTCAGCCGGCCACAGAGGGGGTGCGCTTCAGCACTCTGAAAAATGGCAGACAGCATTTTTGAAGGACGTTTATTTACATACACTTCAGCAGTGTGTGTACATGTCTGCTGGATTGTTTGCTCAACAGCACAAAACTCCATTAAATGTTCAGAGAATATACAAAAGTGGCTGGGAAGTGCCTTGCCACAGCAGGTACGTAAGCCTAACGTCAGTGGCACTCCTGCTAGTCCCAAAGACAACCACTGACATCCAATTAAAGTGGAATTGGATTGGAGCGTACAAATAGCCAGATCATCAAATACAGTGAACCAATCAAAACTGATCACCAGTGGGACCATCTGTCCTGGATGTTGGCTACACAGCTGAGGGACAACTTGGGACAAGTGAGGACAGCATATTACATATACTGGGGACTGCTTTAGACCGGTAAGCACAAACACATTCTCCATAATTATGTATGTCATATACACGGTCAGACCAATCAGCTTACTCTCACAAACATCTTGAATCTTTCATCAGACCTCTTCCAATTCTGCACAAGAATAAACAAAAACACACGCACACGTACTTCATTCATTACGTGTACCACTACAACCACTAGGAAAAAATTACCAGCACATCTCTTGATACATCTACTGTATACTCATACAAACAAAGGTGTTTGAAATTGTGAGTTTTTTTCTGCATTTCCACACAAGAATAGCCAATGTCAAAACCTCTCCCACATTTGCTAACACACCTTGAAAAGCATGTCAGCTCTTGCTTGGTTGGAGGCAAACACAGAACATGCCTTCTTCAACCGCTCACCAGCTTCTCCATCAAACTGCATGCACGGCATTGGTACAGAATGAGTGACAATCATAAATAAAAGAAATGTCAATTACAAGAAGAATTGTACAGCGGAAATGATATGTTCCAACCATAAGTAAAATATTGCTACTAGCCTCATACTCAGTTCAGTGTAAATAGTGGGCAGGAAGAATGGCCTGAACATGAGTGTTCTCACACACCCCAAAACAGATCATCAAGAGAAGCAATTCTGCACATGCTCAGTCATGGGATGGGGTTAAAGGTCAACAAATGCATGAATTATTTTGGTTTGTTCTATATACAAGATTGCAAACGGTCCAGTTAATAGAAATCGTAATTAATAGACAAACACATACAAAAATTAAGGGTAAATTAATCTTGAGCAAAACATGTAGCAGAACGATGCAATAATTGGATGAAGCCAACTTGTGGTTGAAGATCTGACATAGTCAGGCGTCGCGTGACCCCTCCTCACGGAAGGGTCAGGTTACGTCTAATACATTGACTTGTCCACGCAGAATGCAATTATGCGCTGTGGAATGTAATTATTGCACAACATTATGCCTCGTTTGTGGCCGCAAGTACGTGCGACGGCTCGCGACACTTACCTGATCTTTCATAATAGCTGTCAAAGGAGCGACAGCAAAGACTATCGATGTCTCTTCGACCGGCAACACCAAGACGGACACTGTCGGCGGGCACGCGTAGCACAGGCTCTTGCCGAAGCCGGTCAGCAAAGCAGCGAAAACATCTCTCACAGAAACAATGCCAGACACGACCTGAAGTTGCTCTGGCTTCATGGTAGAATAACCAAGGCACTGGATGGCTTCTGTCACAGTGTATAACACTCTCTGGTCCATGCTCTGGTCTGCTGCCATTTGCGAACACACGAGCGATAAATATTTCACACCTTTCCTGCAATCTGATTGGGCACGCAACCATTGTAGCGTGCTGCACAAGTCAATGTATTAGACTTAAACTTCTGCAAGGAGGGGTCACGCAACGCCTGACTAGATCTCTGACAGTCTTCATAGTCCAACAAATGAATCATTCTGCTATGTATGTGTTTTGATCAAGAATCGTTCACTCCATGGTTCACCCGTTAGACTTACTGTACAATCCCTGCATAAACACAGCTGTATAGTGGATCTTCCCTGTCACTCACCCTCTGGAGTAGTAGGTCTGATATTCCTCGCACCTCGTCTGGGCTCTCAGCCGTCCGAGCCTTCAGGTCCGTCAGCAATATCCCTAAAACACAAAACCAAATGCTACGCAGGTGAATGTACAGTACACGTGTACACAATTAATTCAGAACGAAAGTGCAGAACGTTATGAAGGCACAATGTACATAATTATGCATGCCTGACGAAGCCCATGACGGGCAAAATGGCGCATAGAAATGAATCGTTGACCAAGGAGTGAAGTTACTGGTGCGCTCAATCACCCAAAGATAGCATCACTCTAATATACAACTCAAATTCCTAATACATAATGTCAAGACTGGAATGAAGGAGCACTATGCAGTCTAAGCTCCAATGCAGTTACGTTCTAATCACAGATTAGTAATTCATTAAAGTGTTTACTAAATGTTGAACGAACTGTCTGTATGTAATTTAGTTCAACTACGCTCTTGTTGCTTAGCTACCACTAAAGTGATTACCACTTCAGGTGATAAAGGCTGAAGGCTAGTCCAGGCGATACCAAAGTGCTTAATGAAGTGAACGAGATAGCCCAGCTCCAACCTCTTTCAGCAGTCTTTGTGAGAGTCACTAACACACACAGAGATACACCATACGCCTTCCTATCACACCAGTACTACACTACATTGATAGGCAGTTAACACTTGTGAGAAACTGAGATCAAAGGAATCAAGGTGAGGTGGTGCCAAGGTGCTTTGAGAAGAAAAGAAGGATCAAACACATGTGCCTCCATTAACAACCCTTTGTGAGCGTTCTTAGCACGCATACACAGAAGTATCACACAGCCATTGAGTAACATAAAATTACAGTAACTAATCAGTACACACCGTGAATGAGAATGAGTTCTTCCAAATTAGGAAACAGGTGCAGCACACGTTCATAGCTAATGATCTTCTGACGGATGAGAGGCTTCTTGTAGATCTGAGGGAGGAGGAGTTGTAGTTGCCATAGCAACAAGGAAAGCAAAAGCATTTCACTCCTATGTAAACACATGCACTATGGCAAAACCCATATTATACAGTACCTATGCAACTACGTACGTATAATAAAATTTTGTATACAGAACATACGTAGACAGTACAATACATAAAACACAAGCAATGTACATGTATGTATGCGCATGTTTGTATATAAATGATACATGTATTTTGTTGAGGCTCACCTGCTTGATTAATTATAATTGGCTCTATCACCTTGCACTGACTTACAAGGTTTGTCTTATACTCTAATTATCTTATCGTAGCCAGCGCGCATGTGTGCATGAAACGTTTCACATGTGTGTGTGCATGTACGTACATACGTGTGCATGCCAACTGTGTTGTATGCAGTGTTTAACTCACGTAAAGCATGACTTTGAGCTTCTTCAGGTGAGTTCTCTCAGTGTAAACAAACTCTGCAGGTTCGGGATGTGGCGTCAAACACATGTTGAATTGTAATGGAACGCACCACACATCATTGTACACAAAACATTCACTCACAACTGCTTCGTACCACAATACGTATGTACGTATGTATCTATACACGCATGGTACTTTGCTTGCATTTGCAATGTACAGTGTACGTAGCAATGAACGTCTGTGACATTAGATATGCACAGTATGTACTTTTATTACACACCTCTGATCAACTCTTGCCGCTCTTTCTCGTACTTGTTGTACCTCTTAACCACCTACAAATGATGTTAACAACATAACCTCAAGTCTGCAACAGCACAATGAACGTTACAGTGGAGGTACAGACAAAATGTAGAGCACTCTACTCTACAGTACCGTCCACTCTTTAAACAATACAATTTTAATCTCTGTGCTCTGTCCTTGGTGTCCTCCTCTCTTAACCTCTCACTGCTTCATTTCACTCTTCCCCTTGCCCTCTCTTCCTTTTCCCCTCCCACCTCCCTCCTCTCCCTTCTTCCGAACTTCCTCTCTTTTACCCTATCTCCCTCTCCCCTTCCCCTCCTCTCTCTCCTCCTCCCCTCCCCTCTCTCCTCCTCCCCTCCCCTCTCTTCTCCCCCTCCCCTCCCCTCTCTCCTCTTCTCCTCCCCTCCTTCTCCCCTCCCCTCTCATTCCTCCCTACCTCTTGGTCCACAGTGTATGCCCATGGCACCAGTTCGTCCACAACTAGGTCTCTGTCTTGTAAGTCCGCCTGCAAGTAGGAAAGGAGGGGAAGAAGGGGTGTTAAGCAGCACCATAAAACATTCCGTTCGCTCATCACTGCTATGTATGCGCAGCAGTCTTACGCCCCCCTCTCCCCCCACACACATACGTATGACATTTTCACTGTGTGATGCACCAACACACAGCTTCATCTCCGTGTGCTGTGACATACGTGTGCACAGCAACTAACTCACCTCCACGTCCATGTCA
>OZ025868.1:8608775-8611275 GCA_964019415.1 Ianthella basta | reverse complement strand
GCAAAGATGGTGGGTACAAACTGGTGTCCTTGACGGCTCTCAGTCTGTGGGGAACAGAGACAAGAATGGAGAGGGAGGTGGGGACATGGACTGATGGACAGTATCTGCCAGCACCTCGACAGTTCATCCTTATTTCAGGTCACAGCAATGCAACGTTGCTGATAAAGCCATACAAGAACTGGAAGCGATTCTTAACAATTAATGGTTATCATCAAGTAAGTTACCGGGAACTCTCACTGCAGAAATGCACAATACATGCACACACACACACACACACACACACACACACACACACACACACACACACACACACACACACACACACACACACACACACACACACACACACACACACACACACACACGCATGCATGCACACACATGCACACACATGCACACACACACACTACCTTTCTCTTCTGCTTCATCTTCTTCACGTCACATTTGGTGATACTAGTCAGCTTGTCCAAATAAGTCATGTCAACCGTCTTGGTCTACAGCAATAAGACCAACAAAGAAATAAACAAATGTAAACTGAAATAGGATCAAAAGAAACAGATGAATCACTTCCTCCTAATGTTCGTATCCCACTCCCAAAGAATGGAAGATAGGCAATGCGTACAAGTACATGCGTGTATGGTACATGTGACTACTAAGTGTATCCTCCTTACAAAATTTAACACCGTCAAATCTATACACATATACTGGATGAATCAGTCATTCAAGTCACGTCACTTACATGTGTGTGTGTGTGTGAGTGTGTGTGTGTGTGTGTGTGTGCGTGTGTGCGCACGTGTGTGTGTGTGTGTGTGTGTGTGTGTGTGTGTGTGTGTGTGTATGCGCATGTGTGTGTAGGAGCACCTTTGGTTTTCCCACGTCCAACACAAGAGTAGCAACACACTGTGCTAGTGCAGTCCTGTGAGGAGGGAAGGGAGTGACCAATGTCAAAAAGGGGAAAGATGTTGAGTGAATACGTAGCACAAACAACTACAATTGCAATGTGTTTTGGCATTTGTAGGCCTTCATCAACTGCATGCAATAAGTTGATTGGGCATTGTACTCAGCTGCCTAGGCCCATGAGACCAAAACACAATAACAGTACAAGCTTTCACAAGGAGAGGAGATTTCCTGTGCAAGTTAGGACAGCTTTCCAAATACCAGCTTGAAAAACATGGAGTGAGCACTTGTCAGTTGTAACCAGCTTTGCATCTAGTCATTGGGTGTCCCACAAATCTCTGTCCATTTGAATCTGCCCTTGTTCCTTCTCACGGTAGGTTACTATCCAGCACCAAGGAAGTTCCCCCCCATGCGTACGTATCTTTGTGGCACTCACAAAAGGGTTCATCAATTTAGCATTCACTTACGTACACACATCAGCTGCACACACTCACTGCTTTTGTCTTGTTGGCATGTCGGCTGTTTCCACATCTTTCCTATAGGGAGATGATGGATGATGGGAGTGTGATGGAAGATGATGGAAAATGAGAGATGTGAGGGAAGACAATGACATAAAGAGATGACGGATGAAGGGAAATGGTGGGAAAGTGAGGGAAGAGAGAATTTGAAACAGATGATGGAAGAAGGGAGAAGTGGTGCCATGGTAACAGTCTCACATGATGTCTTTGATGTGGGGAACAAGCGTGGAGTACACAGTGTCTGCCACTTCTTCAGGTGCCATTGTGTCTGAGAGCTTCTGGTCCCCAAACATCCATCCTAATCCCATCAGTCGCTTCTGCTGAAATTCAGAGAGATCTTTCTCTATTGAGGGTTGAATCATGCTCCTGGGTAGAGTGGGAGAGTGGGAGAAGAAGAGATGAGAGGGAAAGAGGAGGATGGTGGAATGAGGTGAGATGGAAGAGAGAGACATAGGGGAATGAATACAAAGATGGGAATAACGGGAGGATGAGGTGAAAGGGAGCAAAAGTGGTAGATGGAGGTAGTGTGAAGAAGAGAAGAGAACAAAGACAAATAAAGAATGCAGTGTCATGAGAAACCAGTGCTCACTTGCTATCATCACTTACTTCCATTAAACGCAAGACTGTGGCAATCTTACCTAGCTTCCATGAAGACTGGACGCAGTTTTGACTCCAGTTCCTCATTCTGCAAAGTGTCCACTGGAAATGGGAACATGACAGAAATGTGAACACAGCCATGTGCACACAAAGAGTTCATTAATACTACTTACAAATTCTCTGACCAACGTGCTTCACCTCAAGGTCAATGTACAGTGGCTGCAGATGATCACAAGGTGAAACAAAAGATGGTTTAATGATCTTCACAATGTGAGGCACAGACCTCTGAAGTCAGGAGAAAGCTAGTGAGCAACATAGCACAACTTCAATAGGAGACAGGACATTTTAAACGGCACAACTTTACAGCTGAAGAGAATTAGCACATTGAAATGTCCTGTCTTCTTCCGAACTTCCTCTCTTTTAACCAATATCCCTCTCCTTCTCCTCCCTCCTCCTCCTCCCCTCCCTCCTCCTCCTCACCTCCCTCC
>OZ025868.1:8458775-8603775 GCA_964019415.1 Ianthella basta | reverse complement strand
ACGTAATACACAGAGACTGTCAAAAGCAAGCTCTGCCATTACACATGATCCCATTGCTAAGTATTCAATATAAATAGACGGACATACTGTACATGACAAACAGTGCACACGTACATATATACACACGCGTTAACTTACTCCAATATCTTACCATATAAGGTTATTTCAGAATCAGAAAAGACCTCAAAACATGTGTTCATGCTACACGGCACCCACTTCCCATCTCAGAGGACAAACACACAACTTCTGTGCACATCCAAATTCAGTGCAGAACACAGTGCACACTGACATATGTATCTGAAATATGCAAACAATAGTCAGTTTCTCTTCCACTCACTGAGCTTTGAAAGGGAAGAGGTATCTTAAACTTGGTCTGCTTGGCTGGAGGTGGAGAGTACTTCTCAAGAACATCACTAAAGGCCACCGTCTGTGAAGGAGAGAGGGAATCGGCCATTTGTCATTGACAAACATCATACGTAGTGTAGAATGTCTAACATCACATGTAAGACATGAGAAATTTATTCTCAATAAAACTTATACAAGAAGCACAATTCTACACTGAATCAAGTGAAAGTTAATTGGTCAGAATGTCACCACTTTCAATGCATTCAGTTGCACACTCATACGTACAATCACACACACACACACACACACACACACACACACACACACACACACACACACACACACACACACACACACACACACACACACACACGCACGCACACACACACACACGCGCACACACACACACAGGGGGACAACAGCACCTACATACATACCTTGGCTGAAGCTGGCTTCCCTGTGGAACTCCTTGTTGGCTCGGGAGTCTTGGAGGCAGCCCTGCAAGGGAAGAAAGAAGACATCAATAGAATGAAACATACCACACATACAACAAGCCATGCATGTATAAAAATAATTATGCAATGCAATCACTACAGGCAAGCAGGGGCCATAAGAGTCATTACAAGCACATACAAATTGATGAGAACAGCACACACACTTACTCTTCTGCCTCCTTCCGTATCAGTTGTGCCAGTTTTGATGAGTCAGAACGGCTCCTCTTGTGGCCGCGGAGGGCAGCAATGGAGGCTTGAGTGGCTCGGATGTGACTCTGCAAGGAAGACGAGAAGGAGGTGTGGTCAGCGGCACATGGACACACCCACACATGTACACTGCACAGATGTGATGAACAAAATACATCAAACACACAACACAGCATTGTAGGCATACATGTACACACATGTACATCTATTGTGCTTAACGTAACGCACTTTATGTAGCACATTATGTGGTCACACACGCACACACACGTACACATATCCATACACACTCATACGTACGTACGTACGTACACACACACCACTCACGTTGATGGAAGGTGACTGGGCTGCAATCTGCTGCTCCAGGTCTCTGATCAGAACCTCACACTCCATGATCTCGGCCATCAGACTATCGTCCTGAGTCCGTGCGAACTGGACCGTCAGTTTCTGAACAGAAAAACACAAGAGAACAGGAAGAAGTCAGCCGGGAGATAGATATCTATGAACAAACCTACACATGCAAATATGCGACTATGAATTCTCAATGCTGTAAATTTGAGAGAAACTGAAAAAAGTTATGTAAACATGCATAAATGCACTTAATGAAATTTACTGGGAGCACTTTGAGGGAGTCACTGTCCAAGGGGGTTTGTTGCAGCCTTCTTCAGTGGTCTACTGAAGAAGGCTGCAGCAAGCAGCTGCAGAAATGCTTAGTAACTTTTCGATAGTGGGCACAATCAAGAGTTCACAGGGGCACAAATTAGCCATAGAAGCCACTACAACTGAGCCAAAATAAGCCTGCAGTAAAACTACTCTAATGATAAAGACAACTTAAAGGAACAATACAATACATACAGATAAGTACTGTATGTAAATATGTACACAACACTATTAGCTAAAAGTGATTATCAGAAAATCCAAGTACATACATATGTACGTAATAGATTCTGTGAGCGAGGACTGAAGTTTGGACACTCACACTACACAAAGGACCACTTCTAAGGTTCTAGACCTACTTACTGTAGCCTGAAAGAAAGAAATACATGAACACATTTGCTCCACCTTTTAAATGGCCGTTCATGAGGTAGCTCTACAGGCAATGCTCAAACCTACCCTGGTTATATCCACTCATAAAAGCTGCTACTGTATTGGGTATCAGCCGTCACAAATGAGCAGTATAGCGTGAAATAACGGGCGACATTCACACACATAGTACCAACACACAGACTGATTCAGTAATCTGTCAGTAATTTGATCTAATGTCCCACTGTTTGGCATATGTAGAAGAGGAGATCAGAGCTTCAAAGTGTGGGAACAAGCTCAGATTCCTGCTATTTCCTACTTCCTACAGTGCATCGAGACAATGCACAGTTCCCACCAACACTCTATTCACTCCGCTTCTCTTATCACCCTCCCCTTCCCTTCACTGGTTCTTTCCTACCCCAACTCTCCCGCCTATCCCCTCACCACTTCTCTCCTACTGCCATTCTCCATTCCTTCTCCCCAGCCCTGGATTCCACAGGCTACCCCCTACCAGTCACTCCTACCCAACTCCCTTCCCCTTCCTCACATTTCCATTCCTACGGACATTAACCCCTTTCCATCCCCTCTCTTTTCTCAACACTAACCCCTTCTTTCCTTTCACCCTTTTGCCTCTTCCCTCTCCCCAAGTCTCACCTCGTACTGGGCTCTTTGCTTCTTCAACAAACTCTTCAAGTTCTGAGGGCTGAACACCAAGTTATCTCCTGACATTTTACTCTACAGAATGACGAGGAGCTACCTCAACACAACACTTATGTACCCAACACGAGTACACCACATCACGTGAATGCTGTGCCGCCATGGCGTACCACATTGTAGGCACACCATGCGCATACAAAGTGTAGTGTAGTGTACAGCAACGAAGGTACAGGCATACATGACACCGCGTACACATATGGAAACAATAGCAAGAGAATGAGATCACACATATGTATATACATGTGAATGTATGTATACCCACACCCACATACAGTACAGTACAGTACAGTACCCACCTACAAGTATGTATGTAGATACTGTATACCCATATGCCTACACACACTCCCACACCAACACACACACACACACACTTGCACATGTGCACACACACACACATATATGTGTACATACGTATGTACACATAATTATACCCACCACACACCTGCTCAGCCAGAGGCACAAACCCATTGCCAGTCGCATTGGCACTGCGAGATTTACCTTGAAGTGAAGGCAAGGAGGGAGGAGGTTCAGATAGACAGTAAGAGGGAGGACAATGAGCACATACTGTACATACATACATACATGAAAAAGACAACATCTCATATGTAATTAGTAAGACTCAAATGCATGTTTACGTAAACAGTTCATAGATTCTTAAATCGCTCAAAGAGTGCACGTTCTACCAGTGTGATAACACAGGCCGCCCCTCGGGCAGCTGGTACAGACGGATTGTACACCACATCCATCCTTAGCATGCCTACAGTACATAACTTCCTGATAGAGTAAAACTAGTGCACATTATCGGCAACCAACACCTGAATGCAGCACATGAACGCATTCTGGGTTTGGAGATGGGGTAGGAGACACCCTTGTCTCGTTCCCAAGCCATCTGCACTAATTCTGCAACTCTCCCTCTCCCCCCCCCCCCCCCCCCCCCCCCCCCCCCCTCCAACTGCCACAACCACCAATTAATGCAGATGGCCAGGGAACCAGGTAAGAGAGGTTCCTATCAGTGTTAGAGGTGTCTACAGCAATGGCTACTTCCATCCTCTCTTCACTCACTGCTGTGTTTGCCTTCTTCTCCGGAGATCTTCCTCATCACAGTGAGGGACACAAAGGTGGAGTTCTTGATTATGTCCACCACCTCTAGGTGGGTCTTGTTCATTATACTGCTTCCATTTACCTACACATTGTGTGTGTGCACCCGCGTGCGTGTGTGTAGGTATGTACATATATAAATGTGTGTAAGAGATGAATTGGATGTGTGAGTGAGAGTGCAGTTATCAGATGATACCACACAGCATCTCCACGCATGCACACGCACACACACACACACACACACACACACACACACACACACACGTACGTACGTATGTACACATACATGCACTGACACACCTACACAACTACACATGCACTTACATACAACCCGCGCATGCACCTACGCATGCACATATGTATACACACAAGTAGCCCCAACACAAACACATAATGTATATACACAATAAGCTATGCACCCACCCACACATCCACCCACACATGCATGCACATATGTACACGTATAAACCTACACACGCGCACCATGTCATACGCACAGTACATGAACCTATTCACCCACATGCACACCCCCACACACTCCTACACCTTGATACATGCGCCCACCCATCCCACAACCACACCCACCCATCCCACAACCACCCCCACACACACCTTGACAATCCTATCCCCAGCCTGTATCCCTGCCTTGTCCGCTGGGCCATCCTTGGACGTCTTCTGCACAAACACAGGCTGGGCCTCAGCTAAAGTGATCCCGTAGCTGTCTCCCTCCTTCTTCACCACAACAGTCTCCTCCAACCATTGTCGACCTGAGGAAGGGGTTGAGGCAGCAAGTTAAGAGGGGGCAGGAAGGTAAGAGGGGTGGAGCAAAAAGTTAAGAGGGGTGGGGCAGGAAGTTCAAAGGGGTGGGGCAGGAAGTTAAGAGGGGCGGGGCAGGAAGTTAAGAGGAGCGGGGGCAGGAAGCTAAGAGGGGGCAGGAAGTTAAGGGTGTGGCAGGAACTGGAAGGTATATGTAATGATGTAATGAACACTTCATCCTCATCATTACAAGGATTTTTATCTTATCAGATGTGGGTCATTTCATAACTAATGGAGTGACACTTCAAGAAACAACTCCCTTCTTCAGTCCCAGCTGTGATAACTCTAGTCTACACAATACATACTGTATATGAGCCCACCTTTTCTGTCAATAATGATAGGTCGACTCATCTCTTTTCACCGGCCGCATCAATCAGGTAGGCCAGGTGCTTGACAGATGCACGTATCACTGAAGCATCTGCATGTGTGTTCTAATGTGGACTGTGGGGACTGTGGGGAGTGAAAGCGCCTTTGAATGCTTCAACTTGTGCAGTTTGGTTCTCACAAATGGCCGTGAACAAACCTCAGGAGCCACACACTGTACCTGGGAGGAGGGGGGGGGGGGAGGGATAAAGTACCTTTGTGACTTGCACAGAACAGCACCAGGAGGTCAAAGGAAGGAACAAACGGAGGAAGGAACGTACAGAACACATGATAGTGCACATAAAGAATGCTCCAGAGACAACAGGTGAAAAGATGATCATACGTAAGTATGCAAGTCCATATGTGAACAATATCACATCCCCCAACATTTAGGGCACTGCACACTTCACAGGTACGTACGTACGCATACACACTGATTTCCTGTGCATCTACGTACAGTATGTGTACAGTGTGTTCAGGGGGGGGGGGTGGGGTGGGGGGAGGGGCAGGAAGAGTAGACTGTTGGCTACAGGCTTCAACAGGCATACGTAAAAAGATTCCATCCCAATCCAATTCCAATTCCAATTCCAACTCTACGTATATTAGTATGCGAAATATGCAGACAAGTGCACTACTGCAAAGAGTACTTTAATAAATTATATAAGCACTGTGCATACATATGTACGTGTATGTACATGTACGTACATACTATGTACAGTATACATAAAACATGGAACAACAATCTTGTAAGTTGTAACTATTTAAAGTTTCAGCTTTAAATAGTTGAAACCATAGCAACGTCTCCAAAACAATTGGCTCTGCCATACACGTGCAGCTACTGCACACAGTTGCCTCATTGGTGCGAACAAATTGTTTCCATGAGAACACAAAATGGCCCATTCACAGAGCAAGTAGGAGAACAATAGCTTCCACTCACAAATTAAGATCAGCATGAAGCGCGAATGCAGGAAAGTGAAGCATGCTATGGGGCCATTTCCTTTTGTGGTGGTTTTGCAAAGAATAAGAACACTCAAAAGTGAGCCTAACAAAGCCCTACACACACACACACATGTAAAGTAAGCCAACCAAGATGACTGTTACCTAAGTGTATGTAGCCTTTGAAATTAGATCTGTACCATACTTGTGGCCGAACATCTCTCGCTATCATCAGGAAAAGGTGGCACGTCAAGTTCCAGTGCAAGATGCAGCATCTGCCACACACCAGATATCACCCGGTTGCCATGGTAACATAATACATGCATTTGTAAAGTCACACAAATACGTAGCTCAAATGATCCAATGGAGAATGTTTACATAGCTACAGCACTTACGTATATAGAAAGGTAAATTTTGTGAAGATTACCATTACCAGCCTCACTGTTTCAGTAACTGACTACGTGCGTACGTCACAGCAAGAGTCCTTTACAGTACGTGTTGATGTCACAAACAGGAACATGCATATAGAATTACACGGTGTATTTGTGAGTTTCATTGTTCCCTCCCCTCTGTCTCCCCCATGCATCCTTCCCTCCCTCTCCTTGACAATGCTACGTATATAAACACATATGCACGCATGTACGTACAACATCTCCACAGTTGTAATGTACACGTGTCAGTAGTAGATCATAATACGCAATAATGACAGCTGCACGCTCCATTGAGAGAACACTATGGGATGGTGTTTTCCTCCTGCACACACAAGCTACTTGTGGCAGTGAATGGAGTTTGGTAACAATAAGGGACGTCACACTTACTAATGACAAATATTGTGAAGGAAGACAGGCTAAGTGTGGACAGGGGATGTGTTGGACACTGACAAAGGCTCTTCATTCTCTGTCTTACATACATACGTATGTATGCACACACACACACACACACACACACACACACACACACACACACACACACACACACACACACACACACACACACACACACACACACACACACACACACACACACACACATACGTATACACACATACACACACACACACACACACACACACACACACACATACGTATACACAGACACACACATACAGACACACGCGCACACACATATGTATACACAGACACACACACACGCACACACACAAACATTATCTCCCTGCACACTTCACTGCATTAGTTCCAATTAGTAACGCAAACACACCACTTTAGATGGCAAGATAACAACAGGAGACAAACTCCAAATTGTCTCAGGGGATCATACCACAAATAGTCATGTACTATCACCTGTCAAACATATGAGGGATAGCATTCTCTCTAGACTGTACTGTCAAAGGGTTGAATACTCTTCATCTCGTTTAAGAAGGCTCAGTGAGGCTAACAACATGTAGAACAGTACCATCCTTGAAAGGTGTACCCTAAATCATGTGGTCTGGACAGCAGCATATCAGTGTTCTCTCTAGGCTGTTTTTGAAGGGTACAGAACCCTTCTTGCTCCCAAAGGAACCCTCCTTGAGGCTATAAAAATGGCACTGTACCCTTCTTGAAAGTTACCATGTGGCATAGACTTGCATGCATTCATCCTCCTTACTATGTATGCTGTGCAAAGGTAGCTGACAACCTCTCTCGCACTCTACCATCCACCAGACAGTCCTCACGTGACTAGTAGTCCTGCGCACCCTTCTTAAACTACTTTCTGGGGAGAACACTGCGGCATCTGCCTGCACATGCACGCACAGTAATGTACATAAAATGACATGCGTATGTATATTAGTAAGGACATACATTCATACAATACTTTATGTATGTATGTACATCGCCTGATGATGTGGTATTCTACGCGTTGCCATGGTAACCACCATCTAATGGATGAGGTCTAACGATCATAGTCACTACGGTTACGGTAGGTGGCGGTCACACTCCTGATACACTTACGTAGTTCACACAAACATTAGGAAGCCATACACATTGCTATGGGATATATCAACACATGGAAAAAAAAGGCCACTACGTTTGTGCAAAGCAGTTGATTGAACAAAACAGTAAACATCACACTGTGAAGGGCTTGGGACTCACGTACGTATGCGCATGTCTGACCATAAGCAGTGTTGGTGTGTGTGTGGAGGAGGGGGTTACATCATGCAATATAAATCAAACTATCAGCTGCTTAAACAAACTAGGGTTAATCGTTAACAGCCACCTTTGCTGTACTTTACAAATGAAAATGTTGCTATAATCACTGTACATAGTAGTTGAGACTACACAGATGTCCAGGCAAGCACAAGTCAATAAGCAGAGAAGAACGTGAAGTTTTAACACACATACTGCATAGTATGTAGTGCAGTGGAGTCCTGTTGGTGAGGACACTCTCTGAACACAAGAAGCCTATCTAATGAGGGCAATGGGCACACGGCGTCACCTCTGAAGGACACCTATGTAATTAGGACACTTGGGCCTGTCCCAAATTGTCCCAACAGGTTAGCTAGACAGGTGTGTTACTGAACAGCTGCAATGCCATTTCATACAGTGTCACCAGCTAATTGTTTCCTACTGCACTCAGCACGCACTATCGATCACATGAATGAAATACGCATGTAATTGACACTGTGGCCTCTTCCTTGTACACAACGTCTGTAGCGATGCTGTCCTTCACTGGTGTATCCACAACTCTATTACTTCATTCGCACGATTGATTGACAGTGCCAATCACAATCGTGAAAACAAAAACGTGAGCACACACACAGCATATAAACACATGTACGCGTGGCTAACACCATTCAAACAGGCTACACAAATCCATTGAGCCGCAACATGTCATCTCCTTCACACATGCATACACATGTCTGTACGTACATACATACGTATGTACATACAGCACGGCCACCAGTCTATCGAGCTAGACCACACAAAAGAGCGAGGCTAGCTCGATAGCCTACCTAGGCCAACAACGCATATAGACCACACACCAGACAGACTTGCAAAATATGCAGTAAATGTGTACGTATGTACGTACGTAAGTGTGTGTGTACGTATGGGGGATGGGTCACAGCACTGCCACAAATTCCAGCAAGTAGTAGATAAGGCTCGTGCAAAAACATATGCACCTCAGTAGATGAATACCATAGCCCAGTGTATACTACTATGAAAGCATACGATCACACGCACGTACACAGCACAATGACACAACCTTTTAACAGGTGGACTCTGCAGCTGGAGGCATGTGTAGTAAAATAAACACACACCTCTACATACATACATACATACACCTCTATGCGCACACACACACACACACACACACACACACACACACACACACACACACACGCACACCTACATACACATTCACACATAAACACATGTACAAAAATGTGCAGATAAAACTATCAATAGGATCAGATTAACTTTCTTTGAAATTATAAATATGTAATCACAAATACACAAAATACATTCACATGGAGAACATCAAACACATCCTTCGAAGTAGACACTGCACAGGAAGTCACATGACAGTGAAAAGATGTTTCAATCGCAGCGGTATTCTTCAATTAGAGGTGAAACGTATTGTCTCCACTGCTACAAAATGTTCCTGACTAATCCAGTTGAATTCTACCACGTAATCTATCAGTGATGGTCACAACAACAGGGGGCCTCCTTGAGCTTGTGCACTGCTCCACGTATGTTAAACTGGGACAGAGGTAGATTTGTACATAACTCTATGTAGTTGAGACAGTAGGCAGTGACCTCATTAGAGAGGTGTTCCATATTTCAGAGGTAGATTTGTACATAACTCTATGTAGTTGAGACAGTAGGCATTGAACTCATTAGAGAGGTGTTCCATATTTCAGAGGTAGATTTGTACATAACTCTATGTAGTTGAGACAGTAGGCATTGACCTCATTAGAGAGGTGCCCTGAATTCAGAGTGTCCAATATCAGGTGGTTTCGCTGTGATGACATGCTGTGCAAATCTACATGTACAGTAGGTAAGTAAATGTACAAAATGCATGATAAAACAGGCTAAACTAATCAATACCAATGTTATTTCATAAAATTACATTCCCAGGACACACACGGTAGCCACCATAAAGGGATAGATAAAACGTACCAAAGCCATACATATCCCTTCAAATTGATTCTGAGCACCAATTGATATCAAACGAACACCATGTACTAATCAGCTCGGTTTAAAATAGTGCCAGTGTTCTGTACACAGTCAATGATGTAATCAAAGTGATTAAAGGCTCAGATACTAACCATACTGTAAATGTACATTCATATGAGTCTCAAAGTGCAAAATAGTCTTACACAGAGCGGTGAATTGATAGAGCTTTTGCAATTTCTTGCCCTGATTGCACAATACACTAAGCACATGTGGTAATCAGAGACGTGATTGGTGCAAATGTTAGGGGCAAAAATCACATGGGTCTAACCCATACATACAGCGTTCAGATGTCCACCTGGTACATGTGGATATGTATACATTGCTCATTTCACAATAGGGACAAGAATTAAAGAAACCATAGCAACAGACATGCACAAGTCAGACCATCACGTTGCCCGGCAACAAAAACATTGTCAATTGTAGCATGAGATCAAACAAAAGTGCACACATTAGCAAAAGAGTACATGAACAGATGCTAAGAATAGGACACCTCACTCTCAGGGTAGTGAACGTTTGAGCATTAGGATGGAATGAAACATGCGCATCAGGAATGGTACATACATTCACAAGCACATAACCTTCCACTTAACCACTCCAACTATCTCAGTGGGGTTGCTATGCAGCTAAAATGCACGTTATACACAGACAGGACGAGAAGCCTAGAAACACTTAAACCCATTTTCTGTATGGATATCGGAATAGAAAGTGGCTTAACTAAGAGAGGCCATAAGGTGCATGTACACTGAACACAACACCAATTTGCTATAGGGAAACATCATGGCTGAATGCAGAGAGTATAAAGCAAGCACCCTACATACACTCAAGCACACACAGACACACAGACAGACACACACACACACGCACACGCACACGCACACACACACACACACACACACACACACACACACACACACACACACACACACACACACACACACACACACACACACACACACACCGTTCAAGGCACAGGAAACGTACTGAACACGAGAGAGTACTAGACGCGATGCTGCGACAGCAAGAAATCATGTACGGAATAGCATGAGTAATGAGCAAGTACACAACAGTGAACAAGGAGACGACTGATACGATATAGTGAAAGTGTGTGATCAAGTTTCGCCTCGTCGCGGCGACTGCTCCAGAGGCCAACGCAGCCAATCACGCTGTCTCAAGTGCGAAGATAAATAGTAAGAAGGATTGAAAACAGAAACATGTCCCTTTGGAGTATAAGATTTCCTCCGCAGAATTCGTCATGTTCGTACTGCGCTTCGTTGGTGCCAGCGTAGACAAGAGAATGGGTGGATTTCATTGCAGTGGCACAGTGTACAGGTGTGCAAGTGAAAGATAGGCTTCATCACCATACTCACCTGAAGGTCCCTCTCGGATGAAATAAACGGCTGGAGCTACAAAGAGAACACCTCCCTTGTAGTGTGGATCACATGCACTTTATAAGGTTGAGAACATTTCCGGTCCGGAAGCAGTTGATTACCAAATTTGGATCCACCCATGTTACCATGGCAATGTATCATGGCTGTCCTCTGAATCGTCCCAAGTGTACAGATTTGCTCATTCGTTTGTCTTAAGCCCTTGAGCGTCGCTTAACCATGTCGATGCAGTGCATTTGCCAGATATGTACTTGCGGGTGAGTTAGTGCTATGCTCTCAGAGTGCTGTAGGGAGGTAATCGTCAGTTGACGCGTTGATGTGCTGGATCGACAACTATAAAACACTGCACGTTTTCGTAGGCGCTGACAATAAACTGCCCCAAGCTGTTAATTTACTTGTGTCCAGCTTAATATGTGTCTGTATGTTGTACGTACAAGTGCTTGTATGCCGTGTGCTGTGACGATTGGAGGCTTAAATTATGAATCAGCAAGTTTGTCTCAGTGTTGTGATTTAGCTAACTTGCTCTTGAAATCTTACCTACGTACTTCAGTATTAGCAACAATCTCTTCTTTTTCTTGCAATAGGCGGCATAGATGTCCTCACAAGCAGCAGACTGAGCTCTTTGTAAAGACTGATGGCCCGTGCAAGGTATCAGAGTATGCTCAGAAATTCCAGTGGTGTGAGTCAAGACCGAGGGAGAGCCTGCGGCCACCACAGAGGGCACTTACACACGACTCCCCCATGGATGCTACGACCATGCATAGAATGGACTACATCCCTCATCAAATAACCCCATTTACACCCAAAGCAAAGGCTGCATACCGTAAGCCTTCTGGGACAATTGAGAAGGACAGTGAGTATAAGTTGAAGTACACTGGCTTGTCTGTGCCTCCTCCTAAACCAATGCGTCCCGTACACAACAAGGCGGCAGGAGATGAGCCTTTCAGCGGGCTGTCGACGCAGAAGAAGGACTTTGTTGACTGGGGTACTCCTCAGCGCGAGCGCCCTACTGACCAAAGAGTGTATGCCCCACCAACGGAGAAGTTTCAAGGGATTTCAACAGTCAAGGCGGACTACGTCGACCGAGGTCCCATGACACCCACACAGTCAATGAAACCATCACAAACGGTCAAGATGTCAGATGAACCATTTCAGTCAAGCACCAACTATCAGAAGGACTTTATCAGCTACCCCATAACTCCCAAAGCCGTCTGTGAGAAAGAGGCCTACCAGCCTTCAAAGAGTGCCTTTTCGGGTGTTTCCACATTTGTGGCTGACTTCCTCCCCCACACCGGTGTCAAACCCACTCCCACTTTGAAACCAGCTCAAGCTCCACTTCACTCTGATTTCCCGTTTGAGGCACAAAGCGTTCAAGCAACAGACTTCCAGCATTGGGACCTCCCGCCTAAGCACAGACGCCCTCCTTCTGTGTACAATCCCCCAAAGGAGAAGTTCACTGGGCAGTCATCAATAAAGCGCGATTACAAGGACTATGGAGTAGTCATGCCATCCAAGATAATGAAGCCGGTACCACGTCCAGTATCACGTGACCACCCATTTAGCGGCAGCACTAACCATAGGGCTGACTATCAGTCGTGGCCGCTTGACAGTCGTGCAAAGCCCATAACGAATGGCAAGGAGTATCATCCTCCAGCACAGAAGTTCAGTGGAGAGTCGACGTTCCAGACTTCGTACAAGGGCATGTACGGCCCTCCCTCTACAAGTGCTAAGCCTGTGGAGAAGGCAGTGCAGGATGGTGGGAAGATGGCTGGCAGCACCATCTACCGTGACAGCTTCACTTCAAAGCGGCAGGAAGTGTGTGCTGCAGCTCTTCTGAAGGATGACCTAGACCCCACCAATAGACTGGTGTACTCGCACCAGGACAAGACGGGTCATAAGTTCTTCTCACCCATCAAGGAAGCCGCCCAAGCTGCTGTGTCACTAGCCACGGGACAGGCTTAACTCATAGGCAGTCTCTGTTCTTTAGCTTCTTAATGCATGCAGTTGCATTATGGTATTTTTTGTTTACCCTGTGAATGTTTACAAACTCTTGTATTTATAATGTATAATACATTATGTATACACACCTCTAGCTGTACATAGTATTCTCACGTTAGTATACCCTACATACATATAGTTATTATAGTTTGTTGTTGAGAAGTTGGTCGGTTCATTACAGTAAGCCACTGCAATGGCCAGGCCGGGCTAGGTTGAACAAGGCTAATCTTTGGATATTACGCCTATAGCTACCAGCCTTCTACACCGAAGTGTTTCAGGAGGCTGGGGGGGAGGAGCCCTATTGATGGCAACCAGTGATCACTTTCCCCTATTACTAGTCATCCTACAAAGATGGAAGAGCCATGCGACAGCTGTTTTGTCCTGATTGGGGCTCATCAGTGTTGCGTACTGATGGAATGCAGTATCCACCACCAGTGAAACACTTCCATAGACTATTATACTCACACCACATTCACATTCACAGCCGGAGCTAGAGCAATGCTTGCATGCAGCTGAGGTAGCTAGTGAGACACATCACGCAGTCATGCACCTGTATGTCTTAGGTATGTGCACACACGCACGCGTAGATCAATATGTACGAAGTGCCAGACATAATTATACGTGTCTGAAATCACTGTGCAATTAATGCGATATGTATGTATAAGTACATGCGTATGTGCATGTCCTGCAGATATAGAGACAGTGGAAGAATACAGACACTGTGACAGCACTATATAGCAATGTACTTGAACATCAGTCAACTTTTGGAGCATGCATGTACGTACTGGAGAATTAGGTAACTGCATGTACGATTGCATGCTACAGTCATAATAAGCTATATAAGGTAAAATAAAGATACATAATAATGCATGTGCATAATATAGTTGGTACGTACATGTACCATTCTCCCAAGATCATGCAAGAGTCAGCAAGATGAAGCATATAAATATTAATGTGGCATTATTAATTTGTGCTATGCAGCTACATGCACTTTCCACATTTTGCAACTAATTGCATGAAGTGATGCCTGACTAAGTTTACACTATAATTTTACCATAACTACTGTACTACGGGTGAATAATTGCATAACATCATTCTGAATTATTGTATACAGGTGAATGTCATGTAAATATATGCGGACTGATGGGTACAAATTTTAAAGAGTGCTACTAAAATGAAATGAATTCATTTATAAAAAGCACATACAAATAAAATTATATGCTACAAAAGAACAATAGTATAATTTATTATTGTACGCAGTTTGGGGAGAAATTTGCGTAAACATTTGTTTTTGCTCCACGCACATCGAAACATATGACACAGCATAAAAGTAAGCACACTACAAAAATTTATACAAAATTTATATGCAAGCTACATAATATAATGCATAAAGTGTATTGTACGTATTATGTGTATTATACTTTGGCTGGTGTACCGCGGCAGTCTGGTCTCTTAGTAGTATACATGCAGTTGTTGTAGGACAGATTCAGCCAGATGACTGCATCCAATTGTGCACAGGACATCCAAAACCGTGTTCCACGTTTTGGGGCCCTTCCCCTCTCCATTCAGCCAAAAGTTGAATACCTTCATGCAGCACTCCAGCTCATCTTGGCTGCAGTCAGCAGCTACTACATCGAGTCGATCGGGATGAATGTCAAGATTGATACCAATGTCACGCCACTGGTGTGAAATGTGAGGTACCACAAGACGAGACAAATTGGAAGAAGAAGGAACTTGGTTAGGAATCGCCACACTCCAAGTTTGGTGCCTCGGTGTCCTCATCCCTAAGCGCCTTCTTGTCCTTGGTCTACTAGCCAACTTCAACTCAATGTCTTGTGCACTTTCAGTGACCTGATCAAGAGTTTGGGACAATGTTGCTTTATGTCGCATTTCACGGCCTGTGCGAGCTCCCAACCTTCTAAGCATGTGATCCAGGCAATCATGGTATTGCTCAATTCCATAGCTGTAGCGATCACCATAGCCTCGTTGTGCCAGGTCCAAAGGGCTTTGTCCATCAACATTAGTCGCATTGATGTCGCACCCAAGATGGAGTAGTACTGTAATAGTTTTAAGAGCCTCTGATTCAGCAGGATCTTTTCTTGAATGACCGGTACCACTAGCATAATAAACATACCTGTAAACAGATGACCTATAGTCTGTCGGCTGTGCAGCAATAACTGCAAGATGGATTGCATTGTGGCCATCAGCTGTGGTTGCCTGAACTTGGCATCCCGCTTCAGCAAGGGTTTCAACCATTTCAGTCTGAAGCTTCATAGCAGCAATTAACAGGGCTGTTACTGCTTTAGATTTCCGTTTGCCACCTGTTAGCTGTTCCTTGTTGCATCCAGCTCCGATGAGCTCCATGGCTACATCCTTGTGGCCCCACTGTGCAGCAAGATGCAAAGGAGAAAGGCCATCATGGGTCTTGAGGTCTGTATCACAGCCAGATGCAACTATCTCCTTCACAAGGGAGGCTTTTCCAGATCGAACAGCCATGTGAATTGCTGCACATCCTGTCTTTGTGATCTTATGTACATCGGCTCCATTGGAAAGTAGAAAACGTACCATATCTGAATTCTGTGCTAGAATGGCAAGGTGAAGTGGGGTGGTTCCACCACTCTGCATATCGTCCTCAACTACAGAAGCGCCGCTCCATTCTTCCACAGCAACATGCAGTCTATCACCCTGTAGGCTCTCCTTTGCCCCTTCTGCTTTTGGAGCAAGCTTCTCCTGAGCAATATTATCAATGGGGCATCCCATCTCTACAACAGCTTGAACAATCTCAGTACTGCTGCTCTTAACAGCATGATGAAGCACACTGCGGCCTTTATGATCAAGTGCAGTAGCATCTGCACCTGCAGCATGCAGTAGCTGAATGAGCTGTAACCCCTCGGCCTGCCGTGCAGCTGAATGCAGTGGAGCAAGTCCATGCTCAGATGATGCTAAGTTGGGGTTAGCATTACTGTCCAGTAATACTTTGACAGCCTCGGTATTTCCTTCCTTGACAGCAGTATGAATTGGGGTAATTCCTTCACTGTCTGTAACGTCCAATATAGCATCAGACTTAAGAAGAAGATCAATAACTTCGCAATTGCCACTCTTTGAAGCACGATGCAGTGGAGTTTGTCCACAGGTATTAACCATGTTTACAGAGGTGTGGCTGTGATTCATCAACTTCTTTGCAAAGGCTGCATGGCCTTGTTGAGCAGCCATGTGAAGAGGAGTGTCACCTGACACATCTGGTAGATTCACGTCAGCATCATTCTCCAGTAACAGCTCAAGGCAAGGCAGTGATCCTGAGTAAGCTGCTCCATGCAGTGGACTTCGGCCGTTGTCACTCTGAAAGTTAACTGAGGCTTTCATTGATAACAGCATTTGGGCCATTTCAGTATATCCAAATTGACATGCCGTGTACAGAAGGGATTGGCCTGTATAGGATGTGTGATCTGGACCTAATGCGGTGGCTGCAAGTAGCTGGTGCAATAGTGAGACCTGTCCAGCTTTAGCTGCCAACTGGGTGATGCTCTGTGCTTCACGAACAAGGGCTTTCTGAGCAGCAGATTGCTCTGGTGACTGCACAAGCAATGCAGGAATTTCATGCTGGGATGTTTCACCTATTCTAGCATGGAGATGGACTCTTACATCTGCATCAATGGAAATTGCATCTGACTCTGAGGGCTCCACTGATGGTGAAGTTACCCCCAAGTTGGATTCAGAAGCAGGTTCACCAATGCTAGATTGCACCATACCATGCGCAATTCCATATTCCTGAGCTTCTGTAGGAACACCTTCTGCATCTAACAGCCTTCTGCTAGGTCCAGATGCGATTGATCCCTCAGCAGCAAGGAAGTTGTCCTCCACATCTTGCATTAAAACTGTAAACCCATCCACAGCAGCACGCAAAGTTTCAGAGTCTGCTAAGGACAAATGCTCCCCAGACGTGGACATTGCTTCATCCTTTATGTATACCTGTAGTGTTTGTAGCTGAACTAGAAGATTTTGGACAATTTCCAGGACTGGCTCTTTCTCGCTGACCAAGCTACCCTTCTCTACTGATTCTTCTTGACTTTCCACATAGGTTGCCTGAGGTAGTGCCACTGCAGTTCCTGCTTCCTCCTGTCCGTCTACATTGGTAGGCTCAGCTGTTTCCTTCAACAAGTCTCCTTCTACTGATTTTGCGTCAGACACACAGGGATGGTATTCTGGTGACCGTGCATTCCAGAGACATCCTGTCCAATGGCAGTGACGACATTTAGCCAAAATGTTGCCAACAATCTGTTTGTCAATGAACTCATCCCTAGCATGCTGATAGTCTTCACATCGGCAAATGGGGCACTTCCTGCTATCCCATTTCTCACAGCAATCAGAGCACAAAGCTTCATGGCAGCAATCAGTAACAACAGCATTCTCAAGAATGCCCAAACAAATTGGGCATTGGACATATTGTGGTACATGCTGGGAAAAGACATACTCCGTATTCCCAAAAAATAGAGATTCAACCATGTTGCAGAATTCTTCTGGAGGATTCACAGGATGAATCAATTTGATCTCCATTTCTGTGTCAAGAAACTGGATGCATCCAGTGTGTGACAATGCTTCAATAGCAGAACATGCATTGCGGGTAAGAACAACCCAGCGCAGTGTAATGCAGCCAGGGAACAGCTCATAGAACACAAAAGACGAACTTGGAATTCCCAGATGATCTACCAAGAATTTCTTGCACTGGTATAGGCACCCTAGTTTAAATTTTGCTCCATCTCCATTCCACTTTACATCCATCCATACTATTCCTGCAGGGGGCGCCTGGCTGTCCTTGTAAGGATGTAGTACACTGAGCTCTTTCTCACAGAAAGATGCCAGATGCTCCTCATAGTCATTCAGAATCTTCCTTGCCTTTTCACAGCTAACCAAGTCCAGCAGCAGAAGCAGATTTTCAAAATCAAGCCAATGCCATAGGGGTTTGTGCATCGCCATTCGAAAAAGCTGGACGACCGATTTTGCTGCTTGAGCTTCGGGGAATAGTGTCTCTGTAGTATCATCACAGCTCCAGCACTGTAGCCCAAGCTTCAGTTCATCTAACTTTTCTTCTTCATCAAGGCATTTAGCAATGCAAACACAGGCTTTTGAGAACAAAAAGCTTAAACGGTGAGGTGATTTGATTGTCTGGCCGCGATCTGGATCTTGCAAATCCTTTCTGTTACCATTTAGGGAACTAGCAACTAGGTTCAACTGAGAGTCAGACACATTTGAGTCTCGAACAATGTTGACATTTGCACCAGTAAAGTCATAGTGCATATGCATATGTTGTGTATGGACTGGTGTGCTGGTCCTTGGAGTACCAAGGACTTGTGGAAGGTCTAATGAGCCCACTTCAGACGGTGAGGGTGGCAATTCCTTGAATGAAGTTGACATCTCTGGACCTTTAGGGACTCCAGAATTTGTTTCTGCTTCTTCAGTTTGCGTTTCAGCCACGGAAACATATTTGTGCGATTGCCTACCTGGTGCTGTTGGCATGCCGTGCTCTACTTCACAGCCTCTTGGCACAGTGTCCTGAGTTGGCTTGCTGAAAGCTGCATCTTGCTCCATCTACGTATGTACCATGACAAGGAGAGTATCAAATAAGAGCATTTAAGTCTCAAATCCTAAGCATATACTCAACCATGTGATGAGACAACAGGAGCAATGTTAGTATGAGTACTGATGAGTATCAAAATGGGTGAAATAGCCATCTGTGGTACATCTGTCATCATGCACTTGATCACTATATAGGATATACACTGGGTTGTACAAATACTGATGTGTATTTATGTAGCTCGGCATAAACTTTAGCAACTATATCTGTTTCTCAGCCTATACAACCAGCTACTCCACTGTAGTAACCTATATAATTCTGCTGCATCTTCAACACCAAAAGAACTGTCTATAGGTAACGATCTAAAGACTGCCAATTTGTTCTGACTCTGCCCTTGCAAAACACGGTCTGAGGATTAACGGCCTCTATTCCGTTGTGGGAGTCGTCCAGAATGGGGCGGTTGATAATCGATAACCCAAATGTTGAGGCGAGTTTAATCAATCACCATGTACACGTACGTACATGTGTTCTGCAAGACTTTCAGTAGATAAAGACAGTCAAAGACACAATCCACGGTACAAACAACAGACGGAAGAGGGCCAGATGGGACCTGTGGGAACACTGTTAGAAGTGTATTTCCGTATGTGTGTGCAATGAAATGCAGCAACGAGCTTCGTATGTCTACACACAGGCGAATTAGGAGAGGGGAGATGGCCAAAGACATCATCCGTGTTACTAAAGGCAGGAGGTCTAGGGAAATGCAGAAAAGAAGGCGATTCTATGTGTATGATGTTTTTCTGTGAATGACGGCAATCTTTAAGTTGTAATAATACTTGATTAGAATTCAAATAAGCAGTGATTGATTAACCTCACCTCAAATATCAATTATCAATGGTCCCAACTTCTGAAGGGCTCCCAAAACAAAAAAGGCTGTGAGTGCCCATGCAGACTGTCTTTGTGAGGGCAGAATCAGAACAAAGTGGCAGTCTGGTTAGGTGAAACTAATAGATGTCTATGCAACGTTGCCAAGGAATCAGACACTAGTTCTGATAGGACGCTGATGACGAGAAACTAAGAATGTGTTCTCCATTTCTCAAGATTCCACGGTTATTATCTCAACTCAGCGAGTATACACTGAGGGTCTAAAACATCGATAGATGAGTGGACCATATACACTTAATTAGCAGCTACAAGTTGCACAGCCAGACACCCATACTGGACTGGTCACACATCACTCCTCTCATGCTATGAGGCAGCCATGCACACAGAGCCTCTTGTGCAAACTATCACATGTGCATATGAATACAATGCATAAGGTCAAATTCGCAGAGGGGATTTTACACCATAAAAGGGCACAAGAGCACTTGTAAGACCATGTACTACACATTCCACACCAACTACAGCAATACATTACACAGATGGTAACTACAATTCAATGTAGTTTCCTTATCTTGTATTCATCTACAGCCACTGACTAACAGACCTCAGTAGCTAAATACTCCTAGAAGGGCTTACACATTTCCCCTACCATATATTTCAGGATCTAGATCGGATTCCATGAAAACAGCTGTGCTATGTAGTATGGCAGACCTTTCTTGCAAGACGTAGAGGTTCGAAGTGTCATGCAAGCTTGGTCTTGTGCATACACTGTAGAATGCAACTACTGCATAATGTCTCACCATAAATGCCAACTGGGGATGTTGAGACAGTGTGAACCAAGGGATTAACAACAAGGACATCAAGGGCTTACTGATCAGCAGTACTTGGGTGAACATTAACACCACAGAAAGCCATACAAAGCACGGCTTCATCCTGAAGCTAAATAGCTATAGTCAGCAAAACAAGACATTTCTACCAGAAGTGATACCAGACACTGCGTGAAACTGTCGCAATTTCATTCCTGTGGGCCAAGATGGTGGACAGCTTCAATCCCAACTAGTGTTATGTACTGTCTGTACTGATATCCCATTTTGTGGCCATAAATACTATAAGTACGTCTCACGCCTTCCCTGTCGATCTTCTGACAGGGACGCAACCGACAGTCAATCTGTGACAGGGTGCGTGCGTAAGTCAGTGTATTAGACCAAATGTGACACTACTGCGTACGGAAAGCGGTAGTTGTATACACCTGACTAGTCAGGCTGTATATACAGCTAGAAACATCTGTCATTAATTAACTAGCTAGTCGGGCAGTTAGCTAATGAGCGAATTAGACATGGATAATCCACCTAACCACGCAGGCCTGCACAAGAATGGTTATGTACTTAAAAGTGTACGATAACTGAAACAGAACAAATTAGAAGTACTTACTTTAACTTCAGACGTACATGCAGCGGCAGCGAGGCCTAAATGACGAAGATCAACTGTACAAATGTGGCAGCATAGAGTATCTATGGTGGCAGGAAGTGAGTACAATCGTCGTGATGACCCTTATCCATGACGTCACAGCACACGTGATGCTCGAGCACCCAATGAGCATGCACAATACATACCATCCATCCATGGTCAAAACTCCTCAAAGAAGTAACGCTCTGTCACAACTAGTACTCTTCCTTATAATTATTATTGTTATTATAGATCCAATGGTTAATTTAGTCCATCAACATTAGAATCTATAGTATTCGACATCACATCCAAAATGAATTATTCAAGTGCCCATGTGAGTTGCTCTCTATGAGTAGTGCCCTGCAAGAGCTGCACGCAATTGCCTCACGAGAAATGCACTGCATGTAAAATGCCCCATGAGAGCTGCATGTGCTTGCATAGGCATATATAAAACTGAAGTTTAGGGTCTGCTGTGCATGCAGTGCAATAACTGGATGGATATATTATGGCCATCTGGAGTACTATATAACATATATAGTGGTTGCCTGAATTGTGTGCATTGGTGTATTACACTCTGATCAACATTGTAGTAATCAACAGGCCTAGGGCCATCATTTCCGTGCATGGAAATTTGTTTTCCACCTATTTTTACATTGCTCTGTCTTGCACTTAGTTCCAATGCATGAACATGGATAGCTAGATCCCTTGCACATGGCCCCACAGCGCAAAAATATATAATATGTACGTACATGCGCATGCATGCCATGGAGAATTCGAAAGGTTTGAATAATATCATACAATCCATGCAGATTTGCACGTGCATCATAATAATATTATTATTATGTAGCTAGCTCCTCATTCAGTTTGGCTATATATTATAGCCCATGTCATGCATATGACCAAAACAGTATGTAGACTATGGATGCATTCCTGGCTAATTTTAAAATGGAACAGATCTTAGAGTAAAAATAATGATGCATAGCATGCATGCAAATGGGACATGTACAGGGGTAGATCCAAGGGGGGGGGGGCTTCAGATGGGATCCAGATGGGGGCTTGAGCCCCCCTTCTTGGCCCAGATCTGAAATATTTTTCTCAGCAAATTCCACTGAAGTGTACATCCAACAAGATCTAATGGCCTAAATCATCTGAATAATCTTACAGGAGCTGGTTTATGTTTAATAGAGTCTAGTGTGGCTGCACAGAGATCTGAATTAGGTGCTTTTTTAGTTCTAGCCACGTGCACCCGCAGCCATTTTTAATTACATCATAATGTGATTGCACTATATACTAATAAAAGCACTCATGATCAGTCCCCTCTGCATCAAGGGTTAGCTGGATCCACCACTGATGTATACACAGGTCGCAATATATCAATATATACACTCACATACAAATTGAACCATGTCATGCATGTGTACAATACGTATATATAATTATGCATCATAATAATTATATGTACACAAGCAATGATAAAATAAAAAGTTCAAACTGTTGATTTAAGTAAAATTTAAACAATATTTTTACTGTACATTTGCTACAATCCTTTAATGTAGTTTTCTAATTTAAAAGTACTTTACAATCACACAACTAGTGCCTACAAACATATTCAATGTAAAATTAGTCCACGTTGCCTCTGAAGCAAGAATAAAGCTACGTATGTTGTTGATTACATCAGCAACACTGTCCTGGAGAGATTCTGCAGTTGTTGCACCACAGAGTCAGCCAGCGCTCCTTCTCCAACCCCTCGCAAGGCATCCAACACCGTCCTCCATGTTATAGGGTGT
Organism: Ianthella basta; assembly: GCA_964019415.1. NCBI lineage: Eukaryota > Metazoa > Porifera > Demospongiae > Verongiida > Ianthellidae > Ianthella > Ianthella basta. Next base: position 8,580,537 of record OZ025868.1, on the reverse strand, counting down.
TTTCCTGCACCTTGCAACCAGAACCCAAGAACCCTCTTGCAGCACTCCTGCCTGTCACCACCACACTGGGCAAGGGCCAGCTCAAGCAGTGTCAAGTGAATATCAAGGTGCTCGCCAATCTCATACCACAACCTAGAGGCCCGTGGCACAACAAAACGAGCCAAATCGTAAGATGAAGGAGGCCGATTAAGGACATCTGTGTACTCCTGCTCCTGTGCATATTTCGGTAGGTGTTTCTGAGGAGCCTTCAGCTTGACTTCTATGTCCTCTGCATTAGTTTTCATGTGGCTCAGAGTTGCTGCCACAGTATTTTGGCGCTGGATCTCAGGGCTGGTAAGAGCTTTACAGTGCCGCATGAAAGTGTACAACTCCTCTATCTCAGCATATTTTGGGTCATATCCAAAATGAGGAAAGGGAGCATGCACTTTCAAGTTCTGTTTCATATTTTGGAGGAGATCCAGAGGTGTCAAACCATCTGAATTCACTGCATTGATGTTGCATCCATGGTCAACCATGAGCTTAGTTGTTTCACATGCATCAGAGCTTCTGTTGCTTGGATAGCCCACAGGGAATTGTTGATATGGGTCAGGCAAGTTGTAATTATGGTTCTGCCTTTTCCAAGGCTTGACAGATTCCAGCCCAATAACAGCTAGGTGAATTGCATTGCTGTTATCTGCATTGGTCGCCTGAACCTGACAACCCTCATCAATGAGAATGCGTGCCAAGTCCGTCTGATGATACTTGGCGGCAATTAGCAGGGCTGTAAGTGTTTGTGGCTTCTGGTTGCTACCTGTCTGTATCTCTTTATTGCACCCAGCTCTGATCAACATCATTGCAGCATCCTTGTGACCCCACTGAGCGGCTAGATGCAGTGGTGCAAAGCCGTCATGTGTTTTCTGATTAGGATTGCAGCCTTCTGCAACCATTTGTCGGATGAGATGTGGATTACCATTGCGTACAGCCATGTGGATAGCAGTGAAACCAGTGCTGCTGACCTTGTGAACATCAGCGCCACTGGCAATGAGAAACTCCACAATATCCACATAGCCCAGCAGTATTGCAAGGTGAAGTGGACTAATATCACCACTGTGCATGCCATAGACTCCAATTAGGTCATCATCTTCATCAGTATTCGAATATTCAGGGTGCTGCAATTCATGTTCTGCTGATCTGAGCTTCTCAGATGCTGCTTTTGCAGGGGCCACCTCATCAATGGGGCATCCCAAGCTGAGCACAGACTGGACAATCTCTATACTGCCACTCCTAACTGCATGATAAAGCAAGCCACGACCTTTGTGATCACGTGCAGCTACATTTGCTTTGGCCTGGTGAAGCAACCGTATAATTGCTTTTCCTCCCTTCTTTCGTACAGCAGAATGCAGTGGAGTGAGTCCTAGATCCATTGTTGGCAAGTTGGGGTTAGCACCGGCATCCAGCAGCTCTTTCACAGCATCAGCATTCCCCACAGTGACTGCTACATGAACAGGAGTGAAGCCTCTATGATCCACCGCATCCAATGAGGCACCTGATTGGTGGAGGAGAGCAACAATTCTGCAGTTGCCACGCTGTGCAGCAAAATGCATTGGAGTGCGTCCAAGATAATCGGTACAGTTTACTGCACAATCATGATTCAGTAGCTCACGGACAACTTCTGCATGGCTTTGCCGTGTAGCAGTGTGCAGAGGAGTGTCACCAGACACATCATGTACATTAACCTCAACATGTTTCTCTAGCAAGAGTGTCAGGCAAGGGAGTGACCCTGAATATGATGCACCATGAAGTGGAGCTTTGCCAGTTGCACTTGGAAAATGGGCAGAGGCTCCAAGTGAAAGAAGTTTCTCTGTCATATTTGCATACCCTTGCTGGCAGGCAATGATCAAGAGCGACTGACCAGTGTGTGTGTTATAATCAGGGTTTATGTTAGTAGACCGAATTAGCTGTTCAACCAGCAAAGCATCTCCTGCAGTAACAGCCAATTGGAGAAGACGGCGAACCTCTCGAACTAGGGTTGCTTTGGCATGGAGTTGCATTGACAGTGCTTCACTGCTACTTGCCATTGCACCAGCAAGTTGCAAAGCTGACAGACCGATGTCAGACTGAATATCTGCATCTGCACCCATAGAAATCAACTCTGAAACAACTTCAGCATGACCCCGAAACATAGCCATAATCAAGGGTGTCATTCCAAACATGCCCAAAGCATTGATATCTGCACCTTCTTCTACCAGCTTTCTTACTTTGGCATGCATTCCATGCCAGCAAGCCAAATGCAGTGGTCCCATGAGGGGTGTACCTGTACTAGATTTGAGCTTGGTTTGTGCTAAAGTTGGCTTTTGCAATAGGCTTCCTTGAGTTGGCACAGGTGGTGTAGCCATGGCTTCCTGAGCTGCTTCATTAAACTGCTGATTTGGCTGTGATGGTAGCGCTGAAGTATGATCAAGACCTGACTGCTGTTCGTCATGCTCGTGATTGGCTAACTCGCTTTGTGAAATGGGCAACTGCCCATCTGGACAAGATGCAATGGAGTGTTCAGCAGCAAAGAAGGTTTCCTCATATGCTTGCAAAAGAGCAGTAATGTCATCCATGCCAGTGCGGAATGCTTCAGCTGCAGCAGATACTGAAGGGTCACCTGAGTGACTGGATAAGTGGTCATCATTAATGTACATTTGCACTGCCTGTATGTCAGTGCGAAGTGTGCGCATCATTTGTAGTAGAGGCAATTTCTCATTGAAATCACTCACAAACTGGTCTTCAGCAGGTAGTACTTCAGATAGTACGGATGCCTGCACCTGAATCTCTTTACTGATAGGTTCCAAAGATTCATTAGGCTTCTCCTGAAGTACTTCACTGGATGTTTGATTACCCAGTAAGCAAGGATGACATTTGTCTGATGCTGCATCTGACAGACAACCTATCCACTCACAGCGAGAACACTTTGCAGACAGGTTTCCTACTACATGCTTGTCAATATATCCACTTTTGCTGCACTGGAAGTCTGCACAACGGCAGAGTGGGCAATTGCTTTTTCCTTTTTTTGTCTCCTCATAACAATTCAGGCAAAATGCAGCACAACAACAATCAGAAACAACAGCATTCTGAACAATGCCCAGACAAACTGGGCATTTGGCATGTTCGGGTATGAATTGGTGAAAAGAATATTCTGTATTTCCAAAGGAACATTCGTCCAGAACAAAACCCACTTCGTTGGATGTGTGATGCATCCTTTGTTGGGATTTTACTGGATGAACCACCTTGATCTCCATTTCTGCATTAAGAAATTCAAATTGGATGCATCCAGTGCACAGCTTTGTTTCAATGGCTGGATATGCACTGCCGTCGAGAATAACCCAGCGCAAAGTGATGCAGCCAGGAATTGCATCATCAAATACAAAAGAAGTCCTCGGAATCTTCAAATGTTTAACCAAGAACTCCTTACATTTGTACAGATTCCCTAGCTTAAACTTTGCTTTGTCCCCCTTCCACTTCACCTCCATCCATGCTGCTTTAGTAGGCTTTACTGGGCTTTCCTTATAAGGAATAAGAGCACTGAGCTCTTCCTCGCAGAAAAGGGAAAGGTGCTCATCATAATCTTGCAAAATCCTCTTGGCTTTTTCACTCTCAACTGTGTCCAGGAGCCAGATCAGGAAATCATAATCAAGATAGTGCCACATGCGCCTTCCTGGTTGAGTGGCCAGCTTAAAAAGCTGGAATACTGTCTTTGCTGTATGAGCTTCTGGGAGTAGCATCTCTGTGGTATCACACGTTAACTGCATTATTATAAGTATTAGTTCGTCCAATTTGTCCTCTTCCTTGAGGCATTTAGCAATCTCACGACAAGCCTTTGCAAAAACAAGGCTTAAGTCATTTGGGGTATTGACTTGCTGACTGTTGGTTTTTGGACCCTCTGACATCTGAGCATTCTCATTTAGGGGATTAGCAACCAAACTCAGTTGTGCTTCTGAAACATTTGAGTCGCGAATAATGTTGACACTTGCACCAGTAAGGTCATAGTGTATGTGTGTATGCTGTGGAGCAAGAACTTGTTGGGTACTTGTTGGCGAGGTGGCATGGGCGGGCAAAAGTTCCAAAGAGCCCACTTCCGGCTGAGAGGGTAACAATTCCTTCAATTGAGTAGAAGTCTCTGAACCAACCTTAGGAACGTCAGAAACTGCTTCTACTTGTTCAATGTCTGTTTCAACAGTGGTGGTAGCTTCAAAAGATTGCCTACCTAGTGCTGCTGGTTTCTCCTGCTCGAGTTCACAGCCTCTTGACATGGCAGCTGGTACTGGCTCACTGTAAGTTGCGCCAGTCTCCTCCAAGTCATGATCTACCACATCTTGAGTGTCCATCTATCAGGACAAAGAGATCATACATTTAAAGCACATCAATCCCAAACTTGATAAGCATATATATATATATATATACATCAGCTTCTTCCAGGAGGTAATAATGTATTGCTAGTATGGCACTGCATCACTTGACAATGCAACGAGATAGTCTAGTGAGTCAGACTGTTGTGCAATATCTTGCAAAACAGTCTAGTAACATGAGCCAGTTTTCCATGGCACAAGGTAGCCAGGATCTCGGCTAACCAATGAGATTGCAGAACAGCTAATTAAGATGGCTTTAGTTCACACATAGTGGCTATCCCACCTAATTGAGTATGCTATACTTGTCTAGAAGATCTATGATCCGTTGAAGCCGCTGTAGATATTTTGTATGAAGACAATGACAGCTGCGAGCTGTAGTTTTTCCGCTGAGCTAAGTATACGCAGTATGTGATCAATTAACACATACGAACATGAAACCTATTTGTGATTCTGACAAAATTGATTCCTGAGACACAGCAGATGGCCTGTCAATCCTCTTCCGTACGTTTTCCCGTCCAGTAATAAGCTTGCAGCACACAACACACAGGCTATGATCACGAATACGTAAGCTAATCACTCACACATATTGAGCATTTGTTACACTATTCCATATGGATCTGGGCCACAGAAAGCTGGCTCATGTGACCCGACTGTTTCATGGGGTATTGCACAACAGTCTGTCACATGAGACTAGTAATGAGATTGATGGGGATTCCCAGTTGGATACTTAGATAACCAACTCTAACTGATCTGAGAGTTATGTAAAGAACACTTTGGTAATGACAACCAGCCATGCACCAGAATTTTTGCATTTGCAAGGCTGAATGCAGATACTGTTGAATGATAATCATCAATCACCTCCTGAAACCAGGCTGCCAGAATCAGTTAAATAGCAAACTTGGCCAAGAAAGTCTGCAATTGGTACCCAAATTGTCACCAAAGGAATACAGTCCTTCATCTGTCCAAGTCGCTACTGTGGCTCTATTGCGTCAAATGTTCCAGAGTAATGTCACAAAGAGAACCACACCAACCCATTTGCAGCCATTTTTGGGGAATCATTAGTCTATCGAGCTAGACCTCTTTCGCATTTTCGCGTAACCGGAAGTAACGGGCAGGGAAAGGCGAAAGAGGGTCTAGCAGAGGTCATTAACATTCATAGCCAATTGACCAATCAGATCAACTAGCTGGATCCAACTAGTAGTGGCACATCATCGACACCTCCACGTTAGTTAAACACGGATGGTTTTGTTGCAGCGAGCAGTAACGGCGGCGCTCTTCACTGTCTGGATGAACGCTATCTCAAGTCACCCAGTGTTTCTTCGAGCTGCTCGTGAAATGGTAGAATGCACAGGGATTCTTGAACCTCCTGGAAATAACTCGCGGCAAGGAACAGGCGTTGCTGATCGCTCTTCGGTGCTCCCTGAACCAGAAGCTTGTCTTTTGGCAAAAGGGGAGACTTCAGTTTTAGCCGGAGACAACAGAGGTCGTTTCTGTGAGCAACTAGTCAATCTCTGAGGGCTTATTCTCATTGGAGAGGGAGCAGAGGCGTACTGCAGCTTGCGAAGAAGTTCCTTCGTAGTGTTTCTTCTGATTCGCAACCGCTAGAAGCTTACCCCAGCATGACAAGCACAAGAAGTGGGATCCCAGACTTGCAGACAACTCAGCGCCAGCAACTCCTCTCAGCTGATGGTACAACTTGGTCGGGCCGCCTCCTCGGGAAAACTCGTGCTGCAAGTGATACTTAATTGCTTTTGGGAATGGCCAACTTGCAGACAGCGCATACAGAGCTCAGTGGTTTGGCCATCCTCAGTTCCTAACTGTACTAACTGACTGTTTGCACAGACTCGCTACACTGCAGAGCAATCGTAGCTGGTTTACCTGGGTGGGACGGTCTAGCAAGCCAGACTGCGGTACGTGTTGCTTGCGAAGTGCGAAAGACCTTATTATGAATATTAATGACCTCTGCTAGACCCTCTTTCGCCTTCCCTGCCCGTTACTTCTGGTTACGTGAAAACGCAAAAGAGGTGTAGCTAGATTGTCTGAGTTTCAGGTATATGTAATTATGGCTCACAGTAGAGAGGTTTAAATTGCCGTTTATATCTAAAAGCGGCAGTTTGCCATAGCTGTTTGAAGATCGTAGGGCTAAAAAAGGGCAAATTAGATGGTGAAGGTGTACAGCTACATACAGCTGAATAGAATAGCACCCTGATGTAACAAAGAGCAATGTTTTGATAGGGAGTTGACTGGTAGGTGTTGCAATTGGGATGGTTACACCATAGCTAAAGCTGTTGTTGCTGTGTGAGAACTATACCAGTGCAGCGTGGCAAAATTCAGATGATAAGTAGTTGGACTCATGTACATCCACTGCCATCACTAGTGCTTGCCCCATTGATGAGAATCAACTGCCTAGCAAGTTAGGTAGTAGTCAGGTGTAGCAGACCCTTCTTGCAAGAGGAAGGGTCAGGTTCAGTATAATACGTACATTGCCTTGAACATAAGCCCTGCGGAATGTCATTACTGCATAATGGGTGCATATAACATCTGGCCACAAACATGTTGCAACAGAGGAGCTGTTGAGAACAACCAAAGGCTCACCAACTGGTAGTACTCAGTCAAACACCATGAGATGATATGCGAAGCACAGAGTCTTTCAGCAGCCAGATGGCGGAACAGTACAGACTTTCTACAAGAATGTCAGACTAAGCTTGAAACTTCTGGCTTCACGCATGTCAATGTAGAAATTGACCCCCTCTGCTAATGGAGAAGGGCCAACAATGCTTGACTAGTCAGGCAAGCTTTGAGGTCACTGAATGGTAAATTAATCCAATTATAATTTGTAAAAATTTCATGAATATTCAATCTGCAATGCCTGCCTTCAGTTAGCATTGCAACTACAGTGAATCAGATGGCAGCTCACTGAGTGTTTGCTCAGTTATCCTATGTCTGTGGTAGTTATATGGAAAGCTTGGGTCCTACTAAAAGTAGGAACGGAGAAATGAGAAATGGGAAACAGGAAATGGGAAACGAGACGTTGCCATTTTGGTGCCTGAAGTCTCAGGAGAGCATTGTCGGATGCTGGCGTTATATTATAGCATCTTTCTTCAAGTTAATAAGAGAGCTGCGAAAGATGCAAGTGCTCTCACTTCATGTAATCCACTTATGCAATGAGCGCAGCATACAGCTTCACTTGTTTAAAGTTCCATTGATGTTTCTGCATACTGGTCAGTAATCCAGCGGCCTAGCTGTGTTTACACTTAAGACTTACTTCCTGCAACAATTCTTCACACAGCAATTAACTCTGTAGTTAGCAACAATTCCTTCAGCATGGTCTTTAAGGGCTGGGGAGCGACTGGTTGTCAGCGGGTCATCGTAGCTCAGTGGCTAGAGCACTGGCAGCTAAAGCCAGATGTCCTGGGTTCGATTCCTGGCGGCGCCACTTTCCTTCCAACCCATATGTTGTTTCAAAGGTCTATGGACAGTAACGACGCTGGTTGTGTCTTGTTGATGCGTTGCCAAGAGGTCTTCGGACTTCACCTTCATCTTCGGATGTGGGCGTCTTCCAACGGCCTAGCTGTGTTTACGCTTAAGAATTTTATCCTGCAACTGTTCTTCATGCAGCATAAGTCTGTTATTAACTCTGTAGTTAGCAACAATGTCAGTAATACGTGCACACATTCACACACCAGCACACACTGCATCCCCTGCAGTCAGCACTCATACCAACAAAGCCCTCCACACACACACTAAGTTATCCACATGTACACAATAACACAACTGTGCTTGTCAGCATAGTACAGCGCGTATATGAACCGACAGGTACATAGAGTAGCTAGTCGCAAGTGGAAGGCAATTTGCACTAATGAAATACACAGCCAGGTAGTTATGCAACTTCAGCAAAGCAATCTTGAAGCATTTTGACTGCTTTTTGCATTACAGTACTAGGGCACACTATGCTTCTACGCTTCTCATTGGCTCAGTCACTTTAGCAAACCAAATAGATAGCGTAACTGCGGTCAACCACCAAGATCAACGTGGTTCCTGCAATGGGCACGAGGCAACAGTGTAGATATGCAGCGGCAGCCGTCAAGCAGCCATTGAAGAGGACAAGAGGCCAATACAAAACCCAAGGACAAGTTTTGCGATTTACTTCAGCAGGCTCAAGGCTCAAGGCAACTTCCTTTTCCACTGACTCGGAACAGGTTGTCAACGTCCAGCACGCCAGCATCCAACAACAGTTCTCCCAACTGTGTGGACCAAATGGCAACGTCCCATTTCCCATTGCTCCGTTCCTACTTTAGTAGGACCCGGAAAGCTTGGCCTCTTTTATCCCTTTGCATGTGTAAGTCACTTTATTCGACATTCTCTCTTTTAGGCATCACCAGAGGTTTGAAATTCACACTCAAGGTACCCACATACTACATCTGCGGAATCATGATGGTGAATGGGTATCATACGTATGTGAGGTACCATGACTGTGTACCTTGGATTAGGCAGCATGTGAAAGTTGATCCCCAAAATCAAATTCAATATGACATATGTTGGTGAGATTGAAAAAACTTGCATGGTCACAACTCAGCAGACGCCATTGGTGGAGATACGGTATGACAGTATAACGTTAAGAATGAAACAACTTTTGGCACTGTGTAGAACAGACCCCCGTTAAACAAGACAAATGGATGTCTCCAGAATGGGTCTGCAGGTTAATAAAAATGATTGAGGATGGTTTGTCAGTGAATAGAACAATTCAGGACAGTTCATTCTAGCATTGTCGTCCCTCGTGTGCCACTCCATGAGTGACTTCACTGCCAGCATCATCTTCATTGGTTGGCCTGAACCTGATTTTCTTGTGATGCTTCTTGTCTTCTTGCACTTCTGAAGGAACTTGTGTATCCCAAGCAGCTAGCTTTCAGACCCTTTTCTTATAACAAGCAGCAAATAGCCAGCAGCTCCTGTCCCATTTCAGCAAAATGTAGAATGTGTCGTCTCTTGTAGCTGCTGTATATCTTCGTTATTTCTGTGTTTACTGTAAGCGCAAACAGTGAATGCACCCCAACACAAGCACCACGCATAAGTGTACTGTAGTCCCTCAGATCATTTCATTTCAATGCCACCATTTCTCAACCATTCTACTGTTGTAGTTGAAATACAATTTAAAACAAAATGAACAGAGTGGATGGATAGACGAGCGGTCTGATCTTTACATAAACCAAAAAGTAATGAAAGTTAAGTTATAGCACTGTCTCATACCGTAGCTATCCGACAAAGATAAACCCCAAACTCTCTCTACGTAGTCTACTCCTGAGGGTAATATAGCCAATTTGAGAACACCAGCTCTCTAAGGCATAGGATGTGATCTGGGAAATTTCACTGACAAACTGTTGCTGGACATGGGAGGATTGGCAGACAAACATTTTGGCCCAAAACTCAATCAACACCGTTTCCCCCCAGATGTAGGTTGTTGAGCAACACGAACCCATTTAGGATACTAGTTTAATATGTGGCATAGCTAGTGTCAAAGTGTTGGGAAGTTTGGTTGCCATCTCTTCCCGGGGGCAGTAGAAACGAGAGCAACTGTTCAGTCCAACTTCACTCTCGAATATTAATGACTGTAAAAATGTCTAATTCCCATTCACAGCTAAACTGTAGCCTGACAAATTGGTAGATTAGTCTATCTTACATTGACAATCCATTATCTACGCATGGCCGGTAGCTGCAAGACTATAAGTACGCAAAACAGGGTACATACATCGAAACAGAGAGAAAGTAAAGAGTACTTACTTTAAACTCACCGTATATGCCGCGGCGGAGGGGCCTAAAGTGGCCGACAAAGATTAACCAGCAGAGGGGATCAGACAGTCGGGGGAGGCACCTAAGTCATTCTTTATACGTCACAGTACGCGTATTGACAACTGCAGTATGACGTCACGCATAGCTGAAGGTACACGGCTGTTTCGCACAATATAAATGGCGGCAGTTTAGTTTGGGTTTGGGAACTGGCCTCGAGGTGCTGGGTACCTCCCTCGCAAAGACACGCGCAATATATTTTAGCCTTTTTCTCCATGATCTCTTGGACAATCACTACATTACGGCAACGACAGGTAAGCTTGATAGTTGTTAATGTGCTTATGGGTTTAAAAGCGTTGTTCACACCTTCTCACTTGTGATATATGGACATATACTTTCTTATGTTCAATTGCTTGTAGCGCGATTCTCCGGGTTTTCCTGCAATGATGTTATACGTTGAGGGATAGTCCAGCCATCATACAACACTGTACTGTTGAGAGTGTTCTACTGCCATTTTCCTACAACCCGTTGTAAGAGCCAATGTTTTGGTTATTATTGTGAACAGTGCAGCCATCTTTGTTGGGCTGACTGCATATCAATGCTTCTTTACAGGATGCCAGATTGCATCAGAGCAGTGCATTCTTTGAAATGCAAACTGCTGTACCATGTGGCTGAAAATTTATGTACATATAGTTACTGTTGTTAAACTAATAGTACTAAAATACAATTTCAACTATGCATCCTAGAAACACTCTGCATGCATGCAGCGTAGCAGTGCTGCTTTTTCAAACATTGTACTGTATTGTATAAATTGCATTGAAACATGTGTGGGGATTGCACCGCAGTTGGCTGCATGGAAAGTATCATTAAAATCAACACATTATGAACAATATTGTATAGCTAATGCATCTGATGTTAGTAGGTTGCTATAGCTATATTTTGTAATATAATTTTTATCTTGTCCTTCCTTAGCTTATACCTGGTTACAACACTTCCTTTCACAAACATCCAATCAGAGCCAGATAGATATGTTGGGGGATGTCCTCTGCAGCTGTTTCCACCCCCGGCCCCCATTCCTCTTTATACAGATAATTGTCATTGTCAACTGGCTCATCGGGCATGCATTCAAATCCTGTTCAGCATGTGACTTCAACTTCATCATGCACCGTTGAAGAGATGCATCTTCTGCTTAGGGTGAGCTAGAACAGTTTCTCCTGTCGCTGGCGAACAAAAGTGTTGCTAAGGTGGGAGACCCCAGCAGAAGATTCCCATAGGACCTTGAGAAACTTCCAGCTGGTCTAAAGATGCCCGCAACCATTTGAAGGATGAGTAAAGTAAATTGGGGGCTTGGAACAAGATAGGGTGACCTAAACAGGGCACCACTGTTTGCCTGTATGCGAAGGAACACCCAGTCTGGTGTCACATTGACACCTGCGCTAAATACATGCAAACACAGAAGCTGTTCCCTCACTTACAAGCAATAGGCGGCGCATCATGTTGAGAAACCCTGTTACATTAGGAACCTCCCACTTTACCTTACATTTAATGCCCTGTGCCTGTGCTCCACTGCTTTCACACCCTACAGTACATGCAGCAATTACAATGGAACGAAATCCATGTTGCTGTTGCCATAACAGTTCAACATGCATGAGTGACTCAGTGAACAGTACTTCCACGGTCACTTAGAGTAACCTTGTCATTGGTATGACACTTAGTCTCATTTGGCACAACCAGAAAGACTACCCAAATTAGCATCATTTGGGTCAGGGCAAGGATGAGCATGTGTTCTACTTGCAAATGACTGAGAAGCATGCATCAGGGCAACTACAAACATCTTGTCAGGGTAACTACTAGAAGTCAAGAGGTGCTAAATATATAATTATATTGATAGTGACTGCTATCATCTCCTTTTTCAACAAGTATTTCTAGTTATCATTAGATGACACTAGTTATCACTGGGTGATAACTAAGTTATCGCTAGGTGATAACTACTTTAGCATACTTTATTGTTAGATTCCTTTGACGTTACCATCCACATCCAATCAGTCCAATAAATCCATAATTATCATATAAATTTGTCCACATGGTACAGCAGTTTGCATTTCAAAGAATGCACTGCTCTGATGCAATCTGGCATCCTGTAAAGAAGCATTGATATGCAGTCAGCCCAACAAAGATGGCTGCACTGTTCACAATAATAACCAAAACATTGGCTCTTACAACGGGTTGTAGGAAAATGGCAGTAGAACACTCTCAACAGTACAGTGTTGTATGATGGCTGGACTATCCCACAACGTATAGCATCATTGCAGGAAAACCCGGAGAATCGCGCTACAAGCAATTAAACATAAGAAAGTATATGTCCATATATCACAAGTGAAAAGGCGTGAACAACGCTTTTAAACCCATAAGCACATTAACAACTATCAAGCTTACCTGTCGTTGCCGTAACGTAGTGGTTGTCCAAGAGATCACGGAGAAAAAGGCTAAAAACAAGGCCGTCCTTCCGAATACGCCAACTGTTGGATTCCCGTTTCCAATTTACTCGCAAAAACTAAGCTGCCGCCTCGAAACAGCCGTGGGTACCGGTCATAATTATAGGGCGCTGCCCGTCACACTAGAGCTGTCACTCACGTTCTCTTCCGTGTAGAGTGCGGAATCACATTTCGGCCGGCATCATATTTCGGCCACTCGTTCTCCACAGCCAAACGCACCCAGTGCTTTAAACCTGGTACATATGGAGGGCACACCAGTGTAACCTGGGGCTGAAAAGAAAAAGCCTACAGCTGTCTTCAATGTCACGCTAGACGGTAGAGAACGAAGTGGCCGAAGTAATATTACTTCGGCCGGAAGGCATCTTACTTCGGCCACCGTCTGTATCTCCACCGAAAGCCATTCGTTTTGGATTTGGATTTCACTGGTGTGGAGCTACATCCTTGCCCTACTCACAGTGGCATGCAGGGTATAGAGCGTTCGACGGTCGCGCTGTGGTGCTTCGCTATATTGACCCTAGTGGAGGGATCATACTTCGGCCACCCTGTATGGAGGTCACCATTTCACGGCCGGCATCCGTATCTCCGCAAAACGCCTTCATTTCGGAGTTAGATTTCACTGACATCTGGCCACATCATTGCCCTGCTCACAGAGGCATCTAGGAGTGAGAGGGCTCTTAGATGGCGCGGTAATCCTTCGTGATATGGGGTCGGGTGGAGGGATCACGTTTCGGCCGGAAAGCATAATAATTGGTCTAGCGTCTATATCTCCATTGAATCGCCTTCGTTCTGGATTGCCTCTACAAGCTCTTGTCAGTATTGCAATGACTTGGCTTTGTATCAGTGCAATCCCAATCCAGAACGAAGGCGATTCAATGGAGATATAGACGCTAGACCAATTATTATGCTTTCCGGCCGAAACGTGATCCCTCCACCCGACCCCATATCACGAAGGATTACCGCGCCATCTAAGAGCCCTCTCACTCCTAGATGCCTCTGTGAGCAGGGCAATGATGTGGCCAGATGTCAGTGAAATCTAACTCCGAAATGAAGGCGTTTTGCGGAGATACGGATGCCGGCCGTGAAATGGTGACCTCCATACAGGGTGGCCGAAGTATGATCCCTCCACTAGGGTCAATATAGCGAAGCACCACAGCGCGACCGTCGAACGCTCTATACCCTGCATGCCACTGTGAGTAGGGCAAGGATGTAGCTCCACACCAGTGAAATCCAAATCCAAAACGAATGGCTTTCGGTGGAGATACAGACGGTGGCCGAAGTAAGATGCCTTCCGGCCGAAGTAATATTACTTCGGCCACTTCGTTCTCTACCGTCTAGCGTGACATTGAAGACAGCTGTAGGCTTTTTCTTTTCAGCCCCAGGTTACACTGGTGTGCCCTCCATATGTACCAAGTTTAAAGCCCTGGATGCGTTTGGCTGTGGAGAACGAGTGGCCGAAATATGATGCCGGCCGAAATGTGATTCCGCACTCTACTGCCGCCGAGTGTAGTTCGCGCATTAGAGAGCGCAGTTATCATTAGTCAATCCTAAAGGTCGAGAGGCTCTCAGAGGAGCTATAAATCAAAATTAATCATGACATTGTCGGTTCAATCTTGTTGAGACCAGTCAAGTTGTGAATTGCGCAAGCCAGCCCTTTGGGCTACAAACAGGAAACATTCCTGTGCAGCATTCGCGAGCTAGTTTGTGAGCGAAGCCTGGCCCTCGACCCTCGGGCGCAGTACTGATTGCAGGGGAATTGTAGCGCTCGCCTATGTAGACAGACAGATACCTCACCGCGGCTACCAACACCGAGGCCAGGGATTAATATCGACCTCGCCAGTCTTCAGCTTGTAAGTTCCCGTGGGTGTTGTCTACGTTGACTAGCCGTGTGGTTGCGTGATAGGGAGGATACGTTTGGCTACTGTAGTCACGGGTTTGCTGCTTGGGCTTCCTTGTTTCCTTCAATCCCCTCACTCTCTCCTCAGTGAACTATCTTGGTGTCTCTGAGAGAGTGCCACCGCCAAAAATGAATGGCGAAGTCCGTCTAGAAATGAATGGTGACAGCATTCAGAGGGTTTCATCACCAGAGAACGGTCGCACCCTTCAGATGGCATCATCACCAGATGAGAAAGGTCACACCCTCCAGATGACCCCTGAAGAGAGTGGTGACTCTGTTCAGATGATTCCCGAGTCCAACATGCAGGTGACCTTACTAGTGTGTTACTTTGCCATGTCTCGTTTTACAGTAGTCAGTTAGTTACGTATGTAGGTATCTCTCCTTAAGCGCTTGTGGGACATGTCCACTTCGTTTACATAAAGTGCACTTTTAGGTATTCACACCTTCAGGTGTGAACTTCCTGTGTTACCATGGCTACGCTTGCACTGCATGTGATGTGCGCGTGATTCGTGAGGCCAGACATCAGATGTTTTGGCTACATATGCACTGTTTGTGCACTTGGAGTGCTGTTGCCGGTGGCAACAGAACCAGGCTGCACATACTACGTAAGCGTAACATTGTGGTTGTGTGTATTTTCAGTATGTACATACAAAGGTAGAATGGAAAGCTAATACTGTATCAGTGTATGTGTGGAATTCCCACAGTGCTGTTGCTATTCTGTGCGTGTCAACCTCGAATATGTTACTCTTGTGATCTGATTATTGTATGACCATAATGGGATGTGTGATATTGTAGGAGTGAGCCTAAATTGTGGATGCTGGTGATAATGGTGATATGGACCTGTGTCCACCAACAAATACTTGAACTTGACTTGAACTTGACACGCACGCACGCACACACACACACAATCACATTATTGTTGGCTATGTAAGCTTAGCTTATCAGTGTTAAAAGGTTGAAATGATGAAGCGGGCACAACACTCATATGCATTTCAGTTGAATACTACGTAAATCTTTGCAGCACTGGTGTGCATATACCCATTGCTACTGAGGGTTGGGTATAGACTCCTTAGCACCATTCTTGCCTATCTTCGCACTGTTCTGCTGGCGGTACTGTCTCCCTGACATTCCCTTTGGCGCTACATTCTACAGCTTTCCACTCCATTGGTGTGTACATGGTGGAGGTGTATGCGTGTCCAGAGCAGTTGTGGTGCCTCTTGTGTGTGTGTGTAGCTTGAGCCTATGTTGTGTGTGTATAGATGTGTAGCTATGCACTACATTCTATATACAGCTTTCGACTCCTCTGGTGTGCGTGCTCTTTGCTGCCCCCTCCCTTTCCTCCCAGGACCACCTCCACCTACCTCGTCGGTCCTACCCAGCCCTTCGAGTGCCTTGGTTCCTCCTGATAGTGGAGGCCACCGGGCTGTGTCGGTGTTTTGGGAGGAGGAAGGTCAGACGGAGAACGTACGTTTGTTGGTCATTTTGGTCAAAAGGCTTGATGTATTGTGGTTGGTTGTGAGTGTGTGTAGGGGAAGGTAGCTTTGGGGTAGCATGGTACGTAGGCTGTTGCAGAGATAGGATCTACAAAGAACAGAGAGCATAATGAGTTGTTTATGTAATAAATTGGTGTACTTTCATTTGACGCTGCCACTGCTTAGTTTGTTAAAGTGTTGCTTTGTTTCACTCTTCATCTTGCTTGCCCAGTCTTGGTTAAACAGTGTGCTGCTTAGCTGTGAACTGATTTACTTATAATTCATGGAGAATATTATAAGAAGAAGATACATGTAAATTTACGTACTTGCAAATAGTGAAATTGATAGCATATGAACGTGTATCACAGGTTGGGATATGTTGGCATTCTCCCACCCTCTCTCTCTCTGTTCCCAGGTATCAGATGTTGGTGCTTGTCATGACATTTTTCACATATGTGACTTACTACATGACTAGAAGGACACTTAGTGCAGTGAAGGTGTGTGTGTGTGTGTGTGTGCGTGCGTGCGTGCGTGCGTGTGTGTGTGTGTGTGCATCTGCGTGTGTATGTATGTATGTATGCATGCATGTGTCTACGTGCATTTGAGTGTGTGTGTGTGTGTGTGTGTGTGTGTGTGTGTGTGTGTGTGTGTGTGTGTGTGTGTGTGTGTGTACATGTATATGTACAAATGTAAATTAGATCACACCAATCCTCCCTGTATTATGACTCTATGCAGAGTTTCCTAGATCCCACTGACTGTCTCAACGCTACTAACTCCTCCGGCTCATTCAACTCATCACTGCCAAGGGAGGATCTGACATCTTCCTACCTCTCCAACTTGACTGAGTCCTGTCCTCCAGGATGGGCACCTTTCAGTGAGTTATGTAGATCAAACTGCTACTAGAGATTCACCGAATAGTGAGTTGCGTATGCGATTGTGCTGTACGGGAGGTGTACTATGGTCTATGGGCTTTTACAGATGGACCTGATGGGAAAACGTTCTTGGGTATCCTGGACTACACATTTGTCTTCTTCTATGCAGTTGCCACGTACATCAGGTATTGAATTTAATTTGTTGATACATACGTGCACACATTCTAGGGATTGGAACTGTATAGGTGTCGTTCCTTTCTTCTAGAGCTTATGAGATACACATGGCTTAGGTGTGAATCACCCATCGCACGCATCATCGCTGTGCAGGCATGTTTGTATAGACACTCACATTCCCACATGCATTGCAAAATACACACGTGTGCACACACACAGACGTATTATATCTGTATTTACACTATTCACTCAAGGTCACTGGATGCTGTGAAGTTACTTCTGGTTTTGTTATTGCCTCTCTCTCCTACAGTGGTGCCATTGCAGATCGGACTCCACTGAGGTACTTCCTTGCTGTGGGAATGTTTGGTGAGTTGAGGGGATGGGAAGGGACCAATGTGTGTATGGCACGGTGTATTTGCCCCGAATGAATAGTCTATTGTATTGTTTGTATTTGAAGTTGTATGTCAGGTGATGTCATGGAACTATATGTAATTCTTCCAGTCAATATGACAGACTATAGCTTCCACTTTCCTCTTCCTCATTTGTTCTATTGTGTATGTTATGTGTGGTGCCGGTTTCACCTGGGGGGGGGATTGGGTGGTTTGGCTGTGCAGGTGGAGAGATGAATGTATGCAGTAGCGCAGATGTTGTGCCTTGTATGTTTCTCTTCACTGAAGAAGTGTGTTTACCTTCTTGCATTCAGGATGTGTACTGGCGAATGTGTTATTTGGAGTTGGTTTCTGGGGCAACATCCACTTCCTTGGATATTTCATTGTTGTACAGGTAAGGAAGAGCACCTATATGTTATGTCTTCTGCTCTGATTGTCATGGCTGTCAACCTTCTGTTGACCTTCTCCCCTGTCTGAACTCCTATTGCCTCTCCTCTCCTTCCATTCCTTCTCTCTCTACTCCTACCACTCCCTTCAGATTTTTGGTGGAGTGATGCACTCCACCGGATGGCCAGGAGTGGTTGCTGTCATGAGCAACTGGTTTGGGAAGGGAAAGTGAGTGTTTCAATAACCAATTCACAAGATATCTTATCTGAATGTGTATACCAGGTCTTATGTCCCTCATGGCTGGGATAGTGTTTATATAGTTTGTGTACAGATTCTATTGGGGCTTTATATGTCATACGTACATAGATGCCTCTTGCCCTGAGCATTTTCCCATTTTTGTGAATGTGTGCTAACTCGCAAAATGACGTCTTTGAAATTTCGCTGTCCTTGAAGTTTTTGTACATACAGTATGTGCATAGAGATTGGAACCTCAGTACCTATATATGGAGCACAAACTTGATCCAGTCAATCATATTTATCTTATGGTTTACATACAGGTAGCCTATCAAGGATTTCTTTAGACACTGCTGTATGCTGCATGTATTTGCATATGCTATGTTCATGTTACCATGGAGTCTTTCTTGACTCTTTGCTGTAGTCGAGGATTTGTAATGGGTCTCTGGACCTGCCACTACTCTGTTGGCAACATAGCAGGACTGCTAGTTGCGGCATACTATGCTGGTTACGGGTGGTGAGTGCCTTGTTGTACAAGTGTTCGCTTCATGCACTGTATGTAGGTGTGTGTACATATGTTGAAATTTGACCTCACTTGCATGGCACAGAACTAAAGAACCTATTCATTCAGTAGTTGCTGTTGCCATGTTGAAACTGAGGCCAAAGTTGAATGATATTTGTAGCAACGATTGATTCATTTTCGCAAACTGCGATATTGTATGTTACATGCGCACTGGTATTTAGGAGTTGTGGGTGTTAGTTATTGTTGGGTGTACATTAATAGTCTTATTGTAGCTCTTGATTAGCATTTACTCACTGTCCTTGTGTTATGTGCGTGTACACTGCAGGGGCTGGGCATTTTTATCAACAGCCATTGTCATGATGATCATAACCATACTCATCTTCCTTCTCCTGCCTTCTGGTATGTATGTATGGATGAGGTTTGTTCAATGGTGGTGCTTCCCGCTTGTTTACTGGCGTTGCTATGCACATGTATGCTTGACACATGCTGTTCTGTTTTGTAACACAGAACAAGTTGATTAATTTTCTTGCTTCACTTTGGTCACCTCTGACAATGTCTCTAACCCTTCGCAATACAATTTGAGCAAGTGTGATCTTCGATCCTTTGTGCGAGGCGGCCATTTCATTGACTTCATTGTCATAATTCATATACGCAATGAACGTTTTGAAGCATTTGAATAATTTAGACAGAAGTTTGAACAGTGAAATCAGCATTCATGCCAGCCCTATTATTCTTGTGTTAAAAGTCATTGTACAGCTGTCAATGCCTGCAGCCATTGTTACCTGGATATATCAGCCTTCCACATCAAAGAACCAGCTGACTTTGATTAGTGATTGATAGATTAAGTAATTTGATTTGTTACCTGGTGTACATTTGTGTTATGTGCAGTAGAGCCAATGTTTTGCTCCTGCATGTTATAGAGCCTACTGTGGTTGGATTGGCTCCGGCTAAAACAGACCAAAATCAGAAGAAGGTAAAAAGAGGAGAAAGGAAGATAGAGAAGGTGAGTAGAAGAAGTTTGGAGAAGGGAAGGGTTGCGGAGGGGATGAGTCAGAGCACTTGTAGAAGCATGATGTGTCTTTCCGTCTTTATGTTACACCATTAAATGTAGTTGGAAAGGGAACAAGCTGAAGACAAAGAGAAGCAGCAACCAAATGCAGTTGGGTTCTTTAGAGCCCTGTTAATACCTGTAAGTGTCTTCTGGATTCACACCATATTCTGTGCATACATATACATCATACATACATACACACATACAAGTTACACAATGTCATACAATTTAGAATCTTGTTGTTGCTGTACTGTTCATGTACTGTATTGTTCATGTGTTTCATACATACTGCACTCACGGGCACAGTACATAGTGCATATGTACATACATCTACATGGTGAGGCTGTACATGTAAGCATGTAGAAAGTACCCTTGATTGTACATACGTTATTTCAGTGTGGCACAACCCGTGGTGTGTACACCATGGATGTACGGGAGAGAGAAAAGATTTGTGTGCATGTACATGTTTGTGTGTAAGTGGACCATTTTGTGTCGTTAACAGTAATGGTCCTAATTATGGGCAAAATCCTTGTCATACTACATATTGTGTCTGTTATTGGCAAAGAATTGCGCTCTGGCTTCTAATAACATACTGCAACTAAACTACTGTATGTTGTTGATGAAACGAAACAGGATGTGATGAACAGATGCAGCTCCAGTGTGCACAACCAAAGTTGTAGTGGGCTAGATTAGGAGCAGAAGGAGAAGAGCAGTGGCAGTTGGTGTGCATCCTCTTCCGCTCAGTGATGGCAATCACCCTCGAAATCTGCAAGTTGCGCTGATGGTGTTTTCTGCAGGCAGGAGATAACAAATAAGGCAGTACTAAGGTGGACGTACATGCATACTGTGTGTAGTGATGACAGACCGCAAGGTCTGCATGTGTTGGTGGTATATACTCCCGCTCTCTCCCGCTCACTCTCGCCACACCACTGGTACGGCACAAGTGCATTTCAAGCGTATTGGCTTTAGTACTAGTGTGTTGGAGGCTGCTGATTAGCTGAAACTCCTTGGCTTGGTTGGCTCCGGCCTGATCGTATTGCAACAGTGCAATTGTGTATGTATGCTACACTCGTGGACGCAATCTGGTTATGTGAAAGTACGTTTTCACTGGTCGCAGTGTGGCTGTAGGTGATCCAATACATTCTCCTCTCAGCAGTGGAGATGCAATGTGTACATCACTCTCTATTCTGAATACTGTCCTTGGTGAACGCTACAGCACTTGGTGCTGCTGAACTGTGGAGTGCTTACAAACCACGGAATCTCCTCACTGACTTGTGGTGAGACTGTATAGAGTATAGAAGCAAATTTGCTCCGGTACTCTCTCAAACAGATTCTTTGCGGCTGCCAGAAATCAAATGGAATTTGCTGCACTTCAAATGAGTTGAGATTTATAATAGTTAATTGTTGACCACGTTGTGTCTCTGGTGATGTACAGTAGACCACTTGGGATATGGTCACAGTGTGCCATTGAACCTCGTGCACCTAATTGCAGAGACACACCTCGTGTCACCGTTAACTATGACAAAATCTTCGCACGTGATACATATACATGCACACGCACACCACTCCTTCATCCTGCAGGGCGTGATTGAATACTCACTTGCCCTGTTTTTCACTAAACTCGTCTCCTATACCTTCCTGTTCTGGCTTCCATTTTACATCAGTAACAATTCCAGTGAGTCTCATACAGTGTCTATGTATAGTATACCCATCACTGAGTGAGAATTGCTGAAAATGTCTGTTGTTATGATCCGTTGTCACAAAGTATTTATGCCAACCACCTTGTGATTCTTTAGAGTTTCCGATCACGAACTTTGAGTCAGCCTGGATTGCTGTTTTCTTTGACATTGGTGGAATATTTGGTATGTTGCCACTTTTTAGTACATGTTCATACACAATTTTACGCATGGACCTATGGTCTGGCATGAACATTGCATATATCAGGGAAGTGGTAATTCAGGAAGCTGTTTGTTTGAACACTCCTTGCATATTTTTGCTACCTTTTACAGGAAATGTTGGCATTGGACTGCTCTCAGACTTTCTACATGTCAGAGCCATACCAACTTTTGGATCTCTAATGCTGTCAGTGCCAATGGTTAGTGGTCTGATTGGTGTTGAGTGGCAAGGGGTGATGGTGTTATGTACACTGTACCCATTTTTCCATAGTTGGTGGTATACAGATCATTTGGTGGAGTGTCTCAAAGCGCAGCTATTAGTAAGTATACTAACGTACATCATCAGTATCGTGTGTGTGTGTGTGTGTGTGTGTGTGTGTGTGTGTGTGTGTGTGTGTGTGTGTGTGTGTGTGTGTGTGTGTGTGCGCGTGTGTGTGTGTGTGTATGTGTGTGGGTGGGTGGGTGTGCATGTGTGGGTGTGTGGGTGTGGTTTTGGTGTGGTGTGTGTGTGCTTCTGTGTGTGCAGGTGTGGGAGTGTACTTGTAGGTGTGTGTGAATTTGAGTTGTATGGTGAATGCGCACTTACGGTATTTGTCACATGTTACTTGCGCCAGTCTGCTGAATCCAGCTGAATCCTGCATACTGATACGTACGTACAAAGTATTTGAGATGAATTGGACGATTATTCTTAGCGGTTTGGGTAATTCTAAGTGATTCAGTCGAATCAACTCGGTGAATCTGCGGATCCTCCAGGCCAATTGGTGGCTCCTTGCACATCCGCCACTAAACGTTCTTTGGAGGATTTGCGAATGTTTATATCTTGCTGCGCATGAATTCACAGATCTCCTATACGGCAAGTCTGCAAAGTAAAGAAAGTTACCTGTGACAAGTACCGTACACATGTATTTTAATGCATGGTATGCATAGTGCTTTTGTATGCACATATGTACATGCCTGTTGGTGACATGTGTCTGTCTGTCTGTCTGTGTGCGTGCATGCATGTGTATGTTCATTATGTACATACTATCCAGATTATGTGAATATGTAATATAATATTATAGTGCATAATATTAATTATAGTGCATGGTATATTTCTGTCTGCTATATGCTGTGAAATGCACATACGTATGTATGATCAGGTCTCGTAATGCTGACTGGTGTCTTTGTCAGTGCACCCTTCGCCATCATCACAACTGCCATCTCAGTGGATTTGGTTAGCTTTGCATTCTGTGACTTGCTGCACAATGCATTTGTGGTGTACTATTCAGAGAAGGGCCATCACACTACGTTGGTGGCAATGTGCACCCAGCAAGTACATGTGCAGGCATATACACTCACCCACCCACACACCTACGTACATACATGTACATACCCACACAACACATGCATACACCTCGCACATGCACTCACACACACACACACACACACACACACACACACACACGCACACACACACACACACACACACACACACCACACATGTTCAAGATCATAGACAGACTGATAGCCCTGCTGACTGTGTGTCATTCTATTCTTATGTATACTACACACCCTATGTGTTATGTATGAATTTTACGGTATATATATCCTGCCTCCAACAAATGCTCACATATGCTGTATGTACATACATAGGGCACTCACAAGTCACTGAAAGAGAACCATAAAGCGACTGCAACTGTTTCTGGTATCATTAATGGTACAGGATCACTGGGTAAGTGTGTGAGACTGATCACAATGGGAAAGTTAATGTCATATTTTGCATGTACCATGGCTGTGCATAGATAATTCACTCGTCTCTCCCCACCTGCCCTTCCACCTGCCCTCCCACCTCCCCTCCCACCTTCCCATACCCTGTACACAAACTAGGGGCTGCTTGTGGTCCACTGCTGACTGGTGTCATCTCATCGTACACTGGTGGCGGAGAGGTGAGATTTGAGCTGTTCTTGAATGCCTTGCCTATGACCTGCTGTCTACTGTTTACTGCTGAAGTGCTCATTTCTCCAAATTTCCATTCAGGGTTGGCAGAATGTGTTTTACCTGCTAATGACTTCCAGCTTTTTGGCAGCTTTGGTTAGTAGTGACAGAATGGTGCACTGGACTGAGCATAGTGTTCTGTTGTGATTCTGTTGTATATCTGTGTGGAAACAATACCAATACTTCTTACTATCTATTGATATTCTCATAACATTTGTTTATTTGTCATTCTTTATCTCAATTCAATTGCAGTGCACTCTTCGCTTAGTCATCACAGAAGTAACTAATTTTGCAAAGTGGGTTCAGAAGTGGAAGCAATCATCTGGGACGTACAGCCTAAGGCAAGATTGATTTATGGTTGACTTCCTTCAATTAACATAATTTAATTAATGTATGTAGCGTACAATATGTACAGTACATCCTTCATAGCCAGCGAGATCAGTTACAGTAGTAATCCCTCCAAGTAAGATTTCATTATTTGTTTTCTTGTATAGTATTCATATCATTGCTTTTTGTACACTAATAGTATAACTGTTATGCTAGCAGTTATACATGTATGATGCACATTCTTTCACTGGCATGCTGTGTGATAATACGATATGCAAACAATGCCTGGAGCAAGTGGGAGCTTGGAGGGAGGTGAGTGGGGTGTGGCAGGGCCGGGATTGATGACCATTAGGTGTTGAGAATCTATTGAGCTGGGAATAGTCGAGGTGCACACCCCTCATGAAAAGCAATTGGTGTACATCCCAAGGTGTACCATAATAATATGCTTTAACTTGCGTGGTGTTAAACATTTGCGGTTTGCGAGTTTTCGCAATTTTCGTGTAACTTTTTGCTTTCATGGTAGCAGAGTCTCAGGCATGCAAGAAAGCTAAAGCCTTGTGTAAGTTTTTGTGGGATGAAGCTTTCACAGATGATCCGCAAGCACCACAATAGTTTAACTCGACTCAACGCTCTGGGTGGGGCTTATTTCTGTTGGTTTGTACCATACCATATAACTATCTTGTTTGTGCAGCATCCGCTTTCCCTGTGTCGTATATATGTCAGTCAAATGTCATTTATACCATTACGCATTTGTTGTACAAGCTTTGCTGTGTGCTATCAGACATGATTTTATACACACAACACACACTGTATTGTACAGCGCAAAAGCCCAAACTGCCGAGCAGGTAGCTAAGGCCTGACAAGGCCAGCGAGTGCTGCGTCAAGCAGAAACTGAAGCACAGACAGCTTCGGCTGGCTAAGGACAGGGAATGCAAGCCCGTGCATCGTCAGGCAGACACTGCAGACCATACACAGCTTCGGCTCACAGAGGCCAAGAAACGCCAGCGCTGTTAGAAAGAAACTGCAGAGCAGTCATAGCTTTGGCTCGAAGTCTGCAGCATCCTGCTGCGTCGGCCTTCTATCCATCCGTAGATCCTACTTCGTCCTTACTCCCGTGGCCTTTCCCACTCCTTCCCCATCTGTATCTTCCACTCCTCCCATGTACCTAGAGTAACTGCATTCTCCATCATGTCTTGCTCTTAAGGAACTCCTAATTCCTGACCCTCATACAGTTAATGGGCCTTGTGCACACCACCATTGTCTTCTCCCCTCCCTAGCTCTTACAAATCTGCTAACACTCATCTTACAGCCTCTCCAGCTCTTTAACACTCGCGCACATGGCTTGTGTTTCATGTACTATGGCTACAATTCATTCGGCTTGCTCAGGCTCACCCCCATGATGCAATGTATCTCCCTGGTAATTTATTATACGCTAAAAGATCCTGGGAAGCATTAAGCAGGTGCTTTATTCACACAACTGTCTATACGTAGCCCATTTTGTGTCGGCTTAATTAATGTTGTACATGGGAAGTATACATACCACATGCACTGACCCAGTGATCACTATGCTACTGCAGCATAATTATTGATTATATTCAAAGTGTATTAATTTTTGATGTAGGAGTATGTCTTGAGAATGTGCACTGATCCACCAAATCAGTTTGGGTATGCAAGCATAGTATTCTTGTACAGAGGTATATATAGTCTCTTAGGTGCTTTCATCATGTGATCAATGCAACAGTCACCAAAGAAGCTGTTTCCTGGGCATTGCAGTATATACCTCGTGGACAGACCTACAAGCAACCAATTTATCACCGAGCAATTGCAACCATCCGGCTTTTATAATGGCACTTACAAAATTATAGTTTCAATGACATCCAGGGAGGTCGCCACATTCCTTTGAGCTTTTTGGCCACCTCCTGTAGTTGGATAGTGACTTCATGCTCTAGCAAACATCAAAGCAAGCATATTGCAGTGGACCTGTGAGGGAGGCGACATGAGAGAATGGGTGAAAAAGGAGAAGGAGCCTCTCGGGAGGATTAAGTGTTACACTGCAATTGAAGTGTGAGTCAAAGCTAACACCTTGCTGCATGAAGAGCCATAGCATTGCATACGTGTGGAGTGAAGGTGTAATCATTTGCTAGATAACTATTAAAATGTGAGTGGATTCATGCACTCAGACTGTATTAGATGATATAGAGGTAAAAGTTTATGAATTATTACGAATAACTTAAATTTTGTGTATGCTTGCATGCATGTAGCATCCATGTCTGACATCAGATCAGTTTGAATGTTGTTAATTAAATGAGACCGATTACGTGGTGCATGGGTTAAGTGCATGTACTAGTAATTGTATTTAGGATTAGAAGGCAGAAGACATTCTTGCATGTAGCTAGGGACCATGGGTAATGCTCAACCGTGTAACAGCCTTTACTTGTTTCTGTCCTTTTTATGCCATCCCTACATTCTTACAATTTGTAGAAAATTTTTATTATGTCTAGTACATACATACATACATACATACATACATACATACATAGTCCATTACGAACATGAAGCCATACGAATACCTAAAAGTGAAAACAACAAATACAAATTTAGTGTGATTTAGTACAGAGCAAATGTAGTTTGATGTAGCTGCGGCCCCCCAGTTAAGTCAACATTGCATGCCAGTTCAGCACCCCCAAAAACCAGGGGAAGTGATAAATGGTAAGCTGTTTTGCCCACAACTAAATGCAGTAGCAGCCCAAATAATGTAAAGGTGCGGTCGGAAATAGTACCCCTAGGCCTGTACAAGAATATAGGCAAAGCACTGCTGAAACATCGAAACTTAGAGAAAGTATATAAAAAGCACTTACTTTAAACTCAGCTGTGCATGCAGCAGATGGGGCCTAAAGTGCATGGGTGGCTGACAAAGATCAACTGGCAGGTCAGTCTAGCCTTGTACCCAGTCCCTATTTCCATTTCGGAAGTCGGAATGGAAATAGACTGGTACAAGGCTAAGATCGTGCAGCCCCTGCATGCGTTGAGTCTGAGTAGCATGGGAGGAACTAGCCTCGTTCCCAGGCTGTTCAACGCGGACGGCCTGGGAACGAGATGGAGAGGCTAGAACAAGAGATAACACTCCTTGCAGGCAAAGAGGCAATTATTCCAGTCCCAAACAGGAGGAGCATTACCTCAGCCCAGTGTTCTTGGTTCTAAAAGCAGATGGGGCAAGTCGACTTGTGATCAACCTGAAATCGCTGAACAGGCACATAGTCACACGTCATTTCAAGATGGAGTCGATCAGGACTGTGAAAGGTATAATACAAAAGGGCGACTGGATGACAAAACTGAATTTGAAGGATGCATACCTCTCGATCCCCATTTATCCATCTCACCAGAGATTCCTCCAGTTCCGAATATGGGATCAACTATGGCAGTTCAAGACCCTCCCCTTTGGCCTCAGCAGTGCTCCCTGCACCTTCACCAAGCTGTTGAAGCCTGTAGTGGCTAATATGAGGAAACTGGGCTCCCGGACAATCCTGTACCTCGACGACATGCTGATCCCTCTGACAACAAACAGCCCCACTGAACAAATAACAAACTGATCTTACTGTATGTGTGTCTGTGTTGTTTGTACTATGTATGTGTTATGGGTGCCTGGAAGAGTAGCCTTCTGGCTAAAGGTTCCCCACATTAAATAAGATCAATTATTATTATTATTATTATTATCATGGCAGAGAGTATGGAGAAGGTAAGGAGAAATCTGGCCATGGCAATAGAGTTGCTGACAGGCCTGGGCTTCATTGTGAATGTGAAGAAGAGCATTCTTGTACCGACTCAGGAGCTGGATTTCCTTGGGTTCTGTCTGAACTCCCAGGACATGACTACCCTTCCACAGTCAAAGCTGCAATCGCTGAAGAACATGGCCACAGAGATGATGGGCAGGCAGAAGACCACAGTACGGGAGTTGGCCTGCCTCCTGGGAATGGTGGCATCTCACCCTACAGTTCTCCCTGCACCCCTTTACTATCGACACCTAGAGAGAGCCAAGACAAGAGCTCTTCAGAACGACCTCTCATACGAGACAGATACAAATAGATGGGAGCTGAAGGTCAGACCTACAGTGATGGGCAGCCTGTCCAAGCCACAGCAACGGACGAACATTGCAGATTACTCATTGGGAACTGAAGATCAAATCAGATGTATCCCAAATGGGGCGGGGAGCCAGTTGTCAAGGAAATTCCACCGGAGGGCCCTGGACAGATCAGGAGAGAAGTCACCACATTATTTATCTCGAGTTGCTGGCTGTGTTTCTGGCCTTACAATGCTTTGCCACTGACAGCAGGGCGACGGCGATCCTGCTCTGCCTGGACAATGTGACAGCCATTGCCTTCCCGAACAGAATGGGTGGGACCCACTCTACCCTCTTATGCAACTTAGCTGTGGACATATGGAAGAGGTGCCTGGACAGGAGTATACTGATACATGCCGAACACCTTCCAGGATCACAGAACTTCCGGGCAGACTGGCAATCCCGGCATGTGACGGACTCCAGCGATTGGGCACTCCACTGGAGCATTTTTTTTGGAGCTGGACGACAGGCTAGGACCCTTCTCAGTCAACCTATTCGCTTCTCACACCAATGCACAGCTCCCGCAATACTACAGTTGGAGGCTGGACCCTTCAGCCATGGCAGTGGACGGACTATCCATCCCATGGAAAGAGCACAACTCCTACATGTTTCCCCCATATGCACTAATCCCTCGTTGCTAGGACAAGCTGGGAGAGGAGGAAGCAACAGCAGTAATGATTGCCCCAGTATGGCCGAACCAAATCTGGTTCCCTCGGCTGCTCAGGACTCTGATAGACCTCCCCATGCTCTTACCACCGGTTCAGAACATTGTAACCGACCACGAGGGCCTGAATCACTTGTTGGTGATGGAAGGACACCTCACACTGGCCACCTGGCCCATCTCAGGGGATATTACCGCACAGCAGGACTTTCTGAGCGAGTTATCAGCATCCTCAGGAAGTCTTGGAGACACTCAACAAAATCTTCTTATGCAAATGCCTGCAGACAATGGGTTTGCTGGTGTCTTGAATGGGGGTGTTGATTCCATTTCAGCCCCTGTAAGTGACATCCTGGAATTCCCTTTTGAGAAGTTTGAGGCTGGGAAACAATATTGCACCCTCAACAGTATCAGCTATTTCGATGACACACTTATAGGTGGATGGTAAGTGAGTGGGTCAACACCCCCTAGTCTCACGATTTCTGAAGGTTGTCTTCAATTACCGTCCACTGGCACCAAAGTACTCTACCACCTGGAATGTGGATGTTGTTCTATCCTATCTCAGGATGCTCCCAGATAATGACAACCTATCCTTCCAGTTGTTATCCCACAGAGTGGCTAAGTTAATGGCATTCGCTAATGCAGATTGATGCTCAGATTTGGCTGTACTGGACTTGGATTACCGATCCTTTCAGGGTAAAGGAGTCAGATTTCTTATCCCAGGGCTAACCAAAACAAGGCAAATGGGGCCCCCAATTGAAGCCTATTACACTGCCTTTCCCCATGACCCAAAAATCTGATCGAACGATCGGAAGGCTTTCGCCCCTAGCACAACTAAACAAAGGGTAGTCCACTCTTCATTTCAGTCTGCAAGCCCTACAAGCCAGTGAAAGCAGCCGCAATTGGCCACTGGTTGAAGACAGTAATGGACTCAGCAGGGATTGACACCAACATCTTCTCAGCTCATTCCACTCAGGGCACTGCCACCTTCAAAGCTAGAGCAGGGGACGTTTCAACAGCAGAATACTGAGAGCGGCTAACTGAAGCTCTGCCTCTACGTTTTCCTGCTTCCACCACTGACCAACTGAAAAAAGGCAATTTGGCTATGAGGTGCTCACCAGACGTGACACCCCTCCAACTTTGGTGAGCTTTGAATGATACCATGTAGTAAATTGACTATGTTGTTGAAGTGTATTCGGAACCTCCGAAATACAATTACAAATTCCTTGTAGCAATCTGATGAGGAGGATGAATTGTATGAGGAGGTGGAGAATACACGGAGACAACATAGTTTCCCTACCCTTACCCTGGTCTCTATACCTTCTATACCGTAGGTATCACAATGTGGGAAGGAACCCAACACTACAAGAACCATACCTCATAATCAATTCTGATGGCATATCGATCTGGCTGTCATAATAGTTATTCATCAACTGACTGTATCTACGTGTAGCTAATTGAAACACAGTTGTGGCCTTCCTTGTAGCTGTTACATATGTTAGGCGTTAGATTCTGCTGCCGAGTCTGGCTATATACATACCTGCTGGTTGTGGGTTCCTGCAGATGTCTGTATGATGTATACTTCAATTATTGTGACAAATTACATGTATACACTCTCGCAGTACCAAAAGGTGGGCTAGAGCAGGTGACCACTCCATATATAGGCTGTGCATGTGTGCATGATGTCATATAAGATTGCTTCTATAAATAGACTTTAAACTCTGCTGGTTGGGTAGAATATCAAGGATATACCATGTAGTAAACTGACTATGTTGTCTCCGTGTATTCTCCACCTCCTCATACAATTCATGACATTGTTATTTAGCTAATTCATGCTATTAGTACTTGATGTAATTTGATCATTTGTATTAATTTATGTTTTATTACAACTTTTGTGTCTTTAGCTATCCTATTGGCTTGTTGTATCATGCATATCATTTCTTAGTGATGAAAACTGTATTATATTCCATACAGGAGATTGCTTAATCACATGCGTGCGCGATATTCTTGCACTACGACCGCAGCTCTGGATGCTCACCTTCTTTCCCTGGATTGTAGTACAGGAAGACAGTTCCTCCTAGGGGGTTGTTGGGCGGTAAGGCTGCTGCGTTCTCTGTATCTTGCAGAAGATCATGCGCTCTTGATGCAGAAAGTTCTTGATTCGTTCTTTCTAACACGGGTCTCCTCACTTGCAGGTTCCATATCACTCAGGGTTATCACCTAGATCGCACCTTCTTGCTTTATATATACCGTCGTCTATCGCCTTACAGTTTAACACCAGTCACTAGCACTATGCAAAATCTTGTTCGCACTTAGCTAGCTGTTTACAAGAAAGACGGCGAAGTGCGGCTCTAGCTATTCTTCGCGGAAGCGCTGCACCGGCGGTAACATATCAGGCTTCCAGCAGCCTTTTTGTTCAAATGGTCAAATGTATGTTCAAGATCGACTGCCCTTGGTCCGAATTTTATACCGGCGGTCCGACATTTATATCGATTCAGCCATTTTTCGGACCGTCCTATTCAATGTATGGTCCGGTCCGGTCCGGTCCGTTACCGTCCGTAAATTATACCGAACCAGGTGTTGTGCAATAAGTGAAAAAAAATTTCGCGAGCTCCGCCTTATTGTACCACTACAGCCCCGCCTTACTGAAACTACTTCCTACGCCCCTGTGTAAGTACCTGTGGGTGTTGTCTACGTAGACTAGCCGTGTGGTTGCGTGATAGGGAGGATACGTTTGGCTACTGTAGTCACGGCTTTGCTGCTTGGGCTTCCTTGTTTCCTTCAATCCCCTCACTCTCTCCTCAGTGAACTATCTTGGTGTCTCTGAGAATGTGCCACCGCCAGAAATGAATGGCGAAGTCCGTCTAGAGATGAATGGTGACAGCATTCAGAGGGTTTCATCACCAGAGAACGGTCGCACCTTTCAGATGGCATCATCACCAGATGAGAAAGGTCACACCCTCCAGATGACCCCTGAAGAGAGTGGTGACTCTGTTCAGATGATTCCCGAGTCCAATATGCAGGTGACCTTACTAGTGTGTTACTTTGGTGTGTCTCGTTTTACTGTACCCTTAAGCTAAACATATGGGTTTTCGAACCTGATGGGTTCCTTGGAAGCACAGGTTACCAGCATAATTTTATAGCAGAGAACAGCTTCAGACTTACCTTGTCCTCAACTAGCACAGGACCCAAAGTAGTGAGGAGCAAACTATGGGAACTATTCTTTATTTATTTTATGTACATGGTGGAGGTATATGCGTGTCCATAGCAGTTGTGGTGCCTCTTGTGTGTGTGTGTAGCTTGAGCCTGTGTTGTGTGTGTGTATAGATGTGTAGCTATGTACGTACTTAAGCCTGTTGGTTTTCAGAAGATTGAACAACACCACTTTATTGTTGATCACTTGGCTGTTGACTGTGCTGTTACTGTTAATTAATGTGCGTGTGCTACAGCATTCACACTTTTGGGGACAGTGCAAGTGTCCTGACCAGACAAGTGTTCTCTTGTGTCAGAGTTAGTTTTGTACACTTCTACGTACAATCGTGTGGCTGAAAACGGCAGCGCTCTTGCCAATGTACATGTGGTTTCACATGCTCTACAGTCACACGATAGTCATGCACTCGTATTATCACATTGTTTCTGAAGTTACCCATTTTTAGCATATGAAAACAATGTGTGTAGACACATGTAAATGATGCAGTACAAGAACAATTCGAAAACAGCCGTTTCCAAAGACGTTCTAGTGTAAACACCGCCTTAGATCTTTGCAGCACTGGTGTGCATATACCCATTGCTACTGAGGGTTGGGTATAGACTATAGGCTCGTTAGCACCATTCTTGCCTATCTTTGCACTGTTCTGCTGGCAGTAATGTCTCCCTAATGTTCCCTTTAGCACTACATTCTATATACAGCTTTCCACTCCTCTGGTGTGAGTGCTCTTTGCTGCCCCCCTCCCTTTCCTCCCAGGATGACCTCCACCTACCTCGTTGGTCCTACCCAGCCCTTCGAGTGCCTTGGTTCCTCCTGATAGTGGAGGCCACCGGGCTGTGTCAGTGTTTTGGGAGGAGGAAGGTCAGACGGAGAACGTACGTTTGTTGGTCATTTTGGTCAAAAGGCTTGATGTATTGTGGTTGTGAGTGTGTGTGCAGTGTGTAGGGGAAGGTAGCCTTGGGGTAGCAAGGTATGTAGGCTGTTGTAGAGATAGGATCTACACAGAATGGAGAGTATAATGAGCTGCTTATGTAATAAATTGGTGTACTTTCATTTGACGCTGCCACTGCTTAGTTTGTTAAAGTGTTGCTTTGTTTCACTCTTCATCCTGCTTGCCCAGTCTTGGTTAAACAGTGTGCTGCTTAGCTGTGAACTGATTTACTTATAATTAATGGAGAATATTATAAGAAGATACATGTAAATTTACCTACTTGCAAATAGTGAAATTGATAGCATATGAACGTGTATCACAGGTTGGAATATGTTGGCATTCTCCCACCCTCTCTCTCTCTGTTCCCAGGTATCAGATGTTGGTGCTTGTCATGACGTTTTTATCGTATGTGACTTACTACATGACTAGAAGGACACTTAGTGCAGTGAAGGTGTGTGTGTGTGTGTGTGTGTGTGTGTGTGTGTGTGTGTGTGTGTGTGTGTGTGTGTGTGTGTGTGTGTGTGTGTGTGTGTGTGTGTGTGTGTGTGTGTGTGTATGTGTGTGTGTGTGTGTGTGTGTGTGTGTGTGTGTGTGTGTGTGTGTGTGTGTATGCATGCATGTGTCTACGTGCATGTGAGAGTGTGTATGTGTGTGTGTGCGTGTATGTACAAATGTAAATTAGATCACACCAATCCTCCCTGTATTATGACTCTATGCAGAGTCTCCTAGATCCCACCGACTGTCTCAACGCTACTAACTCCTCCGGCTCATTCAACTCCTCACTGCCAAGGGAGGATCTGACATCTTCCTACCTCTCCAACTTGACTGAGCCCTGTCCTTCGGGATGGGCACCTTTCAGTGAGTTATGTAGTTCAAACTGCTACTAGAGTTTCACCGAATAGTGAATTGCGTATGCGATTGTGCTGTACGGGAGGTGTACTATGGTCTATGGGCTTTTACAGATGGACCTGATGGGAAAACGTTCTTGGGTGTCCTGGACTACACATTCATCTTCTTCTATGCAGTTGCCACGTACATCAGGTATTGAACTGTGTTAATACATACATACACACATTCTAGGGATTGGAACTGTATAGGCGCCGTTCCTTTCTTCTAGAGCTTATTAAACACACATGGCTTAGGTGTGAATCACCCATCACATGCATGGCTGTGCAGGCATGTGTGTATGGACACTCACATTCCCACATGCATTGCAAAATACACATGCACGTGTGCACACACACAGACGTATCATATCTGTATGTACACTATTCACTCAAGGTCACTGGATGCCGTGAAGTTACTTCTGGTTTTGTTATTGCCTTTCTCTCCTACAGTGGTGCCATTGCAGATCGGACTCCACTGAGGTACTTCCTTGTCGTGGGAATGTTTGGTGAGTTGAGGGGATGGGAAGGGACCAAGTTGTATGTCAGGTGATGTCATGGAACTGCTTACATACATGTATATGTAACTCTTCCAATCAATATGACGGACTAACCATTAGCGAGGTTCCACTTTCTTCTTCCTCATATGTTCTATTGTGTATGCTGTGTATAGTGCCTGTTTCACCTGGGAAAGGACTAAGTAGTTTGACTGTACAGATAGAGAGATGAATGTATGCAGTAGCGCAGATGTTGTGCCTTGTATGATTCTCTTCACTGAAGAAGTGTGTTTACCTTCTTGCATTCAGGATGTGTACTGGCGAATGTGTTATTCGGAGTTGGTTTCTGGGGCAACATCCACTTCCTTGGGTATTTCATTGTTGTACAGGTAAGGAAGAGCGCCTATATATTATGTCTTCTGCTCTGATTGTAATGGCTGTCAACCATCTGTTGACCTTCTCCCGTCTGAACTCCTATTGGCTCTCCTCTCCCTCCATTCCTTCTCTCCCCGATCCTACCACTCCCCTCAGATTTTTGGTGGAGCGATGCACTCCACCGGATGGCCAGGAGTGGTTGCTGTCATGAGCAACTGGTTAGGGAAGGGAAAGTGAGTGTGTAACTGATCGATAATAGTGGATAAGGGATAGTGAGTGTTTCAATAACTGATTCACAAGGTATCTGATCTGAACATATATAATTATGCCCCTCATGGCAGGGATGGTTTTTATAAAGTCGGTGCTCAGATTCTATTGGGGCTTATATATGTCAAGGATGTGTAAAAATGTTTCCTCCAAAAACAAGAGCAGATGAAGGGATGGTGCAATGTGTCTCTGAAGGGCATGGCAAACCACCTGGCGGAAAAACTGTAGGAACAAGGAGGAGGGCCGGTCCATGCAAAGAAGGGGGCCAGCCTGTCCACGCAAAACCCAGGTCATTAACATTCGCTGACTTTGAATTCATTTGCACCATCTTTACATCTGGCAACATTTTGCTGCACCTCCTAGCTACTACTGCACAACCATTCTGGCTATTCAGCTTCCCTTTCGCACCTACAAGTATAGCCTTACCATTTACCCATCTCTCTGCTTTGCTGTGTTCTATTTTCCCTTTCCACAAGGTATATCCCTGCAAATTAAACTGCAGTCTACTTTGCTGTGTTCTAGGATCTAGGACCTTCTACTCTCCCAATTCATTATGTGTTTTCATGTAAGGCTTATCTCTTATGTAGCCATCTCTCTCTGCCATGAAACCCCGGCAAACCACTGCAGTGTCAATACTTAATATAGCTGCTCATTACATCACTACCTGCAAACCACCACACCCACTTTCATGCGCACACTGTTAAGCTCTAGGCCAGCACAAACATTGTACACTACAAATTATCCAGGTAGCTAGTGTCTTACAGTATATCAGAACACACCAGTACATATGCATGCACCACAGTGTACACCAGACTCTGCAATTGCTATATAGCTGTACAGCCTTTCCTCATCAGCGCTTTAGTCATGTACATGGGTGTATGCATGCAGCTTGGTGATGCATACATGGGAATGCATACATAGCTGGAATAGGCATGGAATCTTAATCGCATGCATGTAGCAGCCCTTTAGCTTGTCATTGCACACTCACAATTGTATAATAATATGCAGGTGGAGAAATAGTGGATGGTAGCAAGACTGCAGGCACAGCAAAATGTTGCCAGATGTAGGGATGGTGCAAATGTATTCAAAGTCAGTGAATGTTAATGACCTGGGTTTTGCATGGACAGGCTGGCCCCCCTCTTTGCATAGACTGGCCCTCCACCTAGTTCCTACATTTTTTTTCTGCCAGGTGGTTTGCCATGCTCTTCAGAGGCACACCGCACCATCCCTACATTTGCCCTTGTTTTTGGAGGAAACATTTTTACACACCCTTGTTTCTCGAGTTTTTATGGAATGCAAATTGCACACGGGCAACGGCTGATCTACTTGAAAGGATTCCAAACAACAATGGCAACAAAGGAATCAATGTGCCCCGACTGCATGGCATGGTGTGTAGCACATTGTGGCTGGGTGGGCAACCTAGGGTAGGCTGTGGTGGGTGGGTGCAAGATGTATTAATTCTATTTGGAAAGGCTATATCATCATGCAGAGTTACTGCGATATAGGCTAGGACGACAGAACAGGAGGACTGGGGGCTGTAGTGCCCCTCCCGCCCCAAATTACTTGATCCAGGAAAAGGTGGCAGTAGGCAAGACTGGCTTGGTCACGGAGTAACTCCCACAATCTCAATCATATTTAGCTGCCTCTCTGACTCACTGTCTGGAGGGATATTGTCTATAACTACGTATATGCCCACACCACGATGATCTAGATGTACTGCCCTTACATGCATACAAAAGAGCTGCACTAAACCTACACCCTGAATGCAGGATGATTGTGGAGTGGAACCGAAAGTGATAGGTAGTTCTGTACCGCCAAACGAACGTGGAAATGATAGCTGGCAGCAACCGCGCAGTAAGTGAAATGGCACGACTGTGGCTAATCTCCAAAATGGCGTGCGGGCAAATGTTGGTTGAAGCATGCCTTGTATGCACCCTGGAACAGTCACCTCACCGCGTTGTGGAACTATTGAAAGGCAAAAGAAAGAGGATAGGCAGAAAAGGGTGTCCGAACGTGTAGTTACATCAGCGTAAAATGGCGTCTTACTCCCAGGAACGCCTCCCCAAGGTCTGGAAACCTCCATTTGTGGACTTGCTCGCAGAGTCATTAAACGTACAAAAGGCGTTTACCTGGCGAAAGCGCTGTAGAATTGTGGATGAATTAGTCCCTTACTCCTTATTGTTCGTGACTTACAGCTGACGGAGAAGAAGAATGAGAAGACAAAATACGGTAAAAGTCGTCGACGCTTTCTTCACAATGGTGTGCGCTCGCGTGGAAGTAAGGTTAGCTTTGCATACTGTACAGCCTCCCTTCCTTGTAGGCGGTTTCTTGTGTCGATTCTTACTACTGTTCAGGAGTGGCACGACTTTCTTTTTGAATACAACCAACCACCACCACCCCTACATAGACAACACTACCATGCTGTCTGATACGTACATAGATGCCTCTTGCCCTGAGCATTTTCCCATTTTTGCAAATGTGTGCTAACTTGCAAAATGACATCTTTGAAATTTCAATGTTTTTGAGCACATACAGTATGTGCATAGAGATTGGAACCTCAGTACTTATGGAGCCCAAACTTGATCCAGCCAATCATATTTATCTTATGGTTTACATACAGGTAGCCTATCAAGGATTTCTTTAGACACAGCTGTGTGCTGCATGTATTTGCATATGCTATGTTCATGTTACCATGGAGTCTTTCTTGACTCTTTGCTGTAGTCGAGGATTTGTAATGGGTCTCTGGGCCTGTCACTCCTCTGTTGGCAACATAACAGGACTGCTAATTGCGGCATACTATGCTGGTTACGGCTGGTGAGTGCCTTGTTGTACAAGTGTACACTTCATGCACTGTATGTAGGTGTGTACATATGTTAAGGTAGCAGCATGCACCTATAGTGAGTGGTACATGCACAGCTGCATTCTGTGCACCTTCAGGACAGTTTAAGAGAGATGTTTCATCTATAGGCTAGTCTTTTACACATCTCTATGTACGTATCTGGTACAGTAAGCACTGTCCTCAATAGAGAGGTGTCCAGGACTCACAGTGTTGTAAGGGATGTACATTGTACATAAGTATGGGGTTTAATGCTATTTACCAATGGTATTCAACTCACGACTCACTTCTGAAATTTGACCTCACTTGGCGCCAGAACTAA
The DNA here is from genome assembly GCA_964019415.1 of Ianthella basta. Taxonomy (NCBI): domain Eukaryota; kingdom Metazoa; phylum Porifera; class Demospongiae; order Verongiida; family Ianthellidae; genus Ianthella; species Ianthella basta. Next base: position 8,542,601 of record OZ025868.1, on the reverse strand, counting down.
AGAACCTATTCATTCAGTAGTTGCTATTGCCATACTGAAAGTGATGCTAAAGTTGCTGATACGCGCAAGTGTGTCTGCCTTTTCCAGGACTGGGCTAAGGATAGGAATGCCCGTTTTCCCAAGGACAAGGCTCCCGACAATCACTTATTGAGGGACGACCTCCAGAACCTTTCCCTTTGGTTGTGCAAATTTTGCACTGAGATACGCAAAGTGGATGGGACTCACTATCCCCCACGTACCATCCAGCACTACCTTCTTGATATCCAGCGCCACATCAGAGCCTGCAAGGAGAGCCGCATTAACCTTTTTACTGACAGTGAATTCTGTTGTTTGCGCAAGTTGGTTGACGCTTTGTACCGCAAGCTCCATTCTGAAGGCATTGGCTGTTCTGTGAGCCACACCGAGACGCTCACTGATAAAGACGAAGAAAAGATGTGGCAGTCCGGCGTCCTCAATCCTGATACTCTGCAAGGCCTACTAAATGCGTATTCTTTCTGAACGGGAAGAACTTTTGCCTGCATGGAAGTGCCGAGCACGGAGACCTTAAGATTTCCCAGCTGAAGCATGAAGCTGTGAAGTTGGACGGCAAGTATGTAGTTCAATATACTTATACAGAGCACGTGTCCAAGAACAGGGCAGGAGGCTTGAAACAAATCAAGCAGGCAAACAAAATTGTACACCAGTACAAAAGCACGGATGTGAACCGTTGCCACTTCGTTTTGCTTGATAAGTACTTGTCCAAATTGCCAAAGGAAGCCCTCAAAAAGGACACATTCTATCTGAGAGCAAAGGCTGCCTTACCAGCTGAGGCTGAAGATCCCTGGTTTACAGCTGTGCCAGTAGGTTGAAATGTACTTGAATGATGAAAGCAATGGCCTCAGAAAGAAAGCTGGAGAAGGCTGTAACCAATCACAGCCTGCGATCATACGGCATCTCCAAGGTGTTTCGTGGGGATGTTCCTGAAAAGGTGATCATGGAAATGAGTGGACATCAGCCTTTGGAGGGAGTCAGACAGTATGAAAGAACAAGTGCCTTACAGGAGGTGCAAGTATGCAAGGTACTGGAGACAAACGAAAATTTTCTCAGCCACTGGCAAACCCCACTCCTTCCAGACCACTACAAACTGCAACACGACCAACTTTCCACTTTCAGGGGTGCATCTTTACCAACTGCATCTTCCAGCTGCCAAAGGCCTACGAAGAGGACTTTTCCGACATCGACATCAAAGAATTTCTCGAGTCTTAAACACTTTGTGCTGCCCTTCCTAGTCTAGCACTTGCCTTGCTGTACTTGACCTTTGTAACTGCTGATTGAACTTGTGTTTACTTTGATAGCCATATATGGAGAATGCGTGGGAAGGTGGGCATAACGTGTTCCCACCTTAAAGCCATATATGGAGGTGTTAGGGGCGCTTACGTGGTTACTGCAGTGCTGGTAACCTGTTTACCTGCACACCGGTGCCTTTGATGTATGACCTAATCATGTGATAATGTATGTTACATGCACACTGGTATTTAGGAGTTGTGGGTGTTAGTTATTGTTGGGTGTACATTAATAGTCTTATTGTAGCTCTTGATTAGCATTTACTCACTGTCCTTGTGTTATGTGCGTGTACACTGCAGGGGCTGGGCATTTTTATCAACAGCCATTGTCATGATGATCATAACCATACTCATCTTCCTTCTACTGCCTTCTGGTATGTATGTATGGATGAGGTTTGTTCAATGGTGGTGCTTCCTGCTTGTTTACTGGCGTTGCTATGCACATGTATGCTTGACACATGCTGTTCTGTTTTTGTAACACAGAGCAAGTTGATTATTCTTCTTGCTTCACTTTGGTCACCTCTGACAATGTCTCTAACCCTTCTCAATACAATTTGAGCAAGTATAATCTTTGATCCTTTGTGCAAGGCAGCCATTTCATTGACTTCATCGTCAATTCATATACGCAATGAATGTTTAGAAGCATTTGAATATTTTTAGACAGAAGTTTGAACTGTGAAATCAGCATTCACGCCAACCCTATTATTCTTGTGTGAAAAGTCATTGTACAGCTGTCAATGCCTGCAGCCATTGTTACCTGGATATATCAGTCTTCCACATCGAAGATTCAGCTGACTTTGATGAGTGATTGATGGATTAAGTAATTTGATTTGTTACCTGGTGTACATTCGTGTTATGTGCAGTAGAGCCAATGTTTTGCTCCTGCATGTTATAGAGCCTACTGTGGTTGGATTAGCTCCAGCTAAAACAGACCAAAATCAGAAGAAGGTAAAAAGAGGAGAAAGGAAGATAGAGAAGGTGAGTAGAAGAAGTTCGGAGAAGGGAAGGGTTGCGGAGGGGATGAGTCAGAGGGCTTGTAGAAGCATGATGTGTCTTTCCGTCTTTGTGTTACACCATGAAATGTAGTTGGAAAGGGAACAAGCTGAAAACAAAGAGAAGCAGCAACCAAATGCAGTTGGGTTCTTTAGAGCCCTGTTAATACCTGTAAGTGTTTTCTGGATTCATACCATATTCTGTGCATACATATGCATCATACATACATACACACATACAATTTACACAATGTCATACAATTTAGAATGTTGTTGCTGCTGTATTTTTCACTGTACTGTTCACGTACTGTATTGTTCATGTGTTTCATACATAATGCACTCACGGGCACAGTACATAGCGCATATGTACATACATCTACATGGTGAGGCTGTACATGTATGCCTTAATTGTATGTATGTTATTTTCAGTGTGGCACAACCCATGGTGTGTACACCATGGATGTACGGGAGAGGAAGGGATTTGTGTGCATGTACATATTTGTGTGTAAGTGGACCATTTTGTCTCATTAACAGTAATGGTCCTAAATATGGAAGAAATCCTTGTCATGCTACGTATTGTGTCTATTATTGGCAAAGAATTGCGCTCTGGCTTCAAATAACATACTGCAACTAAACTACTGTATAATGTTGATGAAACAAAACAGGATGTGATGAACAGATGCAGCTGCAGTGTGCACAACCAAAGTTGTAGTAGGTTAGATTGGGAGCAGAAGGAAAAGAGCAGTGGCAGTTGGTGTGCATCCTGTTCTGCTCAGTGATGGCCATCACCCTTGAAATCTGCAAGTTGCGCTGATGGTGTTTACTGCAGGCAGGACATAACAAATAAGGCAGTACTGAAGTGGGCGTACATGCATACTGTGTGTAGTGGTGGTTGCGGTCTGTGTGTGATGGTGGTATATACTCCCGCTCAGTCCAGCTCACTCTCGCCACACAACTGGTGCGGCACAAGTGCTTTTCAAGCATATTAGCTGTAGTACTAGTGTGTTAGAAGCTGCTGATTAGCTAATACTCCTTGGCTTGATTGGCTCCGGCCAGATCATACTGCAACAGTACAATTGTGTATGTATGCTACACTCATGGACGCAATCTGGTTATGTGAAAGTACGTTTTCACTGGTCGCAGTGTGGCTGTAGGTGATCCAATACATTCTCCTCTCAGCAGTGGAGATGCAATGTGTACATCACTCTCTATTCTGAATACTGTCCTTGATGAACGCTACAGCACTCGGTGCTGCTGAACTATGGAGTGCTTACAAACCACGGAATCTCCTCGCTGACTTGTGGTGAGACTGTATAGAGTATAGAAGCAAATTTGCTCCAGTACTCTCTCAAACAGATTCTTTGCGGCTGCCGGAAATCAAATGGATTTGCTGCATTCCAAATGGGTTGAGATTTATAATAGTTAATTGTTGACCACTTTGTGTCTCTGGTGATTTACAGTAGACCACTTGGGACATGGTTACATTGTGCCATTGAACCTCATGCACCTAATTGCAGAGACACACCTCGTGTCACCGTTAACTATGACAAAATGTTCGTACATGATACATACACATGCACACGCACACCACTCCTTCATCCTGCAGGGCGTGATTGAATACTCACTTGCCCTGTTTTTCACTAAACTCGTCACCTATACCTTCCTGTTCTGGCTTCCATTTTACATCAGTAACAATTCCAGTGAGTCTCATACAGTGTCTACATATGGTATATCCATCACTGAGTGAAAATTGCTGAAACTGTCTGCTGTCATGATCTGTTGTCACAAGGTATTTACACCAACCACCTTGTGATTCTTTAGAGTTTCCAATCACGAACTTTGAGTCAGCCTGGATCGCTGTTTTCTTTGACATTGGTGGAATATTTGGTATGTTGCCACTTTTTAAGTACATTTTCATACACAATTTTACGCATGGACCCATGGTCTGGCATGAACATTGCATATTTCAGGGAAGTGGCAATTCAGGAAGCTGTTTGTTTTAACACTTCTTGCATATTTTTGTTACTTTTTACAGGAAATGTTGGCATTGGACTGCTCTCAGACTTTCTACATGTCAGAGCCATACCAACATTTGGATCTCTAATGCTGTCAGTGCCAATGGTTAGTGATGTCTGTTTGGTGTTGAGTAGTAAGGGGTGATGGTGTTATGTACACTGTACCCATTTTTCCATAGTTGGTGGTATACAGATCATTTGGTGGAGTGTCTCAAAGTGCAGCTATTAGTAAGTATGCTAATGTACATCAGTATCGTGTGTGTGTGTGTGTGTGTGTGTGTGTGTGTGTGTGTGTGTGCGTGTGTGTGTGTGCGTGCGCATGTGTGTGTGTGGGTGGGTGGGTGGGTGTGCATGTGTGGGTGTGTGGGTGTGGTTTGGTGTGGTGTGCGTGTGCTTCTGTGTGTGTAGGTGTGGGAGTGTACTTGTAGGTGTGTGTGAATGTGAGTTGTATGGCGAATGCGCACTTACGGTATTTGTCACAAGTTACTTGCGCCAGTCTGCTGAATCCAGCTGAATCCTGCATACTGATACGTACGTACAAAGAATTTGAGATTAATTGGATGATTATTCTTAGCGGTTTGGGTAATTCTAGGTGATTCAGTCGAATCAACTTGGTGAATCTGCGGATCCTCCAGGGCCAATTGGTGGCTCCTTGCACATCCGCCACTAAACGTTCTTTGGAGGATTTGCGAATGTTTATATCTTGCTGCGCATGAATTCGCAGATCTCCTATACGGCAAGTCTGCAAAGTAAAGAAAGTTACTTGTGACAAGTACTGTACACATGTATTTTAATGCATGGTATGCATAGTGCTTTTGTATGCACATAAGTACATGCTTGTTGGTGACGTGTGTCTGTCTGTCTGTCTGTGTGCGTGCATGCATGTGTATGTTCATTATGTACATACTATCCAGATTATGTGAATATGTAATATAATATTAATTATAGCGCATGGTATATTTCTGTCTGCTATATGCTTGAAATGCACATACGTATGTATAATCAGGTCTCGTAATGCTGACTGGTGTCTTTGTCAGTGCACCCTTCGCCATCATCACAACTGCCATCTCAGTGGATTTGGTTAGCATTGCATTCTGTGACTTGCAGCACAATGAATTTGTGGTGTACTATTCAGAGAAGGGCCATCACACTACGTTGGTGGCAATGTGCACCCAGCAAGTACATGTGCAGGCATATACACTCACCCACCCACACACCTACGTACATACATGTACATACCCACACAGCACATGCATACACCTCCCACATGCACTCACACACACACACACACACACACACACACGCACACACACACACACACACACACACACACACACACACACACACACACACCACACATGCTCAAGATCATAGACAGACTGATAGCCCTGCTGACTGTGTGTCATTCTATTCTTATGTATACTACACACCCTATGTGTTATGTATGAATTTTACGGTATATATGTCCTGCCTCCAACAAATGCTCACATATGCTGTATGTACATACATAGGGCACTCACAAGTCACTGAAAGAGAACCATAAAGCGACTGCAACTGTTTCTGGTATCATTAATGGTACAGGATCGCTGGGTAAGTGTGTGAGACTGATCACAATGGGAAAGTTAATGTCATATTTTGCATGTACCATGGCTGTGCATAGATAATTCACTCGTCTCTCCCCACCTGCCCTTCCACCTGCCCTCCCACCTTCCCTCCCACCTCCCCTCCCACCTTCCCATACCCTGTACACAAACTAGGGGCTGCTTGTGGTCCACTGCTGACTGGTGTCATCTCATCGTACACTGGTGGCGGAGAGGTGAGATTTGAGCTGTTCTTGAATGCCTTGCCTATGACCTGCTGTCTACTGTTTACTGCTGAAGTGCTCATTTCTCCAAATTTCCATTCAGGGTTGGCAGAATGTGTTTTACCTGCTAATGACTTCCAGCTTTTTGGCAGCTTTGGTTAGTAGTGACAGAATGGTGCACTGGACTGAGCATAGTGTTCTGTTGTGATTCCGTTGTATATCTGTGTGGAAACAATACCAATACTTCTTACTATCTATTGATATTCTCATAACATTTGTTTATTTGTCATTCTTTATCTCAATTCAATTGCAGTGCACTCTTCGCTTAGTCATCACAGAAGTAACTAATTTTGCAAAGTGGGTTCAGAAGTGGAAGCAATCATCTGGCACGTACAGCCTAAGGCAAGATTGATTTATGGTTGACTTCCTTCAATTAACATAATTTCATTTATGTATGTAGTGTACAGTATGTACAGTACATCCTTCATAGCCAGCAAGCCAGTTACAGTAGTAATCCCTCCAAGTAAGATTTCATTGCTTTTTGTACACTAATAGTATAACTGTTATGCTAGCATTTATACGTGTATGATGCACATTCTTTCACTGGCATGCTGTGTGATAATACGATATGCAAACAACGCCTGGAGCAAGTGGGAGCTTGGAGGGAGGTGAGTGGGGTGTGGCAGGGCCGGGATTGATGACCATTAGGTGTTGAGAATCTATTGAGCTGGGAATAGTCGAGGTGCACACCCCTCATGAAAAGCAATTGGTGTACATCCCAAGGTGTACCATAATAATATGCTTTAACTTGCGTGGTGTTAAACATTTGCGGTTTGCGAGTTTTCGCAATTTTCGTGTTTTTGCTTTCATGGTTGCAGAGTCTCAGGCATGCAAGAAAGCTAAAGCCTTGTGTAAGTTTTTGTGGGATGAAGCTTTCACAGATGATCTGCAAGCACCACAATAGTTTAACTCGACTCAACGCTCTGGGTGGGGCTTATTTCTGTTGGTTTGTACCATACCATATAACTATCTTATTTGTGCAGCATCTGCTTTCCCTGTGTCGTATATATGTCAGTCAAATGTCATTTATACCATTACGCATTTGTTGTACAAGCTTTGCTGTGTGCTATCAGACATGATTTTATACACACAACACACACTGTATTGTACAGCGCAAAAGCCCAAACTGCCGAGCAGGTAGCTAAGGCCTGACAAGGCCAGCGAGTGCTGCGTCAAGCAGAAACTGAAGCACAGACAGCTTCGGCTGGCTAAGGACAGGGAATGCAAGCCCGTGCATCGTCAGGCAGACACTGCAGACCATACACAGCTTCGGCTCACAGAGGCCAAGAAACGCCAGCGCTGTTAGAAAGAAACTGCAGAGCAGACATAGCTTTGGCTCGAAGTCTGCAGCATCCTGCTGCGTCGGCCTTCTATCCATCCATAGATCCTACTTCGTCCTTACTCCCGTGGCCCTTCCCACTCCTTCCCCATCTGTATCTTCCACTCCTCCCATGTACCTAGAGTAACTGCATTCTCCATCATGTCTTGCTCTTAAGGAACTCCTAATTCCTGACCCTCATACAGTTAATGGGCCTTGTGCACACCACCATTGTCTTCTCCCCTCCCTAGCTCTTACAAATCTGCTAACACTCATCTTACAGCCTCTCCAGCTCTTTAACACTCACGCACATTGCTTGTGTTTCATGTACTATGGCTACAATTCATTCGGCTTGCTCAGGCTCATCCCCATGATGCAATGCATCTCCCTAGTAATTTATTATACGCTAAAAGATCCTGGAAAGCATGAAGTAGGTGCTTTATGCACACAACTGTCTATACGTAGCCCATTTTGTGTCGGCTTAATTAATGTTGTACATGGGAAGTATACATACCACATGCACTGACCCATTGATCACTATGCTACTGCCATGCAATTTATGCATAATTATCGATTATATTCAAAGTGTATTAATTATTGATGTAGGAGTATGTCTTGAGAATGTGCACTGATCCACCAAATCAGTTTGGGTATGCAAGCATAGTATTCTTGTACAGAGGTATATATAGTCTCTTAGGTGCTTTCATCATGTGATCAATGCAACAGTTACCAAAGAAGCTGTTTCCTGGGCATTGCAGTATATATCCCGTGGACAGACCTACAAGCAACCAATTTATCACCGAGCAATTGCAACCATCCGGCTTTTATAATGGCACTTACAAAATTATAGTTTCAATGACATCCAGGGAGGTCGCCACATTCCTTTGAGCTTTTTGGCCACCTCCTGTAGTTGGATAGTGACTTCATGCTCTAGCAAACATCAAAGCAAGCAGATTGCAATGGACCTGTGAGGGAGGCGACATGAGAGAATGGGTGAAAAAGGAGAAGGAGCCTCTCGGGAGGATTAAGTGTTACACTGCAATTGAGGTGTGAGTCAAAGCTAACACCTTGCTGCATGAAGAGCCATAGTATTGCATACGTGTGGAGGGAAGGTGTAATCATTTGCTAGATAACTATTAAAATATGAGTGGATTCATGCACTCAGAGTGTATTAGATGATATAGAGGTAAAATTTTATGAATTATTACGAATAACTTAAATTTCGTTTATGCTTGCATGCATGTAGCATCCATGTCTGACATCAGATCAGTTTGTATGTTGTTAATTAAATGAGACCGATTACGTGGTGCATGGGTTAAGTGCATGTACTAGTAATTGTATTTAGGATTAGAAGGCAGAAGACATTCTTGCATGTAGCTAAGGACCATGGGTAATGCTCAACCGTGTAACAGCCTTTACTTGTTTCTGTCCTTTTTATGCCGTCCCTACATTCTTACAATTTTTGTAGAAAATTTTTATTATGTCTAGTACATACATACATACATACATACATATATACATAGTCCATTACGAACATGAAGCCATACAAATACCTAAAAGTGAAAACAAAAAATACAAATTTAGTGTGATTTAGTACAGAGCAAATGTAGTTTGATGTAGCTGCGGCCTCCCAGTTAACTCAACATTGCATGCCAGTTCAGCACCCCCAAAAACCAGGGGAAGTGATAAATGGTAAGCTGTTTTGCCCACAACTAAACGCAGTAGCAGCCCAAATAATGTAAAGGTGCGGTCGGAAATAGTACCCCTAGGCCTGTACAAGAATATAGGCAAAGCACTGCTGAAACATCGAAACTCAGAGAAAGTATATAAAAAGCACTTACTTTAAACTCAGCTGTGCATGCAGCAGATGGGGCCTAAAGTGCATGGGTGGCTGACAAAGATCAACTGGCAGGTCAGTCTAGCCTTGTACCCAGTCCCTATTTCCATTTCGGAAGTCAGAATGGAAATAGACTGGTACAAGGCTAAGATCGTGCAGCCCCTGCATGCGGTGAGTCTGAGTAGCATGGGAGGAACTAGCCTCGTTCCCAGGCTGTTCAACGCGGACGGCCTGGGAACGAGATGGAGAGGCTAGAACAAGAGATAACACTCCTTGCAGGCAAAGAGGCAATTATTCCAGTCCCCAACAGGGAGGAGCATTACCTCAGCCCAGTGTTCTTGGTTCTAAAAGCAGATGGGGCAAGTCGACTTGTGATCAACCTGAAATCGCTGAACAGGCACATAGTCACACGTCATTTCAAGATGGAGTCGATCAGAACTGTGAAAGGTATAATACAAAAGGGCGACTGGATGACAAAACTGAATTTGAAGGATGCATACCTCTCGATCCCCATTTATCCATCTCACCAGAGATTCCTCCAGTTCCAAATATGGGATCAACTATGGCAGTTCAAGGCCCTCCCCTTTGGCCTCAGCAGTGCTCCCTGCACCTTCACCAAGCTGTTGAAGCCTGTAGTGGCTAATATGAGGAAACTGGGCTCCCGGACAATCCTGTACCTCGACGACATGCTGATCCCTCTGACAACAAACAGCCCCACTGAACAAATAACAAACTGATCTTACTGTATGTGTGTCTGTGTTGTTTGTACTATGTATGTGTTATGGGTGCCTGGAAGAGTAGCCTTCTGGCTAAAGGTTCCCCACATTAAATAAGATCAATTATTATTATTATTATTATTATCATGGCAGAGAGTATGGAGAAGGTAAGGAGAAATCTGGCCATGGCAATAGAGTTGCTGACAGGCCTGGGCTTCATTGTGAATGTGAAGAAGAGCATTCTTGTACCGACTCAGGAGCTGGATTTCCTTGGGTTCTGTCTGAACTCCCAGGACATGACTACCCTTCCACAGTCAAAGCTGCAATCGCTGAAGAACATGGCCACAGAGATGATGGGCAGGCAGAAGACCACAGTACGGGAGTTGGCCTGCCTCCTGGGAATGGTGGCATCTCACCCTACAGTTCTCCCTGCACCCCTTTACTATCGACACCTAGAGAGAGCCAAGACAAGAGCTCTTCAGAACGACCTCTCATACAAGACAGATACAAATAGATGGGAGCTGAAGGTCAGACCTACAGTGATGGGCAGCCTGTCCAAGCCACAGCAACGGACGAACATTGCAGATTACTCATTGGGAACTGAAGATCAAATCAGATGTATCCCAAATGGGGCGGGGAGCCAGTTGTCAAGGAAATTCCACCGGAGGGCCCTGGACGGATCAGGAGAGAAGTCACCACATTATTTATCTCGAGTTGCTGGCTGTGTTTCTGGCCTTACAATGCTTTGCCACTGACAGCAGGGCGACGGCGATCCTGCTCTGCCTGGACAATGTGACAGCCATTGCCTTCCCGAACAGAATGGGTGGGACCCACTCTACCCTCTTATGCAACTTAGCTGTGGACATATGGAAGTGGTGCCTGGACAGGAGTATACTGATACATGCCGAACACCTTCCAGGATCACAGAACTTCCGGGCAGACTGGCAATCCCGGCATGTGACGGACTCCAGCGATTGGGCACTCCACTGGAGCATTTTTTTGGAGCTGGACGACAGGCTAGGACCCTTCTCAGTCAACCTATTCGCTTCTCACACCAATGCACAGCTCCCGCAATACTGCAGTTGGAGGCTGGACCCTTCAGCCATGGCAGTGGACGGACTATCCATCCCATGGAAAGAGCACAACTCCTACATGTTTCCCCCATATGCACTAATCCCTCGTTGCTAGGACAAGCTGGGAGAGGAGGAAGCAACAGCAGTAATGATTGCCCCGGTATGGCCGAACCAAATCTGGTTCCCTCGGCTGCTCAGGACTCTGATAGACCTCCCCATGCTCTTACCACCGGTTCAGAACATTGTAACCGACCACGAGGGCCTGAATCACCTGTTGGTGATGGAAGGACACCTCCCACTGGCCACCTGGCCCATCTCAGGGGATATTACCGCACAGCAGGACTTTCTGAGCGAGTTATCAGCATCCTCAGGAAGTCTTGGAGACACTCAACAAAATCTTCTTATGCAAATGCCTGCAGACAATGGGTTTGCTGGTGTCTTGAACGGGGGTGTTGATTCCATTTCAGCCCCTGTAAGTGACATCCTGGAATTCCCTTTTGAGCAGTTTGAGGCTGGGAAACAATGTTGCACCCTCAACAGTATAAGATCAGCTATTTCAATGGCACACTTATAGGTGGATGGTAAGCGAGTGGGTCAACACCCCCTAGTCTCACGATTTCTGAAGGGTGTCTTCAATTACCGACCACCGGCACCAAAGTACTCTACCACCTGGAATGTGGATGTTGTTCTATCCTATCTCAGGATGCTCCCAGATAATGACAACCTATCCTTCCAGTTGTTATCCCACAAAGTGGCTAAGTTAATGGCATTAGCTAATGCAGATTGATGCTCAGATTTGGCTGTACTGGACTTGGATTACCGATCCTTTCAGGGTAAAGGAGTCAGATTTCTTATCCCAGGGCTAACCAAAACAAGGCAAATGGGCCCCCCAATTGAAGCCTATTACACTGCCTTCCCCCATGACCCAAAAATCTGATCGAACAATCGGAAGGCTTTCGCCCCAAGCACGACTAAACAAAGGGTAGTCCACTCTTCATTTCAGTCTGCAAGCCCTACAAGCCAGTGAAAGCAGCCACAATCGGCCACTGGTTGAAGACAGTAATGGACTCAGCAGGGATTGACACCAACATCTTCTCAGCTCATTCCACTCGGGGCGCTGCCACCTTCAAAGCTAGAGCAGGGGGCATTTCAACAGCAGAATACTGAGAGCGGCTAACTGAAGCTCTGCCTCTACATTTTCCCGCTTCTACCACTGACCAACTGAAACAAGTATTTCGAGTTAAAAACTCGTGGGGCTGCCGCCCCAACTCGAAATACTTGCTCCCTTCGGTCGCTGCTCTGTCACTCACAATAGGTAAACATGACATCGCGTCACAATACCTCAGTAACTTCAGCACACACACACACACACACACACACACACCACTATCACCAGACACATGAGACACACACACACACACACGCACACATACACATGCACACACACACACACACACACACGCACACATACACATGCACACACACACACACACACGCACACATACACATGCACACACACACACACACACACACACACACACACACACACACACCACACACACACACACACACCACACACACCACATGCACACACACACCACACACACACCACATGCACACACACACCACACACACACACACCACATACACACACACACACACACACACACACCACATACACACACACACACACCACACACACACACACACACACACAAACCCACAACACATGCACAGAGAAATGTTCAGCAGACAGACACATGACTGCTTATAGCACGTGCATTTACAGTGAGTAATTACAGAAACATAATGTACCAAGGAACCCACAGTCGCCAGAGTAGCTAGTGGTCTGTGGTGGCAAAAGCTACGTACGTTTGCTACAGCGCAGTACGCGTGGGCCAGGTTCTGAAGAGCATTTAGAAGGGCAACCGTGCGAGTTAAGCTTTTCAACGCTAGAAACGGTTGAAAAACGTTAGCGTGTACATATCACGGCGTTCACCAGTTTCTACGTTACTCCTGTCATGTGTTCCAGGCGGCGGAGTGAAGTCCTCCGAGGCGGCGCGGCCATTATCGAAGAAGGCGCGGGGCGAAGTCGATGACCTGTTGGGCGCTGTCTCGAAGCTGTGTCTTTGCCCGTCGATCAGAAGTGCTGTAGGAGTCTGTTCCAGGATCAGAGGCGGAAGAGAACGTCCAAAGTTCGCTAAAACGTCGTTTGGAAGCCGGTTTTCAAAGTCCCTTGGCCTCGCACACGGTCCACTTCCGGCCGAATAAAATGGCCGACAATATAAATTCCCTATACCCAATACTTCGCCCAATACATTCAATATAAATGTAAGCATTGACGTACAACCGTAGGTTGGCGTATTATATATATACTAGCGAACAGACCTGCCCTTCGGGCAGGTCTCTCCGCGTGCTCGGCGTATGCCAGCTGGTCGGACACAGGCTGGTAATGCCATTGCTACTCAGGCCCCAGCTAGTAATGTACTGGCTGGTCATGCATGCTCTGGCAAAGGATAGTCCAGGCTGGCCCGGTGATGTCAGTGTGACTGATGTACCATGTGTGCATGCAATTTACATGGAAGATCACCGTAGACAAACAACGGATAGTTGTAAGAAGCTGATGGTTTCTGTGTGTGAGACAACCCCCCTTTCCTTTTCCCGCTTCGGCATCCCGCTAGCTTGGGTGTAATCCTCGCACCTGCGCGCGAACGCCTAGGATACGGCATACTGTCTTCCAAGATCCAAGATGGCCGACGGTCGGTTCATCCTGGGTTTTCGCCACACGCTCCTCGGCAGCAGCTTATTTTAGCACGTCTACCACCTTATATTGATGTAAGGTACAGCGTACGACGGCTGGGAACGTTTGGACACGTTTCGTCAACGTACGCGGGAGGAGTTCGCGAACAACGGTTGGGGTTCTTCTTTTGTATTGGCAGCATAGGAGCGTGCGCGGAAAACCGTATATTTTCTCCGTAAATCCAAGATGGCGGCCGGTCGTTTGGAGGTTTTTCGCCGCGCACTCCTCGACAGGGGCTTCTTCGCCCACGTCGCCCCCCTTAGATCGAGACCGGGTGTGGCGTCCGTAATCTGGGAAAGTTTGGTGTCCATGCGCCGTTGCTCGCGGGAGGAGTTCGCGAACAACCGTTCTGCTCAACTACTTCTTTATATATATAGATATATATATATATCCGTAACATGAAGCCATATGAAAACGTCAATTTGAAAACAATATAGGGGCTGCCTGCGGCAGCCCCTAAAAAGGCAATTTGGCTATGAGGTGCTCACCAGACATGACACCCCTCCAACTTTGATGAGCTTTGAATGATACCATGTAGTAAATTGACTATGTTGTTGAAGTGTATTCGGAACCTCCGAAATACAATTACAAATTCCTTGTAGCAATCTGATGAGGAGGATGAATTGTATGATGAGGCAGAGAATACACGGAGACAACATAGTTTCCCTAGCCTTACCCTGGTCTCTATACCTTCTATACCGTGGGTATCACAATGTGGGAAGGAACCCAACACTACAAGAACCATACCTCATAACCAATTCTGATGGCATATCGATCTGGCTGTCATAATAGTTATTCATCAACTGACTGTATCTACGTGTAGCTAATTGAAACACAGTTGTGGCCTTCCTTGTAGCTGTTACCTATGTTAGGCGTTAGATTCTGCTGCCGAGTCTGGCTATATACATACCTGCTGGTTGTGGGTTCCTGCAGATGTCTGTATGATGTATACTTCAATTATTGTGACAAATTACATGTATACACTCTCGCAGTACCAAAAGGTGGGCTAGAGCAGGTGACCACTCCATATATAGGCTGTGCATGTGTGCATGATGTCATATAAGATTGCTTCTATAAATAGACTTTAAACTCTGCTGGTTGGGTAGAATATCAAGGATATACCATGTAGTAAACTGACTATGTTGTCTCCGTGTATTCTCCACCTCCTCATACAATTCATGACATTGTTATTTAGCTAATTCATGCTATTAGTACTTGATGTAATTTGATCATTTGTATTAATTTATGTTTTATTACAACTTTTGTGTCTGTAGCTATCCTATTGGCTTGTTGTATCATGCATATCATTTCTTAGTGATGAAAACTGTATTATATTCCATACAGGAGATTGCTTAATCACATGCGTGCGCGATATTCTTGCACTACGACCGCAGCTCTGGATGCTCACCTTCTTTCCCTGGATTGTAGTACAGGAAGACAGTTCCTCCTAGGGGGTTGATGGGCGGTAAGGCTGCTGCGTTCTCTGTATCTTGCAGAAGATCATGCGCTCTTGATGCAGAAAGTTCTTGATTCGTTCTTTCTAACACGGGTCTCCTCACTTGCAGGTTCCATATCACTCAGGGTTATCACCTAGATCGCACCTTCTTGCTTTATATATACCGTCGTCTATCGCCTTACAGTTTAACACCAGTCACTAGCACTATGCAAAATCTTGTTCGCACTTAGCTAGCTGTTTACAAGAAAGACGGCGAAGTGCGGCTCTAGCTATTCTTCGCGGAAGCGCTGCACCGGCGGTAACATATCAGGCTTCCAGCAGCCTTTTTGTTCAAATGGTCAAATGTATGTTCAAGATCGACTGCCCTTGGTCCGAATTTTATACCGGCGGTCCGACATTTATATCGATTCAGCCATTTTTCGGACCGTCCTATTCAATGTATGGTCCGGTCCGGTCCGGTCCGTTACGGTCCGTAAATTATACCGAACCAGGTGTTGTGCAATAAGTGAAAAAAATTTTCGCGAGCTCCGCCTTATTGTACCACTACAGCCCCGCCTTACTGAAACTACTTCCTACGCCCCTGTGTAAGTACCTGTGGGTGTTGTCTACGTAGACTAGCCGTGTGGTTGCGTGATAGGGAGGATACGTTTGGCTACTGTAGTCACGGGTTTGCTGCTTGGGCTTCCTTGTTTCCTTCAATCCCCTCACTCTCTCCTCAGTGAACTATCTTGGTGTCTCTGAGAATGTGCCACCGCCAGAAATGAATGGCGAAGTCCGTCTAGAGATGAATGGTGACAGCATTCAGAGGGTTTCATCACCAGAGAATGGTCGCACCTTTCAGATGGCATCATCACCAGATGAGAAAGGTCACACCCTCCAGATGACCCCTGAAGAGAGTGGTGACTCTGTTCAGATGATTCCCAAGTCCAACATGCAGGTGACCTTACTAGTGTGTTACTTTGGTGTGTCTCGTTTTACTGTACCCTTAAGCTAAACATATGGGTTTTCGAACCTGATGGGTTCCTTGGAAGCACAGGTTACCAGCATAATTTTATAGCAGAGAACAGCTTCAGACTTACCTTGTCCTCAACTAGCACAGGACCCAAAGTAGTGAGGAGCAAACTATGGGAACTATTCTTTATTTATTTTATGTACATGGTGGAGGTATATGCGTGTCCATAGCAGTTGTGGTGCCTCTTGTGTGTGTGTGTAGCTTGAGCCTGTGTTGTGTGTGTGTATAGATGTGTAGCTATGTACGTACTTAAGCCTGTTGGTTTTCAGAAGATTGAACAACACCACTTTATTGTTGATCACTTGGCTGTTGACTGTGCTGTTACTGTTAATTAATGTGCGTGTGCTACAGCATTCACACTTTTGGGGACAGTGCAAGTGTCCTGACCAGACAAGTGTTCTCTTGTGTCAGAGTTAGTTTTGTACACTTCTACGTACAATCGTGTGGCTGAAAACGGCAGCGCTCTTGCCAATGTACATGTGGTTTCACATGCTCTACAGTCACACGATAGTCATGCACTCGTATTATCACATTGTTTCTGAAGTTACCCATTTTTAGCATATGAAAACAATGTGTGTAGACACATGTAAATGATGCAGTACAAGAACAATTCGAAAACAGCCGTTTCCAAAGACGTTCTAGTGTAAACACCGCCTTAGATCTTTGCAGCACTGGTGTGCATATACCCATTGCTACTGAGGGTTTGGGTATAGACTATAGGCTCGTTAGCACCATTCTTGCCTATCTTTGCACTGTTCTGCTGGCAGTAATGTCTCCCTAATGTTCCCTTTAGCACTACATTCTATATACAGCTTTCCACTCCTCTGGTGTGAGTGCTCTTTGCTGCCCCCCTCCCTTTCCTCCCAGGATGACCTCCACCTACCTCGTTGGTCCTACCCAGCCCTTCGAGTGCCTTGGTTCCTCCTGATAGTGGAGGCCACCGGGCTGTGTCAGTGTTTTGGGAGGAGGAAGGTCAGACGGAGAACGTACGTTTGTTGGTCATTTTGGTCAAAAGGCTTGATGTATTGTGGTTGTGTGTGTGTGTGCAGTGTGTAGGGGAAGGTAGCCTTGGGGTAGCAAGGTACGTAGGCTGTTGTAGAGATAGGATCTACACAGAATGGAGAGCATAATGAGCTGCTTATGTAATAAATTGGTGTACTTTCATTTGACGCTGCCACTGCTTAGTTTGTTAAAGTGTTGCTTTGTTTCACTCTTTATCCTGCTTGCCCAGTCTTGGTTAAACAGTGTGCTGCTTAGCTGTGAACAGATTTACCTCATTAATTGATAGAGAATATTATAAGAAGAAGATACATGTAAATTTATGTACTTGCAAATGGTGAAATTGACGGCATGTGAATGTGTATTGCAGGTTGGAATATGTTGGCATTCTCCCACCCTCTCTCTCTCTGTTCCCAGGTATCAGATGTTGGTGCTTGTCATGACGTTTTTATCGTATGTGACTTACTACATGACTAGAAGGACACTTAGTGCAGTGAAGGTGTGTGTGTGTGTGTGTGTGTGTGTGTGTGTGTGTGTGTGTATGTGTGTGTGTGTGTGTGTGTGTGTGTGTGTGTGTGTGTGTGTGTGTGTGTGTGTGTGTGTGTGTGTGTGTGTGTGTGTGTGTGTGTGTGTGTGCATCTGCGTGTGTATGCATGCATGTGTCTACGTGCATGTGAGAGTGTGTATGTGTGTGTGTGCGTGTATGTACAAATGTAAATTAGATTACACCAATCCTCCCTGTATTATGACTCTATGCAGAGTCTCCTAGATCCCACCGACTGTCTCAACGCTACTAACTCCTCCGGCTCATTCAACTCCTCACTGCCAAGGGAGGATCTGACATCTTCCTACCTCTCCAACTTGACTGAGCCCTGTCCTTCGGGATGGGCACCTTTCAGTGAGTTATGTAGTTCAAACTGCTACTAGAGTTTCACCGAATAGTGAATTGCGTATGCGATTGTGCTGTACGGGAGGTGTACTATGGTCTATGGGCTTTTACAGATGGACCTGATGGGAAAACGTTCTTGGGTGTCCTGGACTACACATTCATCTTCTTCTATGCAGTTGCCACGTACATCAGGTATTGAACTGTGTTAATACATACATACACACATTCTAGGGATTGGAACTGTATAGGCGCCGTTCCTTTCTTCTAGAGCTTATTAAACACACATGGCTTAGGTGTGAATCACCCATCACATGCATGGCTGTGCAGGCATGTGTGTATGGACACTCACATTCCCACATGCATTGCAAAATACACATGCACGTGTGCACACACACAGACGTATCATATCTGTATGTACACTATTCACTCAAGGTCACTGGATGCCGTGAAGTTACTTCTGGTTTTGTTATTGCCTTTCTCTCCTACAGTGGTGCCATTGCAGATCGGACTCCACTGAGGTACTTCCTTGTCGTGGGAATGTTTGGTGAGTTGAGGGGATGGGAAGGGACCAAGTTGTATGTCAGGTGATGTCATGGAACTGCTTACATACATGTATATGTAACTCTTCCAGTCAATATGACGGACTAACCATTAGCGAGGTTCCACTTTCTTCTTCCTCATATGTTCTATTGTGTATGCTGTGTATAGTGCCTGTTTCACCTGGGAAAGGACTAAGTAGTTTGACTGTACAGATAGAGAGATGAATGTATGCAGTAGCGCAGATGTTGTGCCTTGTATGATTCTCTTCACTGAAGAAGTGTGTTTACCTTCTTGCATTCAGGATGTGTACTGGCGAATGTGTTATTCGGAGTTGGTTTCTGGGGCAACATCCACTTCCTTGGGTATTTCATTGTTGTACAGGTAAGGAAGAGCGCCTATATGTTATGTCTTCTGCTCTGATTGTAATGGCTGTCAACCATCTGTTGACCTTCTCCCCTGTCTGAACTCCTATTGGCTCTCCTCTCCCTCCATTCCTTCTCTCCCCGATCCTACCACTCCCCTCAGATTTTTGGTGGAGCGATGCACTCCACCGGATGGCCAGGAGTGGTTGCTGTCATGAGCAACTGGTTAGGGAAGGGAAAGTGAGTGTGTAACTGATCGATAATAGTGGATAAGGGATAGTGAGTGTTTCAATAACTGATTCACAAGGTATCTGATCTGAACATATATAATTATGCCCCTCATGGCAGGGATGGTTTTTATAAAGTCGGTGCTCAGATTCTATTGGGGCTTATATATGTCAAGGATGTGTAAAAATGTTTCCTCCAAAAACAAGAGCAGATGAAGGGATGGTGCAATGTGTCTCTGAAGGGCATGGCAAACCACCTGGCGGAAAAACTATAGGAACAAGGAGGAGGGCCGGTCCATGCAAAGAAGGGGGCCAGCCTGTCCACGCAAAACCCAGGTCATTAACATTCGCTGACTTTGAATTCATTTGCACCATCTCTACATCTGGCAACATTTTGCTGCACCTCCTAGCTACTACTGCACAACCATTCTGGCTATTCAGCTTCCCTTTCGCACCTACAAGTATAGCCTTACCATTTACCCATCTCTCTGCTTTGCTGTGCTCTATTTTCCCTTTCCACAAGGTATATCCCTGCAAATTAAACTGCAGTCTACTTTGCTGTGTTCTAGGATCTAGGACCTTCTACTCTCCCAATTCATTATGTGTTTTCATGTAAGGCTTATCTCTTATGTAGCCATCTCTCTCTGCCATGAAACCCCGGCAAACCACTGCAGTGTCAATACTTAATATAGCTGCTCATTACATCACTACCTGCAAACCACCACACCCACTTTCATGCGCACACTGTTAAGCTCTAGGCCAGCACAAACATTGTACACTACAAATTATCCAGGTAGCTAGTGTCTTACAGTATATCAGAACACACCAGTACATATGCATGCACCACAGTGTACACCAGACTCTGCAATTGCTATATAGCTGTACAGCCTTTCCTCATCAGCGCTTTAGTCATGTACATGGGTGTATGCATGCAGCTTGGTGATGCATACATGGGAATGCATACATAGCTGGAATAGGCATGGAATCTTAATCGCATGCACGTAGCAGCCCTTTAGCTTGTCATTGCACACTCAGAATTGTATAATAATATGCAGGTGGAGAAATAGTGGATGGTAGCAAGACTGCAGGCACAGCAAAATGTTGCCAGATGTAGGGATGGTGCAAATGTATTCAAAGTCAGTGAATGTTAATGACCTGGGTTTTGCATGGACAGGCTGGCCCCCCTCTTTGCATAGACTGGCCCTCCACCTAGTTCCTACATTTTTTTTTCTGCCAGGTGGTTTGCCATGCTCTTCAGAGGCACACTGCACCATCCCTACATTTGCCCTTGTTTTTGGAGGAAACATTTTTACACACCCTTGTTTCTCGAGTTTTTA
This sequence comes from Ianthella basta, assembly GCA_964019415.1. Classification (NCBI taxonomy): domain Eukaryota; kingdom Metazoa; phylum Porifera; class Demospongiae; order Verongiida; family Ianthellidae; genus Ianthella; species Ianthella basta. The sequence continues at coordinate 8,521,842 of OZ025868.1, read as the reverse complement.
TGGAATGCAAATTGCACACGGGCAACGGCTGATCTACTTGAAAGGATTCCAAACAACAATGGCAACAAAGGAATCAATGTGCCCCGACTGCATGGCATGGTGTGTAGCACATTGTGGCTGGGTGGGCAACCTAGGGTAGGCTGTGGTGGGTGGGTGCAAGATGTATTAATTCTATTTGGATAGGCTATATCATCATGCAGAGTTACTGCGATATAGGCTAGGACGACAGAACAGGAGGACTGGGGGCTGTAGTGCCCCTCCCGCCCCAAATTACTTGATCCAGGAAAAGGTGGCAGTAGGCAAGACTGGCTTGGTCACGGAGTAACTCCCACAATCTCAATCATATTTAGCTGCCTCTCTGACTCACTGTCTGGAGGGATATTGTCTATAACTACGTATATGCCCACACCACGATGATCTAGATGTACTGCCCTTACATGCATACAAAAGAGCTGCATTAAACCTACACCCTGAATGCAGGATGATTGTGGAGTGGAACCGAAAGTGATAGCTAGTTCTGTACCGCCAAACGAACGCGGAAATGACAGCTGGAAGCAACCGCGCAGTAAGTGAAATGGCACGACTGTGGCTAATCTCCAAAATGGCGCGCGGGCAAATGTTGGTTTAAGCATGCCTTGTATGCACCCTGGAACAGTCACCTCATCGCGTTGTGGAACTATTGAAAGGCAAAAGAAAGAGGATAGGCAGAAAAGGGCGTCCGAACGTGTAGTTACATCAGCGTAAAATGGCGTCTTACTCCCAGGAACACCTCCCCAAGGTCTGGAAACCTCCATTTGTGGACTTGCTCGCAGAGTCATTAAACGTACAAAAGGCGTTTACCTGGCGAAAGCGCTGTAGAATTGTGGATGAATTAGTCCCTTACTCCTTATTGTTCGTGACTTACAGCTGACGGAGAAGAAGAATGAGAAGACAAAATACGGTAAAAGTCGTCGACGCTTTCTTCACAATGGCGTGCGCTCGCGTGGAAGTAAGGTTAGCTTTGCATACTGTACAGCCTCCCTTCCTTGTAGGCGGTTTCTTGTGTCGATTCTTACTACTGTTCAGGAGTGGCACGACTTTCTTTTTGAATACAACCAACCACCACCACCCCTACATAGACAACACTACCATGCTGTCTGATACGTACATAGATGCCTCTTGCCCTGAGCATTTTCCCATTTTGCAAATGTGTGCTAACTTGCAAAATGACATCTTTGAAATTTCAATGTTTTTGAGCACATACAGTATGTGCATAGAGATTGGAACCTCAGTACTTATGGAGCCCAAACTTGATCCAGCCAATCATATTTATCTTATGGTTTACATACAGGTAGCCTATCAAGGATTTCTTTAGACACAGCTGTGTGCTGCATGTATATACATATGCTATGTTCATGTTACCATGGAGTCTTTCTTGACTCTTTGCTGTAGTCGAGGATTTGTAATGGGTCTCTGGGCCTGTCACTCCTCTGTTGGCAACATAACAGGACTGCTAATTGCGGCATACTATGCTGGTTACGGCTGGTGAGTGCCTTGTTGTACAAGTGTACACTTCATGCACTGTATGTAGGTGTGTGTACATATGTTAAGGTAGCAGCATGCACCTATAGTGAGTGGTACATGCACAGCTGCATTCTGTGCACCTTCAGGACAGTTTAAGAGAGATGTTTCATCTATAGGCTAGTCTTTTACACATCTCTATGTACGTATCTGGTACAGTAAGCACTGTCCTCAATAGAGAGGTGTCCAGGACTCACAGTGTTGTAAGGGATGTACATTGTACATAAGTATGGGCTTTAATGCCATTTACCAATGGTATTCAACTCACGACTCACTTCTGAAATTTGACCTCACTTGGCGCCAGAACTAAAGAACCTGTTCATTCAGTAGTTGCTATTGCCATACTGAAAGTGATGCTAAAGTTGCTGATACGCGCAAGTGTGTCTGCCTTTTCCAGGACTGGGCTAAGGATAGGAATGCCCGTTTTCCCAAGGACAAGGCTCCCGACAATCACTTATTGAGGGACGACCTCCAGAACCTTTCCCTTTGGTTGTGCAAATTTTGCACTGAGATACGCAAAGTGGATGGGACTCACTATCCCCCACGTACCATCCAGCACTACCTTCTTGATATCCAGCGCCACATCAGAGCCTGCAAGGAGAGCCGCATTAACCTTTTTACTGACAGTGAATTCTGTTGTTTGCGCAAGTTGGTTGACGCTTTGTACTGCAAGCTCCATTCTGAAGGCATTGGCTGTTCTGTGAGCCACACCGAGGCGCTCACTGATAAAGACGAAGAAAAGATGTGGCAGTCCGGCGTCCTCAATCCTGATACTCTGCAAGGCCTACTAAATGCGTATTCTTTCTGAACGGGAAGAACTTTTGCCTGCATGGAAGTGCCGAGCACGGAGACCTTAAGATTTCCCAGCTGAAGCATGAAGCTGTGAAGTTGGACGGCAAGTATGTAGTTCAATATACTTATACAGAGCACGTGTCCAAGAACAAGGCAGGAGGCTTGAAACAAATCAAGCAGGCAAACAAAATTGTACACCAGTACAAAAGCACGGATGTGAACCGTTGCCACTTCGTTTTGCTTGATAAGTACTTGTCCAAATTGCCAAAGGAAGCCCTCAAAAAGGACACATTCTATCTGAGAGCAAAGGCTGCCTTACCAGCTGAGGCTGAAGATCCCTGGTTTACAGCTGTGCCAGTAGGTTGAAATGTACTTGAATGATGAAAGCAATGGCCTCAGAAAGAAAGCTGGAGAAGGCTGTAACCAATCACAGCCTGCGATCATACGGCATCTCCAAGGTGTTTCGTGGGGATGTTCCTGAAAAGGTGATCATGGAAATGAGTGGACATCAGCCTTTGGAGGGAGTCAGACAGTATGAAAGAACAAGTGCCTTACAGGAGGTGCAAGTATGCAAGATACTGGAGACAAACGAAAATTTTCTCAGCCACTGGCAAACCCCACTCCTTCCAGACCACTACAAACTGCAACACGACCAACTTTCCACTTTCAGGGGTGCATCTTTACCAACTGCATCTTCCAGCTGCCAAAGGCCTACGAAGAGGACTTTTCCGACATCGACATCAAGGAATTTCTCGAGTCTTAAACACTTTGTGCTGCCCTTCCTAGTCTAGCACTTGCCTTGCTGTACTTGACCTTTATAACTGCTGATTGAACTTGTGTTTACTTTGATAGCCATATATGGAGAATGCGTGGGAAGGTGGGCATAACGTGTTCCCACCTTAAAGCCATATATGGAGGTGTTAGGGGCGCTTACGTGGTTACTGCAGTGCTGGTAGCCTGTTTACCTGCACACCGGTGCCTTTGATGTATGACCTAATCATGTGATAATGTATGTTACATGCACACTGGTATTTAGGAGTTGTGGGTGTTAGTTATTGTTGGGTGTACATTAATAGTCTTATTGTAGCTCTTGATTAGCATTTACTCACTGTCCTTGTGTTATGTGCGTGTACACTGCAGGGGCTGGGCATTTTTATCAACAGCCATTGTCATGATGATCATAACCATACTCATCTTCCTTCTACTGCCTTCTGGTATGTATGTATGGATGAGGTTTGTTCAATGGTGGTGCTTCCTGCTTGTTTACTGGCGTTGCTATGCACATGTATGCTTGACACATGCTGTTCTGTTTTTGTAACACAGAGCAAGTTGATTATTCTTCTTGCTTCACTTTGGTCACCTCTGACAATGTCTCTAACCCTTCTCAATACAATTTGAGCAAGTATAATCTTTGATCCTTTGTGCAAGGCGGCCATTTCATTGACTTCATCGTCAATTCATATACGCAATGAATGTTTAGAAGCATTTGAATATTTTTAGACAGAAGTTTGAACTGTGAAATCAGCATTCACGCCAACCCTATTATTCTTGTGTGAAAAGTCATTGTACAGCTGACAATGCCTGCAGCCATTGTTACCTGGATATATCAGTCTTCCACATCGAAGATTCAGTTGACTTTGATGAGTGATTGATGGATTAAATAATTTGATTTGTTACCTGGTGTACATTCGTATTATGTGCAGTAGAGCCAATGTTTTGCTCCTGCATGTTATAGAGCCTACTGTGGTTGGATTAGCTCCAGCTAAAACAGACCAAAATCAGAAGAAGGTAAAAAGAGGAGAAAGGAAGATAGAGAAGGTGAGTAGAAGAAGTTCGGAGAAGGGAAGGGTTGCGGAGGGGATGAGTCAGAGGGCTTGTAGAAGCATGATGTGTCTTTCCGTCTTTGTGTTACACCATGAAATGTAGTTGGAAAGGGAACAAGCTGAAAACAAAGAGAAGCAGCAACCAAATGCAGTTGGGTTCTTTAGAGCCCTGTTAATACCTGTAAGTGTTTTCTGGATTCATACCATATTCTGTGCATACATATGCATCATACATACATACACACATACAATTTACACAATGTCATACAATTTAGAATGTTGTTGCTGCTGTATTTTTCACTGTACTGTTCACGTACTGTATTGTTCATGTGTTTCATACATAATGCACTCACGGGCACAGTACATAGCGCATATGTACATACATCTACATGGTGAGGCTGTACATGTATGCCTTAATTGTATGTATGTTATTTTCAGTGTGGCACAACCCATGGTGTGTACACCATGGATGTACGGGAGAGGAAGGGATTTGTGTGCATGTACATATTTGTGTGTAAGCGGACCATTTTGTCTCATTAACAGTAATGGTCCTAAATATGGAAGAAATCCTTGTCATGCTACGTATTGTGTCTATTATTGGCAAAGAATTGCGCTCTGGCTTCAAATAACATACTGCAACTAAACTACTGTATAATGTTGATGAAACAAAACAGGAAGTAATGAACAGATGCAGCTGCAGTGTGCAAAACCAAAGTTGTAGTAGGTTAGATTGGGAGCAGAAGGAAAAGAGCAGTGGCAGTTGGTGTGCATCCTGTTCTGCTCAGTGATGGCCATCACCCTTGAAATCTGCAAGTTGCGCTGATGGTGTTTACTGCAGGCAGGACATAACAAATAAGGCAGTACTGAAGTGGGCGTACATGCATACTGTGTGTAGTGGTGGTTGCGGTCTGTGTGTGATGGTGGTATATACTCCCGCTCAGTCCAGCTCACTCTCGCCACACAACTGGTACGGCACAAGTGCTTTTCAAGCATATTAGCTGTAGTACTAGTGTGTTAGAAGCTGCTGATTAGCTAATACTCCTTGGCTTGATTGGCTCCGGCCAGATCATACTGCAACAGTACAATTGTGTATGTATGCTACACTCATGGACGCAATCTGGTTATGTGAAAGTACGTTTTCACTGGTCGCAGTGTGGCTGTAGGTGATCCAATACATTCTCCTCTCAGCAGTGGAGATGCAATGTGTACATCACTCTCTATTCTGAATACTGTCCTTGGTGAACGCTACAGCACTCGGTGCTGCTGAACTGTGGAGTGCTTACAAACCACGGAATCTCCTCGCTGACTTGTGGTGAGACTGTATAGAGTATAGAAGCAAATTTGCTCCAGTACTCTCTCAAACAGACTCTTTGCGGCTGCCGGAAATCAAATGGATTTGCTGCATTCCAAATGGGTTGAGATTTATAATAGTTAATTGTTGACCACGTTGTGTCTCTGGTGATTTACAGTAGACCACTTGGGACATGGTTACATTGTGCCATTGAACCTCATGCACCTAATTGCAGAGACACACCTCGTGTCACCGTTAACTATGACAAAATGTTCGCACATGATACATACACATGCACACACACACCACTCCTTCATCCTGCAGGGCGTGATTGAATACTCACTTGCCCTGTTTTTCGCTAAACTCGTCACCTATACCTTCCTGTTCTGGCTTCCATTTTACATCAGTAACAATTCCAGTGAGTCTCATACAGTGTCTACATATGGTATATCCATCACTGAGTGAAAATTGCTGAAACTGTCTGCTGTCATGATCTGTTGTCACAAGGTATTTACACCAACCACCTTTTGATTCTTTAGAGTTTCCAATCACGAACTTTGAGTCAGCCTGGATCGCTGTTTTCTTTGACATTGGTGGAATATTTGGTATGTTGCCACTTTTTAAGTACATTTTCATACACAATTTTCATTATTTACGCATGGACCCATGGTCTGGCATGAACATTTCATTTTTCAGGGAAGTGGCAATTTAAGGAGCTGTTTGTTTGAACAATTCTCGCATATTTTTGCTACCTTTTACAGGAAATATTGGCATTGGACTGCTCTCAGACTTTCTACATGTCAGAGCAATACCAACATTTGGATCACTAATGCTGTCAGTGCCAATGGTTAGTGATGTCTGTTTGGTGTTGAGTGGTAAAGGGTGATGGTGTTATGTACACTGTACCCATCTTTCCATAGTTGGTGGTATACAGATCATTTGGTGGAGTGTCTCAAAGCGCAGCTATTGGTAATTAGCTAATGTACATCAGTATCGTGTGTGTGTGGGGGGGGTGGGTGTGGGTGAGTGTGTGTGTGTGTGTGTGTGTGCTTCTGTGTGTGCAGTGTGGGAGTGTACTTGTAGGTGTGTGTCAATGTGAGTTGTATGGCAAATGCGCACTTACGGTATGTGTCACAAGTCACTTGCGTCAGTCTGCTGAATCCAGCTGAATCCTGCATAACGATACGTACATACAAAGTATTTGTAATGAATTAGACGATTATTCATAGCGGTTTGGGTAATTCTTCTAGGCGATTCAGTCGAATCAACTCGGTGAACCTGCAGATCCTCCTTGGCCAGTTGGTGCCTCCTTGCAGATCTGCCGCTAAATGTTCTTGGAGGATTTGCAAACGTTTATATCTTGTTCCGCACGAATTTGCATATCTCCTATACGGCAAGTCTACAAAGTAGCGAAAGTGACTTGTGACAAGTACCATACACATGTGTTAATGCATGGTATGCATAGTGCTTTTGTATGCACATACGTACATGCTTGTTGGTGTGACGTGTGTCTGTCTGTCTGTCTGTCTGTCTGTCTGTGTGTGCATGCATGTGTATGTTCATTATGTACATACTATCCAGATTATGCGAATATCTAATATCATATTATAGTGCATAATATTAATTATAGTGCATGGTATATTTCTGTCTGCTGTATGCTGTAATGCACATACGTATGTATGATCAGGTCTCGTAATGCTGACTGGTGTCTTTGTCAGTGCACCCTACGCCATCATCACAACTGCCATCTCAGTGGATTTGGTTAGCATTGCATTCTGTGACTTGCTGCACAATGCATTTGTGGTGTACTATTTAGAGAAGGGCCATCACATTACGTTGGTGGCAATGTACATCCAGCAAGTACATGGGCAGGCATACACGCTCACCCACCCACACACCTACGTACATACAAGTACATACCCACACAACACATGCATACACCTCCCACATGCACACTTGCACACACACATGCACACACACACACACACCACACACACCACACATGTTCAAGATCATAGACAGACTGATAGCCCTGCTGACTGTGTGTCATTCTATTCTTATGTATACTACACACCCTATGTGTTATGTATGAATTTTACGGTATATATATCCTGCCTCCAACAAATGCTCACATATGCTGTATGTACATACATAGGGCACTCACAAGTCACTGAAAGAGAACCATAAAGCGACTGCAACTGTTTCTGGTATCATTAATGGTACAGGATCGCTGGGTAAGTGTGTGAGACTGATCACAATGGGCAAAGTAAATGTCATATTTTGGGTGTACCATGGCTGTGCATAGATAATTTACTCGTCTCACCCCACCTCCCCTACCACCTCCCCTCCCACCTGCCCTCTCACCTCCCCACCCATCTGCCCTCTCACCTCCTCTCCCACCTCCCCTCCCACCTTCCCTCCCACCTCCCCTCCCACCTTCCCCTACCCTGTACACACACTAGGGGCCGCCATTGGTCCACTGCTGACTGGTGTCATCTCATCGTACACTGGTGGCGGAGAGGTGAGATTTGAGCTGTTCTTGAATGCCTTGCCTATGACCTGCTGTCTACTGTTTACTGCTGAAGTGCTCATTTCTCCAAATTTCCATTCAGGGTTGGCAGAATGTGTTTTACCTGCTAATGACTTCCAGCTTTTTGGCAGCTTTGGTGAGTAGTGACAGCATGGTGCACTGGACTGAGCATAGTGTTCTGTTGTGATTCTGTGTATATCTGTGTGGAAACAATAGCAAATGGCACCTAGTCTTTACTATTTGTTCACAAGGATTCTGAAGTAGCTTTCTTACCTATTGATATTCTCATGACATTGTTTATTTGTAATTCTCTATCTCAATTCAATTACAGTGCACTCTTCGTTTAGTCATCAGAGAAGTAACTAATTTTGCAAAGTGGGTTCAGAAGTGGAAGCAATCATCTGGCACGTACAGCCTAAGGCAAGATTGATTTATGGTTGACTTCCTTCAATTAACATAATTTAATTAATGTATGTAGCGTACAATATGTACAGTACATCCTTCATAGCCAGCGAGATCAGTTACAGTAGTAATCCCTTTTGTAAAAGGTGTGGTGCTTTTCATATTCACCAAGTAAGATATTATTATTATTATTTGTATAGTATTCATATTAATGCATTTTGTACACTAATAGTATAACTGTTATGCTAGCATTTATACGTGTATGATGCACATTCTTTCACTGGCATGCTGTGTGATAACACGATATGCAAACAACGCCTGGAGCAAGTGGGAGCTTGGAGGGAGGTGAGTGGGGTGTGGCAGGGCTGGGATTGACGACCATTAGGTGTTGAGAATCTATTGAGCTGGGAATAGTCGAGGTGCACACCCCTCATGAAAAGCAATTGGTGTACATCCCAAGGTGTACCATAATAATATGCTTTAACTTGCGTGGTGTTAAACGTTTCCGGTTTGTGAGTTTTCGCGATTTTCGTGTTTTTACTTTCATGGTTGCAGAGTCTCAGGCATGCAAGAAAGCTAAAGCCTTGTGTAAGTTTTGTGGGATGAAGCTTTCACAGATGATCCACAAAAACCATCATGTCTTGCTCTTAAGGAACTCCTAATTCCTGACCCTCATACAGTTAATGGGCCTTGTGCACACCACCATTGTCTTCTCCCCTCCCTAGCTCTTACAAATCTGTTAACACTCATCTTACAGCCTCTCCAGCTCTTTAACACTCACGCACATGGCTTGTGTTTCATGTACTATGGCTACAATTCATTCGGCTTGCTCAGGCTCATCCCCATGATGCAATGCATCTCCCTAGTAATTTATTATAATTATGCTAAAAGATCCTGGGAAGCATTAAGCAGGTGCTTTATGCACACAACTGTCTATACGTAGCCCATTTTGTGTCGGCTTAATTAATGTTGTACATGGGAAGTATACATACCACATGCACTAAACCATTGATCACTATGCTACTGCCAATTTATGCATATTGATTATAATTATTCAAAGTGTATTAATTATTGGTGTAAGAGTCTCTTCAGAATGCGCACTGATCCACATAATTAAATTGGCATGCCCAATTTAATTATGTGGATCAGTGCGCAAATAAGCATAGTATTTATTCTTGTACAGAGGTATACGTATAGTCTCCTAGGTGCTTCCATCATGTGATGCATCAGTCACCAAAGAATTATGCAGTTGCTTGGGCATTGCGGTATATATCTCGTGGAAAGACCTACGTACAAGCAACCAATTTAACACTGAGCAACCATCCGACTTTTATAATGGCACTTACAAAACTATAGTTTCAATGACATCCAGGGAGGTCGCCACATTCCTTTGAGCTGTTTGGCCACCTCCTGTAGTTGGATAGTGACTTCATGTTCTAGCAAACATCAAAGCAAGCATATTGCAGTGGACCTGTGAGGGAGGCGACACGAGAGAATGGGTGAAAAAGGAGAAGGAGCCTCTCGGGAGGATTAAGTGTTACACTGCAATTGAGGTGCGAGTCAAAGCTAACACCTTGCTGCATGAAGAGCCATAGTATTATATAGATATTATATATAGATATAGATATTATATATTAATAGATATATATTATATATTAATAGATATTATATATATTATATACATAGTATTGCATGATAGGTGCATGTGGAGTGAAGGTGTATGTATTACTTGAAATTATTTTACTAGATAACTATTTATGAGTGGATTAATGCACTCAGAGTGTATTAGATGATATAGAGGTAATAGTTTATGCATATGGGTTAAATGCATGTACTAGTAATAATTTAGGGTTAGAAGGCATACATATGTATGGTGACATTTAAAGTGGCCACATGCGATCCATTTAATAGCTGCATGTCACTTTGCTCAATATAATACTTGTGACTGATAACAGACAGGTGTGTTGTTGCAATTGTACTTATAGACTGTGTTACAAGCCCATTGAAACAACAGAAGCACACATAATATTATCTATTCAGTGAATTTGGAAGCTTTTGGACAGCTAGTATCATAATATTCATTTATCCTAGCACTAATACTGTAATTAATGTATAGATACATGACAGTACAGTTGCTGTATATACACACGCATTTACACACACACGAGGTAATCACTGGATTTTACAGTACAGTGTTACAGTACGTAGCCATGGACTGAACTTTCAACACACACACACGTACACACACACACACATACACACACACACACCCAACACACACACACACACACACATGCATACACACACATGCATGCACGCACACACATGCGCGCACGCATGCACACACACATGTACACATGCACTGTTGCAAGAATAAAAATTACTAATATATTATATGGCCAGCATCCCTGCATGACTACCACTTGACCACCGTGCTCACCAACCTTTATTAGATGTGTAACATCCTGGCTCATTGCCTCATGCAGTGGGTGTCCTTATAGCTCATTCAACAACTTCTGCCTGCACCCACATGCACTATTGGTGCTAGCATGTGGTCATAACCACAAGAGGCTCTCCTGTTCCTGTCACAGGAAATGTCCACAGGCTCTGCATGAACACATTAGCTAAAGTGGCCTTAAGTGGGTAAGTGATGAAGTAACTAATGGTTAGCTAAGAATTTTACTAGTAATTTATCCCCCAGATGTAGATCTCATTGGCATATTATATAATATCGAACTTGCTGCCTGCGATGGATGCATGCCACACCAGCATGCACTTCACGACTTTAGAGCTGTGGTGCATGTGCAGCAAATAATTAAATGCGTAATAGTTCACATAATGGCCTACTCATCTGTAGCTATGTGACTTGTACAGTTCATGTGCCTCATCTGTAGCTATGTGACTCGTACAGTTCATGTGCCAATTGCCTTTTCAGTTTGTGGCCATGCACACATGAATGAGTTGGACTCCCCACAATTAGTCCATCAATCAATAATTATGCTCAGATGGACATCAGAGGTGGTGTTTCGTTATAATAATTTATGCCATAACAAGGTAATTATTATGATATAAGTACCTTATATTATGAGAGGAGTAGAAATGAGAAATAGTATGGGATTCGGAGCATTGGCTATAGGATGAAATGTGAAACCATTCTACTTTAATATGCATGCATGTGCAACTTGTGTTGCTCGGTGACATCTTCAGTACCAACTAGCTGCGACTTACAATTATAGCTACATTTCGCAATAGCTTCATGCAGCGCTGACGGATGCATATGCAGGGGGAAGGGTCACTTTATTCATATCTGCCTTATGAGAGACTTGCATGGTGTGGCAGCTAACTAGTGAACGCACCGCATCGCGCGATTGATACGCCATGCAACTGACAACTTACCATGCGTATGAGTAATATACAAATGGGAGTTCACAAAATAACCATACAAGTTCGGCCAATCGCGGTGATGCATAGCCTCATTGGATCTTATCACTGTACTTTAATGCCGCCATTATAAGACGGCCGCCAGGTTCGCCAGCGCCGCACACAAGACTCACACCGCGATCACTGTAGGGAAGGCAGCCGGTAAGCTCTGCTCGAATAATCGAAGAAGGAAGACATCAAGCAAGTCTATAAAGGCGATGGAAAGGTTTCCTGTTAACTTCACCTTTGAGGAAGGCGAAGAGATCAATTTTAGTTTCGTAGCAGAAGGAATTTTGTTGTTCGTAGTTGCATTTCTACTTGTGCTGGATTCGCTGGTGATTGCAGCATTGATTGCCGACTCCCATACCGTACGGAGCATCCGATGGATTCTTGTCAACATCCTGTTAGCTGGTATAGTGGGTGCATTGGGCGCAGTACTTCGGCACACATTTCAAATAGGCCGCGTCTTTGCTGTAGAAAGTCTAGACGGCCAAAACCAAATAGTCGCCAGAGTGTACCTGTTGGTCATTAACTTTGGAAGTGCTGCAAGAGTACTAATGGCTACCTTCTATGCTGTCACTGTCTTCATAGTGGTGAAATGCTGGAATAAACCAGTTCTTGCACCAAAGAACACCAAGTACTTCATCATTGGAGTCGTTTTCATGTGGATACTGGCCATTCTGCTGTCATCTCCATTCGTTGTGAATGAAACAGTAGCTGCATTCTGCAACGAAAGTTTGGATGAATCGATGAAGAGCAGTGGAATTTATGCTGCAGTGCCATTTATTGTACTATCCACCATTCCAATCTTCCTCACTCTATTTTTCCTGATAATAACAGTTTGCTTCATCAAACGGCATACAATCAAAGAGAGTATTCTCACCAAAAAAACGTTGTTGAAATTTGGCTTTTTCCTCATAATTGGCCAAGGGATAAACGGTATTGGACAAATCATTCTTCCAGTATTAATCTTGGGATTTATATCTGACTCAAACACTCCTGTATTAGTTCCAGTGCTTATTGCAATTTATGATCTGTCCCTTATTCATACTCCAATTTTGATTATCGTGTTTTTTAAACCAGTGGAACGAAAATTGAGAAATTGGTGCTGTATGTGCTGTAGTAAGCACTCACTTATTAATGCTCCATCACAAGATGCCCTTGATACAATATGAAGGGTGAGCAACTGAGAAACACACACGGTAACAAAACCCTATAAATTTGTCATAAAAATTATTTTGAGCATATTTAAATTTATTTGTGTACATTTATAATTATAATAATGTTTTTGCTGTTTCGTCAGAATACATATTGATATAATATATGTATATAACTTCCCTTAGTCTTGTATCATGAGTGCTCTTTCAGCAAGGATATAAATACATGAGTTTTTGGTAAATACGAAAGTAACTATACAGAAAATAAAGACATGCAATTCATGTCAAGTAAAGGTGCATGCTTCGAATGCAGTGCTCTGTTAGAGCATGAGAGCTTGAGACCAGACATATACATGCAGTCCACTAGCTGCAATTTAGATAGCATAGATTACCAACATCATCTATAAAACTATGGTGCACATATCCACAGGAGAGTGGCAATTAATTAATTAAGTGGCATTATATTATATCAATCAGTAACCTGCACTCTATAGTTACTGTTTCTGAGTGTACAGTGTTTAACTTAATTGATTGATTAACTTGCAGTTTCAGTGTGTAAATGCATGTGTAGCTAAGGTAATTGTACTTGCATTTGTTGCTGCAAATCTAGAGGCAATTAAAGAAGTAGGCTGCACAATAGTTAACTGTGAACAACTGAAACAAATGAAGCGTTCATCTCACATGTGCTTCCTGCTACAATTATATTAGTAGCAATTCAGTTTAATTCATTATTAGAGTGCACCATGCCAATGGGCTCTAGGACACATCATGGTCCAATGTAGCACTGCACACATCATGCACCGTGGGAGATGCAGAGATATAGATGAGTACCACATTAAGAAAAAGTTAAACTGGGGTCAATGTTAACATAGTGCGTGAAAGATTGCTTGATATCATGTATAATATAGGCATTAGTTAATAGAACCTAGCTGACCACATAGAACTAATAATAGACAGTATACAATAGTTCTTACAGGCCAGTGACAATACAAGGGCTGCTCATTCCCCAACACTCTTTACTGGAAAGTCCTCCCTAGATCCCTCCATGGCTTCCAGAAGAGGCTGCCTGAGATGGTCCCATGCAGAGCGCTGCAAAAGCCAATGGCATACATCCTCCACCTCCCCACGTACTGTCACATTCCTTGCATACCCTCTCCTCTCTCTTCATCCCATGCCAGCTTCCCATTTCAATCTGGAAAGTTGCCGTTCCACCCCTCAACTTCAACATCATCCTCTTTGACTTCAACAACACACAACTCGACTCAACCTCACACTCCCCTATCAACTTCATCATAGACAACTTCGGCTTTCGTGCACTTCCTTTCTCCATTTGTCCTTTACATTTCTCCAAGCCACGCTCAGCAGCATTCTTTCCCTTCCACCTCTGACAGCTCCCTGACCACACCACCACTCATGTCCTGCCACCCAAATTTACCAATACACCTGCCAATGCTTCTCATCCAGCTTCCCCTACCACACTCCACTGCCTACGGCACAACCATCCTCAGCAGTCTGCTTTCATATATCTTACTTGTCAATACATTATACCAAAACTGCGCGCACCTCACTCTTGCCTCTCACACTACTGGTAGAGATTCCAACTACATCATCAATGATACCTTTGTATAGTTAACGTACATGTAGCTACAATGAGTCATTAAATCAGTGTCCTGCCAAGCACATGCAGTATTCCCCCCCTTGCAGAGACCCCCAGTGAAGGACCCCCCTACGTAAAAGACCAGCTTTGCTAGTCATGAATGCATACAGTACACGTGCAAATACCAGACACCTCCTTTGAGAGACCATGCACTTCTTTGAAAGACCACCTTGGACTGGCCCCTAAGGGTGGCCTCTCAAAAGGGGGGACTATTGTACTGTAACACAACTCATGGATGCAGGCATTTGCAAGGTCAATGTAGAATGAAAACGCAAATTCATCTGTTTCACAGAATTTCTATATGTATATCAATCAATCAATCAATCAATAACTTTCAAGTGCCTCATGTGCTAGGCACACTATAGGGCAACTGCCCCATGCAGCACAATAAACACAGTGTCATTCATTATGAAAGGAAAGACAACAGATGGCAGTCATGATATAATTATACATGTCAAGTGACGTATACAAGCAGGGGCTTGATTACGAACTTGTGGTACCTGTTATCCAAACCTCTTCCTCCACATCTCTTCTACTGCTTACCCTACTCTTCTATCTAAACATGCCTCATCCAACACCATCACCACCTTCTCTTCATCGCATTTATCCTGAAAATCAACTACAATCTTTTCCACCTGCTTCTCCATTTCTGCTCTCTCACTTGCCATTCCGCTGCATCTCAACAAAAAGTGCTCTACATCCTCCACTTCTCCTGAGTCACATTGCGTGCAAATTCTGTCCTCTCTTGCCAGTCCAACCCATCTGCCTGACTCTATCCTCAGCTCCGCCGTCCCACCTCTAAGTTTAGCTAAGATCCATCTGAGGCTCTTTTTTCCTACCTGCACGCACCTCGACTTACACTCTCTTCCCATAAGTGCCTGTAACACCCCCAGCTTTGATCTTTCATGTGCTTCAGATAGCCACTCTTTCCTTACTTCCCTCCATACACAATCTTTAAACATCTGACTAACTTTGCTCCCTGACACTACTCCCTTCACCTTCTCAGCCACCTCACTTGTCCATCCAATCTTTCCAGACCACGTTTCAAACCTTCCCACCATTTACCTTGTTTTGCGGTTCCTGTGCCTCCAGTGTCACCAGCCAAATCAGCCTTCTGTCATCAGCCTCATCTCCAAATACCCCCCTTCCTCAGTATCCTCCTCTCTTCCAAACTCTTGCATTGCAGCCATTGTAACTCTGCCTTATGGAATTGCCTCTGCAGCCCTACAATCTCCTTGGTAAACCATGGTTGTCCCCTACCCCTGGAGCCTGTCTTCTCCCTTATTTCGACCAACCCCCTTTTCAGCAATGCCACTACCTCCCCATATATCTCATCTAGCTCATTCCAGTCCTTCTCAGCATTTCTCAATTTACTCTCCAGCTTCCGATGGTTTCATTTTCATTCTGGAGGTAATCCTCAGGCACCACAAATTCCTTCCTGGCCTCTGGTGGCTTCTCTTCCTCAACTTCCACACTTATCCCCTCTCTCAGAATATCCCATTGCAACAGTGAATGATCTGGCACCCTCACTGCAATACAATCAAGCTTCATCTCTTCAATACTTTCATTCATAGTAGTCACTTTAAAGTTGCCAATCAATCCCATATTCTGCTCTCCGACAATGCAGTATATAATCAACCACTGACGACCCTCGCTCTAACACACGTGTGAACCCATCTATTCCTTTTCTGCCATTCACTACTGCCATGTCCACACTTCTAACAAAGTTCACAAAAGCTTCACCCTGGTTGTTCTTCACAACATCAATCACTATTCTTGTAGGCATACCTTCCCTATCCATATCAAATTTACCACATCTAGCACTAAAGTCTCCACATCATATTATCACTGGGTCTCGTTGGGACATCTCTGCTACCTGTTCTGATAGCACTTGTAATGTTTCCTCCACACCCGGTCCATGACTAGATGACTCAGGTGGGAGGTAACACACTGCTAGCATCAATGCCTCATCCTCTTGCCCCAGTCTTACCCACAGCACATCCTCAACGTCAGCATCTACGACTTCTACCCCAACTCTCTCTAGCACCTCATCACAGACCAGGAATCCCACTCCACCTGATCCCCTCACTGCCTTCCTGTGTAAGCCCCTTCTATTTCGACCAAACCAATGATAAACATAATGTACAGTGGCAGATCCAGCTCAACCATTGACCCACCCAATTGAAGCAACCCATTTTGTGATTCATAGCCCATTACCCTTTCCCATGCCACTTGCACCCTTTATTCACAGACACTCACGACCAACTGATTTGCACACACAGAAATACCAATCCGTATACCATTATTATACAGCATGCAATCACTTAGTAGGGAGCATGTGCATACCTGTGGATTCCTCTAAGCCAGTTAAAATATCAAAAAAGCCGGGCATGTATCCCAGCTCATCACTTCCAATGTCACTGCCAGTGCACCGACCAGTAACAGTCACCAAATGTGTGGAATCTGCTTCAACGCTTCTATCACCACCGGTACCACTCATTGCATACACGCATGACTGTCACAGATTCCCCTTGGCTATTCAGCAGGAAGCACTCTATACAGTCACTATGCAGAGCTGACTCAGCACTAGAGAGGGAAAGGAATCCAATTAATGGCATGTGCAATGTTTCAAAATGGCAATGAAGCGCTTGAAATCCTAAAAACGCATACTTAGCCATTCCAGACACAATTTAGCACGGCTTACACTTTCAATGATCATCACCATGCAAATGTATACTTTAAGTTCAGATTTTGCTCAGTTAAATTAATTATAATAAGTCATGGTGCTGCAGCTGCATCAATTGCAACTGACATTGATAAGTTTGGACAGTAAGTACTTGCACATGGACTGATGCATGCACTCTGTTAAGCTATATCGCACCTGTGAATAGAAGCCCACCCAGTTGTTCACCTTACGACCATGCAAGAGCCAAGAAGAAGAGCTGTATACATGTACTGGGGACTGTGGTGAAGCTGTCTGACCATACAGAGGATTCCTTAAGCTTCTGGGACTGGAATGATGTATCGTACATTCCCATGACTCAGCATAACTGTATACAGCGGAACCTATGTATATAATTATAATGCGGAGAGCCTTCAGAACAAGAAGAGTGTACTGGTTAAAAAGGGTATCGACTGCATATTATAGCCAAATTAGTTGTGAGCAGATACTTCAATTAGTGAACTGAGGATGTTTCTACCCTTCTATATACCTTGTATGCCCTTGTCAGCTGCATACAAAACCACGCTGCCTGCATAGCTACAGAAACACAAGGGAACGTATACTGATAATATAGTAATACGGTGGCGTGCCAATCAGTCATGTGCATGAGCAGCATTCCACATGTACATATATGCACGAAAGAGCTCCCTGCCATACCCCACCCACAACTGGTCAACTGCACCCACATGCGTCCACCCACTGCGGCGTTACGCGAAGTTATACAATCGCTAATAGTATGCATAGTGTATGGCTACAGCATACACCGTACCGCGCGTACCCATATTATTAATAAAAATTAATTGGCGTATTATAGGGTATCTCCTGTGGTCATGTTAAGCCAATTGACAATGCCTAGCTAGTCTCGTTTGATCTTAGCACGTGCAGCACTTGAGGCCGCCGCTATAAGACGGCCGCCCGTTCACCAGCGATACATACGTAAGGCTCTTGTCTGCGTATTGTAAGTTTCAGAATGATCGAAGAGGGAACAGCGATGGAAAATACTTTGTTTAACGTCTCTGCGGACGAAGGGGACGAGATCAGTTATAAATTTATAGCAGATGGAATTCTGTTAATGGTAGTAGTTGTTGTGCTCTTGCTGGATTCATTGGTGATTGCAACTCTGTATGCTGACTCTGATACCGTACGGAGCATCCGCTGGATTGTCGCCAACATCCTGTTAGCTGGTATGGTGGGTGCTATGGGCTCCCTACTTCGTCACACATTTCAAGTAGGCCGCTTCTTTGCTGAAACTTCAGATAGCCAAAACCAAGACATTGCCAGAGTGTACCTGTTAGTCATAAACTTTGGATGTACTGGAAGAGTACTAATGGCCACCTTCTATGCTGTCACTGTCTTCATAGTGGTGAGATGCTGGAATAAACCAGTTCTTGCACCAAGGAACACCAAGTATTTCGTCATTGGAGCCATTATCTTATGGATACTGGCCATTCTGCTAACGTCTCCATTCATTGTGTTTGAAGTAGTAGCTGCATTCTCTAACGATACTACAGATGAATCAATGAATAATTATTATGGGATTTATGCTTCTGTGCCATTTATCATTCTATCTGCCATTCCAGTATTGCTCACTCTAATTTTTCTGGTAATAACAGTCTGCTTCATTAAGCGAAATACTATCACAGAATGCACTCTCACTAAAAAGACATTGTTGAAATTTGGCTTTTTTCTAATATTTGGGCAAGGAATTAATGTCTGTGGACAGATCATTCTTCCAGCATTGTTTGTGGGATTTTTATCTAACACAGATATACCTCTGATTGTACTGACACTCATTGCAATCTTTGATCTGTCGCTCATTCCTGCTCCTATTCTGATTGTCATATTCTTTATGCCAGTTCGGCGCAAATTGAGAAAATGGTTCTGCAACTTATGTTGTAACTGCTCAGTTGTTAATATTTCTTCTGGACCCTCACAAGTTACCATGGAAGTAGCAGCGTGAGCAGCTAAGAGACATGGAAGAAGTCATAACAATGATAACAAAGCTACTGAGAAACATGTGCTGTCATATAAAAAATTCCTATAATGCTATGGAATAATAATACGATTCACTGTACTTGTATTTGCCAAATTTTGAGCGTATACTTTATTTCATTTCATGTAAAATTATAATGCCTACTGTTGTTGTGCATTGTTGCCTCAGATGTAGCATAATTATTGCTGACGCAGAAGATCAAGTAATTGTGATGGAAATGTGCATGATTCAACGTACTACGTAGCTATAGGTAAATCTATAAAGGCCAATATTCGTGAGAGCTGAGACAACAACACAGACATAATATGTGCCAGGTCTGGTATAGCCTCATACTCAGTCCTATTTCCACTCCCACTTCCACCTGAGTGCATGGAAGTCAGAATGGAAATAGGAACTGGGTACCTGGCTAAGTCTGGGAGTAGCCAGAGCTATAGTAGTGCAGAATTGTCACCAGTGCATGCATGCCTGTCTATGATGCATCTAGCTCTAACTTGCATCCTAGCTTGTTGGTGCCGAATCCCTTTGAACCATGGCCATCTTCCAACCAATAAAATGCCCCACTTGCATTCCAATCATGCATCCCACAAGTTGATTGACAGGCATCACACTTCATGACTATCTGCACTTGGCAAACGAGGAACAGACGATCAGATAATGATTCTTAACATTATTGGATAATTATAGGTTAGCATGCACTATCAAACACTCCAGCTGATTTCATAGATACATTCATGTACAGTCAATACAGAGTTGAGTGACTATACACACACTACTAAGTACATGATAATATAATTATATAAAATTGGAGGCTTTGAGGAGATATTATACAGTAAAGTGGTTACTTCAAAGATGCTATAGCTATGTATGCAGTAAGATCAGTTAAGAAGTATGTAACGGATGAATGAAACAATTGATCCTTTTCAGCAGTGCATGCATGCTTTTTCGGTACACTTGTAGCCATGTATACACACAACCACATGCATTACTGGGGAAGGACTTGTCATCACGCCAGCTGCAATAAGGCCTTCAAATTTGTTCACTAACTATACTCTATAGCTCACTGTATAGGACACAGTAGCACTATGGTGAAGGCCGGCTATAACAAACAATGACACTGTGTTAAATAGTACACTTGTGTAGGTGGTTACTGGAAATCTCCAAAGACAGCTATATAGACATTGATCGAATAATTGGAGCAAAACTAAATTGCACAATTTAGAATGATTAATATGAAATATACACGTTTAGTGCAAGAGTAATGTTGAAAGTGTATATCATAGACCCACAATAATAGCAAGGTTAATTAATATTGAAAACTGCAGCCAGTATAAAACCTGGCAATACAGAGGGTGGCATCAAACTGACACCTTCTGACAACGACTCTATCTCCAGGGCTATAGCTATATACGTATAACAATAGTCTCCAAAGCAAAGTTACTGGTGTATGATTATTGCATTATTGAATTGTATAAGCACCAAAGAGCATGCAAGTGTTTAGCCTCGTTCCCAGGCCGTCCGCTTTAATTAGTGCGTGGGCGGAAAGGACGGCCTGGGCACCACTGTTCCCCCCCCAACTGGGGGGGGGGCGCCGGAAAACATCGCATATGTTTCCGTAAATCTATCTGAAGAAGAGTAGGTTGACCGTGAAATGGCCAACAGGGAAACACTGAGAACAGTCGGAACCGGTCCAGTTTGTGTAGAAAATTACCGACGTTAGTCAGTTCGCTCAGATCCTTCGATATGCGGTGCCAGTGATTTTCAAACACTGTGCACGGGACTGACGGGAGGAAAGCAGTCTCGCTAACATCGTCTGGATCTAATACGGCTCGCGGTAAGGCTGTGCGCCAACTATTGCATACATGCGAGGCTGTCTGACTCTCTGTCACATTCCAAAATAGTACTTCTTTGCTACTGTAAGCTGAGTCATTTTGTCCCAGCCTGCTAGCTGCTACGTACAAGAGTGCAAATGAATATCCGTGACGAGGAAGCTCCCAGAAGCCGCGCTCTTCGCGAAAGCCTTGCTCTACGTCTTCTCTAAGACAAGGTAGGCAAATAACTAAAGCTGAAGCTTTTACAAGCTAATGCTTTGCTGCAAAATCTTCGCGCATGCGCAAGCAGTGGTTCCCAGGCCGTCCTTTCCGCCCCCGCGCTAATTAACTCGGCCAGCCTGCATGGGAACGAGGCTAGCAAGTGTTGTGCCATCCTGCCTTGTTTCCATGCAGGTCATCGGTGTTAACTAGTGCTTGCATGGGCCCCAGCACTTAATTAAAGCAGGCAGCCTGGGAACAAGGCTAAGTGTCATTCAGCTGAGGAAAATTAATGGCAACTACCGCAGATACGTTTGTGCCACCTAGAGAGAGGCCGCTAAGCCCTTTGAAGTAATTTGACATCACCTAATCAAAGAAATTCAGGTCATTCAGGAGCAAACTTCAAAGCATGTGTGTACATGTGCATAGCATTAATTACCAATATGAGATATAGTCTTCATTAAATTGCAAGTATTCTCATTTGTTGGATTTCTTGTTTTGATTGGAGAACAAGAGAGAGGCAATCTCAAGATAGACAATTGCACTTACAATACCACAGGTTCTGACAGTGTCACTATTAAATTAGAAGACAATTATTTGTCAAATGACAATTGATCATGATGAAGTATAATGTATTACTATTGCTAACATTACTCTAACCAATCATGTTAGACTTGCTGGCGATCACTGCCTTGTTTGCTGACTCTGAGCTTGCTCACAGCAACAATCTGATTCTCACCAGCATCTGGCAGCATGCTGTTTGCTAAATGGATTTCCATGAATTCACTCAAATACCTCATGGTCTGTTGCAGTCAGAGGCGATCATCACATGGTACCTAGTCTACCGGCAGAGACTTGTAAGGAGAAGTAACTTGTACAGAAATCGTGATGAAGCCCAAGGAATCAAGGCTATATTGAAGCTACAGATGCGTATACTGTATGCCGATTAGACATCAAATTTTGGAATAAGAAGAACTACTTAAGGAAGTATAAACATCATTTAAAAGATGGCTGACAGTGCCATGTTGAACAGTACCATTAACATCACTACAGAGGGAGCCAAAGTGAACCTATATCAATCTATAGCAGAAGGTATACTGTTTCTAATAGTGATATTTGTGATTGTGCTAGATTTGCTGGTGATCACAGCCTTGACTGCAACCTCTGAGGTTGCCTGCAGTATTCGTTGGATTCTTGCAAACCTTCTGGTAGCAGGTGTGGTGGGTGCACTGGGCTCAACACTTCGGCATGTTATTGTAGTGGGCGAAGTCTTTACTCCAGCAGGATTTGAACTACACAGCCTAGTAATTTGTAGGCTGTACTTGGTTATCATTGGAATTGGAAATAGTGGAAGAATAGTAATGGCCACCTTCTATGCTGTCACTGTTTTCATAGTGGTGAGATGGTGGAATAGACCAGTGCTGGCACCAAGGAATATCAAGTATTTCATCATCGGATCAGCGATTGCATGGGTTTTTGTGTTTCCACTTATTCTTCCATTTGTGCTTGAAGCAGCGCCTACATTATTCTGTAGCACTTCGAATTCTCTAGATGAAATGGAGGCAATCAACGAGATTATTGTCACAGTGGTGTTCATCCTTCTTTCCACTTTTCCAATCTTGTTCACACTGCTCATTCTGATCCTAACAGTTTGTTACATCAAATGGCATACAATCAGAGAAAACAAAGTCGCAGAGAAGGCTTTAATCAAGTTTGGATTCTTTGTCACAGCAGGCCAAGGAATCAATGCAGTTGGACAGATCATCTGTCCAACTTTGTTTCTGGTTCTGCTATCTCAAGGAGACAGATCTGCAATTATCACGACACTCATGGCAATCTTTGACCTATCCCTATTTACAGTTCCCATTTTCATTGTCATATTTTTTAAACCTGTTTGGCACAAACTGCGAAAATGGTTCGAGGTCTGCAGTTGCTCTGATAAATGTTGTTTTAGAACCACTTCTGCTACGCAAGATACCACCCAGCCCCACAATGAGGTACATTGGGATTGAATTGAATTATATGACATTATCACGGCAACGCAGGAAGTTACATTATAACAGACTCTGTACATCATAGTAATAATGCAGTTACATGGGATGGGATGAGTTATAGTTAAGTATTTAAGAGAATACAAGCATGATTTTTATAGATGATTGTAGATACCATGATGAATTTCATCAGTTTACAAATCACTATACAGAAGGAATCCAATAATTCATGCAGTTATATCAGATGTGATTCTGGTGTAGATTTGCTATCTATCCTTGTATGTGAGATTTAGACATGCTGGTACGTAATGGCAGCCTTGACTGTTGACTCTGATCACGAGATCGTCATACTTGACATGCACCTGCCTCTGATGATAACAAATGCATAGTAATCTGAATGTTGGACTGTAAAATTATCATTTCATGGCCATTGAAGTACGTACAGCTGCTCATGTCTGAAATCAGCCAAGTAGGATTCTTGGTATAGGTATTGTGCAAGCTTGTGAAATGTTCTTAGCTAGGGCTTTGCCTTTACTGCTGCCGGCATTCAACTGCTTAGCCCAATCGTTGCCTGCTGGAAGAGTACTAATGGCTACCTTCTACACTGTCACTGTGTTCATATATAGTGATGAGATGTGGACATGGGCATGTACGGAGGTCCCCATATCATACGTACATTTGGGGAAGGGGATCTGCAAAATTGGCAAAAAACAAAATCAATGGAACTACCCCGTTTACCTTAGCCATTATTATTCGCATTTGTTATCTATCCTTGTACGTATGTAGGGCGCATTCAGAAATGTCGTAGAGGTTTATCGTTACGTTGTTCAGTATAGGCGAATTGGTCGTAAGCAATGACGTACATACGTAGCAGAATCAATCAGCGACTATAATTGCCAGGCAATCATAAAATGATTTTACTGCATCATTGCTCACGACTGCCTATAACTACACGTGTTAGTACCCTGAATACTGCAGTGCTTGTGTAGAGAGCCTTGGACACGTTGGAGGTTACGAAGAACTACGTAGGGAAGTGTACAAGCACGTGTTTTCAAAGATGACTGCTAATGTCGTTGTGAATGGTACTATTAATATCACTGCAGATGGAGGTGCAGCAATTCAGCATCACATTGCAACAGAAGGAATACTGTTACTGACAGTAGCGCTTGTGATTGTGCTCGACTTGCTTGTGATTGCAGCCTTGACTTTCACTGCAGAGGTTGTCCCTAGTATCCGTTTTATTCTTGCCAGCATTCTCATAACTGGAGTGGTGGGTGCAATGGGCTCTGGACTATATCACATTTTTCATTTAAGCACTGTCTTTGGTACAGTAACTTCAGGCTTTGAATTGCATAGCCGTTCATTTTGTCAAACAGCCTTGACTTTCATAGGCGTAGGAAGTGCTGCAAGAGTACTAATGGCCACCTTCTATGCTGTCGCTGTCTTCATAGTGGTGAGATGGTGGAATAAGCCAGTCCTTGCACCAAGGAACACCAAGTACTTTGTCATTGTAGCAGTGGTTCTGTGGCTATTTGTGATACCACCAGTTGTTCCAATTGTAGTAGAATTCGAAGCAATATCTGAAATATTCTGTAACAGTGTTCCAGATGAAATGGGCAAAACAAGTGGAATTATTGGTACGGTGGTGTTTATGTCCCTTGCCACTTTTCCAGTCTTGCTCACTATATTGTTCTTGGTCATAACAGTTTGTTTCATCAAACGACATACAATCAGAGAAAATAGTGTCACAGAGAAGGCTCTACTCAAGTTTGGATTATTCATCACTATTGGCCAAGGAATCAATGCAGTTGGACAGATCGTTTGTCCTTCATTGTTTCTGGTATTTTCATCTCACAGATACAGATCTGTAATTGTCACAGTACTCAGTGCAATCTTTGATCTGACGCTGACTTCAACCCCCATTCTGATTGCCATATTTTTCAAACCGGTTTGGCGCAAATTGAGAAAATGGTTCTGCAGTTGCTGCAGCAAATGCTCTTTAAAAACAACTGCTTCCTCTCGGGGTGCAACCCAGCCATGGCCATGAGAAATTTGATGTTTATATAGCTGATCCTGCTAAACATCTGGCGCATAAGCATCACATGGATTGAATCATATACATGGATGAAAGTGTGAGCAAGTGACAGTGACGTAAAGGAGTTTCTGAGCATCATTATTGTACTGCATCAACACAGGATGCAGTTTATGTGGCATAATTCTCCTGAGATATATAACTGGTGTCAATATTACTAAAATACAGCTAGTCATGTATGTTAACGTCAGTTTGGCTCATACACAGTAAATGCATGTGTACAGTTGCAATGCATTACCATGCATGCTTGTATATATGTTACTGTAAGCTGGTAAGTTGTGCACTTGTGCAGTGTAATAATTACTGGCGTATTCTATTTTTGTGTATAGAGAGGTATGTCACACTAGGCTTATGATATAAAATGTTTGCTATTTTTATGAATGTGTATAGCACAATTTGGAGCTTCACTACCAATGGATAATTGATTTGCACTCATTGTTTTGACAACGAATACTGTACATGCATGGCTATGTACAAGGATATTCCTATTTTTGGCTTTAACCATAAAAATGTCCTGCAAGCAAATACTATATACTATGGCATTTAAATAGACCATTCAAATGCAAGTGATTGTTAATAAATCACATGGCATGCGCAAATATACACGGCATACTGACAGTCAATCAATACACTCTTATAATGGTCCTTACGTGCATTATATGTGTGGATGGTGTACATGGCAGGTAACTGGTGAAGTATGTATATTCACAAGGCAACTGACCTTCAAATGAATTGCACCAGCTGTGGTGTGTGCGTATGAAGTTCTTGGTTGGGAGTGTACCTGCATGACTAGTAAGTGAAATTCACTGATCTGTGGTTACAGTTAGAGAGGAACAATCGACATTTATAGGATATGAGCTAACACCTGATATTACTTTAGCATCGATCAGAGGTGATCACCAGTTGGTACAGTTTGAGACTCAAAGACAGAGAATTCCTACTAACACATGTGGAACTGAAATAGTTCAACTCTGCCAGAAAACATGTAATATGAGTGGTACACACTCTTGAATATTGCCGTTCTATTCAGGACGTCGACCTTGGAAGCTAGGGAGAGCTACATAGGAAGAAAAGCTCACTATTGAAGATGAAAGACAGTGCCATGTTGAATAATACCAGTAACATCACTACAGAGGGAGCCACAGTCATCTTTTATGGGCATATAGCAGATGGCATACTGTTCCTGATAGTAGTATTTCTCATTATAGTGTTATTGATGGTGATTGCAGCCTTGATTGCCACCTCAGAAATTGTTTGTACCATCCGCTGGATTCTCATCAACCTTCTGGTAGCAGATGTTGTGGCTGCACTGGGCTCAACACTGTATCACCTTTCTCCAGTGGACACTGTCTTTACTGCTTTGAGCTTTGAACTAAATAGTATACAATTTTTTCAAACATTCTTGGTTATTATGAGCATTGGCAATGTTGGACGACTATACTACTATAATGGCCACCTTCATGCACTCACTGTCTTCATAGTGGTGAGATGGTGGAATGAGTCAGCCCTTGCACCAAGGAACACAAAGTACTTCCTCATTGGAGCAGTGTTTGCTTGGCTTTTTGTGATACCACCAGTTGTTCCATTTGTGGTTGATCAAGAAGGGATTGGTATGACATTTTGTGAAAGGAGTTCAACATGTGCAGCAATGGGATTACTGGTATATACAGTGGTATTTATGGTTCATTCGGCTTTCTCAATCTTTTTTTTTGAGTGCATCATGCCATACAGCACTAGGGCCCAGACTGGCCCAAAGCAGCACTATATACACAAACATTTACCTAAAACTGTTTAGATGATGTCCTTCACATATACAATATACAAATCAGTTAAGGGCCTGCAGGGTATAGGGAATTCATTCTGGCCCTATGTGCCAAAACGCGCCTTCCACATGGTGTGGATATCTGCTGCTATCTTGTGGTTGTGGCAAGCCAGGCACAGGAGTCTTGCTGTGGTATCATCAGAGTTGGAGGAATGATCATGACATTGTTTCAAAAGTGCCTCACGATGTCCAATCCAGGCTGGGCACCTGATCAGCCAATGGACCACATCCTCCACGCTCCTCCTCTTATTCACGCTATTGTTCCTGGTCATGACAGTTTGTTTCATCAAACAACATACTGTTAGAGAAAACGGTGTCACAGAGAAGGCTCTACTCAAGTCTGGTGTCTTTGTCACAATTGGCCAAGTATTCAATTCATGTGGACAGATCATTTGTCCTGCTTTGCTTCTCATACCTTTGTCTCCCAGAGAGTCAGACAGTACTGTTATTATCACATTGCTCATCGCAATCTTTGACATGTCACTGTTTATAGCTCCCATTTTGATTGTCATACTCTTTAAGCCGGTTTGGCATAAACCGAGGCAGTGGTTCTGCAGTTGCTGCAGTAAATGCTCGCTTGGCACCACTGCTGCTACACAAGACACCACTCAGCCCCACATAGTAAACATCTGACACATGACAAACATCTCGAGTGAGCCATGGATTTGGCATCACATAATGTATGAAAACAAACATAAACTGAGTACATTATACATAGATTGTAATGTGCTAATTAGCAGAATCTGTACAGAATATGTAGGTGTATTCATGCTCACTTTATACAGTGAAACCTGTCTAAGACAGTCACTGCATTATAGGCAGCCACCTTCTCTGGGGGACAGCCAGTTCCCCTGGCCCCAAATATAACAAAAGCATTGTTACCTCTGTAAAGCAGCCACCTCTCTACAAAGGTCAGTTAGAACTGCATGGCCAACAGGGCAGCTGTCTTAGACAGGTTTCGCTGTATACATATATGGCAAATTTTAATTTATATCAATTTGAGTGCATGTATTTAATTTACTGGTGTGAATGTGCATTACACACCAGCAAGAGTACATGACAGATTATGTACTCTTGATAGCATTTATAAATGTACATATATTATACAAACGCAAGATGACTCGGCGCCAAGATTACTTGCCTCGCCTTTTGGCTCGGCAATAATATTAATAGTATTCACTCCCTTTTGCGACCACTGTAATAGTATTCATTAGCAGTCATGTGGCCATTTTAGCTGCCATCTTTATTGTATAATTATAATAATAATACTGTGGCTACCTTAATCCTCTGTAATTGTCCACACTCCAGGCTAATTACACATAATATTAGCACCCCCACATGCATGCATGCATGCTCACTCTTAATTGCCTTGCCCAATTGAATTTACCTCCAAGGGGTTATCCAGTATCACAACATGAATGTTGTCTGTGTGGTAGCCCAATTGATGCTGTCCCTTGGAGAACACCATTATAATGCATAAATCAGAACCTTCGTTAACATCACCAGTGCAGATACCTGGGTCAGACTCGAATCCTGTGATGAACGCAGATGCTGATGACTTAGTACCCATATGAAAGTAATCATCAGAATAGGATTGGGTGAATTTGTGTCAACACAGTGCCATTCAAGCCCAAGTTTACCCAATGTTGGTCACATGACATTTTGGATTGCATAACCCACATGGATCGCTCGTCCCCCACGGCTGTTTCGCAGTGGCAATTTAGTCTGTAGCCGCAAATTGGGAATTGGAACCAGGATCTACCCTCCTTCGAAGGAGGCCAGATTTCATCTGCTTTTTCTCCGCGAATACTGAATCAATGCAGAATTAACGCCTTAGTGCAACAGAAATGACAGTTGGCAAGTGAGTTTTAGCCTTTAAAGCGTGTGATATACTGTTGCCATTTCGAAATTATAGTCGAGGCTTGCGTATATTAATCTTCTCTTAGCGCCCTTCTGCCAGTTTTCACGCTATCGTGCTATACCTTGACTGAAAGCCCAATGTGTCTATAACATGGCAATGAAGGGCTTGTTCTACGGCGCATCGCGGATTTTGCATTATGAGCGCTAGTAACATGGTACATCCTACTCACATACAGCTAAATGTAGAGCTGCGCAGTCACCGAGTCAGAGTGGATAGTGTTATGTTAGCCAACCAATCTCTGCATGATAGAAATGTTCTTGGTGCATGGCAGAATGCCTATGTGTGTGTACTGTACCTTATTTATAATTATGCATTCGGATTACATACTCATCTAACCTGCATTTGCTTTTGATTTGCTGGGTCATTCCCTTGTCACAGCTAGTTATAGCAGTAGTACGTAGCTAGCTGTGATGTTTTTGTACATGTGTGTGCATAGTTGTATGCTGTTTTCCTTTCTCCATCGTTCTCCTTAGAGTATAGTTTACAAAGAATGCACTGGCCATTAGTCTTGGAGCAGCTATGGTGGATGGTTAGATGCTGCATGTGTGAGAGGATGTTATCTTCCTTTGTAAAGCACAATGGGTAATGCATACAAACACTAATACCTTGTGCAACCAGTCGGCAAATGGCAGTCTGGCTATGTGAGAATAATGGCCCTCGCTACACGACTGGTAGTCCTTTCATGTGGAGCAAAAGAGTATTTCTAGCTTACTATTACCACCTTCTTAGTTCTCTCCATTTGGCCTAAAGTAAATGTTCTCTGTTGGATTCCAAGATCAAACGCACAATGCAGTGTGTACAGCCCATAAATCTTATTGTTTTGAATTTATACACATTCAATTGCTTGTGTGGGAGTACTGATCACTAATTACTATAACTCCTGTATAATAGCTGTCACACTTCAATGTTCATGCACACAGCACTCGTGCTTTCTGTTCTATTTTACAGGTACACCTGCCCCCTTTTGACTGCTAGTCTTACCATGCACATGTACAGCTCAGCTAAAGCCAACTGTAGTCAACAGAAAGAAAATGTAAGAGAACGCAGAGAACGTAATGTCATAGAACATAATTAATGTCATTTACACTTGATCAGCTGCATGCGTCATGCAGGAGCTGGACTATCAATTTCTTACCTATTTTTACAGCCTATTGTACCAAGCCAATTTCTAGTAATTATTTATTTTTATGTAAGATGGCAAAGTCTTTAATTAGCATGTTCTGTTTTGTTATCTTATGGCTAAATGGTGGCTACCAAAAGTATAAACTATAAAACTGAGCTTAACATGCACTTAATAGTTTAATCGAAAATATAATAGCACCAAATTAAGGCATGTGCACGTAGCTATGCATTCTAGCTCTACTGCATAAAGTAATAGATAGATTTCGCTGAACAGCATATATTCACAGTTAAGTCAGTGTGCCTAATAGTCCCACTAGTGACACTTTGAGAGTCATGAGCGGATGGTATATCATGTAGTGACCGCGGTGCCCGCACTGCATATCAGGATGTACCATGTTACTAGCGCTCATAGTGCAAAATCCGCGGTGCGCCGTAAAACAAGCCCTTCATTGCCATGTTATAGACACATTGGGCTTTCAGTCAAGGTATAGCACGATAGCGTGAAAACTGGCAGAAGAGCGCTAGGAGACGATTAATATACGCAAGTTCTGGCTGCAATTTCGCCATGGAGAAAGTATATCACACAATTTAAAGGCTAAAACTCACTTGCCAACTGTCATTTCTGTTGCACTAAGGCGTTAATTCTGCATCGATTCAGTATACGCGGAGAAAAAGCCTACACTTCTGCCCATATGATAAGCCTCGCTGAATGTTCCTGGTTCCCAAACCAAAACTAAGTTGCCATAATTTATGTGGTGCGAAACAGCCGTGCCCCTGGGTCAAGGTCACGTGTGTCCGCAAAATGGCCGACGCGGCTGCTCTTTACTGTGTATTTTACCTATACTAGCTAAGAGCAGACATATTTCGAGCGCATCGCTTGTTTCTTTGCTTCTGAGCACACAGTTGTACAAGGAATATTAGAAAATAGACCCTTCCCCGCCCTTCCCCAGCATCTAGGTAGGTTTTGCGAGCATTTTCCAACACCGGTATACGAGTGTTCGCTGATGCTGGCTACGAGGCAGATGGAGCCTAATCTGGAGTACTGAGCAAGTGCTCCTGTGGAAGTGATTCCTTAGAAGCTGGTAGCGAGTTCTCATTGATCACTTCAGGACTGCAAGACTGATAGGTTGACTCACCGCTTCTGCAATGGGAGTGCAATCGGCAGCCACGTCCTTGCAATCGTCTTGGTTCTGTACACGATTGTCACATTCGATAGCAGGGATGCTAGAAATTGCTTAAGTGTGCTGGCAATCCTCAAGAAATGCTGCGATAACTTGCAAATAAATCATGAAAGCGGTCAGACAATTAAGCCCAATCCACCGTATGGCTCCTTGGCTA
The DNA here is from genome assembly GCA_964019415.1 of Ianthella basta. Taxonomy (NCBI): domain Eukaryota; kingdom Metazoa; phylum Porifera; class Demospongiae; order Verongiida; family Ianthellidae; genus Ianthella; species Ianthella basta. The sequence goes on along the minus strand of OZ025868.1, from coordinate 8,490,182 downwards.
CGTACGTACGGGTCATACCAGGGTGCGAATGCAGTACAAGGCCCTGCCAAGGCCCTGCCATGGCTCAGGGTATGCACATTCGGCCTTGGAGCACAGTCAGCTAACATATGGAGACGCGATTGGAATGCCAGGAATGCAATTATTGAGGTGCTGGTATTGTGCAATCCCAGGACCTTGTGCATCACTAGTCTGGCTTGCTAGACCGTCCCATCTACGCACCGGGGGCGATGAATGGGAGGCGCCCGGCGTTTAGATGGGACGGTCTAGCGAGCCAGACTAATGTGGTCACATGACATTGCTTCATAAGCCCAAAATATATTTAGCACTCCAGAGTCGTGATTGGCTCGTTGACTAGGGTAGCCGATTTGTAATCCAAAGATCCCGGTTCAAGCACAGCGATAGAAATGTTTTTTGTCATATCTTTATTTTTCTCATGGCGCAATGAAGGGAGGACAGGTATAAATAGATCAAATTATACCTCTGCCTTCGGTCGTCCCAGTAGCGTAATGGCTAAGACCCAGTGTGCTTGCCGTAACCGCTTCGGGTTCGAACTCCAGGTGAGAGAGGTGAAAAAAGTAACCGATCTCAAGGTCATGTTCCGCTACCGTACGTAAGTGACGGGCCATACCTAGTATGGGGGACTGGTGTACCGACGGCTTGATCTCACCGCCTGGAGCTAGATTCCGTTGCGCTGAAAGCTTGACCGCCTGGGGAGCTGTTTGGGTGAAAGCCCATTCCGTCCGGGTAGTAGGTCCGGTCCGTCGACCGCCCAGGCGTGTCCATTGCTCGACCGTCTCGGTGGGTCCGGTCCGGTCCGAATTCCCCACCGGGTCCCTTCCCGGTGGGGCCCCAACGGACGATGCTATGATCTGGGTACGTACACCATATACAGTGGCGCCTCCTCGTGAGGTAGCCACATTGTGGGGCTCAAGTCAAGTACCTCCACGTGGTGAGTCCTGGGCAACGCAAATGCGGCTAAACTTGACTTAATTAACTATTTTTGCAAACTGTATTTGATAGATTGTCTGTGTTAGTGAGAATTACCATTGGTTATGCATAATATTAGTGAGAATTACCATTGGTTATGATTGGTTATGATATTAATTGTCACTCCCATAATAAATATAGTTCAAATCCAGTATCCTAAGGAACTTGACACCCTGACATATTGTGTGAAACTTGGGATCGTATAGCTAGCTAGACAAAGAAAGTCATGTGAATGCAGGGCATGTGCTACAACAGCTGGTGGTGGCGCATATATATACTGCATGCGCAGATATGCAACTTGCACTGTGTGGTGGTACCAGGTGGTGGTGTGTATATATATAGCACAAACACTCTACTTGCACTCGGGGTGGTTACCCTTGGCAACTTGCATGTCTGTAGTTCAAATGTTCGATTGAAATTCACACACAATTTAAATTTTATGTCAATCATACAGTACATACCAATTAAATAATCAAAGTGACTGCACACAGTAATGATATAATTGCAATGCAGATGCAGCTACATACACTGGCATACACAACTATATATAATAAATATGCATTAGTACCTGCACACGAATTAACTATGGCGCATTCCTTGTACGGCTTCACCCTAGTATTTTGTAATATATACTGTGTTGACCTTGCAGTGGGTAGTGTAATAACCGAGCCGAAAGGCAAGGCAAGTAATCGTGATGCATTGCCGTCCCCCGTTTGTATAATTATATGTACATGTATGTATATATGTATCTACACCACCACCACCACCACCACACAGTGCAAGTTGCAATCTGCGCATGCAGTATATGCGCCAGTGCTTATATGAACAAGGCCACTAGTGCAAGTTGCTGAGAGTAACCACCCTGAGTACTAGTAGAGTGTTTGCGCTAGTTGATGGAAGGAAATGTTGCTGGCATGCATGTTGCTGATGGTACCCACCATAAGTTCCAGTAGAGTATTTGGGCACCATTGGAGAGCATCATGCGGCAAGCAAATGTAACTTGTACTCATTTGCACAGTGCAGCAACAGGTATGCAACTTGCACTTGGGCAGAACACGGTTCACATAGTGCCCAAGTGCAAGTTGCAAAGCTGTTGCTGCATCCTGCTCCAACTTGTGCCATTCGACTAGCATCAACACTGTACTTGCATTCATAGTGGTCCTAGCTGCATGCCAATTGATGCTGGTGCCCGGTCCTGATCGGTTTTCCTTTCATCAACTAGTGCAAACACTCTACTAGCACTCTGGGTGGTTACTCTTGGCAACTTGCACTGGTGGCCTTGTTCATATAAGCACTGGCGCATATACTGCATGTGCAGATTGCAACTTGCAGTGTGGTGGTGGTGTATATATAGCACAAGCACTGTACCTGCACTCGGGGTGGTTACCTTTGTCAACTTGCACTGGTGGTTTTGTTCCTAGTCGGACTGGCACTTATACTGCATGCGCAGATTTCAACTAAGATGGCGGCAGTGGTGGTATTGGTGTCCTGGAAGTGGTACCATGGGATGGTAGCATGTGGTGGTTGCATATAATATAATACTTGGGCACCTGACATTACAGGTATTTGGTGATGTTGGCTGTATTAAATTTTGTATGTAGCAGTCAGTGCTGGCAGTTGTGCACTTTCATGCTAGCTCGCTTTTGGCAGAATTGTGTACAAATGCCCTATCACCATTTGTCTCACCATATGTGAATGTGGCAGTCAGCGGTGGTGGAGCACTTGTACAAAAGCTTGCCTTCAGTGGTGGGTGTGCCAGTGGGTTAGTGAAGGAATGTAACTTGTACCCATTTGCTTGCTGCATGATGCTCTCCAATGGTCCATCAGCAGCATGCACTGGTGGTGGTCTTCCAGCAATGTTCCCAACTACTCTACATGCACTGGTGGTGGTCACTTGTACTGGTGGCGTTTTTCTAGTATGTTCTGCCGCATATACTGGCTACAGCGATTGTAACCTGGACTGTATGGTGGTGCGTGGTGGTGGCAGTGGAGGTGGTGGTGGTGGCTGCACTGGTGGGTGTTGTCCTTGTAGCACTGGAACATATACTGGAGCCACATTTTGTAACTTGTACTGTGTGGTGGTAGTGGTGGCCAGTGGTGGTGGGTTGCACTGGTGCGTGGGTGTTTTGTTGTTGTTGTTGGTGGTGGTGGTGGTGGTTGCCTTCCAACAATGAGTGCAACTATGCTATATGCACTGGTGGGTGTTACCCTGTGTAACTTGTACTGGTGGCGTTTTTTCTAGTATGCTCTGCCACATATACTGGCTACAGCGATTGTAACCTGGATTGTATGGTGGTGGTGGTGGTGGTGGCTGCACTGGTGGGTGTTGTTCTTGTAGCACTGGAACATATGCTGGAGCCACATTTTGTAACTTGTACTGTGTGGTGGTTGTGGTGGCCGGTGGTGGTACTGGTGCATGGATGTTTTGGTGGTGGTGGTGGTGGTAGTGGGGCTGGTAGGGCAGATAAAGTCAAGCAAAAAAGAGGGGGGAATGGGTGAAGTAGGATTTGGACCCTGCACCATAGGGATTGTCAGGCAACTGTGCTAAGGGCTGGGCTACTGCATGGGTGTTGATTCCCACCAATTTGGTGCTGATTTGGTGCTATACAGATTACCCCCTCTTGACCATCTTGAGGCACATTAAGAAATCGTCCCCATGCCATGCGTCAGCTGGACCACCTGGGCACGGCTGCCACAGTTCATGACTGTATGCATCAGTGTAGTTGGGAATACTACACATGGCCATGTCTCAATATACATGCACAGTACATGCAGTGTTCTCCTATAAACATTTATATGTGCACTTTCAGCGCGCTGTACACAAGAACAAAGGCCTACTGCAAAGAAATAAAGAAAATGTATGTTGGTAAATGTTGCGCGCTTTAATGCTGCGGTGTGCACTTTACCGCCAGGCCATCCCAGGCACTCAAACAGGAAGGCAGTATTTCTGTTTGCCTGTCTATACCGTGGGCCACATGAGCCACATTGCACAATCATGCCTATGGCACAAGTCAGATGGACCGCCTGGCCATGGCTGCTACGGTTCATGACTGTATGTGGCACTTTTTTCCAATAGTAGGCATCACTATGTATCAGTATAAATGCACAGTACATTCAGTATTCTCCTATGGGCATCTATATGTGATCTTTCAGCCCCCCCCCCCACAGAAACAAAGGCCTACTCAGGAAAAATGAATATTTGTTCTGCGTCAAATGATGAGAGCTTTAATATCATGGCAAGCACATTTCCATCAGGCCATTCCTCGCTGCTGCCCCCATATGCATTTTGGGTGCATTCCTTGTACGGCTTCACCCTAGTATATTGTAACTTGTACTGTATCAATTAGTGTAACTACGCTATATGCACTGGTTGGTGTTACAATGTGTAACTTGTACTGGTGGTGTATTTTATAGTATGTTCTGCCGCATATACTGGCTATAGCGATTGTAACCTGGACTGTATGGTGGTGCGTGGTGGTGGCAGTGGTGCTGGTGGTGGAGGTGTTGGTGGTAGCTGCACTGGTGGGTGTTGTTCTTGTAGCACTGGCACATATGCTGGAGCCACATTTTGTAACTTGTACTGTGTGGTGGTAGTGGTGGCCAGTGGTGGTGGGTTGCACTGGTGTGTGGATGTTTTGGTGGTGTTGTTGTTGGTGGTGATGGTGGTGTTGCAGGTGCTAATGGTGAGCGTGGTGGTGGGGCAGGTAGGGGCAGCGAAAGTCAAGCAAAAAGAGGGGGGAGTACAGTAGGTGAAGTCTATGATTGTAAGTTGGACTGTGTGATGGTGGTGGTAGTGGAGGTGGTGGTGGTGGTGACTGTTGTTTGTGTAGCGTTGGCACATATGGTAGAGCCGTTTTTTTACAACTTGCACAGTGTGTGGTGCTGGTGGTTGTACTGGTCATTGTGGGTAGTGCCAGGTAGTAGTACTGGTGTACATATACCCGTAGTGGAGCTCCATGCTGTAACTTGTACTGTGTGGTGTGGCAGTGGTTGTGTTGTTGTGCCTTCGAGCAATTAGAGCAGCTAGTCCACATGTGCTGGTTGTGGGTATATTGTGGAATTTGACTTGTGATGTTTCCCTAGTATGGGTGACCGCATATCTGGGTTAGATATGCAGCACGGGGCATGCACGCGTGGTGTGGTACGCATTTTGGGTGCATTCCTTGTATTGTAACTGATGAAGACCTCCGTGATCGAAACGTTTTACATTCGATTTATCTCTGCTACATGATTGCTCAAGAATTTGCCCATTCCTATCTATACAATTATGCCGTAGCAATGAGCCTCTCCCAGGTTAGAAATTTGTAGGCTGTACTTGCTTATCATGGGAATTGGAAATAGTGGAAGAATAGTAATGGCCACCTTCTATGCTGTCACTGTCTTCATAGTGGTGAGATGGTGGAATAAGCCAGTGCTGGCAACAAGGAACACATAGTATATACATTGTCACTGGATCAGTGACAGTGTGTGTTTTTGTGATGCCACTTGAATGTTCTTCCATTTGTGATTGAAGCACTACCTACATTATTCTGTAACAGTTCTCCCAATGAAAAGAGACAATCGATGGCATTACTGTTAAAGTGGTATATATTCTTCTTTCCACATATCCAATTTTGTTCACACTATTCTTTCTGATCCTAACAGTTTGTTTCATCAAACGGCATACAATCAAGCGGATCTGCCATTTCAAAGATCTACGGTCAGTAATGGCCCCTATTCATGTCTACAATTAGGCATGATACCATCATATTAATAAAAATTATGGTATGCAATGATTTGTATTCAATGTGGCTCATAACTACAGTACATGCATGCACAAATACACTAATTGCAATGCAATACCATGCATGCATGCTTGTATATTAAGCTGGTTAGCTGTGCACATGTGCAGTGTACTATTTTGTGCATATTACAGTATATCATAATAATTTATGGCATAGAATATTGGGTACTTTCATGAATGTGGCACAATTTCCAATTTCACTAACAATGGACCATTGATTTGTGTTCATTGTTTTGAAAACAATTATACATGCATGCATGGCTATACAAGTATACATTTTTGGCTTTAACCATTTAGGTTCTAGGTGCTAGCAATTCAAGAACTACTGCAGCATTATAAGCCATTCAAATCCAAGTAATTTATTAATCACATGGCATGTTCAGATACACATATATATATATACTGAAAATCAACACACTTTATATACAATGGTATGTGCAGTATGACTTTGTGTTATAACATGGCTTTTACCTGATATGGAAATGCATGCATTACTCACTAAGCAAATGACCTTCAAATGAATTGTAGTAGTTGTGGTGTTTGTGGTTGAGGCTCTGGGTTGGGCATGTATCTGCAAGTGAAAGGTACTGATATAAGCTTAGTCAGTTAAGAACAAAGGATATGCAATCACACAATCACCTGAAATCCAGTACACTGTCAGTCATAATCAGAGGTGAGCTTAGTCAAAGAGGAACAAAGGATATGCAATCACACAATCACCTGAAATCCATTACACTGTCAGTCATAATCAGAGGTGATCATTGGTTAGTACAGTTTGCTATTGGCATGGACCCATACAGAAGTTTCCCACTAACACATGTGGAGCTGAAAAGGATTAAAGTATGCCAGCAAGTACGTATATATGTTTGTTACACACTCTTGAATACTATATATAATGTGCCATTCAGATATTGAAAGCTTAGAAGAACTACATACAGAAGATTCAAACAACCTCACTTTTACATAAAGATGCTTGACATTGCCGTGATGAACAGTACCTTTAACATCACTACAGAGGGAGCCACTGAGAACTATTTTGAGTATATTACTGAAGGCATACTGCTGCTGATAGCAGTATTCGTCATTGTGTTGGACTTGACGGTGATTGCAGCCTTGATTGCCACCTCAGAAATTGTTTGTAGCATCCGTTGGATTCTCATCAACCTTCTGGTAATAGGTGCGGTGGGTGCACTGGGCTCAACACTGCATCACCTTACTCAAGTCTTTGCCGTTGCAAGCTTTGAACCAAAACTCCTACAATTTTGCAGAGCATCCTTGTATATCACGGCCATTGGCAATGCAGGAAGAGTACTAATGACCACCTTCTATGCTGTCACTGTCTTCATAGTGGTGAGATGGTGGAATAAGCCAGTCCTTGCACCAAGGAACACAAAGTACTTCATCATTGGAGCGGTGCTTGCTTGGCTTTCTTTGATACCGCTAGTTGTTGTGTTTGTGGTTGATCCAGGAAATGTAGGTGTGATATTGTGCACCAGGAGTTCTAATGATACAGAGAACAGCAATGGGATCACTGGTACAGCGGTAGTTATGGGTCCTTTCGGCTATCCCAATCTTGTTCACAATATTGTTCCTGGTCATGACAGTTTGTTTCATCAAAAAACATACAATCAGAGAGAATAGTGCCACAGAGAGGGCATTACTCAGGTTTGGAGTCTTTGCCACAATTGGCCAAGGAATGAATGCTTTTGGACAGATCATTTGTCCAAGTTTGCTTCTTGTACTTTCATCTCACAGAGACAGATCTGTAATTATCACAATTCTTGGTACAATCTTCGTCATGTCTCTGTTTACGGCTCCCATTCTGATTGTCATACTTTTTACACCAGTTTGGCACAAACTGAGGCAGTGGTTCTGCATTAACTGCAAGAAATGCTCATTTCGACTCACTGCTGCTGCACAAGCTACCGCCTGCCCTGCCTGATGTCATCACAAGCAATTGAGCCCTGCCTCATGACACATCTGGAATCTTATGAAGTTATGTTAAACAGTTGAAATAACGAACAATGCATGATTATTGAAAATGCAACTGTCCAAGACAGCCATATTTATGGGCAGTTACATTAATTTTTTGCCCTGTTGATAAAATATGCCTGCATTGCTGATGTACACTGCAATGTTTAGGGTTACATTAGGGCTATTTGGGGGCAGGGACTCTGGTTGTTATAGAGAGGTGGCTGTCCATCCATATAATAGCTCCCAATATGCATGACCATACATTTTAGATGTGCTCCACTGTGTAAGACTTTGTGCATCATGCACTGCAGCTGCACATTTCATAGTGTACAAAACATATTTATTGGAGTACTAGTGACCTTCAAGCTTAGATAATCAAATGAATCAATAATACAATGATACTATACACATTTCAGCTTGATGTATGCAATCATTTTTTGTATTATGTAACTTTATACTAGCCAGATTATCCCCAAATATAATTACCATGCAATTAGCACAAATGTGGCACTGTACCTACATTTTATAGCACAGACCTTAGCACTGATAACAGACAACCTGGATGTCTAAGGCTCCATTCCTACTTCAAGCAACCACTCATTTCACCTTCATTTTTTCACTGTTGTCTATCTACGTAGTACTTGCTTATCACAGGAATTGGAAACAGTAATGAATAGTAATGGCTTCCATTTGAGCTTGAAGCAGTGCTTATACACTATTCCGTAGCAATTAATTCTCCAGATGACATGGAGACAATCAATGGGATTATCTTCTGTGATATTTATCCTTCTTTCCGCTTTTCTAATATAATCAGTGAAACAGTGTGACAGAGAAGGCTTTAGTCAAATTTGGTTTCTTTGTCACAGCAGGCCAATGAATCAATGCAGTTGGACAGACTACATGTCTATGGCAACTTTGTTTCTCAGTCTGGTTCTAATATCTGTAATTATCACAACACCCGTTGCCATATTTAAGCTATCTCTGATGGCTGTTCCTATTGTCATTGTCTTATTTTTTAACCTGTTTGGCACAAACTGAGAAAGGGGTTTGAGATCTGCAGCTGCTCTAATAAAGAACCACTGCTGTCACACATACATGACATGTGCACCTATATACCACTGATAATAACAGTTTAGTAGATGGCTGCACATTCCATACAATCACTTCCTGACTAGTGAAGTTCAGTAAGAGCTGATTATGTCTTAAACTAGCCGCCCAGGATATGTTGAGAGATGCAAATTCATGTGATGTTAACGTTTTAATGGCTTAGAGGAACATTGTGCACACTACATGACTGAACAGCATGCAGCGTCGGCTAGTCGCGTAGCTTCTGCCTTGCCACTGTGATGTCATTGTTATATCATAATAATGACTTGGTACAGTAACTTATTAACACAGTTAATTAATTAAGTAACTATAACCATAATTTCGGAATTCCTACTAATGCATGTGGATCAAGGGTGCTAGCAACCACAGATATGTAATGTCATACAGCCCGTTTACACTACGTAGCGGAACGGTTCTTACCGTAGACTGTAAACGGGTGTGGAACGGTTCCAAAGCGAACCGTTCCGGAACCGTTCCGTTCGCTAGTGTAAACGAAACCGCTCCTGTGGAACGGTTCTCGCCACTTGTCTCGCACGTGGTCGGGCGATTGCCATACACGTAGAAGCCTACAGCTCTTCTGTAGCTGTCCTATCGCGCTCTACGGCCTGTTTCCACCATGTTGAGGATCTGCTGAAGGTCCATACCTGCCGTGGCATTCGTGTATCCACCATTTGCAGCAAGACCGTTGCTAAAATGACCACTAACTGTATCTTCCTCCGAGAAAGTCGGCGCCTACGCAATGACAGTCGTCTGTTGCGAGATTGGGAACTCCGTTTCCGAAGGCTCGAACATGCTACAATAGCTTGACAGCGTGACAAGCTCAGGGGACAACCAAGCGACGCCATTTGGATTCATACGCGGCGAGCTCGCGCAGTTCATTTAAGCGATCGCGTGATGCGTTTAACACTACTACCCGAACCGGTTGCGCCGAACTAGTGTAAACGGGGGGTGAGCCGATGAGAACCGATCCATGGAACGGTTCTCATAACCAGTTCTGGAACCGTTCCGCTAGTGTAAAAGGGCTGATATGAGGCTCATTGCTACATTGTTCAAATCAAGTGAATTGGTCGTAAGCAGCGACGAAGCAGAATCAATCAACAACTAATCGTGAGGCGCCCTGTTATTGATTATGCTGCGTCATTGCTCACAATCTATTTGCCTATAATACTACATGTGTTACGTGCACCTGAGTGCTCGAGTGTCCATAAGATGTTGGAAGTTAGGGAGAAGTATGTAGGGAAGTGCAAGCACATTTCAAAGATGATGGACAAAGTCATTGTGAATAATACTATCAGTATCACCGCAGTTGGAGACACTGTAATTCAGTATGACATTGCAAAGAAGGGCTATTGTTGCTGATATATAGTAATGTGTGTGATTGTGTCCGACTCCAACTTGCTGGTGATCGCAGCCTTGGCTGTTCCCATGCATCATCTGTTTCATTCTCGCCAACATTCTCATAGCCGCAGAGTGGTGGGTGCACCAGGCTCTGGACTTTATCACATTTTTCATTTTTAGCACAGTATTTGCTCCTTTCAAGCATTGAAATACATAAGCCATAAGAAATGACCCAGTTCATTTTATAAGCATTTTGATGTAAATACGTAGCTGATCCCGTGACATGTTTGGCGTATAGAAATCACAAGGATTAAACTTCATGGATAAATGTGTGAACATGTGACAGTAAAAATAAAAAGGAACTTCACAATGTCATAAATGTACTGCAACACTATAGGATAGAATTATCTCAATAGTGGTCATGCATAGAGTGTGTGTTAATATTTTTAGTTGACATGGAACTGCAGTAACTCACAAATAAGCAACTGACCCTTAAACAAATACAGTAGTTGTGATTTGTGTGTTATACAATAAAGCTCTGGGAGGTAGGGGATGCATCTGCATGAGTAGAAAATGCCCAGCACTGATATCCGCTTAGTTAGAGAGGAACAATTGACATTGCAGGATATGAACTCAGACAAACATCGAAATGCATTATTGTCAGAGGCAGTCATTGGTTAGTACAATTTGTTATTGACAGAGACTCACTTTCTGAGAATTCCAACTAGCACATGCGGAGCTGAAAAGGATCAAAGAGGCCAGCAAGTACATAAATATGTGCGTTATACACTCTTACATACACTGCTGTACCATTCAGACAATGGTAACTAGGAAGAACTACATAAGGAAGAACAAGCTTACTTTCAAAGATGATTGACAAGACCATGTTGAACAGTACCAGTAACATCACTACAGAGGGGGCCACAGCGATCTATTTTGTGTATATAACAGAAGGCATACTTTTCCTGATGGCTATATTTGTGATTGTCTTTGACTTGATGATGATTACTGCCTTGATTGCCACCTCAGAAATTGTCAGCAGTATTCGTTGGATTCTCATCAACCTTCTGGTAGCAGGTGTGGTGGGTGCACTGGGCTCAACACTGTATCATATTACTCAAGTAGGCACTGTCTTTAATGCTGCGAGCTTTGAACCAAATAGCCTACAAATTTGCCTAGCATCCTTGATTATAATGGGCATTGGCAATGCTGGACGAATACTCATGACTGCCTTCTATGCTGTCACTGTCTTCATAGTGGTGAGATGGTGGAATAAGCCAGTCCTTGCACCAAGGAACATAAAGTACTTCATCATTGGAGCGGTGTTTGCTTGGCTTTTTGTGATACCGCTAGTTGTTCCATTTGTGGTTGATCTAGAAGGAGTGGGTACAATATTGTGTACCAGGAGTTCTGATGATACGGAGAACAGCAGCGGGAATACTAGTACAGTGGTATTAATGGCCCTTTCGGCTATCCCAATTTTGTTCACAATATTGTTCCTGGTCATGACAGTTTGTTTCATCAAAAAGCATACAATCAAAGAAAATAGCATCACAGAGAAAGCTCTACTCAAGCTTGGACTCTTCACCACAATTAGCCAAGTATTCAATGCAGTTGGACAGATCATTTGTCCTGCTGTATTTCTAGCACTTTCATCTCACAGAGACAGATCAGTAGTTATCACAATCCTGGGTGCAATCTTCGACATGTCATTGTTCACAGCACCCATTCTGGTTGTAGTACTTTTTAAGCCTGTTTGGCACAAACTGAGGCAGTGGTTCTGCATTTGCTGCAAGAAATGCTCATTTCAACCCGTTGCTGCTACACAAGCTACAACCCTGTCCGTCAGTTAGCAACTGAGCCCCAAGACACATCTGGGATCACATGGATTATATTATAATAGATATAGATAGTAGAAGGATAAACAATGTAGGAAGTGAAACTGTCCAAGACATGTGGGCCAGTTACAATTGGCCTTTAGATAGAAGCGCATGGCTGCATTGCTGATGTACACTGCTGTGATGCTTAGGGCTATATAATATTAGTGCTACCGGTATTTGGGGCAGGGAGTCTGGTTGTTATAGAGAGGTATATAGCTGTCTGACCATCTAGCTCTCTATGCAGTAACTATGATCTTAGATGTGCTCCACTGCATAAAGTGTTTGTTCATTATATGCACACTGCAGCTGCATATTTTGTAGCGTACATACCATTATAAAATGGTATTGGAGTTACCTAATCAATAATAATTCCTGTAACTTATAATTGATTGATCATTATATTTCATATTCAATTTTATGTGTTGTGCTACTAACAATAATAGTAATAATAAATATGAAAGTGGAAATTACATCATGTCAATCAATATAGCTACTGGCACACGCATGTGCATGTGTATCCATGCAAGGAAAATAGTCAATAATATGAGAAGTCATAGACATTGTCATTGTCAGTTCTCATGCATGTCCCCATCACGGCGGCTGTGTTCCCCTTTGCACGGCTACCGCAACCCTCTGTTGCAGGTAGAAATGTGACTGGGGCTCTCCTGTCTTCACTCGCAAGCGGCGTGCGAGCTCTCTGATGAAGGAGAGTGCCTCCTGTCCGAACACTCTGGATGTTTCAATCGCCGCTGGGACGAAGTGATGGCTTGCTTGAAGGTCAGCATACTTAGCGCTGTTCCGAAGTGAGATGTGCAGTGAGAAGGAAAAAAGTTATGTACAAGAGGTTACTTGATACTGGCACGGTAGAAGCAAAGCAAATTAATTTACAATAAGGCAAAGTTAGTGGCAAAGAATGCTGTTAGAAGGGCTAAGAATGAGGAGTGGGTAAAGTTGGAGAAGGATGCTAGTAGGAATCAGCAAAGATTCTGGGCTAAGGTGAATGGAAGCAGAAGGACAAGGAGGGGGTGACGCACGTTTATGACAAGAATGGTAAAGTACTGTTGGAGGGAGAAGAGGTTGTGAAAAGGTGGAAAGAGCATTTTGAAGGGCTGTACCAAGAAATGGATGGGTCTGGTTTGCACATGCCAAATGGAGCGACAACAGTACTAGAAGGTGATCTGGAGATAATGAAAGAGGAAGTGAGAAGAAGTGTAAGGAGGTTGAAGATGAGAAAGGCACCTGGCATATGTGGGATAGTGCCAGAAATGCTGAAAGCAGGTGATGAAGTGATGGTAGAGTGGATGGTGAAGTTGTTCAATCTGGTGTGGAGAGAAGGGGTGGTCCCAGGAGATAGGATAAAGGCAGTAATTATACCTATTTTCAAGAAGGGCAGCAGACTAGATTGTGCAAACTACAGGGAAATAAGTCTATTGAGCGTTGTTGACAAGGTGTTTGGGCGGATACTGAATGAGAGGGTGAAGGCAATAACAGATGTTAAAGTGATGGATGAGCAAGGAGGTTTCAGGGATGGAAGAGGTTGTAACGATCAAATCTTTGTGGTGAAGCAAATTGTGGAGAAGACAATTGCTAAGAATAAGAAGACTTACATGGCATTTGTGGATCTGGAGAAAGCCTACGACAATATGAGTAGGGAGAAGTTGTGGGTAGTGTTGGACAAGTATGGGATGAAGGGGAAGTTGCTTAGGGCTATTCAGGCTTTGTATGTGGGCAGTAAGGCATGTGTAAAAGTTGGAGGATTAACATCAGAGGAGTTCAAGGTACGCAGGGGAGTGAGGCAGGGATGTACGCTGTCTCCATGGCTCTTTCATCTGTTTATGGACAATGTTATGAGGGAGGCAAGAGAAAGTTTTGTGGGTGAGGTACAACTATCTACTGGTGAGGTTGGTGTACTACTGTTTGCAGACGACATGGTTGTAATGGCAGATTCTAAAGAGGGCCTGCAACATAACTTAAAGACAGTCAGTGACATGCTAAACAAATGGGAATTGACAATAAACTGGAGGAAGACCAAAATGATGAGGGTAGCAAGGGACAGGGAAGAGTTTGAGGTGAAAATAGGAGATGAGGTCATTGAGCAGGTGGACACAATGAAGTACCTGGGAGTGATGGTTAGTAATGATGGAAGTATGGAGAAGGAAATAGAGGCCAGGATAGGAAATGCAACACGAGTGATTGGAGGAATGAATGATGCCATCTTGCGAAGGAAGGAATAGAGTTGAAGTACCAAGATTAAAATAGTGAATGCCACAATGATGCCAGTGCTGATGTACGGGTGTGAGACGTGGAGAAGCAACAATCAAAGGTACAAGCCACACAAATGAATGTGCTAAGGAGGATTGAAGGTGTGAATAGATTGGACAGAGTAAGGAATGCAGATATTAGGGAGAGGTTGAACGAAAAAGGTGTTTTAGATCTGGTGAAAAGGAGGCAGGAGAGTTGGAAGGGCAGACTAGAAGAAATGAGCTTTGAGAATACAACAAAGAAAGTGTTTGTTGGAGAGATGGAGGGGAAGAGGCCAAAAGGAAGACCACGCTTAAGATGGATTGACAATTTTAAATAACCTTATGATAGCTACCTATTCTTTATGCTAACTCACTGTCTGCACTGTTTTAGTGTAAGAGGGATGACCTCCAGCACTGGAGATAAATCCACTTTTGTGATTGATTGATTGATTGATGGATTGATATCAATAATAATCAATCTATAATTATACAATAATATTATGTTCATTTGAGCATAATGTGTACCATTATTGATTGATATTAAGTACTTACATAATGGCTGTAAATGCACCAAATATAAATATTGCACCAATTAGTAGGAATGTGGCTGTTGTGTATCTTGTGTTTGTGTAATGTACTTTGTACTTAGTTTATGATTGCTGTATGCCTGCTTTAATTGTTACTTATTTATTGTATGGTTGGCATGGTTATGGTTGGCATGGTTTTTGCATGGTTGGCAAGTTATTGTTATTGTTACTGTGACGCACTGTTGGCAGACAGCTGCAGTCTGGATGTCTAGCTAGGGTTCCATGCATTCCTACTTCAGCAACCACCCATTACACTTTCATTGTTCACTGTTGTTAATCTACTAGTATCAAGCATGGACACAACAATTACACCAACAGCACAACCCACAATGTCACAGTGCTGCATGTCTACTACCATGCACATTTACACCACCATGCA
Organism: Ianthella basta; assembly: GCA_964019415.1. Taxonomy (NCBI): domain Eukaryota; kingdom Metazoa; phylum Porifera; class Demospongiae; order Verongiida; family Ianthellidae; genus Ianthella; species Ianthella basta. Next base: position 8,474,904 of record OZ025868.1, on the reverse strand, counting down.
ACATCACATATGTACAACTGCCACTATCACCACTCAGTGCAAGTTGCAGATCATAAATTATATAATGGTATATAATTTACAGATAATCAAAAGACCATGCATGCATCAGTACAAGTTGCAGTGGGTATAAGCACTATATACAATGCAAGTAGAGTGTTGAGCCAATGGAGGGAAAATCACTTCTAACACAAGTTACTGGGGATCAGGGGACCAGGTACAAGCTTAAATTGGCACAAGTTGCACGTGGTTTGCAGCAACCACGTGCAACTTGCACAAAGGTTGATCAGCACACTCTCATAATGGTCTGTGCAGTATTATGTTAATGCTTTACTTGACAGGGAATTGAAGTATTATGTATACTCACTCTAGCTGTATGCAGCTGACCTTCAAATGAATTGTAGTAGCTGCATGTGGTATGTGCGTATGAAGCACCGGGTTGGGTGTGTGTCTGCATGACTAGCAAGCTTGAGTGAAAGGATTTGATATGAGAATAGTTACAAAGGAGCAATTGACATTTGCAGGATATGCAGTCACACAAACACCTGAGTACCATTACAGTCAGAGGTGATCATCAGTTGGTACAGTTGGCTATCGGCAGTGACTCATGCACAGAGAATTCCTACTAACACACGTGGAGCCGAAAAGGATAAAGTATACTGCAAATACTTATAATATGAGTGGTACACACTCTTGAATACTATTGTACCATTCAGTCGACCTTGGAAGCTAGAAAGAATTACATAAGGAAGAATCGAGCAAACTCACTTTTATACCAAGATGCTTGACAATGACATGATGAACAGTACCTTTAACATCACTACAGAGGGAGCCACAGAGAACTATTTAGAGTACATGCCTGATGGCATACTACTGCTGGTAGCAGTATTTGTGATTGTGTTAGACTTGATGGTGATTGCAGCCTTGATTGCCACCTCAGAAATTGTTTCTAGCATCCGTTGGATTCTCAGCAACCTTCTGGTAGCAGGTGCGATGGGTGCACTGGGCTCAACAGTGTATCACCTTTCTCAAGTCGTTGCTGTTGCGAGCTTTGAACCAGATCACCTAGAACTTTGCCGAGCATCCTTGTATATCATGAGCATTGGCAATGCTGGAAGAGTACTAATGACCGCCTTCTATGCTGTCACTGTCTTCATAGTGGTGAGATGGTGGAATAAGCCAGTCCTTGCACCAAGGAACACCAAGTATTTCATCATTGGAGCAGTGTTCACTTGGCTTTCTGTGATACCGCTAGTTGTTGTATTTGTGGCTGATCCAGGAAATGTAGGTGTGATATTGTGCACCAGGAGTTCTAATGATACAGAGAACAGCAATGGGATTACTGGCACAGTGGTATTTATGGTCCTTTCAGCTATCCCAATCTTGTTCACAATATTGTTCCTGGTCATGACAGTTTGTTTCATCAAAAAACATACAATCAAAGAAAATAGTGCCACAGAGAGGGCATTACTCAAGTTTGGAGTCTTTGCCACAATTGGCCAAGGAATCAATGCTTTGGGACAGATTATTTGTCCAGCTTTCTTTCTTATACTTTCATCTCCCAGAAACAGATCTGTAATTATCACAATATTTGTTGCAATCTTCAACATGTCTCTGTTTTCAGCTCCCATTCTGATTATCATACTTTTTACACCAGTTTGGCACAAACTGAGGAAGTGGTTCTGCATTAACTGCAAGAAATGCTCATTTCAACTCACTACTGCTACACAAGCTACCACCCGCCCTGCCTGATGTCATCACAAGCAACTGAGCCCCAAGACGCATCTATAGCCAAAATCACATACATTTACATTATAATAGTTGAAAGTATGAACAAAGTAATATAGGAAAATGGAACTGTCCAATTGCAAGGCAGTCATATGTATGGACAGTTACATTTGCCTTGTTAATAAATGTGCCTGCATTGCTGAATCAGATGTACCCTGCCATGATTAGGGCTACGTTAGGGCTATTTGGGGGCAGGAAATCTGGCTGTTATAGACAGGTGGCTGTCCAGACACTTCTTCATAATTATACATCATGCATCATATATTTAGATGTGCTCCACTATAAAAAGATTTTGCCCGCCATGCAAGCACTGCAGCTGCACATTTCGCAGTGTACACAGCATAAAATCATTAGACTTACCTTCAATAATCAGTCTATAATTATATTATTACATTATACACATTTCAGCACAACGTGTGCAGGTATCAATCAATATGAAGTACCTATATAGTGGCTGCAATATCGCCAAATATAATTTTAGTGCCAATTAGCTGGAATGTGGCACTGTACCTACATTTTATAGCACAGACTTTAGCACTGTTGGCAGACAACCTGGATGTCCAAGGCTCCATTCCTACTTCAAGCAACCACTCATTTCACCTTCATTTTTTGCTGTTGTCTATCTACGTATATACTAGTACCAAGCATAGACACAATAATTACACCAACAGCACAACCCACCATGTCACAGTGCTGCATGTCTACTGCCATGTACATGTACACCACTATGCAACATCCAAACTGGCACAGATTACTCCACTAGTACTGGCACAGGCGATGGTGGCTGCGATATTGTAAATTGCACTGTGTAGTGATGGCAGCGGTATTATACGTATATCAATCAATCAATCAATCGATATTTGAGTGCATCATGCCATACAGCACTAGGGCCCAGACTGGCCCAAAGCAGCACTATATACACAAACATTTACATAAAACTGTTTAGATGATGTCCTTCACATATATACAATATACAAATCAGTTAAGGGCCTGCAGGGTATAGGGAGTTCATTCTGGCCCTATGTGCCAAAATGCGCCTTCCACATGGTGTGGATATCTGCTGCTATCTTGTGGTTGTGGCAAGCCAGGCACAGGAGTCTTGCTGTGGTATCTTCATCAGAATTGGAGGAATAATCATGACATTGTTTCAAAAGTGCCTCACGATGTCCATGCAATCCAGGCTGGGCACCTGATCAGTGCTGCATGTCTACTGCCATGTACATGTACACCACCATGCAACATCCAAACTGGCACAAATTACTCCACTAGTACTGGCACAGGCGATGGTGGCTGCGATATTGTAAATTGCACTGTGTGGTCGTGGCAGCGGTATTATACGTATATATAGCACCAGTGCTGCTATAGGAAAAGACCATACGTCAGTGCAAGTTGCAAAGGGTAGCCACTACAATGCAAGTGCTTGTGCTTGCTGATGGAAGGCAGTCACCACCAACACGTACAAGTTATATATTGAAGATCAGGCAACCGGGAACCAGCTTGGCACAAGTTGAAGTATAGGTTGCAACAACAGCATGTAATTTGCACAAAGGCACTGACATGGTCCATATATGGCTATTAGGTAGCTACTTAAGCACTTGCATAGCGATTCACTGTAATTCAGAACGTTTCGGCCACATAGGCCTTTATCAGCTGATGAAGGCCTACATGGCCGAAACGTCCTAAATTACAGTGAATTGCTACGCAAGTGCTTGAGTAGCTACCTACTAGCCACATTACGTCCCGTAGCAATGAGTCTCTATGCTATCATAGTCCATATATAGTTAGGTCTTGAAGAGTTGCGTGCATGCTTAGTTAAAGAGGAACAACGCTCTTGTAGGATATTCGGTCATTGAACCAGATAACACGTCACAGCCAGAGGTGATCATTGAAGGGTACAGTTAGTCGTTGACAGAGACTTGTATCAGGTGACTAGTATAGAATTCCTACTAACACAAGAGGAACTGAAAGGATCAAGGACTTCAACAATTGAATATGCATGTGTTATGCACGCCTGAATACTGCATATCATACAGATCTAGAGAGTAGAAGGCTATTCAGATACTGGACACGAGGAAGAACTGCAACATTCGTAAGGAAATACGAGGGCACATTTAAAGATGATTGACAATGCCGTGTTGAACAGTACCAGTAACGTCACTACAGAGGGAGCCATGGTGGTCCAATATGAAGCTATAGCAGAAGGCATACTGTTGCTGTTAGTGGTAATCGTGATTGTGTTGGACTTGATGGTGATCACAGCCTTGATTACCACCTCTACAATTGCCTGCAGTATTCGCTGGATTCTCGCCAACCTTCTGCTAGCAGGTGTGGTGGGTGCATTGGCCTCAGTACTTCGGCACACTATTGCAGTGGTACAAACAGTTTATGCTACTGCAATCTATGCAATAGATGGCTTTACTTATTGCAGAACATTCACAGATTTAGCGACCATTGGGAACACTGGCAGAGTACTAATGGCTGCCTTCTATGCTGTCACTGTCTTCATAGTGGTGAGATGCTGGAATAAACCTGTGCTAGCAGCAAAGAACACCAAGTACTTCATCATAGCAGCTCTGCTTGTTTGGCTCTTGATGATTCTGTTAGTTATGCCATTCCTTCTTGATGAAGCGATAGCTGCACTATTCTGTAGCAGGGTTTCAAGAGAAAGGGAAATAGAGAATGGGACTATTGGAATAGTGGTATTCATCATCATTTCCACATTTCCAATCTTGGTCACCATAATTTTCCTGGTCCTAACTATTTGTTATATCAAACGACATACCATCAGAGCACACAGTGCCTCAGATAAGGCACTACTCAAGTTTGGATTTTTCATCACAATTGGCCAAGCAATCAATGCAGCTGCACAGATCATGTGTCCTGCTGTGCTACTGGTACTTTCATCTCACAGAGATAGATCTGCAGTTGTCACAGTACTCAGTGCGATATTCGACCTTTCACTGATGACAACTCCCATTCTGACCGTCATATTTTTTAAACCTGTTTGGCACAAACTGAGAAAGTGGTTGTGCAATTGCTGCAGAAATTGTTCCATTAGATTCACTGCAGCCTCACCGGTTAACACCCAGCCTCACATTACGAAAAGCTGATCCCAAGACAAATCTGGAATACTACTTATGCACGCATTTAATCACATATGGACGTGAAAGCAATTATGCTGTAGCTGAATATTTGCTGAACTCACATTGATCACACCCTTACTGCCACTTCGTAGACCGATGAGGCATTTTATAATGACATAATTTGAGCGTTGTACTTAATGCTTTCACTAATATGGGTGTGAATACTCAATTTCTTGAAACATAACTTACATTTATAAGGTCACTGTGAGAAATGATTTGCATTATATATATGAGCAAATTTTGAGTGTCTCTGTGTGTGTGTGTGTGTGTGCATGTGTGTGTATAACAATAATCTTCTGTGCATGTGTATGCACGCGTGCAAGTGCATGCTCATGCAGCAGAACAGTAACTAGTGGCACGTGCAGGTTGATACGTGTATATATGTATACATAGTTTAAAAGAGGAATTAACTCCATGCTCTATAGGATATCCTGTCACATAAGCAGTCAACACGTCACAGCCAGAGGTACAATGAAAGGCACATACGGCTATATATTGATAGAGACTACCATGCACCCAGTCCATAACTTATCCTGATACACATTTGGATTAAATCGTATGGATTAAGCGCATTATTACAAAAATGTACATAAGTCAAATAGTTAGCAATGCGCGTCTATAGCGTATCCAGACTACAGTTTACAGATTCAACACACAATATTCAGCAATAACTTAATAACACAAACAACAATGGAATATACCATGCATAGATACATAGGCAAATATGACTGCAATCTCTACAAGCCAGCTTTACTGGCAGGGTTAACACTGGCAGCGTTAAAGCTGCCAGTATTGTTGTTCAGCCTAGTGCGCTCAGACAAGGCTGAATAGCCACGACACTTTGGGACTGCCCACTTTATGAATTTCTTGATTTCAGAATAAACCAGCCGTAGTGTGAACTGCAAGCAAGTGTAGGTAATAGCAAAGAGAGGGGACATGTAAACAGAGAGATAGAGTGAGGGGGTTGGGAAAGTGGAAGGAGAGGGACATGAGCATTTAGGCACGCTTCAAATGGTGCAATATGAATTTAGTTACAAAATGATGCCAGGGCCTCTTCTGTCTTATAGCCATGGAATTTAAAAATGTCCATGGCTACCTAACTAGAAGGCACAGCCTGGATGGTTGATATATGTCTTACCACAGCTGCCAAAAAGCAGGATCCCATCAATAGGTAGAAAACATTCTGCCATCCCTGGGAGAGTTATAAGATCGGGGGAGAGATGGAAGGGGAAGGTAATGTCACAGGAATGACACGTGAATGATATAACACTTCTTTCAAAGTTATGATGGAAATTTAATACCCATACACATTTGGGATAAAAGAGATATTGCGAATGTAGCCCACCATGGGTGTCACATGGTTTAAACATTCATCTAAAATACGTTACATACTTTAAATACAAGGAATGGAGAAGAAGTGAGACTTGACTTGACTGTGCATCAAGATTTCCACTGACAAATTTCAGGCAAAATTGCATGTAAAACAAATGGGTACAAATGTATAGATATGTAATGTTACCTCCACATTGACATTGTACATACAGTAGGACAGCAGAGAGTAATCACACACGTACATGTATGTATGTGTGTGTCCGCGTATTGGTGCATGTTAAGTGAGTTTCATGCAGGCATGACGGTACAAATATGTGCTCGGGTGTTTGTATGAATGTATCAAAAGTGCCCTCACCCACCCATACCCAGAGATACAAACACATACCCTTCCACCGCTTGTGTGTTCTGAGATCACACCAGTTAACAGTGGACCAATAGCAGCACCTGGAAAGTGGGACGAGGAAGTGGAGGGAAAGTGACAACAAGGAAAAGCAGCGGAAGTGAAGGGGAAAGCAACATAAAGAGAGCAAGTTATTGTAAAGTAATGTAGCTGAGGGATTTCAGGAAAGGGGACAAATTTGCAAGTGGTGCATTTAGGGGGGCACTCTCACCTTAAATACACCACAATAATCTATATATACTAGTGTATAAAAATTCCTTTAGAATTAAAAGGGATTTAGGAATGGCCAGCAGAAAAAGCATAGAAACAAGCAACAGTAACTACCACCATGATGAACCACGTTGCCGTGAAGTTCACTCTGCATTCCTAATTTCCTTGTACAGCTACATGGGCCCAAATGTCTAGCTAGCTAGTTCCATGTAGCTACAAGGAATTAGGAACGCAGAGTGAACTTCACCTCTCTTTATGTAGCTTTCCCCTTCACTTCCGCTGCTATTCCTTGTTGTCATTCCTAAATCCCTTTTAATTCTAAAGGAATTCTTATACACTAGTTTGTACAGTTTTTGCATATCCAAAGGACTATGGTTACATCAGATTGATACTAGCGCTGACTATTACCCCTTCCTTAAATTAGCTGAAGATTGTGCAGAGCATCAAGCACAGTTATGCCATTTTAGATGAAGCGACTGCCGTGTGCCGTACGGCATACCAGCGCAACAAAATGGCGGCATTGGGGTATCTTTAATACACGGGGAAGACAAACTTCCTGCCCGCTCCAGTGCTGTACTTATTGGATTGCCACCGGCGCTCAGATCATAGTTCTTGACCTAGGTACGTAAGTCCTCGTACACGATTTGGGTCCATAGGTGCCCTGTGTCGAGTGTTAGGAGCGCGCAAATACTCGGTGGGAAGAAGGAGGAGAATATGAAAAGACAAAATGGGGTACGAGCAGCCTATGACGCTTTTCTCTTACGTGCACTCCAGGTTGCCTTTGGGTACGCTGCCGTCATCAATACATCAAAAGAAGCCTATCCATGGCCTTTAATTGGTCTTTGCCACTACCGTTTGGCTCGTTTCACTGAAGTGCCCTAATGCATTAAGATAGGGATGCCATTTTGAACTGGGCACATTCCTAAATAGATGTCACGAGCGTGACGTCTGAAAATTCAGTTTGTTTGTTTGTTTGTTTGTCTGTCCGTCCGCGATTCAGGCAAAAATACTGCACAGGGCACCACCAAACTCTCAAGGATTATAAAGTGGGGCTCCAGAAGTGTTCTCCGTGGGTTGAAATCGGCCATCTTGCAGTTGTTGAAGTGATATCCTTCAATTTTTGATTTTTTGTTCACGGCTGACGGCCATTTTATTAATCGTTGCTCCCATGATTTCCGGTTGTCAGACAGTTTGATTCACTGTCGTCCAACGATCGAATTTAACTCGGCCGTCGTTATAGCAGCTACCTTCCGTTGCTACCAGTTCGCATACGTCAAAACTGGTCGGGGCCGACTCGCTGTAGCAGAAGCCTGCCGAAGGCTGGCACCCTGTTAGTATACATAATAATTATAGATATCACTCAGAAAATTAAAGAAATGACTTCTAATACTGACAACATCCTGCTTCAGTCCTTACGTATGTTTACACAAGCACTTCACATTGTACACTCCTACGTACAGTACATACCAAGAGATCCTGTTCCATCAATGATAGCTGTCACTGTTGCTGTAGCCTTCGCATTGCCCTTTAGTGAACCATGAGTTCCCTACAGACGTGTGTTGGTGTGATCATGTGTATTGTGTTCATGCACGTGGGCATGCATACGTGTGTGCGGGTGCGTGTGTGTGTGTGTGTGTGTGTGTGTGTGTGTGTGTGCGTGTGTGTGTGAACATGTTTGTGTGTGTGTGTGTGTTGTGTGTGTGTGTGTGTGTGTGTGTGTGTGTGTGTGTGTGTGTGTGCGTGCGTGTGTGTGTGTGTGTGTGTGTGTGTGTGTGTGTGTGTGTGTGTGTGTGTGTGCAGGTGTGTGTGTCCATGTGGTACATGTGTAGGGGTTCAGAAGGTACAGTACATATGCACTGCATGTGTAGCAGGTGCCAAGACTACAAGGCAGTCATTGACAACACACAGCACTTATGTACAGTGTACGTACCAGATCTGCTGATATGGCTGTCGTGATGATGGAATAGGGCGCATTGACAAAGAACCCAGTCAGCCACACCAGACCTGAGCACAATAGGCCAATGACACCACGTAAGCAAGCACACACAACACAGCACGCACACAACCATACATGGACAGGCACATTAATACACATACATACACACACATACAGTACACACATACTGACCAATAGCTGCTCCTTCAGATGCCCCTCCATAACTCCTGTAGACGAATAGCTACAATTGACAGGAAAAACAAACTCACTTGTTACCCACCAGGAAAGAACCATGGAGATAATAACTTACTATGCACAGTACATTGCAAGCTACTGCATTAAGTACACACATCAGTGACAGGAACAATAACACCACTGCTAACAGCAAGATGGCGTGCACTCACCACTGGTACTGATAGAAGGAGGAATGCGGTTGTTGGGATGGCTCTGACCTTCAGTAGATCCGATAAAAGGCCAATAAACACACTCCCTGAGCAAAGAGAAGGAATATGTACACATTAGCAAGCATTTTACACAGAGAAACGGACAAAGTGGTCGACATTTTGCAAGAGTTGCAACATTTTAAATCATTCACAGAATTAAGTTAGTCTCATCTGCTGATTCGGCACAAAACTCACTGTCACTAACAACTGGCATAGGCACTTCATGAAGACAAAGTTAGAGCATACCGTACAACTTGGAAAACACGCAAAATGACAGACAATTGGAACCTATGTACAAGACATGTGCAGTCGTTTCTTGCTGCCTATAAACATGGACATGGTGGTACAGTGCCCATGTCCTATCGATGTTATAGAAGCTCATTGCTATGGGGCACGTATGAGGAATTACTGGCTCACAAGAATAATGCAGTAAGTCAATAGATAGAAAAGTCAAAACGTCTTAGCTTTTCCATCTATTGGCTTGCTACAAGTTTGCTTGTGAACCAGTAACTCTGTCCTACGTATGTCGTATTGATGAGGGCACAGTAAAGTTGACATACACATGTTACATGTAGCTATACGGATTTGTGTGGAGCAGAGAAGAGCAAAGCACACCACTTCAGTACATCCCACTCACCAAAGATCCCTCCAAAGTCAAAAAATGTTGATATCCAAGCAGAGTCAAATGGAGTCACAGTGAACTCTACAGTTGCAGAAGACATAAAAACCAATGCGGTACATGTATGTCACAGTCCACTCAGTGATCTCCACAGGAGATAGTTTAGGAAGGTACTGAGGCGCAAGGCTATCAGCTGTGTGAGGAATAGCAACGTAGTAAAGGATTCTCTTACACTAAACCCTATATTCCATATAGACAACCAGTTTGGAAGGCTGACAGGTGATTGGTTACAGGTTCGTTATACCACTTGCATGCTAAATCTAGCGTTTGCTGAAGGAACTGGCACTGGAATCCTGCAATTTCTGGGGGCCAAACAGCGCTCTAAACTCAGTATTGCCCAATCTGCAATAAAACGTATCTGCTCGAAGTATGCACGGTTTGATTTCTTAATTTGCATACATTTCACTGCACAACTCTTCACTTCATGTTCTCTTTAACTCATGAATGAAGACTTTGTGACTTACTTGCTTGGTTGTCAATGTAGAAGGGTAGCCAGAACAGGAAGGTGTATGCCACAAGTTTGGAGAAGAACAGGGCAAGAGAATACTCAATGACACCCTGTAGGGAGTAAAGGGGGACGAATGGAGGGAATTAGTACTATCTGTGGTGTGTGTGTGTGTGTGTGTGTGTGTGTGTGTTTGTTTGTGCACTTGCACAAAGTACACCAACACTTACAGGTATTAATAGAGCTCTGAAGAAACCAATTGCATGTTTATCTCCTTCTGCCACACTGCCTGCTTGCTGCAATACCAAATGTAAGAACAAAGTCAATTTCACATACAGTACATACCAGAAGAAGAGTCTAGTCAATTGCAGCTTGTTCCTAAGACAGACTCCATGCAGTATAAACACTAAACATTGCCACTGTCCACAGTCCAGTCCCCTCCACTCACCGCAGTCTGGTCTGTCTTGGGTGGGGCCAGACCAACCACTTGTGGCTCTGCAAACACAAGACAACAGAAGTGCTGCAAGGTAAAAACTCATTCTTGCTACGGAGCATGCAAATACATGCATATGCAAAGCATAGATGAAGCTACTGTATACATTAAGGCTACTTTTCGTAACGGGTACTAATTGTGCATAGAAAATAAGCGAGTAGAGCAAAATTTGCTAAAACCTGCTGCAAAATTGTACAAAAATATCTTCACTTTATTTAACAACGCACCAGATGGGAGTAGTAAGAATAGTGCAATGGTGATGAGGAACATGATGGCACCAGTGGACACAAATGCCCATCCCCTGCACAGAGGAAAAACACACATCCAGGGTGAAGTCCATCAGATTCCACCACTCTCAAATCTCAAAAGCTCTCTCCTCTGCATACGTATCACTGCTAGTCTCAAGTAGTCAGACTACCATCTTGTGTGCAGACTCCACCTTGAATGGTGGTCTGGTTACGCAAGACTAGTCACTACCAATACTGTCATGTTTAATCCACTGCCACATTCATCACTAGCATACGTACATTAAGGAATACAGTGAAGACTTACCATCCATACTCTGCAAAGTAAGCTGGAATCACTGTCCCCAGGATGTTGCCAATGGAGGTGTGCGTGTTCCATAGCCCCATAATAAAGCCTCGGCTGTGTAGTGGAGAGAGAGAGGAGTCTACGTACCAAAAGCTTCCCCTTGCAAGGACCATGCAATAAACCAACTCTGCATGATACTTCAATACAAACGCACAGCTACATACGTACGTCAGAGTTGAGGTTGGTATAAATTTCTTACTACTTTATGGATCATTTACACACTCACTTTCCCTTCCCAAACCAGTTACTCATGACAGCAACCACTCCAGGCCACCCAGTGGACTGCAGGGCTCCTCCAAGAAGCTGACGGGGGAGGATAGATACGTGTAGGGTTGTAAGGGGTACAGTATGCACCAGTCCCACGGTATGCACTATACTACACAGTACGTCAAACGCACTAGCAACAACGTCACGCTGTAGCTGCTCATCGTTATGTACACGTATCTTTGTTTGACTAAGGAAATGATCGTGAGCAGATACGTACAAAACAGAGTCAAACATACTCTGCAGGACGTTGGCTTTATCAGCAGCATACAAAACTACTAAAGCTAGTAGAACAGGTGCACTGTACAGTGGCCATACTCACATGCTTATGAACAAACCTACCTGCACCACAACAAAGAAAGCAAGAGTGTGGATGTTGGCCCAGTAGGCGATACCAAAGAGAACATTCATTGCCATACTTCCTGCAAGGAACAAACAATATGCAAGTAAGCAAGCCGATATGGGCACGATATTGAGTATCTACCGTACCAGTGCTTCATTGTGCATTCATGTCTCATAAATCATGGAAACAACCTCTACTGCATATGCACATATGTAGTTTGTCCTCCTGCTCTCAAAACATCCATCAGTAACGTGAAGGCTGAGACATACAACCGCACAATACCAATAGTAGATCTGACTACTTCACATAGAGCTGCGACTACAAGTCAAGTGCCCTTCTGTCCCTTCCACTCCTCTCAACTCACCCAGCATTCCCACAACAAGAAAGTACCGCAGAGGAGTCCGCTCAGCAATGATACCACTGCAGCAGAGATAAAGTAAAGGCTGTTTCATTCATTGGTGTTTATGCAACAGCAAATGTTATAGCAATTGTTACACAACATACATGAAATGAAACTGATGCACTAACTAACACATAGCCACACTCCATATAGGCTAGTGTAACACTGTACGTACGTATGTACAAACTACACAGACGCAATGTTAATGGTGAGGTGGCCTACCTGAAGAACATGCAGATGGCATAGGCAAACAGAAAGGTGTAGTCCAAGACGCCAAGTTCTGTTTCTCCTTCCGGCCCATCTGGGAAGGCACCCAGGAAACACAGAACAAGATATAATTGCACTATGTCATACATAAGATGTAAATAGCCTTGCTAAGAGTAATGCAGGACAGTTTGCATGAGCTGAAACAAAGCTTAAGCAAGCACAGTGCATTCTGGAGATATACAGTAGCTACCATCTGTGCATGGCTTGACTGATTTGTCTGCCTGGCTGCAGAAGGACGTAAAAAGCCCGTTTTATTCCTGTAAAACATGAAGTGCTGTGCATATCCTGTGGGAGCGGTGTATGGGGCCAAGGTCATGTCGTGCAAATGACGTCACAAAATGCCGACAGCTTGCCAGCCGTCTGTGGCCCGAACAGCAATAGGCAACGGAAGGGAAGAGCAAGATGCAGAGTACAGCGTGAAGTGGCCATTTGGAGCAGATCTGTGACCACTGCTCACAGCAACCCGCTCCTGGTTCACGAGGCGGCCATGTGACTGTTGCATAATCGAGGTGTCCTGAACTGACTATGACTGATATACATATACACATACGTACATAAAAATACAAAAACCAGAGGGTGCCGAAACGATACGCCGTCAAGATTACTTGCCTCGCTTTACGGCTCAGCAATTACAAGTTAGTTGCAAGAGGGAACACAGAATAAACAAGATAGAATATCACTGATCAGATTATAGGTCAATTGCTCTGTGTAGCGGTTAATGTAGAATGAATCGAGAGCACAATCACAACAGGAGTCCACAGAAGGGGACGTTGGGCCAGAGACCAATAATAGTGTGCCTAGTCAAAGACTGACCATAGACCTTGAAATGGCAGAAGGGATTGAGTGAAAGGTGGTATCACTGAAAGTCATACCCAGGGCCTCTGGCTTAAGCCATCAGGGCTCAGATATTAAGCTCCAATATTCTTTGATTAGACACACCCACTATTGGTCTTTGTCAGAGTCCTAGAATAGACTGCTCCAACTCACTGAAAGGAGGCCACCCGGGTAAGCAGATTTCTATCCACCGTGTAGAGTTGGACTTAGAGGACAATCCCAGGTCTTCTCCCAACAGAGAGGTATTGAGAGCAAGGGAGGAGTTGGTTAAATTGCTCACTCCAGGACAGTTGTTGGGGTCTAGAATACTCTGGAAGCATGTACAGCACAGAGAAGATATGTATACTGTTGTATCAGTGTTTGCTCATACCACTCGCACATGCACACATCACACACACCATACACACACACCACACACCACATGCATAACACACCCACCCACCTACCCAAACACATAACACACACACACACACACACACACACACACACATACACACGTACACACACACACACACACACACACGTACACACACACACACACGTACACACACACACACACACACACACACACGTACACACACACACACACACACACACACATACACACACACACACACGTACACACACACACACGCACACACACACACACACCACACACCACACACACACACACACACACACACACACACACCTACACACCTTTACAGAACTGATTGTCTTTCTTGTAAGATGATAAGTCATGTAACAAAGAAACGTCAGCACCACAACTAACACCTGATACCTGACACAGGCCAGAGAGGAGAAAGGTACACATAAGAACAATCACAGACTACACAGAACACACTGGCACGGAAGTATTATAAGACAATTACCATGGCAAAAGACCAAGAATGTATGAATCTAAACTATGTACACACAAATTGAAAAGGAGAGATCAGTACGACAGAAAGGCTAGTGCGGTTTAAAGCTGGCAGGCAACATACCGCAACACAACAGTGAACTCAAATGTTTAGTGAGCTGACGACAGCTCTGTAACAGATTGATGAAGGACTCTACAGTTGAACTGTCTTATGAGCCACAAACTGTCCGCTCAGTGAGCAGCCGAGTGCCTTCACCATCACAGAATATGTAGGTGGCAAAATAAACATCTACCATACACAGGCACCAAGCCTGTTAAATATACAAATATTGACATAATATAGGTGATTCTAGTCAACACATGTACATCTCATACAGTGTACAATGACCATTCAATCTATTGCCTCTGCAGTGGCTAACTGCAAACAATTGCCCTTTTCAACAATGCCTCAGTCGTGACGACTGTAGCCTCCCTTGTCTGTTTCTGTTGTAAACCACAAGTGTTTAACTTGTGGTAGCTACAGAAGCAGCCAGTCATCCAACCATCAACCATCAGTACGCTACACTGATGAGCCCCAATCAGGGCGAAACAGCTGTCTGTGTGGCTCTTCCATCTTTATTGGATGACTGACTAGGGGAGGCGATCACTGGCTGCCATCTCAATAGGGCTTCGTGCCCCTCTGCCAACTGAGACACCAATACTGGTGTAGTTGGTAGGTTTGGCATAATATCCATTGGTGACACTTCACAATCTATTGCCTATGCACTTTCAATATACGTACATTCAACACCTTCAGTACAATAGATCAGCCTACGTGCAAGTCTCAGCTCTCTGCACGCCTATAGATCACACACAGGTACACCACAAAACGTTCACTCCACACTACATACATAATGCACACCAGAGGTGACTTCTGCAACTGCCTACGTACCTTGCTACCCCAAGGCTACCTACCCTTACACACACTCACAACCACACTACATCAAGCCTTTTGACCAAAATGACCAACAAACGTACGTTCTCCGTCTGACCTTCCTCCTCCCAAAACACCGACACAGCCCGGTGGCCTCCACTATCAGGAGGAACCAAGGCACTCGAAGGGCTGGGTAGGACCGACGAGGTAGGTGGAGGTCATCCTGGGAGGAAGAGGAGAGGGGAGGGAGGGGATTGTGGTAGAATGGCATATTAGTGAAAGAACACTTGCAGTACAGTAAGAATTTGAATGGGGTGATAAAGGAGTTATGAGAAAGGGAAGTATTCCCAATAACAGCTTCAACAACAGGATTGGAACCTTGGCAACATTTCAACCAGATGCTCTGTTCTACTTCGGGGTGAAAAAAGGAAGACCACAGCTTCTGCTAGAAATGTCAGCAAGGTTCCAACCTTGTTGTTCAAGCTGGTATTTCGAAAACCACCCTTTCTCACACCTGAGATGCTGACAAGCAATCACTTCAAGGAGCTTGCACTCAGTCATCAATACACACATTATTCAACCACAGTTTAAGAAGTTGGTTACTTAAACCACCTTCAAAGGTGGTTTCAACCCACATTTCCAATCCATAACTTGCATGAATGTGAATGTGATAATCCAGTTTTGATCTGGATTCGATCTGGATTAAAGCTTACATTAAAAGGGGTGTAAGCCATGGAATCAACTATACAACACAAAGTGGGTGGTGAGACAGTAACACACAGTGACACAGTG